>CM019063.1:362020306-362660822 GCA_009667805.1 Leptobrachium leishanense | reverse complement strand
CAGTCAACAATTCATCTGACCCGCTTCCTCCATCAGTAGCCGGACTGCAGTCGCCTGAGCCGGAAACGTAACCTTGGGAGTTCACTCTCAAGTTTGCTTTCTCGCTAGGCGAGTAGGCGCTCGATCACTCACAGCACTCAAATCACTCACAGCACGTACTGTACCAGATACTTTCAACACAAAACAATACATAGACAATTCAACTCTTTCTACTAGCTGAGGGCACGCTGTCCCTCCTCTTGGCTCCTTATACCCCGTTAATTGAACTCTAACTCTTGCCTGCTTGTGACTATGTGCACCCCGTTCTATAACAACACTCCTGTCTGCAATTCCAATTTGCCTATGGGTAATTTACCCACCTGGCCCCACTACCTCTGCAGCTACCGCTGACCTCAATTGGCCCCCTTCACTACACGACGTACACACTAGCACTGACTCAGGGCTCTCAACCAAGTCACAGAAATCCCTCCTCCTTTCCTGGTCCACGTGCAGAAGCTCTGTTTACAAACACTGACTATGACTATGCAACTCCACGTGGCTACTTTCTCCCTCTCTTACAGAACTATCCTTTAGTTAACATCTGATCCCCCGGGTCCAGACACGCGCTAGCCACTCTGGCTCTTTTGCTTGTCCGTGCTTTCGGCGGCGGGTTCAGTATGTCAACGAGACCGTGGCCGCGGGTCTCCTTATCCGACTATGGTCGGACGTTTCTCTTTATACCGGTATCTCTGATACACATACAAACATAGAAGACACTTTACCTATCACCGCGCTGCTCGCTGTTTCCTCAGAATCGGTGGTGTCCCAGCTTCCTGGGCCGGGGGTCCGTTTGGGACGAGACGAGGTCCACTGAACAGGAAATCCTGCTTGGCGCCTGCAGATGTCAGCTCACCTTCAACGGACGCCCAACCGACGGGATCACTCGCACCTGCAGTCAACCGCTACAGTGTTCAGCAGCCGTTGCCGTGCCGGCAAGGGCCCGTATCCCGGCTATCGAGCCCCCAAGAAATGTAACCGGAATCTGCTAGGTTCACTCAGGACGGAGCCGGACCGGACACGAGCAAGGATTGTCTGAACACGAGTCTCTTCAGGAAAGGCAAACTTTATTAGTGTCGTCACACAATGCTCACACAGGATTAAATCGCAAAGAGTGAGCCCCGATCTCACCCCGATGAGGGGTTTTATACCCTGAATACATAATTAGGTACATCCCAATTAGCCCACCTCCCAGTGACACTTATCCCACCCCACGTGGGTTAGTACCTCCCTTGGTTAATTACAAAGGCATTCCATACATTGGCCATAAATTGGCAAACTTCATGTTAGTCTGACAGTTCGTGATTTGCTGCCGCACTCAATCCGGGCCGTGCCCACCTCTCTAAAGGCTATGTTTATTTGTCACAGATAAGGCATGGTCTGGTTTCTACGCTCTCTTTGTCTCTCTGCAGGCCTTAGTGACCTTCATGTATCCATTCATCATCCTGTCTCTCCGTGCCAAGAGCGGCCCGGATCTTCCCTTATTTTAATTGCTTCTCTGTTAATCTAAGATTCTATGTAAGCTTCATTCTAGTTTCTACTGAAATCTACCTAGTTATTTTCAAGTGAACCAATATTCTGAACAAGATGGCCGCTTGGCTCATAATAGCGACCATCTTCCAGCCTGATTCCACTTCACTATACAGTCATTCTCCTTTCACAGACATTATCAGGGTTATTCAAAGAGCTCCGAATTGTGGCCGAAAGGCAAATGAACGCTGAAATTCAGCGTACAGTTACCTTTCCTGGCTGTTCGGCTGTCCAGAGAGCAGGCAGTTCGCCAAATCCTGGCGAATTGCCTGCACATACGGTGCCTGTTCGGTGCCTGTTCGAGGGCAGTGAAATCTCCATAGAGAAGCAATGCTTTGTCTATTCAGAGAACAAAAACCAGCAGTGAAAATTTTCCGAACTGCCCTGATGTTCAGTGGTTTCATTCGACAGGTTTATTCAGGCGAATCCCATAGGCTTCAATGGTAAAAATATTCCCATTTTAATTCAATATCTAATAAACTGTTGATTATAGCATTCTGCAGTAAAAAGTCTCTTTATTTATAGATTTTTTTTGGATCTTTTAGGCATTTTTCGGGATTTTTTGCAAAATTTTTATCCGATTTTCTTTTAAACGTTTTTTCTTTTTTCTGAAACAGCCCTTTTTGCTATCATTCATTTGATCTTATATGTAAATTTCAGACATTTTCGCTCAGTAGTTTCTTTGCAAACAGCGTTTCACTTTTCAAACATTCAAACATTTTTTCACTCCATTCGTCTGCGGTGTCGGCTTTTTTCGGCGGCTGCTCTGCGCTGTGATCGGCGGCTGCTCGGGTTTCTCCGGTGTGTTCGGCGGGGTTAATCCAGATGTTTTTGTGGGTTTCGGTGAGCCTTCGCCGGGTTTTGTGGTGAGTGTTTCAGCAGGTTCGCGGCGGCTTTTCCCTGCACTACGACGGCCCTGTGGTGCTTGCTGAATACACTGCAGGGTCGCCGAAATAGGATCACCGAATCGCACTGAATTGAAGAGAAGGAAAAGTCACCGAATGTGCAGTGACTTTTCGATTCTCTTTGAATAACCCTGTATATTTCTCTTGACTCCATCAACTATAAATAATGTCAATAAACATAAAATATTGTTAACTGACAGGTACATTTCAGTTTTTAGGTAAAAAGCACAAATGTACAAGGCTTAGCACATCTCTCAGAATCTTAGAGTCCAAGCCAACTAAACATTGGAGCTGGACAGGCTATTATTTGCTAAATACTTGATTGCAATTAACACTTAATTATAGCAAATTTGTTGCTTTCTTCCGCTGTGTCTCAGTCTCTCCTTCTCTTCTCTTTGAGAACACATGTTTATCGTGTGTCTGAGAGGATTTCTATCATTAAAGTTCTTTATCACTTTCCTAGTGTTCTATGTATGATATATTCAGATCAGATGGTCGTCGTCGTTACCCAGTGATTTTCTTTTTTTTTTCTGTTATTCAAGATTTTTATATGAAAATAACATAGGCCATACAGAAAGAGGGATCAATGCTCAACTTCTTAAAGTGCACCTGTTGTGTTTGACAGCCCAACCTTTCCTTTATATAGATCAGCATTCGTAAGATGTTGAGCAGGGTCCTCTCTCTTACTGTTTTGTGTGTGTAGCGTGTATGTATATTAATCTGTCCCTCCAATTGTGCAGCGCTGTGGAACTTGTTGGCATTTTTATAAATGCTTGTAACTGGTCACTGACCTATATAACTGAGAAAAGGGAGGTATTGCTCTCAAAGATTCTCCTCCCATGGTCCAAGGTCACTGCGAGCAGGGAGCCGATTTAAGAGACAGCCCCCCCTCTCAGTCACTGTGCTGCGCTGGCGGTCACTCAGCTCATGACCCATGCTCCCATGGAGGTAATGAGGGAGCTGAAAGCAGAGGGAGCAGGGAATGGGGGAAATGTATGCGCACATTGTACGAAGTACTTATAGGACAAAAACCCTGTCTGGATCTGGTTTCACAGACAAATTGGTCAGGGTGTGTGCTCATATATATATATAGTCAGGTCCAGAAATATTGGGACATCAACACAATTCTAACATCTTTGGCTCTATACACCACCACAATGGAGTTGGAATGAAATAAAAACAATATGCTTTAACTGCAGACTGTCAGCTTTAATTTGAGGGTATGTACATCCAACTCAGGTGAACGGTGTAGGACTTACAGCAGGTTGCAGATGTGCCTCCCACTTGTTAAGGGACCAAAGGTAATGGGACAGAATAATAATCATAAATCAAACTTTCCCTTCTTAATACTTGGTTGCAAATCCTTTGCAGTCAATCACAGCCTGAAGTCTGGAACGCATAGACATCACCAGATGCAGGGTTTCATCCCTGGTGATGCTCTGCCAGTCCTCTACTGCAACTGTCTTCAGTTCCTGCTTGTTCTTGGGGCATTTTCCCTTCAGTTTTGTCTTCAGCAAGTGAAATGCATGCTCAATGGGATTCAGGTCAGGTGATTGACTTGGCCATTGCATAACATTCCACTTCTGTACCTTCAAAAACTCTTTGGTTGCTTTTGCAGTATGCTTTGGGTCATTGTCCATCTGCACTGTGAAGCGCCGTTCAATGAGTTCTGCAGCATTTGGCTGAATGTGAGCAGATAATATTGCCCGAAACACTTCAGAATTCATCCTGCTGCTTTTGTCAGCAGTCACATCATCAATAAATACAAGAGAACCAGTTCCATTGGCAGCCATACATGCCCACGCCATGACACTACCACCACCGTGCTTCACTGATGAGGTGGTATGCTTAGGATCATGAGCAGTTCCTTTCCTTCTCCATACTCTTCTCTTCCCATCACTCTGGTACAAGTTGATCTTGGTCTCATCTGTCCATAGGATCTTGTTCCAGAACTGAGAAGGCTTTGTTAGGAGGTGTTGTTTGGCAAACTCTAATCTGGCCTTCCTGTTTTTGAGGCTCACCAATGGTTTACATTTTCTAGTGAACCCTCTGTATTCACTCTTGTGAAGTCTTCTCTTGATTGTTGACTTTGACACACATACACCTACTTCCTGGAAAGCGTTCTTGATCTGGCCAATTGTTGTGAAGGGTGTTTTCTTCACCAGGGAAATAATTCTTCGGTCATCCACCACATTTGTTTTCCGTGGTCTCCCAGGTCTTTTGGTGTTGTTGAGCTCACCGGTGCGTTCCTTCTTTTTGAGAATGTTGTTTTGGCCACACCTAATGTTCTTGCTATCTCTCTGATGGGTTTGTTTTGTTTCTTCAGCCTAATGATGATTTTGCTTCACTGATAGTGACAGCTCTTTGGATCTCATCTTGAGAGTTGACAGCAACAGATTCCAAATGCAAATAGCACACTTGAAATGAACTCTGGGCCTTTTATCTGCACATTGTAATTGGGGTAATGAGGGAATATCACACACCTGGCCATGGAACAGCTGAGAAGCCAATTGTCCCATTACCTTTGGTCCCTTAACAAGTGGGAGGCACATCTGCAAACTGCTGTAAGTCCAACACCGTTCACCTGAGTTGGGTGTACATACCCTCAAATTAAAGCTGACAGTCTGCAGTTAAAGCTCGTTATCTTTGTTTCATTCCAATGCTATTGTGGTGGTGTATAGAGCCAAAGATGTTAGAATTGTGTCGATGTCCCAATATTTCTGGACCTGACTGTATATATATATATATATATATTTATCTGAATTTAATAATAATTTATAAATAAACTATTAAATAGACAATCTACACACCCTGACCATCTTGACTTATTTAGGTGGTCAGGGTGAGAGGAGTCTGTCCTCCATTTTTCCTTCCCACCACCCGCTGTCCCGATTCCCTGTGTAAGCAAAGGGATTTCCTCTGCCTACACAGTCAGTCGGCGACGGGCTTTGATTCCCTTGGCTGTTGGGTGTTTTGGGAAGTGCTGACATCACTATGCTTTGTCGTGCAGTCGTTAGTGGAGGTGCTCCCAGTACTATCCCTTTCATAAAGTGTGTAGCTGCCTCCTTCTTTAATCAATGGTGCAGCACATAGACAAGTGCGCTCACAGCTTTGATCTGTCCAACGTAGAGTAAGTGGCATGCACAAGGCCAGTAATCTGTATGTAACAGATCTCAGTACCCCAGCTGGTCACATCTTTCAATGCCGCTTCCTTGCCGGACCCCCGTGTTCTCTCCAGGCAGACTCCCATACCTTCCTCCAGTTCTCAGGCGAAACTTAAGGACCAGGACACATAGAGAGACTTGCTAGGATCCCCTAGGAATAAGACGAGGCTGTAGATCTGGAGGTTTTCATGGTTAAATGGAACTCGTTTAATTGTCGAGAGGCACACATATTTATGAGGTCAAACATGGGTTATTTACATATACAAAACCTGTCCTAGAAAACGTTGTGAGACATAATTAGACTAGGACAGATAATGGTATAAACCCTTTTCGCTGCGGGATGAGAGGTGAGTATGGGATTTAATGGTGTGTGTTTAGCAGATACTAAAAGATTTTGCATTTACAGAATTATTTAGAACCAGCTTTTAGGACTCACAAACGTTTTGGCTTGCGTGTCTCGATGGTAATTTACACCGGCACTTTATAATACCTAACTTATCGAAACACTAAAAAAATATTGTGCTCCCCATGTGTATAGACAAAGTTGAAGTACAGCAAGCTGCAAACCGCAAAACGTTTTCACCTGAGGGTAGCGGCAGGGTTGGAATATTGATGCCTTGCGTTAAACTTCCCTATTCTATATAACGAGATAACTAATAAAAAGGTATTTTACAAAAAAAATTCCCTATTCTAGTGGTAATGCTTACATATCAAGACGCTACATTAGCACCATCTATGAAATAGTGCCTGTAGTGTGTATAGTGCAGATTTGTAAATTACAAGTTGTAAATGGCATCTGTATATAATGTACGTAGGTGTAATAAAAGGTCTATATTGTTCCCATATATTGTATAAAGCTGGTGTCAGATGAGCGCACTATGTCTGCCCGTACTGTCATGCCTCCCGGCGTCTGCCGCAGCGTTGTGATGCTACGATGGGGCTGGCCACACGCTGTAGCTCGCACGCCAATTGCACGCGCTATAGCAGGTGTGCTGCGTCTGTTTAGAAAACCTCCCCGCCAAAGCGCTAAGACGCGCATTCGACGGGGCTGCAAAGCGCTATCCTCCGTAGGAGGATCAAGCATTGTAGCGCTGAGCCCAGTAACTGCGCTCAGCGAAATGGCCAGACGGGCGTCAGAGTGGAAGGAACGTCCACTCACATGGACGTTCCTTCCGCTCGTAAAAACGCTTATCTGACACCAGTCTTAGGTGTAGGGATAGACCAATACCGATACCCATCTGGTGCTGATATTCTGTAAATTAAAAATTTTGAAAACCACAAATCTGACATCATGCCATTAACTGAATGTGTTTAATAACATTGTAAACATTGCACCAAGTCCAATTATTTTTATTTAAGCTTTTATTTTTGCAGACATTGTCATGCAATGATCCCTCATATAACATATCCAGATTTCTGTGCCTACAGGCTCATGAGATGTAAATCTGTCCCTGGTGATATACAGTTGTGTTCAAAATTATTCAACCCCCAATGCTGTAAAGGGTTTTAGGGAATTTAGTGTACATTTGTAATTGTATTCAGAATGAAATCCTACAAGGACTTTTTAAAGAACCATATGCAACTAAAATGACATCAATTGGTTTTGTAATACAGTAGTAAATGTTTCTTTTGTGAATTCTTCATTGACACAATTATTCAACCCCTTAAAGACCACCACTCTGA
The DNA here is from genome assembly GCA_009667805.1 of Leptobrachium leishanense. Lineage (NCBI taxonomy): Eukaryota > Metazoa > Chordata > Amphibia > Anura > Megophryidae > Leptobrachium > Leptobrachium leishanense. The sequence continues at coordinate 362,653,504 of CM019063.1, read as the reverse complement.
AGAACAGAGGTTCATTAAAGTGTTTTCAATCAGGTATTGAAAACACCTGTGGATGTCACGGAGCAGCAATAAAGCATAATAAGCACCAATTAGGCAGCTTTAAAATGACTGTGATACTCAGCTCCTTCTAGACATTTTCTGGTGTGGTTACAAACATGGTGAAGTCAAGAGAATGGTCCAGGAAGACAAGAGAAGAGGTGATTACTCTTCACAGGAAGGGCAATGGCTATAAGAAGATTGCAAAGATGTTAAACATACCAAGAGAGACCATAGGAAGCATCATTCGCAAATTCAAGGCAAAGGGCACTGTTGAAACGCTACCTGGTCGTGGCAGAAAGAAGATGCTGACTTCGACTGCTGTGCGCTACCTGAAGCGTAGAGTGGAGAAAAGTCCCCATGTGACTGCTGAGGAACTGAGAAAAGATTTGTCAGATGTGGGTACTGAAGTTTCAGCTCAGACAATACGGCGCACACTGCGTAATGAAGGCCTCCATGCCAGAACTCCCAGGCGCACCCCCTTGCTGTCTCCAAAGAATAAGAAGAGTTGACTGCAGTATGCCAAAAGTCATGTGGACAAACCACAGAAGTTTTGGGATAGTGTTCTGTGGACTGATGAAACAAAATTAGAACTGTTTGGGCCCATGGATCAACGCTATGTTTGGAGGAGGAAGAACAAGGCCTATGAAGAAAAGAACACCTTGCCTACTGTGAAGCATGGTGGGGGGTTATGACAGAATGGGATGTTGTCCGCCTGCGGGTGTGCTCTATCTGCGTGCCCCCGGCGCTTACCGCTGGCCCGACTACCGAGTGACGCGGCACTCGGCGTCTCGTGCGGCCTGAAGTGACCCTGGGGAAGGGTTAGCGGGCGGTGGAGGGGACCCCTGCGTGGAACCAGCCCGACCACTGAGCAACACGGTACTCAGCGTCTCGAGCAGCTGGTTCACTGACCTTGTGGGTGTGGGGACGTCGATGGAGCGGCCGGCCGAATATGGAGATCGGATCTGCCGTGGAGGAATATTCGGATCTTAAGTGGGAAACGTTTCGGATCTGGGTGCGGATGAATCTTCGGATCGGATTGCGGAGTAAGCTACGGATTTTACGGAAGCGGCTGAATGTTCGGAACTTATCTCGATCCCTGGATATATCGAAGCGCGGTACGCGGCCGCGCCTTTCGGATCGGATTGCGGGCGAATGTACTCGGACTCGATGCCCTCACGCTGCGCCTCTGTCCTGATGCTCGATGCAGGCACAGGGCGCTCGATTCGGTTCGGATCGTTGCTGGACACCGCTCCCTGAGACCGCGGGGGATACTCAGAGGATGTATGCGGCGGAGAAATAAAGACATCAGACGAGGCTGGATGCACTGGTAAATCTGAATTTATTATTCACAGCTCAGGCATTTATCAACTTTACACAAATTATGAATACAATGGGAATCCCTGCCCGCCCTCACAGGACCCATTGGTCCTTACGGATCGGGGAGTCGCCGATTCGAACCGGATGGTCCGAATCGGCCACTTTACGATTCGAACCGGATGGTCCGAATCGGCCATTTTCCGATTCGAATTTAAAACGGGACCACGAGGTGATCGGAAAATGGCGGCGGGCAAGGCAGACAAAGGGAAATACATTTCACAATCAACGGGGAACACTTTATTACACCACACACAATCCACATCTAAATAAAACAGCACTTAAAACTCTGCGGGTCCCACAGCACCTAAGTGTCCATGGCCATAACTGTCACGGGAAACTGCCCCTGGCTGAGGGTGTTGGGCCATTCCGTGACACTCCTCCCCCTCCCCAAGGTCCGACGCACCCGGTTGGACCCCAACGGGTCGTACTGGGGTAGTCGGGGCTCCCCAATCCCCTGGTTCCCGGGCCGACTGCCGCGATAACCCGTCTGCGTTACCGTTTTGCGACCCGGGCCGATATTGGATGGTAAAATTGAAAGGTTGGAGAGCCAGGCTCCACCACAACAGGCGGCCATTTTCCCCGGCCACCCGGTTGAGCCACACCAAGGGGTTATGGTCGGTCATCACGGTGAAAGACCGACCGTAGACATAGGGTTGGAGCTTCCGTAGGGCCCAGACCAAGGCCAGGCACTCCTTCTCCACGGCAGCATACCCCACCTCTCGTGGCAACAGCTTCCGACTGATGTACGCCACCGGATGATCCCCCCCGTCGTCCCCCACTTGGCTTAGGACAGCTCCCAGTCCGAACATGGATGCGTCTGTATGGACAACAAAACGTTTGTTATAGTTGGGAGCTGCCAGTAGGGGAGCTTGGGTCAGGGCGGCCTTCAGTTGCCGAAAGGCCTGTTCGCACTCCGGGGACCACAGGACTTGGCGGGGCAGGGATTTTTTTGTCAAGTCAGTCAGGGGTTTGGCCAGGTCACTGTAATGGGGCACAAATTTCCTGTAGTACCCCGCGGTGCCCAGGAAGGCGAGGACCTGGGTCTTGGTCACAGGGGTGGGCCAATCTAAGATAGCTTCAATCTTGGCGGGCTCGGGCCGTTGTATCCCGCACCCCACCCGGTGGCCCAGATACTGCACTTCGGCCATCCCCACTTTGCATTTCTCCGGCTTAAGAGTCAGGTTGGCGTCCCTAATCCGGCCCAAGACAGTCCCTACGTGGTCCAGATGCTCCTCCCAGGTCTGGCTATAGATGGCTATGTCATCCAGGTACGCGCAAGCGAATCCCTGGAGGCCATCGAGGAGGCGATCGATTAACCGCTGGAAGGTAGCAGGGGCATTCTTCATCCCGAACGGCATAACTCGAAACTGGTACAAGCCGAATGGGGTGATGAAGGCCGACTTCGGGGTCGCCTCCTCGGCAAGGGGAATCTGCCAATACCCCTTGCACAGATCGACCGTGGTCAGAAAATGACCCCGGGAGATCTGGTCTAGCAACTCGTCGACTCGGGGCATGGGATAAGCGTCTGTAATGGTACAGTCGTTTATCCGCCGATAGTCGACGCAGAACCTGGTGGTACCGTCTTTCTTGGGCACCAGGACCACGGGCGACGCCCATGGGCTGGCTGACGGTTCAATGACCCCCAGCTCCAGCATCTCCCGGATCTCGGCCCGCATGGAGTCGCGGACCGCTTCCAGAAGCCGGTATGCGGGTTGCCGAAGGGGCCTCTGACCGGGCGTGTCCACTTGATGGATGGCCTGGTCAGTGTATCCCGGCAGGGCCGAGAAAACCCCCGGGTAGTCATGAAGCAGCTGCTGCGCCTGCTTTTCAGGCCCTAACTCCTCCCCCAGCTGCACTTGATCCACCCCGGAAGGCTGCTTGGCTACCCCCGGGAGTTCTACCAACGGAAATGGTTCCATCTCCTCAGCAGCCGGCGCGCATATGGCGTCCACCGTCTCCGGTCGCTCATGGTAGGCCTTCAGCATATTGACGTGGAACGTCCGCTGGATTCTGGTGTCTGCGCAGCTAACAACCACATAGGTGGTATCCCCCAGCTGGGTAACCACCTTGTAGGGACCTTGCCAGGCCGCCTGCAGCTTGTTCTGCCGCTGTGGCTTCAGCACCAGAACCTTCTGCCCCACGCAGAACGAGCGACTGCAAGCAGCGCGGTCGTACCACGCCTTCTGCTGAGCTTGGGCCGTCTCCATGTTCTCCTGTACGAACCCCGCGAGTTCTGCCAAGCGCTCCCGGAGCTTCAACTCGTAATCCAACACGGGAACCACATCTTCCTCCTGCACCCCCTCCCACTGAGCCCTAACCAGATCCAGGGGTCCTCTCACCTGGCGCCCATAGAGCAGCTCAAAGGGGGAGTAACCGGTGGATTCCTGAGGAACCTCCCGGTAGGCGAACAGCAGGTGGGGAAGATACTTCTCCCAATCCTTGCTTTCGTGCACAAAGGCCCGAATGAGCTGCTTCAGGGTCCCATTAAACCGCTCGCAGAGCCCATTTGTCTGGGGGTGATACGGGGCGCTGTGCAGCGCCCTAACACCACAGAGACGCCAGAGCTGTTGGGTGAGCTCAGCGGTGAACTGGGTACCCTGATCGGACAGGATTTCTCGGGGAAACCCTACCCTCGTGAACACCCGGAGGAGCGCATCCGCTACGGTGTCCGCCTGGATGTTGGCCAAGGCCACAGCCTCGGGGTACCGGGTGGCATAATCCACTACGGTAAGTATATATCTCTTACCGGTGGCACTGGGCCGCGGCAACGGCCCAATGATGTCGACCGCCACCCGGCTAAAGGGCTCCTGAATGATGGGCATGGGGCGCAGGGGCGCTTTCGGGTGATCCCCGGCTTTCCCAGTCTTCTGGCAAACTGGGCAGGTGCGGCAATAGTCGCGGGTATCTTCGCTAAGGCGGGGCCAGAAAAACGCGCGCGCCAACCTGTGCCGGGTTTTCGTCTGTCCTAAGTGACCTGCAAGGGGGATGTCATGAGCCAAGCGCAGAAGCTCCTGCCTAGGGCCCTGGGGCACCACCATCTGCTTCTGCGGCACCTGCTTCTTCTTGGACCCCTCCCTCGCGGTGTACCGGTAAAGCAGCCCATCCTCCCACTCTATCTTGTCCTTCCTTTGGTCGTCCAGGCCCTGACCGGCCCGATCCCGGTAGCCCTGTAGCGTGGGGTCGGTCTGGGTCTGGTGGCGAAGCGTCTCCGGGGAACTCCACGGGGAAGGGAGGTCAGGTGGGAGGGGAGGGGTCGGGACCCGTCGAGGTATGGGAGGTTGTGGCGGTCTGGGGGGTCGGGGAGGTTTGGGAGGTCGGGAAGGTTTTAGTTGGGATCTCACCTGGGTCCTGTTCGGAGTGCCCCTGCCGTGGCGTTGGCTCTGTTGCCTAGTGGTTACCGGGGTAGCTGCATCTGTGGAGTAAGACGAAACTAGCCGCCCCAGGTCGTTGCCAAGGAGCACCTCGGCCGGCAGTTGCTTCAACAACCCCACCCTCACCACCCTCTCCCCGTTCCCCCAGTCCAGGTGAACCCGAGCCGTCTCGAGCCGGAGCACCTTCCCCCTGGCCACCCGCACTGCAATGGTGCTCTGCAGACGGTCGTTCGACTGAACCAAGTGAGGCCGGACCAGGGTAATGGTAGCCCCGGAGTCCCGCAGCCCCTCAGCGGGCCGCCCGTTTATCCACACCGCCTGACGGTGATGACGACGGTTGTCGTCCGCGGCGGCTTGCACGGGGTCGGCCTCGTGCAGCTGCTCCCATTCCTCCGGGGCCGCCGGCCACGAGGTATCGGCGTCGCAGCAATGGACGGTCGACGACGGTCTGGCGGGCGGTCGAGTCGACTCCGATCGGTTGGGGCAATACTGCTTGTAATGCCCATCTTGATTGCACCCGTAGCACCGAACATTGGCCAAGTTGTTGAGCCGGCTGATGGGCCGTGCTGCCGGCGTCCGGACAGCCGGGGGTGGGGGTGGTGGAGCAGGTAGGGCTGGTCGGACGGGCAGGGATCGCTCCCCCCCGGACATCTTCCGAGTGTCCGTATATTCGTCGGCCCAGGTAGCCGCTTGCTGCACTGTCTGGGGCTTCTTGTCACGCACCCACTCCCGGATAGCGGAGGGGGTGTGCTCGAAAAACTGCTCAAGCAGCAGCAGCTGGGTAATTTCGGCCACGGACTCCGCTCTGCTACCCGAGAACCAGGTGCGTAAGTCCCGCTGCAACCGATGGGCCCACTCAACATGAGTAGCGCCACTGGGCCGGCGAGAGTTCCGGAACTTCACCCGGCTGGCTTCCGGGGTCACGGCGAACCTGCTCAGCAGAGCCTGCTTGACGTGCAGGTAACTGGTGGCCTCTTCATCTGGCACCGTGCGGTAGGCCTCTGCGGCCCGACCGGTCAGCTTACACGCCAAAATCCTCACCCAGTCGGCACGGTGCACTTCGTGCACTTGGCACAGGCGCTCAAAGTCCTGGAGGTAGCTCTCTATCTCCTCCTCTGCTTCTCGGAACTCCTTGAACGCCTGAAAAGGCACTTTGCGCCCGGTGGAACGGTCCGAAGGGGAACGGCTGCTCCGTCGGCTCCGCACTTCCGCCAGCCGCAGCTCGTGCGCCCGATCTTTCTCCCGCTCCTCTTCCTGACTGACTTCGCGCATCAGATTTTGCATGGCAGCCTCCGTTGGGGCCGGTCCCATCATAGCGACCCGCTGCCGCACCTTCCGGTGGAAATCGCTGTCATCGGGCTCGGTGGGGACGGGGCCCGGCGCGATGTCAGCAGGTAACGCTGCGAATGCCGCCTCTTGATCCATCCTCCTTAGTTCCTCCATCATGGCCTCCCGGCTCTTGGAGCCCGGGGCGCCTCCCCGGTTCTCCAGCATGCCACGCAGGACGTCCCGCTTGTAGGCACCGTACCCGGTCATGGTGAGGGTCTCCTAGGGGTCTGCAGAGAGCTTATCCCACCGCTGCCACCAGTATGACGGAATGGGATGTTGTCCGCCTGCGGGTGTGCTCTATCTGCGTGCCCCCGGCGCTTACCGCTGGCCCGACTACCGAGTGACGCGGCACTCGGCGTCTCGTGCGGCCTGAAGTGACCCTGGGGAAGGGTTAGCGGGCGGTGGAGGGGACCCCTGCGTGGAACCAGCCCGACCACTGAGCAACACGGTACTCAGCGTCTCGAGCAGCTGGTTCACTGACCTTGTGGGTGTGGGGACGTCGGTGGAGCGGCCGGCCGAATATGGAGATCGGATCTGCCGTGGAGGAATATTCGGATCTTAAGTGGGAAACGTTTCGGATCTGGGTGCGGATGAATCTTCGGATCGGATTGCGGAGTAAGCTACGGATTTTACGGAAGCGGCTGAATGTTCGGAACTTATCTCGATCCCTGGATTTATCGAAGCGCGGTACGCGGCCGCGCCTTTCGGATCGGATTGCGGGCGAATGTACTCGGACTCGATGCCCTCACGCTGCGCCTCTGTCCTGATGCTCGATGCAGGCACAGGGCGCTCGATTCGGTTCGGATCGTTGCTGGACACCGCTCCCTGAGACCGCGGGGGATACTCAGAGGATGTATGCGGCGGAGAAATAAAGACATCAGACGAGGCTGGATGCACTGGTAAATCTGAATTTATTATTCACAGCTCAGGCATTTATCAACTTTACACAAATTATGAATACAATGGGAATCCCTGCCCGCCCTCACAGGACCCATTGGTCCTTACGGATCGGGGAGTCGCCGATTCGAACCGGATGGTCCGAATCGGCCATTTTACGATTCGAACCGGATGGTCCGAATCGGCCATTTTCCGATTCGAATTTAAAACGGGACCACGAGGTGATCGGAAAATGGCGGCAGGCAAGGCAGACAAAGGGAAATACATTTCACAATCAACGGGGAACACTTTATTACACCACACACAATCCACATCTAAATAAAACAGCACTTAAAACTCCGCGGGTCCCACAGCACCTAAGTGTCCATGGCCATAACTGTCACGGGAAACTGCCCCTGGCTGAGGGTGTTGGGCCATTCCGTGACAGGGGTCAATCATGCTTTGGGGCTGTTTTGCTTCTGCAGGTACAGGGAAGCTTCAGCGTGTGCAAGGTACCATGAATTCTCTTCAGTACCAGGAGATATTGGATGACAATGTGATGCAGTCCGTCACAAACCTGAGGCTTGGGAGACGTTGGACCTTTCAACAGGACAATGATCCCAAGCATACCTCCAAGTCCACTAGAGCATGGTTGCAGATTAAAGGCTGGAACATTTTGGAGTGGCCATCGCAGTCACCTGACTTAAATCCGATTGAGAACCTCTGGTGGGACTTAAAGAAAGCAGTTGCAGTGCGCAAGCCTAAGAATGTGACTGAACTGGAGGCTTATGCCCATGACGAATGGGCGAAGATACCCGTAGATCGCTGCAAGACACTTGTGTCAAGCTATGCTTCACGTTTAAAAGCTGTTATAACTGTAAAAGGATGTTGTACTAAGTACTAAGATTGAATGTCACTTGGGGGTTGAATAAAACTGATAATGATGTGAGCACAGAAAAGACATTTGTGGTTATTTCATTATAAATGTTATGTTATATTTGTCTGACCTACACGTGCCTCTTTGATTTAATTGTAAACAAGATGACTGAATGATCAAAATCAATGTCAAACTGGCCAAAACACTCAATTTCAGTGGGGGTTGAATAATTTTGAACACAACTGTATAACCCTATCTGCACAGCTGTATATACATGTTTCTGTTCAGTAATGTGAAATAAAACTAATTTTGATTTTACACAATTCCAAAAATAGGCACACCAAAATCATCAGCTCCAGGCCCATAAAGATCTTAATCGGGCCCTGCTTGTTATACATTATGCGTGCAGAAAGTGGCTACTAGGCTTTATAATCCATGCTACATGCAGGGCTTAACCAGGAGTCTGCAATACGGCCTCTGTCCCTCTGGATCAGAAGGCCACATGTATTAGTAACTTAAGGGGCTATTCAGAGAGCACCGAAATGTCGCCAACATTTCAGTGCTCTCTCGTTCCTCGCACTTCGGGGCATCAAATTCCAAGACCCTGTGGTGTATTCAGCATTCCCCGCAGGGACCCCAGAGAGCAGGGAGACGGATCCAAAAAGCCGATGCAAAACTTCCGAAAAAACGCAGCCGATATGATCCGAAGTATCGGATCCAGCGCAGCCATCAGAAATGATGGGGCCCCTTAATGAACCTCACGATGGGGCCCCCCTGTAAACTTCCTCAACCCCTAACAGCTTTTCGTCCCCTTCCAAAACAAAAAAGGACATAACACAGCTCCACAGCAATAAAACTCACAGTAATAAGCGGTGTATATGAGCGTAAAAATTTCCTACTTGCTGTTTGTAAAACATTTCCCACTCGCTGTTGGTAAAACATTTCCCCGGGGTCTGGCTGGGCCTGGGGTCTGGCTGGGCCTTGGGGTCTGGCTGGTCCCTGGCTGGACCCTGGGGGTCTGGCTGGGCCCTGGGGGTCTACCTGGGCCTTGGGGGTCTGGCTGGGCTTTGGGGGTCTGGCTGGACCTTGGGGTCTGGCTGGGCCCCTGGGGGTCTGGTTGGGCCTTGGGGGTCTGGCTGGGCCTTGGGGTCTGGTGGGACCTTGGGGGTCTGGTTGGGCCCTGCGGGTCTGGCTGGGCCTTGGGGTCTGGCTGGGGCCCTGGGGGTCTGGCTTGGCCTTGGGGTCTGGCTGGGCCCTGGGGGTCTGGCTGGACCTTGGGGGTCTGGCTGGGCCCTAGGGGTCTGGCTGGGCCTTGGGGGTCTGGCTGGGCCCTGGGGGTACGGCTGCGCCTTGGGGTCTGGCTGGGCCCTGGGGGTCTGGCTGGACTTTGGGGTCTGGCGGGACCTTGGGGGTCTGGCTGGGCCCTAGGGGTCTGGCTGGGCCTTGGGGTCTGGCTGGGGCCCTGGGGGTCTGGCTTGGCCTTGGGGTCTGGCTGGGCCCTGGGGGTCTGGCTGGACCTTGGGGGTCTGGCTGGGCCCTAGGGGTCTGGCTGGGCCTTGGGGGTCTGGCTGGGCCCTGGGGGTACGGCTGCGCCTTGGGGTCTGGTTGGGCCTTGGGGGTCTGGCTGTGCCTTGGGGTCTGGCGGGACCTTGGGGGTCTGGCTGGGCCCTGCGGGTCTGGCTGGGCCTTGGGGTCTGGCTGGGGCCCTGGGGGTCTGGCTTGGCCTTGGGGTCTGGCTGGGCCCTAGGGGTCTGGCTGGACCTTGGGGGTCTGGCTGGGCCCTAGGGGTCTGGCTGGGCCTTGGGGGTCTGGCTGGGCACTGGGGGTACGGCTGTGCCTTGGGGTCTGGCTGGGCCCTGGGGGTCTGGCTGGACCTTGGGGGTCTGGCTTGGCCCTAGGGGTCTGGCTAGGCCTTGGGGTCTGACTGGGCCCTGGGGATCTGGCTGGGCCCTGGGGGTTTGGCTGGACCTTGGGGGTCTGGCTGGGCCCCAGGGGTCTGTCTGGGCTTTGGGGTCTGTGACGGAACCGTTCTCTTCTGCCTGTCCTTACTCTCCAGACACCCCTTCGTTGCGGTCAGCCCAGCTACTGGGAGCGCTGTCCTCAGCGCCTCGAGCAGCTTGACCCATCTGCTTCTGTTTCTCTTCCCTGGAGCCGTTAGGAATTTCCAGAAGGCCGCTCTGTGCCTTCTGAGGTTGAGTGTGTAGTGTAGCATAGTTGAAGGAGACACCAGACGCGGCTGTATGTTCCAACAGGATTCTCTCTCTCGGAGCTCTTTAATGAACAAAAACGCCACAATTTATGCTGAGATCCAACAGCCATAATTTGCATAAATGACCCACATTGACCTACTAAAATGCTAATTACATTATGTCAGATATTTACAATAAACATAACTCTTTCTTCATATCACACATCATTTACATAATCTATTGTAAAGGAAATCAGTTAGGTTTTGGCTGAGACAATGGTGACTCCCAACCTCTGAGACATGTAAACAGATAGCAGATGAACAAAGAGAAAACCCTTTTTCCTAATCACAAGTTACTCAAACCTATTTTACAATATATACGAAAGAAAGCATTTGAACTCGCTGCAGGTAGTATCTTTAAAAAAACACATTTTTACCTAAAGAAATATAAGTATATTTAAAACTAAAGCTAGGCAACCCACACCAAACTAAAACCAAACAATGTAAAATATATTTAAAATCACACGATACAAATGAACACAAAGTCTCTTGGGGTCTGAAGCGCGGAGTGCCACGTCAGCTCCATGACAGGGTCTACAGGGGAAAAAAACGGTATTTAAAAAAAAATCTGATTTTTTTTGCTGAAAAATGCCTAACAGATCCTAAAAAATAAATAAAGAGACTTTTTGCTGCAGATTAAAAGAATAAACGGGAGGGGCGGAGCTGACTGTTGACGGGAGAGGACGCGTGTTGCTGAGCTCTCCTGCAGATTTATTCTTTTCTTTCAATTTTCGCGTCCTCCCTGTCTATTTTGAGACCCCTCTTGTGGGTATTGTTGCCCTGGACTTGGGGAGGGGGTGCCGAGCTCACCTGCTGCCACCCTACGTGCCGTTGCAGCCTACCCTGATTTTGGGCCTATGCCTGCGGCCTAACTCAGCAGCCATCTTCGAGACCTGACGAGACGCCTTGGCTTTCCTGACCCCCATTGGCTGCCTGAGCCGACCTGCGGTGTTTACCTCTTGCCATCCACTCCTCTGGCTCCTTAAGATGGCTACACTTGATTCCCAGCCCCTCACGAAGGGGATGCTGCTGGAGCTGTGGAGGGAATTCCGGGAGTCGTGGCTCCTCACCCGGCAGGAGGCTGGGTGGGGGGGGACGGTGCTCCCTGCTGCGGCGCCCTGTGGTGAGCATGAGACACAGCCGGTGGAGACATGGCCCTGCAGTGCACTCACTGAATGCAGAGGAGATCCTGATGTTCCAACGAGGATTGGCCTGTCACGGAAAGGGCAGACCCCGGCTGCGCTCCTTGGTATCCTGGAGTTCTTACCTGATGTGGTGGAGGCTGGCCAGATCACGGCATGTGGCAGTCCGGTGGGGCTCACTGGAGATCCGCTGTCCTTCGGGGTGCTGAGATGGTCTGGCGGCTGCGGGCTGATCTTGGATTCCTGGAGATGCATGGGCCGGTCTGCTGCTGACACCGTCGTGGGCTTGATACCTGGCATTTCAGGCAGATGGGAATTATCCGCCGCCATGATGACCTCTTCTGCTGACCCGGCGCGCCCTCGGATGAGCTTCTCCCGCACCACGCTGGGGGCCCAGTCTTTTCCTGAACTTTGGGATACCGGCTGACATTATAGATGTATCTGTGGGCCGTTGCCCCCCCCTCCTGTGTTACCCTGCACCCCTGTCACTCATTGAGGACATTCTTTTGTTTTTCATGATCCCCTCCCTCACTGGCTGAAACTCAGAGACATTATTTTTGTCCCTTTTGCTGAGTCCTGTGGTGTATAGAGTAATTCTGATGTGTTAGTGGATGCTGGGGGCCTCTTTCATTCCTTTATTTATTTATTTTTTTTTTATTTATTTATTTATTTATTTTTGGCAGAACAGGGCTTCCACGGGGTGTGCCACTATGGCAGCTACCATGGCTCTGCCTGCCATAATTGGCCCCCGAGAGCCCTGGCCGCGTGACATTTGTCCTCCATGGCCTCCTTGTCCTTTGGACCATCTGGAGTGAGCCAGGAGAGTCACGTAGTTGGCCTTTGCCGCACCCCCACTACCTTTCTTTTCCCCCCCTTTTTTTTTTTTTTAAATTTATTTGACTTTATTTTATTTTTGGTCTCTAGCTCCCACCTTTCATTGTTTTGCTTTATTGCTGTTTACACCTGTGCTTCCTTCTTGTTGGTCCTGCGTGGCCATTGTTTGTCACTGATTTATTTTCCTGCAGTCATGTCTTTAAAATAAAAATTTTGAAATATAAAAAAAAAAAAAAGAATAAACGGTTTATTAGATATTGAATAAAAATGGGAAAACTTTTAACATTGAAACCTATAGGATTTGCCTGAATAAACCTGCTGAATTAAAACACCGCACATCAGGGCATTTCACTGACATTTCTCTGCTATTCGGTGTCTCTGAATAGATTAACCATTGCTTCTCTATGGGGATTTCACTGCTGTTGATCAGGCACCTTATTTTGCTGGCAATTTGCCAAAATCTGGCCAACTGCCTGCTTTCTCAATAGCAAAAGGCCACGAAAATGCACCGTACGGGGAAATCAGTATTTGGAGCAGAGTTCAGCAGAAGGAGTTCCTTTGTCGTGCTGAGGAACACACTTGAGATCTTGGAAGATGTTCCTCCTCCTCTTCATTTTGATCTTGCCTGCGTAGATGATAGAAATACAAAACACTTCTCTATTGGAGGGATTAAATAACGATTTTCCCTCAAACAAAGTGTAACAGATCCAGGGGCCCGATAGCCAAGAACATGCATGGAACATTCATATGCTGTATTTTGTGTGGATACTGTACGTTGCGCCACGTTATGACGGCCATTAAGGGATTGTGTTAATGATGTATTTTTTACAAGTTAATAGGGTTGGCAGAATTAAAGGGACTCTCTAGTCTCCATTTCATTGATTCAGGTACAGGGATCCAAGTAATGCGCTGCTCAACGATATCAGACCATTAAAGTGCACCTACATGTCTAATGAAAATGCTTGTCGGACAAGGAATTGCCCGCTTATTTACTTATTTCTTCTAATGCATATATAGTCAAAAGTTGAGTAATCTGTTACTTCCTGTCCAGCTGCGAGCAAGAGATCTGACCTGCAGAAAAAGCCGTCAGCTCGCTGCACAAGTTCCATTGCAGGCCAACACGCTGACTTATCAGTCACATCTAAAATTCAAAACCAGAATGACTGCACTCGGTCTCTGAAGCACCCTTCTGAAAAATGCATGTTCAGGGCCCTCTTCCAGCCTTGGCGTAAATGTAAAAATTAGGCCACATAACAGCTCTGGTTAAGTTTGCACCATGATTGGAATAGAGCCCCAGTTTGGCTCTCAGCAGTAATGTCAGTGATAACTCCCACTCCCAGAGGTCCCCTCTGCCACCCTCTGCCGCTTCCTCCCAGCCACTGAGGAGGAAGTCAATTCCTTATTGTCCTCCTCACATCTCACCACGTGCCTGCTCGACCCCATTCCCTCACATCTAATTCCTCCCCTCTCCTCCTCCCTCACCCCTGCTCTCACACACATCTTCAACCTATCTCTCTCCACTGGCTCCTTCCCATCCGCCTTCAAACACGTGCTAGTTACCCCTTTACTAAAGAAACCATCCCTCGATCCCAACTCTCCATCCAACTACCGCCCTGTATCCCTGCTTCCCTTCACATCAAAGCTCTTAGAAAAACTAGTGTTCAACCGCCTCTCCCTCTTCCTGTCCTCCAATTCCCTACTTGACCCCCTGCAATCTGGCTTCCGTCCCCTACACTCAACTGAAACTGCCCTCACCAAAGTCACCAACAACCTCCTAACTGCTAAAAAAACACGGCCACTATTCTATTCTCATCCTGCTTGACCTCTCGGCTGCTTTTGACACTGTTGACCACCCCCTCCTTCTACAGACCCTCAACTCTCTGGGTCTCGGTGACACTGCACTCGCTTGGGTTGACTCCTATTTATCCAACAGGTCCTTCTGTGTGTCCTTTGCTGGCAACTCCTCTTCTTCATTGCCTCTATCTGTTGGTGTACCTCAAGGCTCTGTCCTTGGTCCTCTGCTCTTTTCCCTCTACACCTCCTCCCTGGGCAAAATCATCAACAGCTTTGGCTTTAATTACCACCTCTACGCTGATGACACTCAGATCTACCTCTCTACCCCTGATCTCTCTCCCCCTGTCCTTTCCAAAGTCAGTGACTGCTTATCTGGCATCTCCTCCTGGATGGCCTCCCACCACCTAAAGATAAACATGTCAAAGACTGAGCTCCTACTTATTCCTCCCTCCAATGCCTCCCCACCTCCTGACTTCTCTATCACGGTGGAGGGTATCACCATCTCCCCATCAAACCAAGTTCGCTGTCTTGGAGTTACACTTGACTCTGCTCTTTCCTTCATCCCCCACATCCAGTCTCTTTCCTCCTCCTGCCGATACCAACTGCGTAATATTTCCAGAATTCGGCCATTTCTTACTGCTGTCACCACAAAACAACTCATACACGCCCTGGTAATCTCCCGATTTGACTATTGCAATAATCTCTTATCTGGCCTCCCTCTGTCCCGCCTCTCCCCCCTACAATCCATACTGAACGCCTCCGCCAGGCTAATCCACCTCACCCGCCGCTCTGTCTCTGCCGCTCCCCTCTGCGAGTCCCTTCACTGGCTCCCCATCCACTGCAGAATTAAGTTCAAAATCCTAATCCTTACCTACAAAACCCTCACTAACTCAGCTCCCCACTACCTGTCCTCACTAATCACCAAATACACCCCAGCCCGCTCCCTAAGGTCAAACAGCGACCTGCGCGTAGCTTCTCCCCGCATCACCTCTTCCCATGATAGACTGCAGGATTTCTCACGCGCAGCTCCCACTCTCTGGAACGCTCTCCCTCGTACTGTCAGACTTTCCCCTAACTTCTCTTCCTTCAAACGCTCCCTTAAAACGTTGCTATTTAGGGAAGCCTACCACCCAACTCACTGACGCAACCATCAATCACTCTCACCTTGCAGTCCTCTCCTCCTGTTTCCAACCCCAACCCTCCTAGATTGTGAGTTCCTACGGGAATAGGGCCCTCATCTCCTCCTGTACTGTTTGTCAAATGTTGTTCATTGTATTGTATTGTAACCCTGTCTATACTGTGCCTATTGTACAGCGCTGTGGAATATGCTGGCGCTTTATAAATAAAGAATAATAATAATAAAAACTTGCCAATCGCTCAGCTCTGTGTGGCACCTTATTAGAGCTCTGCAGGCGGGGGCCAAAGATGGCGGTACCAGATGCTGGAGCGAGGTAACTTTCGGCTGCAATAACTTGTCAAAAAGAGAAATATTGCATTGGTCTTTAATAGCTCTGCAATAACCACCCCCTGATGAGCTGTCGCAGACAAAGTGTACATAGCTGACTCTCAACGCATTTGCATTTTGATGAATGAAACCGGATTGTGCGAGCGTCCAGCCCACGGTGAAGGCCTTGGTGGTGATTGTCTGAATGTAAGAGACTAGGTGAATATTATAGGGACACTCTTGTGTAAAAACAGGAGGTGGTGTTCAGGAGGAGGTTTTTACCCCCAGTGTCCCGTTCAATACTCAATCTCTAGTGCAGGGTATTGTGTTTTGTATAATGGTCCTGCTTGTGTAATAATGCCTGCTTTTATTAATTCGCAAGGTTATTTACATACATGGCTACTGCAGAAGCAATGCAACATGCGACTTTTTGAAGTCTCTTCATCATCATCATTAATGTAAGTAATTTCTCTAATTTAACAGGACAGAAAGGCCTCCTCTACATCATGAGGAAGAAGCGGTGGAAGTACATATTGTTAGCCATAGTGGACGTTGAGGCGAATTATTCCATCATTAAGGCTTACCAATATACCACCATTACAAGCGACCAGGTAGATGCCTTTTTGTAGTGTCTTTTTGACCCCTGTATCTCCAGTGCTATATGTCCTACAGCAGGAGTAGGCAACGTTGTCCCTCCAAATGGTTTGGAACTACATTTCCCTTGAGGTTCTACTAACCTAATGAGCCGCTGAGCATGCTGGGAGACGCTTTGAAACTACATCTGGAGGACCAAGGTTGCTGACCCCTTACCTGCAGGGTCATGTGAGGGATCATTGCAAAAACAAGAGTACAGGATATCGCTCTATCCCTAAGGCTAGGGTCAGACGAACGCATTTTTTGCGTCATCCGTGAAAAAGTGCGTTCGAACGAATGAACGTATTTTTTCAAGGAATAAGCGATAGCGTTCATACTATGCGCATTTTCGTCCGTGATTTTGTACGGATCATTAATAAAACCCTTTTTGCGTCTGGACATTATGTAGGCTGGACATTAGCAGCGTCTGACGTCTCCTAATCACGCACACACGCCGCTAGTGGACGCAGCGCAATCTGTACGTCAGTACTAGCGGTATCACGTTCTCGAAAAAATGCGTTCGCTTGCCGTTTGCGTTGCCCGGCCAAACTTTTGTGCGGCCGTACTTCGTATATTGCCCGTCATTGGCCGTCATTTGCTGCTACTATGGCCGTGATAAAGTGCGGCTGCACGCGTGTTCGCACTGCATTCGTCTGACCCCAGCCTAAACTGAATCCCTTGTTTTGTGCTGTGCCCTTCTTATGGTTTTATGGCCGGGGTTGCTGAAAGGTTCAGAATTAATAATTGACCTTCAGTTGAGTATGCCACGGAAATATGTAAAATGGCATTTGTTGAGGTTTCAGGGGTTATATGAGACTGTTTTACAGTGCTGTACGCCGCTGGACCTGTGGTTATATCTGCTGCCCAAGCCACAGCCGCATCTGACATATGCAAATCGCCGCTCTGCAAAACTCTGGTGGTCTCCCCACCCCCTCGTGGAATAGAGTGCTACGGTTGGTCAAACACATGCGGTTGATGGATGAGTTTATGGCCCTGGTCCACCACACCATGCCATCTTTCCTAAAGATCTGTGCACCATGAGAGGAGAACTGGCCAAAATAATAAGCTTCTGTGGCTAATTCAGCTAGTGCAGTGGGGGGTGTTCCTCTGGAGGAGGATATCCTTTATTCTCCCTTTTTGTTTTCTCTCCTTTCCTTTCTCTCTCCCTCTTTCCCTGTTCTCCCGTCTATCCACTTCCCTCATGGTTCCCCTGGTTTATGGTCTCCCGGTCCCTTTATAGAATGTTTGGAAAATTCCTGTGCATGCTAATTAGCTTTTATGTAAGACAGGGCTATAATGTGTGTATACAAACTGTGCGCTGCGTCACATGCATTAGGCTGTGGACACAGAAGCGTTTTTCAGAGCGGAAGGAATGTCTGTGAGAGTGGACGTTCCTTCCACTCTGACGCCTAGCAGTTAGTGCGCTTAGCCCTACAAAGCAAGATCCTCCTATGGTGGATCGCGCTTTCTAGTCCCGTCGGTCAGCATCCGTCGTAGATTTTTGACAAGGAGGCTGAACTCACGTCCGGTGGTAGCATGTGCAATTCGTGCACACGCTACCCCGTGTGGCCCTTCCCTGTACTGCCTTCACAAAGCTGCGACGGACACAGAGAAGTGCGGACACATGGACGCACTCAGTACGGATGTGTGACCGCGGACTTACTTGTTCTTTTTTAAAATGTTTTATGCCTATCTAAATATATGTATAAAAACGGCATTTGTTGACTTGGGGCTGGGCGATATCTGCTATTTATCTCTATTTAATCAAGGTCAACCATAATTTTTGGTAAAATTGAGGCATTTAATCGAGGATTTGTAAATTGACAGACACTCCTTTTGATTATCCTCAGATCAGAACAGGTTTAGCAGGCACCTCCGCAGGCCTGTTGGCTCTGCTCTGCCGATGCTCAGACTGTGCGATGATCAATTAACAAATCCAATGTCCTCTAGAGTAAGAGTAAGCAAGAGTAAAATCGCCGGTCCACCTCGGATATTTACCAGACTGACGTTGACTTCAACTGCTGGCTGCCTCCAGTCCACCACCGGATAGTAGACAAGTAAAAATGTGGTCACTGTAGGTGGAGCACATCCCATTCGTGCCGTTGAAGTTACCAGCTCCCATGCTGTGGGCAATGTTCGTAAGACTGTGTAAATTTCATTTTAAATTCCCTCTGTAATTAATTTCTCTCATCTCTTTTCAACATCCAGCTTCTGGACTGTTGGGATTCCTATATTGATGGCTTTTTCTTGGTTTATTCTCCGCTTGAGATACAGATTGATCCATTGCATTGCTGTTGTGGTCTGTCTGTTGAGTCAGTACCATGGTCGGAGCAGATGCCTTGTCTCTGGGAGAGAGAGTGGCACTAGTAAGGACTTTCTGTGAGTAGGTTTTCCCTCAAATAGACGTAGTATATATACCTTATATTGACTTGTCTGACATTTTTTCACTTGTGTATAATAGTGAAATATACCTGTTCCTGTAATATATATATTGTGGAGAAGTAGGTACTGCGGACACAGCAACGTGGGTTTTCTAAGCGTCTTTTATTTGCAGCAGCAAAGGGGTTTTCCACAAACAAAGAAAATAAACAACAAAAAAAAGAAATCCTACTCCCTTTTGGGAGGCTACCTGACAATAGACGAACCTGTCTACTCCTGGGCCCACTAAACGGGTTCCCCCAGTAAAACAAAACACGCTTTCCAATATAAGCGATTCCTTACTTTTTCCACCACAGTCTCCAACTCCTTCCTCCTTCTGTCTCCAAACCCCTCAATGAACTGGAAGGAACTGAGACTTCTTATAGGGAAGGGTGGGGCAGCTGTGGTAAATGAGCAATCATTCAGTTAACCCTGAACTGGTAAGGTGGCTACTTCCAGCCGTCTACTCAGGTACCGGCCCTCACATAGCCTGCCCCGAGTGAACCCGTCACAATATATAAAAATCCAAATGAGGAGGTGCACTCGAAAGCTTTATGTTTGAAATTGAAAGGAGTTTAATCCATAGTGATCAGACAAGTCGACGATTCAATCCTCTCAGGGACTTTTTTCAAGACATAAGGCAGTAAGGAAAAACAGACATATACATGAGTGCAATAATTAGGAGATGATTACAAACAGACTCTCAGGGGCGGCGGCATTCAGCATGCAGCACATCGAAGCCAGACACCATTACCATAGAGATGGTAGGTAAACAAACTGACAGACTAGAAATCACGTTCACTAAAAACTATTTTAGGTTTGAGCATAAGTAATTTTGTGTACTCTAGGGGGTGCTATGACTCTGCATTACAGATTATTTCCATGTTGGGACACCAACCCAACAGAAATATTCCATCTAGAATTCTGCAAGCACCTCCTCCAAGTCCATCGGAGCACCTCTAACAATGCTTGCCGGGACGAGCTGGGCAGACTCCCCTTACTTCTTGCAGTACAGAAGAGGGCGCTATCATACTGGGACCATCTAAACATCAGCAGCCTCAACTCATACCACCATAAAGCTCTACTGGCCAACAAGGACCACCCCAAACCATGTGGGCTGCAACAACTCATATCCACCCTGATCATCCAAAGCCCCCATGAATGCAACCTGACAAAATATCAAATAAAGGCCCTAATTAACAATTCCAGGGAAAACTATATCAGAGAATGGATACATGATATAGCAAACTCTCAGAAACTCACCATTTACCAATCCTTACAGAGGGAATACAAACTCGCCCCATACCTGGAGGTACTACAAGACCCCAAGGATAGACAGATCCTGAGCCGGGAAAGACTGAGTGCCCACAGCCTGAAAATTTAATCAGGGCAGCATAGACAGACCTACAAGCCCAGGGAGAATAGACTGTGCCAGCATTGTGACCAGGGGGCCCTGGAAGATGAGGTCCACTTTTTTCCACAGTGCCCCCATCAGTGGTCCTTTGCCCCCCTCCCTCCCTATACTCACCTCTCTGGCCAGGGTCCCATGCCGGTCTGGCTTCCTTGAAGCCAGATGGATGGTTTTATGGGCCCCGGCCGGTGCAATGATGTCATCGTGAGCGCGATGACATCGATTTCAGGCGCCCCCCTTGTGCCTGCCAGGGGAGAACTTGAAAGGGGAGGACGGGTCATTTGGATGCCTCTCCCTTCCGAACGGCATAAGATAGAAAAAAAGAAAGGCACCGCTGGAAAGGGCAGAGTTTCAACCTTTCAATCGGTGCCTCTATTTAATCCCTTAGGTGCCAGATCACAGTTTACTCCCAGAGGTGGTTGTCATCTTGGATGTCAGTCAATCCTCCGGGCCACCCACCACCCACTGACATCACCATGTGGGTGATGATGTCAGTTGGTCATTTAACCCCCTAGCTGTGAAGTGGAGATAGGGGGGGGGTCTTTTGGACCCCTGTATCTCCCGATCTGTGGCTGCTAGAGGGTGATGTTTGGTATTATTAGAAAGGTCAACATGACCTGGTTCGGTGTAAAAATAAAAAAAAGGAGTTTTTTTTAAAAAAATTGGTCTGATCGAACAATAAATTAGGATTTCAAATCATGCTTAAAAATAATGAGCATAAGACGGTCAAAATTAGCTCAGCACACAGAGGTGAAAAGGCTCCGCAGTGAAGGGGTTAAAAAGCAAACACATTTAAAAATTTGGTATTTCTGAACAGACAAATTTTGAAACAGACCTTTTTTTATTATTTAGACACATTTTAACACCTTTTTATTGGTTTAAACAACTATTAGGAGAACAGAGTTCTGATTTTTTTTGTTGTTGTTGTTTGGTTTTGTTTTTCAGATTGGTGGAATTCGTCAAGGCCACTTTGGTGCTCTTCAGCAACGTTCTCCAACTTTGGCGACTCTTCTTCTTCTTCATCTTCTTCATCTTCGGAGCACTATCAGGGTTATCCAAAGAGATTCGAAAAGTCACCGCACGTTCGGTGACTTTTCGTTCTCTTCAATTCGGTTCCTTTTGCCGATTGCATTTCGGTGACCCTGCGGTGTATTCAGCAAAACACCACAGGGTCCCCGAATTGCAGGGAAAAGCTGACGAAAATCTGATGAAAACTAACCGAATGCATGCTGAAAACAAGCAAAAACATCTGGATTAACCTTTGAAAAAGACGAACAGGAGCCGAACATGAGCCGAATCACACAGAGCCGAAGCAGCTGTGACGTAGAGGAGGCAGTGAATAAATTAGAAAAACCATTTGTATGAATCTGGGAAAAAGAAACGCTGTTTGCAAAGAAACTACTGAGCGAAAATGTCTGAAATTTTCACAGGAGGTCCAGGGAATCATAATAAAGAGGGCTGTTACAAAAAAAATAAGTAAACTGAAAAAAAAAAAAAATCGGACTTTTAATAAAAAAAAAAAAAAATCTGAAAAAGGCTTAAAATATCCTAAAAAATCTATAAATAAAGAGACTTTTTGCTGCAGAATTTTAGAATGAACGGTTTATTAGATATTGAATTAAAACGGGAATATTTTTAACATTGAAGTCTATGGGATTCTCCTGAATAAATTTGCCGAATTAAACCACCGAATGGCAGGGCATTAGGGGAACCTTTCACTGCTGGTTTGTGTTCTCTGAATAGCCGAAGCAGTGCTTTATCATGGGGATTTCACTGCCCTCGAACAGGCACCGAACAGGCACCGTATGTGCAGGCAATTCGCCAGTATTTGGCGAATTGCCTGCTCTCTGGATAGCCGAATGGCCAGGAAAGGTAACCGAATGCTGATTTTCAGCGTTCGGTTACCTTTCTCAAGCAATTCGGATCTCTTTGGATAACCCTGTATGTCGACCATTCGCTAACTAGTGTATTTATTGAAATTTCGGAGACATGGAAACTGCCAAAATGCGCTGAAGTGAAAAGCACCGAAATTTTCCCTGAAATTTCAGTGCTCAGTGAATAGACCCTTAAGAATTTTAATCTATATTATTCAGCAAAGCTTCACAATTGAGGACTTCACCGATTTTTACGTCTTCTGTACTTCTGGTTTTAGTCCCAAGCTGTGCATTATATATATATATATATATATATATATATATATATTATATGGTTTGTATACAGAATTAAATGAACAGTCCCCTGAAAAGTGGAATTCCCTTTTTTGTCCTTAAATAATTGGGCAGAGACTGCTGACAACCTTTTTATTTTAAAACTATAAAGTGGTCAGAATAAGCACTCTCCTTTAAAGTTCGTGGAATTACATAGAAACATAAAATGTATCTCGTCATAATGAAAATCTCTGAACCCACTAAAGTGTGGATGTAAACATTTAAGGCTGGGTGGAGTAGAGGTAATGTCACTGCTCTGCATGGAGAGAGCCTGTGGAGTCATGGGTTCGATCCCAGCGAGCACCTCTCCAGTAAGTGTCCTTGGGCAAGACACCTAACGGTACATACTCGCCACCCAGGACATACTTGAAAACAAGAGAAATCTTAATGTATCCTCCCTGGTAAAATCCTTTCTCAAAAAAAAGTTAGTTGTGCCTCCATTCTAGCGTGATCTTCCCTTTTCCATCCTTACTGCATTCAGATAATATTAGTGAAATCAAAAAATATTGCATTCTAGCAATATCTACCAAATCACCAGACTTTAATTGAGTGCTTTGCATGGTGTACCTGGACAGCATGTCTTCTCCAGGGGGTGCTGAAAGATACTGTGGAAGTGCTGGTGCTGCCCTGTACTGGGGGCATCAGTAGGAATGAGCCGAACACCCCCGAGTTCGGTTCGCATTCGAACTCGAACTTTTCAAATGTTCGGATTCGAACTCGAACTTGAACTCGAACTCAATGCAAGTCAATGGGACTCAAAATTCGATTTATTCAGGGTTATCCAAAGAGATTCGAAAAGTCACCGCACGTTCGGTGATTTTTCGTTCTCTTCAATTCGGTTCCTTTTGCCGATTGCATTTCGGTGACCCTGCGGTGTATTCAGCAAACAGCACAGGGTCCCCGAATTGCAGGGAAAAGCTGCCGAAAACCTGACGAAAACAAAACCGAATGCACGCTGAAAACAAGCAAAAACATCTGGATTAACCTTCGAAAAAGCGGAACAGGAGCCGAAAAGGAGCCGAATCACACAGAGCCGAAGCAGCTGTGACGTAGAGGAGGCAGTGAATAAATTAGAAAAACCATTTGTATGAATCTGGGAAAATGAAACGCTGTTTGCAAAGAAACTACTGAGCGAAAATGTCTGAAATTTTCACAGGAGGTCCAGGGAATGATAATAAAGAGGGCTGTTACAAAAAAAATAAGTGAACTGAAAAAAAAAAAAAAAAAAAAATCGGACTTTTAATTTTTTTTTTAAAAATTCAGAAAAATGCTTAAAGTATCCTAAAAAATCTATAAATAAAGAGACTTTTTGCTGCAGAATTTTATAATGAACGGTTTATTAGATATTGAATTAAAACGGGAATATTTTTAACATTGAAGCCTATGGGATTCTCCTGAATAAATTTGCCGAATTAAACCACCGAATGGCAGGGCATTAGGGGAACCTTTCACTGCTGGTTTGTGTTCTCTGAATAGCCGAAGCAGTGCTTTTCATGGGGATTTCACTGCCCTCGAACAGGGACCGAACAGGCACCGCATGTTCAGGCAATTCGCCAGGATTTGGCGAATTGCCTGCTCTCTGGATAGCCGAATGGCCAGGAAAGGTAACCGAACGCTGATTTTCAGCGTTCGGTTACCTTTCTCAAGCAATTCGAATCTCTTTGGATAACCCTGTTAGAGTGCCCTCCAAGACGGCATAAAAGCTAGATATTTGCCATAAAAGGTGTATGGGGGTTACGGGTAGTGCCCTGGGGGACAGGAAACAAGGACAAAAAGTAAAAAAAAACGTTTTTAAAGGGACAGTGAGTTTTCCATGAAATAAGGGTTAAAAATAAAAACGAAAAATTCTTTCAAATATCGTGCCTAGGAGGTCCCAATAACCTGCCCGTGAAGTGGTGGATTTCTAGGATGTATAGAAATATGTAAAAACCAAAAAATGACATTTCAAATGACGGTAAATGGTTTTCCTTTAATCTATCCATAAACAACTGCTTGGGGCGGCAGTCTGTATGAAAAGAGGAGACATTTTCAGACACGCAGAAAAAGTTTAGTGATTTTTTGGCTAAATTGTGGTGAAACTTATGCAGGCTTTGGATGAAAGTAACAATAGGTGCTTTAAAATTGGGCCTTTAGTGTCGCCAACAGTGCCGTCTCACAGTAACCCCTCTGAGGATATGAATCTGATACAGGCATCAGTGGCAGTGCACCCAAATATTGTGCCTTTGGTGCAAGGCCAGTAAGTACCATCATACAGTAACCCCTCTGTAGTATTGTGGAAGAATGCAGGGGTGTACCTTGCGGTCCTATATTAAAAACATATGAATCTGGTAATGGGCGTCAGTGCACCCAGATATTGTGCTTTTGGTGCCAGACTGCCAGGCCAGCAAGTACTATCATACAGTAACCCCTCTGTAGTATTGTGGAAGAGTGCAGGGGTGGACCTTGAGGTCCTATATTAAAAAGATATGCATCTGGTAATGGGCGTCAGTGCACCCAGATATTGTGCTTTTGGTGCAAGACTGCCAGGCCAGCAAGTGCATTCCTACAGTAACCCCTCTGAGGTATTGTGGAAGAAAGCAGGGGTGGACCTTGCGGTCCTATATTAAAAAGATATGCATCTGGTAAAGGCATCAGTGCACCCAGATATTGTGCCTTTGGTGCCAGGCCAGCAAGTACCATCATACAGTATCCCCTCTGAGGTATTGTGGAAGAGTGCAGTGGTGGAGGTTTTGTGAATGCAGAAGACATCCCCGATCTATTCCGTTATTTCAGCATCAGGGGATTGATAGCTGCTGATCCAGGACTGATTCATTTTTATAAATGTCGGCCGGTCTACAGAGTCGGTGGACAGACGCATTCTTTTGTCTGTGACAAAACCTCCAGCGGCACTGAACGTCCTTTCAGAGAGCACGCTAGATGAAGGGCAACATAGTAGCTGCATAGCAAATTCGCTAAATTCTGGCCAGTGATTTAATCTCAACACCCAGTAAACCAGTGGATCATCTGCTGGAAAGGTATCCAGGTCTGCCCTTGCCCCTAGGTAATCCTGGACCATATGGTGAAGACGCTGGCAATGGGTGCCTACATTTGACGTCCCTGGGCGTCATGGACTAAAAAAATAAAAAAATGCATCAGTCAAGCGGCCTTGGCCGTCACCACTATTCCTCTGATCGTCCGCAGCCTCAGAAGCACCTGTGTCATCACTTGGTAACCTACCAGTGCCTGGAAAGGTGTTATACAAGTGTTGCTTTAGAGTGTCCTCAAGTTTTTTCATCCTGTGTTCCCTCTGTGCGGGCAGGATGAGCTCTGCAACTTTACCCTTGTATCGTGGATCAAGAAGGATTGCCAACCAGTAATGATCCCTCTCCTTGTTAGCACGAATCCTGGGATCCTTTAGCAGGCTTTGCATTATAAGGGAGCCCATGCAGCGTAGGTTGGAGGTGGCATTAGCTTCCGAGTCTTCCTGGTCAATGAGGATGACCGTATCGTGCACTTCCTCCTCCCAGCCACGCACTAGCCCTTGTGTTTCTGGGCACACGAAACCCTCCCTTGAGGAATCCCCACCTTCAATGCCCCCACTACTTAAATATTCCTCCTCCTCCTCCTCCTGTCTGATCTGAGTAGGACCCGCTGGAATGCTGTCTGCAGGAAACACTCAGGAGAATGACTGGAGAATAACTGGAGAATGAAAAATTCTAGGTCAAAATAGCCAAACCAGAAACATTCTCCCTTTCATCTCACTGTCCAAATCGGCTATTTTGACCTAGAATTTTTCATTCTCCAGTCATTCTCCTGCTTTTCACGCTCTCTGAATAACCCTGACTGGGGCCTTGAGAGCTAGGGAAGGCCTCCTCTTCCTCCCGCTGCTCTGCCTCTAGAGCCACATCTATAATTCCCCGCAGAGTGTGCTCCAGGAGGAACACTAAAGGAATTGTGTCACTGATGCATGCACTGTCCCTGCTCACCATCCTCGTTGCCTCCTCAAATGGTGACAGTACAGTGCATGCATCCTTGATCATCAGCCACTGCAGGGGGAAAAAAAACGAGTGGACCTGAACCTGTCCTTGTGCTATACTCACACAGGTACTCGTTGATGGCCCTCTGCTGCTTGTGCAGACGCTGCAGCATTGCTAATGTTGAGTTCCACCTGGTGGGCATGTCACAGATCAGACGGTTTGTGGGAAGGTGGAATTCTCTTTGAATTTCTGCCAGGTGAACGCTTGCTGGGAATAACCGTCTGAAGTGGCTGCAGACTTTTCTGGCCTGGCTGAGAAGCTCTGCCAGCCCTGGGTACTTGGTTAGGAAACACTGTACCACTAGATTTAGGACGTGTGCTAGGCATGGTACATGCGTAAATTTACCCTTGCGTAGGGCGGAGAGAAGGTTGCTGCCATTATCACAGACGATCATTCCCAGCTGAAGCTGGCGTGGTGTTAACCATCGCTGCACCTGGCCCTGCAGAGCTGACAGAATTTCTGGCCCGGTGCGGCTCCTGTCCCCTAAACAAACCAGCTCAAGCACAGTATGGCTTCTTTTTTCTTGCGCCATTGCATAGACCCTGTCAGGCATCGGTTTAACTGCCACTTCACCAGAGACACAGAAGGAGGAGGAGGAGGAGGAAGAGGGGAGGTGGTGGTGGAGCAGACAGACCTCATACAAGCAGCTTTCTGGAGGCGTGGTGGATGAACAAGTTCCAGCACAGAGCCCCGTCTTGGATCCCTCCCAGCTGCAATCAGTGTTACCCAGTGTGCCGTGAAGGAAATGTAACGACCCTGTCTATGCTTGCTGGACCACGTGTCTAAAGTCACATGCACCTTGCTGCTGACTGCCTTTCCCAATGACTCAATAACATTGTCTTCCACGTGCTGGTATAGTGCTGGAATGGCCTTCTGTGAAAAGTAATGGCGTTTTGGAACCTACCACTGTGGTACAGCACATTCAGCAAATTAACGGAAGGGAGTCCACCAGCTGGAAAGGCAGCAGCTGCAATGCAAGTAATTTTGCTAAGCTGGCATTTAGACGCTGTGCTTGGGGATGGTTGGGACTATATTTTTTCTTACACTGCAGCAGCTGGGGCAATGTAATCTGACTGCGTAAATCTTCAGCTGATGGGATGCTGTCACATTGTGAGGAAGGACCTGGTACATCCATTACTGTAGCTTCATCCCTGTCAGTGGAGGTTGTAGCAGGCAATGACATGGCAGGACAAACAGTGGGGTAGAGACAGATGAGGAGGAGGAGGACCTACGCAAAGTTTTGCGCCAACAGGATATGTGGCAGGAGGTCATATGTCGCCTCAAGCACATGGTACCCAAGCGTCCAGTGTCTTTCCCACGCTTGAGCCTCATCTGACATAGATTACAAATAGCAACGGTGGGGTCTGCTGCACATTTCTTAAAGAACTCCCAGACAGCAGAGTTCCTGCATGTGTGCTTTGAGACAACAGCGCTCTGCACCGGAGCAGCTCTGACATCTGATGCCTTGGACTGGCTAGTGCTACGGTTGGTCATAGAAGATGTTGTGCCTCGTGTTTGCTGTCCCTCCTCCTCCTCACTTGATTCCTCTGTTCGATCAGGCACCCAGGTGGAGTCAGTGACCTCATCATCATTGTCATCATCACCCCCTATCTCCTCGTCACTGGAGCCAACTTGGCAGTATGCTGCAGCTGCTGGGGCAACAGGAGTGCCAGTTATTTGTGTGTCATCACTGGCACCCCTTCCTCTTGGTTGATTATACTCCCTTCCTCAACCTCAGAGATTGAATCAGAGCACTGTACTTGCTGCACATCCTCAAGCAGCATCTCATTGTAGTCAAACAATTCAGCTGACTCCTCCGTGTGTGATAGCGAGGCTACGGCAGGAGTAGCTGTGGACATGGAGGCTGCATTAGATGCTTTGGCAGCTGAGGTGTACTGTAAACCACTAGAAGCCTGGCTGGCAGAGGACTCGGATGGCCTGGTTGACCAATCCACCAAATCCTCTGTATGTTGCTGCTGCTTAAGACGGCCAGCACCAGTTAGAAAGGACAAGCGTGCCCCT
This sequence comes from Leptobrachium leishanense, assembly GCA_009667805.1. NCBI lineage: Eukaryota > Metazoa > Chordata > Amphibia > Anura > Megophryidae > Leptobrachium > Leptobrachium leishanense. The sequence goes on along the minus strand of CM019063.1, from coordinate 362,625,466 downwards.
GCAGAGGATGCACCATCTCCACCATGACCAGAGGCACAGCCTCCTGACACATGGGGCTGCTTACCCTCTTATCTGTGTCTGGGAGCGTCTGCCTGTCCTTTTTGTTCTTTCAGACATGGTGAGTGATATATAGATTAAATATATACAGAACTCTGATTCAACTCTGGTATAAAGATTAAAGATTTACAGAACTCTGGTATAACTCAGTGAGACACCCTGGTAGCTGGCAGCCAGTGACAAGACACAGATTACAATTCCCAGAAACTTCCTATAAATCAGTGAGACCCCCTGATGGGTGGCAGTGAGAAGACACAAATTACAATTCGCATAAAGCTGCTAGAAGTATGTGGGACCCTCTGATGGGTGGCAGTGAGAAGACACAGATTACAAATCTCAGAAACCTCCTATAAATCAGTGTGACCCCCTGATGGGTGGCAGTGAGAAGACACAGATTACAAATCGCAGAAACCTCCTATAAATCAGTGTGACCCCCTGATGGGTGGCAGTGAGAAGACACAGATTACAAATCACAGAAACCTCCTATAAATCAGTGTGACCCCCTGATGTGTGGCAGTGAGAAGACACAAATTACAATTCGCATAAATCTGCTAGAAGTATGTGGGACCCCCTGATTGCTGGCAGTGAGAAGACACAGATTACAAGTTGCAGAAACCTCCTATAAATCAGTGTGACCCCCTGATGGGTGGCAGTGAGAAGACACAAATTACAATTCGCATAAATCTGATAGAAGTATGTGGGACCCCCTGATTGCTGGCAGTGAGAAGACACAGATTACAAGTCTCATAAACCTCCTATAAATCAGTGAGACCCCCTGATGGGTGGCAGCCAGTGAGAACACATGGATTCTAACAATTCCCAAATTTTTTTGTAGAAATTACTGACGCCCAAAATACTGCGTGGCACTGGCAGTGAGTCACAAGACACAGATCACCTCAATTTCCAAATGTTTTGTAGAAATTACTGATGCCCAAAATACTGCGTGGCACTGGCTGTGTGACAAGACACAGATCACCTAAATTCCCAGATATTTTGTAGAAATTAGTGACCCCCAAAATACTGAGTGGCACTGGCTGTGTGACAAGACACAGATCACCTCAATTCCCAGATATTTTGTAGAAATTAGCGACCCCCAAAATACTGCGTGGCACTGGCTGTGTGACAAGACACAGATCACCTCAATTCCCAGATATTTTGTAGAAATTAGTGACCCCCAAAATACTGTGTGGCACTGGCTGTGTGACAAGACACAGATCACCTCAATTCCCAAATATTTTGTAGAAATTAGTGACCTGCAAAATAATGCGTGGCACTGGCTGTGTGACAAGACACAGATCACCTCAATTCCCAAATATTTTGTAGAAATTAGTGACCCCCAAAATACTTGCTGGCAGTGACAAGACACAGATCACCTCAATTCCCAAATGTTTTGTAGAAATTACTGATGTCCAAAATACTGCGTGGTACTGGCAGTGAGTCACAAGACACAGATCACCTCAATTCCCAGATATTTTGTAGAAATTATTGACCCCCAAAATACTGTGTGGCACTGGCTGTGTGACAAGACACAGATCACCTCAATTTCCAAATATTTTGTAGAAATTAGTGACCCCAAAATACTGCGTGGCACTGGCTGTGTGACAAGACACAGATCACCTCAATTCCCAAATATTTTGTAGAAATTAGTGACCCCCAAAATACTGTGTGGCACTGGCTGTGTGACAAGACACAGATCACCTCAATTCCCAAATATTTTGTAGAAATTAGTGACCCGCAAAATAATGCGTGGCACTGGCTGTGTGACAAGACACAGATCACCTCAATTCCCAAATATTTTGTAGAAATTTGTGACCCCCAAAATACTTGCTGGCAGTGACAAGACACAGATCACCTCAATTCCCAAATGTTTTGTAGAAATTACTGATGTCCAAAATACTGCGTGGTACTGGCAGTGAGTCACAAGACACAGATCACCTCAATTCCCAGATATTTTGTAGAAATTAGTGACCCCCAAAATACTGTGTGGCACTGGCTGTGTGACAAGACACAGATCACCTCAATTTCCAAATATTTTGTAGAAATTAGTGACCCCCAAAATACTGCGTGGCACTGGCTGTGTGACAAGACACAGATCACCTCAATTCCCAAATATTTTGTAGAAATTAGTGACCCCCAAAATAATGCGTGGCACTGGCTGTGTGACAAGACACAGATCACCTGAATTCCCAGATATTTTGTAGAAATTAGTGACCCCCAAAATACTGCGTGGTACTGGCAGTGAGTCACAAGACACAGATCACCTCAATTCCAAAATATTTTGCTGAAATTACTGAGCAGCCAAAATAGTTGCTGGGACTGAGCACAAAGATTACAACAATTCCCAGATATTTGGTAGAAATGAGACCCCCCCAGTAGCGTGGCAGACCGGCAGTAAGAACACACAACAACAATCTCCTATGAAATCTCCTCTCAAATGCGTGCAGAAGCGCTGCGTGAAACCTTATATAGTGTGCTGCGGGACTTAGCTCTGTGAGCCCATGATTGGGCAAAATTTGCCCAATCAGGACTCTGAGCCGTGATTGGCATAGTGTTGAACCTGTCTTGCACCAGACCTGTGGTCAGGTGCAAGGCCGTAGCCAATTACGAGCTTCAGGCCAGTGGAAAAGAACATTGTGGTCCGTTGTGGTGCATTTTGGGCGAACACCCGGAAATGTTCGTAGTTCGCGAACAAACAAACAGGCTATGTTCGATGCGAACTCCGAACCGATCGAACCGAACAGCTCATCCCTAGGCATCAGCACTGCCACACTTTTGTGAGAGGGTGGCTGTAATAAATTTATGGAACCAAGGGGACAATGGGACGAACGAGCTTTGGCATTGCTACTAGGGATGTGCACCGATTTTTTTTTTTCGATCCATTTCGGTTTGGCTCTTTCGGGTTTTTAAAATTTTAGTTTCGGTTCATTTCAGCCAATTTTCATTTCGGCTCGTTTCATTTCGGCTCGTTTTTTGTATCGACTTTTTTTCGTGATATCGGAAATTTTCGGTCTTTTCGGATCGTCTGTTCTCTTTGTTTCAAGGTGCCTATTCGTTTTGACTTAAACTAATGGTATTTCGGATGCTCCGATATTTTGGTTGATATGGTAATTCTGCCGATTCTATCTTTTTTTATGAAAGATCCTTTTTTTCTTATGAATATGCATTGCATAACTTTATTTAATCATATTTTTTACATTGAAAAGTATGGAGGAATAAAGCCTAGTTTTGTTTAAAATTAGTTAGAAACCCTAAAGATTAACCCAAAAATTCCCAAAAAATGCCCAAAAAAATTGTAAAAAATATAAATAAGTAAGGAGACTTTTATTTTATTGGTAGTATAGTATCAATATCTTGTACTGTTAGCTTTTCCCTAAATCCCCAGTCTAATTAAATAATTAAAATAATATATTATTGATGTAGAAATGAAAGAAAGCACTGGAACAAGTGAAAAAAGTGACTGACATTACGAAATCAGCAACGGAACCGAAACGGACTCGAAACGATACGAAATTACAGAATCAGCAATGGAACCGAAAAATACGATGTCCGGGAATGGAATCAAAATCACGAATGGAATGAAAATGACTTGCGATTTTACAAATTTCACATCCATATGAAATAACTAAATTATTTGGTTTCGTATCGGAAATTATTTCAGATGCTGTGTATTTCGGTACCGATCCGATTCGGAACATCAGACGAATCCGAAGCACCGAATTGGCCCGTTTCGGGAAAAAAATGAAACGGTCCGAATCAAAACGCACATCCCTAGTCTACTGTGTCAAAGGCCTTGACAAGATCAAGGAAGATGGCTCCAGTTAGGTTTCCTTGTTCCATGCCAGCTTGGCTATAATTACAAACTTTTGAAAGAGCAGTTGTAGTTGAATGATTTGGACGAAAGCCTGATTGATCTGGGGTTAAATAGTTCCGATACTGATAATAATCACGTAATTGAGTGTAGACACATTTTTCCAGAATTTTTGACATTACAGGGAGCAATGATATCGGGCGGTAGTTGGATAGCAAAGTAATGTCTCCACTTTTATGGATAGGTACAACCCTTGCAGTCTTCCAGAGTTTGGGTATGTATCCAGTTGCGTAACCAGAGTTATGGGCGCCCGGGGCAGAATTTTTTTCCGCCCCCCTCCCCTCATTATATAAACATCCACTCTGGTTAGAAGCAGGCCAGGACCGGGACAAAATATTGGACCCCAGAATTATATACACAGGCACTGGACCCCCAGTGTAACGCACTGGGGTGCCCCCCTCGGCCCTGCGCCCAGGGCACCCGCACCGGCTGCCCCCGGTTGTTACGTCACTGAATGTATCCACTATCCAGTCACCAGTGATTCATTGATTAGGGTTGTCTCTCATGTGTTATCCTTGCAGATTTTAGAATTTCATTCTACCTTGGTTAGTGACATCACAATGCTGCAGCCATAGTGCTGGAGAAAAGCCTGATGCTAAAATCTCATCTCATCTCATCTCTGATCCCTTTAGGTGACCTTAGAATGTCATAATTAATGGCAGACTCAGAGTTGCACACTCCAGTTTATATCGCCCTAGGCATACGGGCCTTCCCCTCCTCCAATGGTATTATCATGCAGTGCAATTGGCTCAAGTGGTTGCTCTCCATACCTCACCTGCTACCCACCGATGGGTGGACCTTGAAACCACTACGATATGGCCTGACAATGCAGGACATTGGATGTGGCTGTCTAAGCCCTAGCAACAAAGTGCCCATCTCTTCTTTATACTTTTACACAAAGGGATAAAATATCAGTCCAGAAGGAGCTCAGGCGATATCCATCACCACTCCAGACACTATGGAGAAACTCTCCAACCAGGTTTGTATACATTGCATTTTTTCTTGCATCACCAGCTGTGGCATTATTACCAGAATTTGTGATATGAATGATGGGTCTGAGGTACTCTCCTTTGATAAGGGATCCTCTAAAAATCCTCTTCAACCTCATCCTACTGCATCACTATCAGGGTTATTCAGAGAGCGTGAAAAGCAGGGGAATGACTGGAGAATGACTGAAAAATTCTAGGTCAAAATAGCCAAACCAGAAAAATTCTCCCTTTCATCTCACTTTCCAAATCGGCTATTTTGACCTAGAATTTTTCATTTTCCAGTCATTCACCTGCTTTTCACTCTCTCTGAATAACCATGTATGTATTACGTCCGGCAGTTCGCTCAGCTGCTACAGCTCGCACCACTTTCTTTGAGCGGCTCTGTCTGACGCGTTCAACGACATGAGGCCTGATATCACTCTTATACAATCATTTTTCCAGGAGGTCTTTCATACCGGATATTGTCTATTTATCTGTGTGGGAAAAGGACTTTGGTCTCGATCTTGATAATGAGGACTGGATGGATATCTGAGAGGCATTGGACAAGGTCTCCATATGCGCTACTCTTCAAGAGAAATCTATCCAAACGCTAATGCGTTGGTATACCTCTCCAGTGATCCTGCACAGGAGCAACACTTCAAATCCAGATTACTTTTGGAGAAAGTTTGACTTCCGCAGCACACAAGCTTATATGTGGTGGTCAGGCCCCAACATAACAGTGGGGCTATTTTGGGACAGCTCCCCTGCCACAGCACTCAGAGCACTGGAGATGGCCTGAAATAGCCCAGAGACACATCAATTCGAGCTATTAAGCTCCTGAAAGTGTGGGTGTGTTCAACCCACCGTTATTGTTCTTACATAAGACTGTACAGTATTATGCTATGTGCTGCACTTTATATGTTAAAGATATATTGGATGCAGCACATGAGAGCTCTAGATATAAACATCCTTGTATGAAATAGCAATTATCCTCTATCTGTATAATTATATATGGGTGCCTCTGGTGTCAAGGGACCACTGTTTAACACTATTGTTTCTCTGTACAACAGTGCTTCCCAACCGCGGTCCTCAAGTACCCCAAACAGGTCAGGTTTTACGGATTGCCTTCTCAAGTACCCCAAACAGGTCAGGTTTTAAGGATTGCCTTGGAGAAAAGCAGACTGAATCCTGCAATCACTGAGCAGCAAATATATCACCCTGTGCTGTGCTTCAGATATCTGAAAAACCTGGCCTGTTGGGGGTACTTAAGGACCGCGGTTGGGAACCGCTGCTGTACAACATTCCACTCCGAGATTTAGGAAGTGCCATCTCCCCTCCTTTGTTATTGCCTATATGGTTATAAAGGTGAAGGGAAAGGTCACCTATCTGGGGACACAAGCAAATCCAAATCTAATGATATTTTGTGTTCGACGTAGTACGCTTTCTTCACTTGCGCTAAATAGATGTTTATTACACAGCAGGTATCTGGTGGTCGTGGATTCTGCACGCTGCTGGGTAGCACTTCATAGTAACTGCTGTTGGGCTTGGAATACTGGACACAGCAGGCTTGGAACACAGCACTGCTTGATGCTCCTGATAACACCGTTATGGTGGAACATGTAGCGCTAGAGCTAGTGTAAGGTATGTCAAAATCAAGTACACCATTAAAATAAACCAGGTATCCCATAAACATAGTTACATAAGGTGAAAAAAGACATGTGTCCATCGGGTTCAGCCTCTCACACATCACCTACTGCTGTTGATCCAAAAGAAGGCAAAAAACCCAGTCTGAAGCGCTCGCCAAAATATGCAACACACTGGGAAAAAATTCCTTCTTGACCCCAGAATGGCAGTCAGACGTTATTCCTGCATAGGTGAATGTTACAGTTATATCTCTAAATATGTGTATAAAGAACAAATTATCAGTTGCAATCCTACCAGAACTCAAAAGGTCATGCTTTATGTCATTGCAGAAAACGGTTAATTAAAAACACTTCTGGTTTCACCCAGCCCACTCCCTTCGCACATTGGAATTATTGACCATACTTTCAGCATATGTGCAATACTAGCAGAATGACTTTTTCTTTACTAAGCCTTTGACTATGTTCCTGAGTCCTGGAAGTCTTACTGCTCCCAAATAGCGAGAGGTTAGATCACGGATTTTATTGCAGGAAACCAGCATTCCTTCTACTAGGAGCCCACTGATGCAGACCTCTCTCAGGTATACATGCGGATTTCTCACATTGCTTCACAGTACAAAAGGGATAGTCCCAGGAACATTTCAAGGATCCTGAGGGAAGAATACTTGCTGTGAAGCATACTCTGAGTTTTCGGTGTTATTTCTTGTAACTTTCCCTGTATCTTGTGTTGTGTGGTCTCGTCTTTTGTACAAACTCCAATGAGTGGGTTTTTGTACACTCTGTGTGAAGTGGTTCATGTTTCCTTCTTTTTAATGATATAGTAAAAGTTAAGTTTTAGCTTTGAGAACTTTCATATGCAATCACCTACGTCTATACTGTACCTCTAAAGAACTCTTCTGTAATCCTGACCATGGCATTTCTGATTATCCTTATACAGTCACGACCAAAAAAGTTGGCACTCCTGCATTGCTGTAGATAATGCATCACTTCGCCCAAAAAATTGTTGCAATTACAAAGGTTTAGGCATTCTCATTTCTTTTGTTTTTATTAGAAATACACAAAAACGTGGAGAAAAAAAAAGCCAAATCTGACACATTCCATGCAAAACTCCAAAAATGAACTGAATAAAATTACTGGCACCCTCGATTTAATATTTGGTAGCACACCCCTTGGAAAAAATAACAAATTAAATCTCTTCCTGTAACCATCAATGAGTTTCTTACACCTCTCCTGAAATTTTGGACCACTCTTTCACTAACTATTCTCAGATTGGAAGGTTCCTCTTCCCAAGTGCTATTTTGAGATCTCGCCCCAGGTGCTCTATGGGATTTAGATCTGGACTCACTGTTGGCCATCGACTGTCGAATTGAATCATTCGCTTCGTTGCCGCCGAATCGCACCATATGTTACTGTCCATGACCTGTGGTACTGCCATTTGAAGCGATTCAGAGGTAGGAAAGTGAGCGATTCAGTTCGACAGGCAAATCCCATAGGTTTCAATGTAAAATAATATTTTTGGTTTTGTGTTTTTTTATTCAACCTTTATATTCATTTGCAGCAAAAAGCCTTTTTATTAGATTTTTGGGAATTTGAGTATTTTTAGGTGAAATTTTTGGATTCCTGATTATTTTAAAGATGAGACTTTTTTCTTTGTCGAACGCTTTATTATTTTTTTCTGTCCTTCAGTCTGGGTGTGTTCGGTGGGTGCTGTATTTGGTGCTAAAACCTATTTCAGCACCAAGGACAGGGGAATTTGTTCCTCTGGACCTCATGGTGCTGCTGTCCTTGGTGCTGAAACCTATTTCTGCACAAGGTCAAGGGGATTTTTTTCCTTTGGAGCCCGCAGTGCTGTTGTCCTTGGTGCTGAAACCTATTTCAGCAACACGGACAGAGGGATTACTGTAGTTTCTAACCCTAATTTTTTAACCCTAATATAACAGTAATTATTAATTCATCTGTTTCACCATTCTTAAATAAGGAATCAAAACAAAATAGTGAATAGATACATAATACTAATCTCCCAAAATAACAAATCTATATGAAATACGAATCACGGTAAAATAACGACGCACTGAAATAAATTAAATAAACATAAGGCAGGATTCAGCACAGGGGCTTACTGATACATTAAACACATGTGTTTAGAAGGACAAAGTCTGCAGACTCTTTAAGGATCACCTTGGGTAAATGCAGGCTGAATACTGAAATCGTGAGCAACAAATTATACAACCTGTGATATCTGACCTGGTACCTGCGGACAGAGTTGGGAAACACTGATAAAAGGTATATATAAAAGACACAAATTAATTTACTTTTTAGACTTGGGTCCCATCCCAAATCCCAAAAAAGATATAGATATATTATTAAATGCCAATATTCCAAAATCTGAAATCCCAAACACTTCTTGTCCCAAGAATCTTGGATAAGGGATAAATCAACCTGTATATGTAAATTAGGAAAATATCTAACTCTATTCAGCATGATAAAACAAGATAAGTTAAAAAAACATTAAAATGTACCATTGAGGACCAATTTGTGATAATTTAAGAAATGCCAGTGTGGTCTTGAATGTGTTCATGGTATCTTCTTTATGTGATGTTTTGATTTAAAAGAAACACTCTACACATACATCCTAACAATTTTATCTTTTTGAAGTCGTCAGGATGTGAGGAGTGCTTCCCCCCCCTCCCAGCCCAAATGGTTAAAAAGTTGAGTGAAGTGCCCAGCGTCACCAACATCCGAGGTAATTTAAATTTCGTGACTCAGAGGAGACACAATGAATCGGCTCTGCGCATGAGCGTAGGTCCAAACCATCATTCTGCACAGGCGCTATGGATCTTGCGTACACAAAGTTCGCAATTGCTGTTGTGCACTTTGCGGTTCCTTGCTACGCAAGTAGCGCAGAAATCGCAAACTGCGCAGGAAAGCCTCAGGACGTCTGAATCCAGGAGTCCCTGAGCTGAAAAGGAGGAGCTGCACGTGCCGAGGGACAAAAGGTGAGTAAAATGGGCCTAAAGTAAATGAAAATAAGTCAGCAGCCTCTGCCCAATTATTTAAGGGCAAAAAAAGACACTCTGCTTTTCAGTCGATTGTTCCTTTAATTAAAGTGTGTACCTGAATTCAAGAGAAAATAGCTTGTATCACAATAAAATTTGCTATATATTTTTAAGTTTACCATAGTACATAATTACAATTATTTATAACGCTCCAATATATTCCACAACACTGTACAATGGGTAGGGCAACACAAAGCATGAAAGAAACAAATACATATGACACACAGAATGAAATGAAAAGAGGACCCTGCTCAAGAGCTTACAATCTAAGATGATGAGGGTGCCAGTAAATTGCAGTGCTGTGTGAGAGATACAACAGGAAAGGTATAAAGAGGGGATTATGGCATGAGCTGAGGCTTCTCTGAACTAATGTGTTTTTAGAGACGTCTTGAAAACGACTTGAGGGACAAGAAAAGAGTCTAAAGTTGCAAAGGATATAAATAGGGAGCAGCTCGGGAAAAGTGCTGAAGGTGAGAATGTGGTACAAGGAGAGGACAGCAGATCATTGGCAGAAGGAAGTAATCTGGATGGAACAAACCTGGTAATAAGGGAGATGTATTTATGGGCACATTTATGGAGAATTTTGTATGTGAATACCAGCACTTTAAATACAGAGAGAGGTGAAAAGCAGGAGAATGATTGGATAATGGAAAATTCTAGGTCAAAATAGCTGATTTGAAAGGGAGATAAATGGGAGAATTTTTCTGGTTTGGCTATTTTGACCTAGAATTCTCAATTCTCCAGTCATTCTCTGGCTTTTCACCTCTCTCTGAATAACCCTGATAGTTTTAAAAGAAACAGAGGTGAGGAGTGAAAGGTATGGGAAGTGAGGTGGAGGTGCTCATTGTAGACTGTAGAGGGATAATCTGGGATTGTTTAAGTAGAGGGTTGCAGTAGTGGAGCTGGGAGATTATAAAAGCTTGGAAAAGCAGTTTAGTAGAGTCCTGGGTTGGAAAGGGTAGATGCATGTCATGTGACGAGATTTGGTTAGTGTAAATGAGTAGTGGAGGAAAGATCAGAGTAAAAGAGGACACCAAGCAGTGAGTCTGTGAGGTAGAACTAATGGTAGTGTTAGATTTAAAGAGACGGAAGACAAGGATTTCCGTTTTGGAGAGTTAAAGCTTTAAGAAGAGAACAGAACAGTCATCCTGTTAGCGACAGAAGACACGGTCTACCATGGTAGGAAGAGAGATCAGGAGAGGAGAGGTAGATTTGAATATCATCTGTATATATAGAGGTGATATTGGAAGCCAAAGAAAGAAATTAAATAAGCAAGAAATTGGTGGCGTAGATTGAGAAACAAACCCATTGGTAAGAGCCACCAAAGGAAGAACCAGGAGAGCGGTGTCCAAGCTTGTGCAATAGAACCAGGTGGTCAACGCCGTCAAACGCAGCAGAAAGATCAAGAAGAATAAGTAAAGATTGCATCCCTTGCAAACAGCACTACCATTTCTTCAGTTGCCCTCACAATCTCAAACCATCAATATCATACTTCTCTGCTTTTTGCTCCTCAATGTAATTTTGTACTTTGTATAAATGTTAGATTATAAGCACACAGAAAACAGCCTCCCGTTCTCTCACTTTTATTTCAGTGTTTTTTTGTGTGAATAATAATAAACAACATAGTTGCTGAGTGGCTTTGTATCTACAGTTTTCTTTAGTTCAGTATTATTTTTACTCTGTAGCAGTGTTATAAAAACAAGCAAACTTAACAGTCTACCATACATGAAATCTAAAAAGGCTTTACAGGAGCATATAAGGAGGAGACCTTCTATGGGTGGGAAAACTCTGGAATAGAGTGATGATAATGGACATGTAAAAGCAATTGGTTGACGCTCAAGTTCAATAAATGTGAACAAGTCTGTATATTAAAGTCATAGAATACCATCTAACACATTGAGTTATAAAGTGCAAAGACACAATTATTTTTAAATTGTATGTTAAAAATATAACTAATGCAGTGTTTGTTTACAACACAAATTTTGACTTTATCATAGCACCCATCAATGGCAGTTATGAGATGGGAACGGGGGGGTGGGTATAAAGAGGAAGTGACGCGATTTTCGTCACTGGTGATTACAAAAAAGGTGGACCCGTCTGGAAAATGTGTGCATCGCTGAGAAAACAGGACAGCCCCCTCAACTCAGAACTGTCCCGCCTAGAGCAGGACAATTAGGGGTATTATTTATACTCCCTGTATGGAGGAATTTGTATAATATGGCTTTTGATATGTAGATTTGATAAGCCGTGTTCATACATAACTGTGTGTGACTTATTGTTGCAATCCTGCTTCTCCTTAATGAATCACAGCACTTTGGACTCCTCTACAAACACACCACTCATGACCCTGTTTGAAGTAGACCCAAGATGCAGCCTAAACGAAATCTAAATGTAGTGTGCAGGGCTATATTCTAACTTCTATTTAATTTTTTGACCTTTCACATTAATGTAGTGTAATAACAGTTTTGATGCCTGCAGACTTTGCTAGCTGTTACAAACATGTATATTATTGGATTATCTGAAATAAATCGGACCACAACAACAAGCAGGTGGAAATACCTTCATCATGTCTAATCTCAAACAATAGAGAGGCATGTGCTTCCCGTTTTGTAGTTAGGCTTCGGTGACTGAAAATCTATTTTGATTCATTATGTTACATTATATAGACGGATTAAGAGGGCTCGGTAAAGCTGCACCCGTTCTGTGTAAAATGTTCATGAATTAAATAACTATAAACAGCTTTACAATTCGAGTTGGATTCATAATGATCAGTTTAGGGTAAATCCCAGAGAGAGATCCGTTGCCCCCAAATTGGCACCTATGTCGTGTTATTTCGACAAGACTGTAATGATTTGTTAAAGTCCCAGCTGGCAAGGTCACAAATGTGTGTGAAGATTACAAATTACACTTCAACTCGAAACATTGTATTGGCCTTGTTACAGTTTATTGACTTATCAATTCTCTTCTTCATCTTCGCTAAACACCATATCCAATTCGGTTCTCTCATCGTCTTTTTTCTTGGTATATTCTTCTTTCATTTTTTCCAGCTCAAACAATTCCATTTTCATTTTTTCTTTGTGGACAGCACGGCGGTTCTGTAAGATCTTCAGTCGGAAAGGATTCATTTCGTTGAAAGCAATGTTCATAAGTTTCCTGCAAAGGAGCGAGAGAAAAAAAAAAATGATGTAGCAAGATTAGAAGGATAATATTTTGAATATAATCCTTAGTGCAGCTCACTAACCATGGATATCACTATCAGGTCTATTTAAAGAAAGGTGAAACTCAGGAGAACGACTAGAGAAGTGAAAATTCTAGGTCAAAATAGCCAAACCAGAAAAATTCTCCCATTTATCGCACTTTCCAAATCAGACAATTGGGCTAGATTTTTCTCTTCTCCGGCTAATTCTCCAGATTTTCACCTTTCTCTGAATAACCCTGTATATCCCTTAAAGACTACTGCGCTCAAGAGAGCTATGGGTTTGTGGGGACACTAAAATATTCCTAGATGTGTCACTGATGATTCATTCCATTAACAGTCTCCTGTAGTCTAGCCGTGATACAAAGTAGGACTAGCACACCAACTTTAAAATAAACATGGGAGCAGGTGCACCAAGCCCTGGAGGGGCCAACTCCAACAACACAGTACGAGAAAAGAAGGACTGGGTATTCAGTCTCCAAAAACATCAGGTTTATTGGAAATTACAAGCAACGTTTTGACTCAACTCAGGCTTGACAAAAGCTTATGTAGAGCCAAAACGTTGCCTGTAATTTCCAGTATACCTGCTGTTTTTGAAAACTGAATGACCAGTCCATCATTGTTCGTCTACCCTTGATGCTCAGACACTGTGGCACCATAACAAAAGCATCAGATACACCGTGCTATCATATAATACTTGTTATAATCCTAGCGTGAGGTATCCCATTCATAATCCATTTTGATTGATATGCAAATTATTGCAGAGGCAATATCTGTAGGAACAAATTATGGGAACCAAACCGTAGAAGAGCCACTCCAGCCACCATGACTACAATAATTTAATTATCAGATCATGGTATCACGAGTCCATCCCTCCTCCTCCTTCCCTCATCTGTGTCAGACCTTCAAAGCAGAGACAGAGAGCTTCCTCCACCCTGAAGGTTGTCAATCAGCTATGACTGACAGCCTTCTTGGGTTTCGATCAGGTAACTTAACCAAAGCTGATCATGCATGCACCAACCATCAACGTGGTGCCAACTGCCGCTTCCTTCAACTGTTGCTATCAGCTAGGATGAGTGCAGAGAGAGACCCCTGCACAGGAGAGAATATCAGTGTTCACACCGAGCTACAACTGAGGAGAGGGGTCAGGAGGAGAACCCAACCTCTTGGGGTCCTTCATGTTTTTATCCCAGTGTCGTTAATTGAGATGTAGGGTATACAATAATTGGGACTTGGGAGTCATTCACTAAACAAAGAGTTGATGACGCAAGGCTGTAATTGGAGAATTGAACTTGTAAGTGTCGGCTTGGCTAATCGCAGATAGATATGTCAACTGATACTCTAATCATCTGAAGTTTCATTCTGTGGTAAGCCAATCGAACATGGACAGCGCAGTTTAACCATTACAGCCATTGTGGTGGCGATTGAGCATTCAATGAATGGCTCTCATTGTGATTGGTTCTCACAGGATCACTTTTTAGGATTAGGAGGGAACAGACTGGGGGTTAAATCGTACCTAGGTGTAAAATCAGTTTTTAATCTGCATTTCTTTAGGAAAACTCAGCAGTTATTTAGGGAAAATGCAGTGGGCGGGATCACATTTTAGCTGCTATACACAAATTACACAGTAGGATAATTTTGGAAGCTAGAATTTGTGTTTCCTATAAGGTCTTTCCTACAAAGACCTGTCATATGCCATATACTCATTACCAATTTAACTTTGTGTAGTAGGCCCATTATAATTGGGTGAAATAGCTGGATGTATTTTCTTTTGGAAAGGCATGCCATGAAAGAGTAATAATCTTAACTTGGAATCTGCAATACCACCACAAAGAACATAAACCCAATAAAACGAATCCATCACAATAAGTGCATAGCTATAATACAACAAAATAGAATAAAATATACATGACGCAAAATAAAATCTGAATGTTTTTAAAGTGGCACATAGGCATGCGCAGGGGGTGTGTCTGGTGTGCCCAGGCACACCCTAATGTTGGGTGAAGAGGTCCTCTTTCACCTTTTAGATGTCTCTTATCTGGTTCATGAGGAATCCCGTAAAAACTGACTGACTATCTCTGAGAGCTGTGCCACTTCCAAGAATCTGGTCACCCCAGTCTCCTGATCATACAAACACGGGCTTCTTTTTTTTGTTGGGCTATCTGAAGGAACAAAGGTATTGTAACAAGCCCCGCACAATTGAAGACTATAACATTAGGAATAAGATCCAAAACATTGCAATACTGAGACATATTAGCATCAACATGCAGTGCTGGGTCGAAATGTGACAAACAAAAAAATGGCAGCCAGCGTCAACACTTGCTGTGATGGATGTATTCAACATAAGAGGAGGTACATATCCTGAAACACTCATTAATTCCTTTAAGATCTGTAACAAAAACTTTGAATCTGTATAAATCACCCAATATTTACAGTTTGATAATATGTTGATTAAAAAAAACTTTGGTCCTGCAAAATTATGGTCTTTGGATACCTTGTCAACTTCTCAATTAGATAAAGAGTTGAGCAGGAGGGCCCTATGACTATTCAGAATTTAACAGGCATAGTATATTTATACACAATCAATTATCAATACAATGATCGGATATTTTATACATTATGCATTTAGGTCACACTCTTCTGACCCTCAAAAAAAATTCTTAAATATAGTTTATTGTACATTTTGATAGACAATTCCTGTGTTATTAAAGCAAATAAGTTTGTATTGTTAACTAACCTGCCATCACAGATTGTCTTGGTGAAAAACGAGAGGTAGTGGTAGATGTCGGATTCTTCATTAAACTTTAAGATCTGCTCTTCATTATACTTGAAGATTGCCAGTGCATAGCGAAATATGACCTGTTAAAATTCAAACAAAATAGCTTAAGCCACAATTGATTACTTGATTTTTCCTAGTGGTCTTGAGAGCCAGTTGGTGGTGGGGAGAAGTCAATTCCTCTGTGTGCATAAACCTTTCACTCTATTACTCTTAGGGCACTATCAGCTGCCCCTTGCTAACACCGGGACGCAAAGGGGAAAAATTAGCTTCCCCTTTGCGTCCTGGTTCCCCGAGCAGATTGCGGGGAAGGCGCCAAGTTCAGCAGGCTGCCCCTTAGCGATCGCTAAGCTTGCAGATGCTGGAGGCAGCACTACAGCGCCATCCCCTCCATAGGACGCCATGGAGGATCGTGCTGCCGGGTCACATGACCGGCAGGATCTCGCAAGATCCTGCTGGTCGGTGGAGTGATCGGAGGGAGATGGGGGAATTTCTTTTCCCAGTCTCCCTCTGCTCCCGGCAGCCAGAAGCAGCGGATCGGGCTGCAGTTCTCGCCTTCGGAAGAGAGGAGGTATGTGATTTTTGGGGAAGTTTTGAGCTGCAGGTAACGGATTTTGCAGCAGCGGAATCCGTTACCTACACCTCTGAGCTAGTGTTAACTTTATCGCTAGCGCCAGCTCTAATTAACTAGCCTTAGGATTAAGTGATCCTAACGCTAGTTAATCTGTGCTTTCACGTTGCGCTCCCCATGTTTGGTATAGGCAGCAAAGTACAGTAAACTCGCATTACAAATTGCAAATTAACGAGCGCTAACCCGTTAGCGATTCGAAGGCGACGTGGGCGCAGCGCTATGACCTCCTTTAAGCTAATGCTGACGCTAGTGTTAGCTTGAAGGAGGTGATCGAGCCCTTAGTGTGGTGTGAAGCATAAAAAGGGCGAAAGCAAGAGGTGTGTGCAATAGGAAATGGACTGGTCTACTCCAGCAGCCATTGACTGGACCACCAAGGAAAATGCTCTTCAAGCACACAGCAGTCAAGGTAAGAAAAGAGAGTTAAGGTCCCAGAGGGACTCATGTTTGGGACCTTGCAACTACACATTGACCGAAAACAAGGAAGAGGGGATCAGTAATACATAGATATATTTGATATTATCCTGTTATGCGAGTGTTCATGTTTAATTGTGGCAGGTTAGATATATTTTATTACTTTGCTTTCGACATGCATATTATGTGTATTTGCACTGGAATTGTATTAACACAGTCCTGTGAAAGGAAGATGGACTTTATTGAACAAAGCAGTATTATGACCTGCGTCTGGTCTTTTTCAGTCTTTTAAAAAAAACTAGCATATTCTTTGGTAATCTTAGAGCACACCTGTATTGACCAAGGGCACTTTGGTTGTGATATTCTATCAAGAGGTTCTTACATTAGCTGGTTCTTACCAGGTTCCAGCATCAGGTGCTGCAATTTTTCCCATGCAACACTGCACGAGATGCCTCAGAAGTTACATCCATGACAATCAATGCACCGACAGCCATTTGGATTTGGAATTAAATAAGACACAGCACATCACTGACTATATACAGGGGGTCAAGTCCTGGCAAAAAAAGTGAGGGACTTACCCAAGAATTCCACAACCCCATTACCTAAAGAAGAAAAAAATGTGTATGTGTCTGTGTATAAATAATCACACACACACACCTGAGAATCATGTATAACCAGGCACAGGCCACCAGAAATATATATATACACACACAGGCCCCAGAATTATACACAGGCAGACCCCCAGAATTATACACAGGCAGACCCCCAGAATTATACACAGGCTGACCCCCAGAATAATATAGCCAGGCAGACCACCAGAATTATACCCAGGCAGACCCCCAGAATAATACCAATGCAGACTCCCAGAATTATACCCAGGCAGACCCCCAGAATTATACACAGGCTGACCCCCAAAATTATACACCGGCTGACCCCCAAAATTATACACAGGCTGACCCCCAGAATAATATAGCCAGGCAGACGCCCAGAATTATACTTACCAGCAGCTCAGACCTCCCGCACCGCATCTTCCTCCCTGCTCCAGCGGGCTCCTGTACGCTGCCGCCGGTGTTCCTCAGCCCCCTGAAGGCTATGACGCGTCTCACGAGATCTCGGCTGCAGGCCGTGTCACAGCCTTCCCAGGGCTGGGGACAGCAGCCGTGCACAGGAAGCAGGCAGACAGGCACTCTGGGAACACTGCCAGTCGAGGGGGTTGCTAGCAGAATGCGGTTTAATGCATTCCGCTAGCAGCCCCAGCGATAAGTCGGCCGACAGCGGGAACATGCGTTCCCGCAATGTTCCCGCTGCGGGAGAAGTGTGGGAACGGCGTTCCCGCAGAACTCGAGCCCTGACTAGATAGTATTATTTATCCTTCAGTATGCCCTGCTTGGGATTGCGTTTGAGTGGTAGAGCTTGGTGGAATTAGCACCAAGTTTACTTTCATAGAATTGAGGCATTAGATTACCTGTATATAAGGCCTGTTTAACCCCTTCGCTGCTGAGCCATTTCACTCCGTGTGCTGAGCTAATTTTTTACCGGTTTCGCTCATCATGTTTAAATGCGATTTGGAGTCACATTTTTTTATACAACCCAGACAAATTATAGATCGTTCTTTCCGGCAGATTCATAATAGATCATTATTATATGTATACGTCATGCCCTGCCTGAATATTATAACAAAATATGCAATAAAAGTTATATTTTCAATCATTTACAGCTTGTAAAGTGTTTTTTTCACATTTTATCATCTCAGCCTTTGTGGTTATATTTTCTATGGAGTGCGCTTCTTATAAAAAATTAGAAAAGGGGACTTGTTACCTTTTGTTTTGAGGGGGGGGATTTTTAGCAAACCCCCCATAAAAATAATGGTTAGTGCAGCATCATTGTTCACATTATAATTGAAATGGAAACAATATCGCTGCATTAATGAAACAAAATTTTATTTTTTTTAATAGTTATATATTTTTTCCTTTAGGGATGGGCATGGTCGTGCTCTGGCCTTTCAAATGATACCCAAACTGACAACATGGCGTCCATGCGCGATGACGCCAGTAGGCGGGGGGGGGGGAGATCCCGGAGGCTTGGCCGACAGCCAAGATGTTGGCCACCTACGGGAGAGGACCGCGATCCGGCACCTGTTGGTGCCGAATTGCGATCCGGCCCCTAAGGGATTAAAGGCAGGCTGTGCCCTTCCAAGCGGTGCCTGCCTTTTTTTTTGTGGCCCTTCCGGATGGGGAGGGAGAGAGGTCCAAAGGATCTTCCCCTCCCCTTCAGGCACCTTCCCTGCTTTGGCGGGGGTGCCTGGAATAGACGTCATTGCGCTGGATGCGATTATGCTATTCATGCCGGCCAGGATCCCGGAGGCTGGGCTGACCATCCAAGATGTCAGCCCGCACCGGGAGGCTGCAGCGATCGGCCGGAATACAAGGATAGGACAAGCTCAGCGCGTCCATAGCACAGGAGAGCCACTTGGCTGGACGCTCTGAGCGCGTCCTTAGCAGCCAAGTGGTTAATGGTGCTAAATGGCACACAATTTTTTTTATTCAACCATTTATTCATAAAATTTTCAACAAAGGCTTTTATTTTTGGGACCTCTTTTTGTATTTCTTAGGCAAAATTATTGATTACCATTTTTTTTATTCTGTAACAGACCTGTTTATTATAGGACCTTTTTATTAGACATGTTTTGATGCATTTTTATTGGTTAAACACCTATTAGGAGAAGAGCAGAGTTCTTTTTTTTTGCAGTTTGGTGGCTCTATGTTCGGCACACTCTGAGGACCATGCGATTAAATAGTGAATTCATGCCGAAGCACACCGAACCAGAAAGCACTGGTATTTCGGTGCTTTCTGAATAACCCCTTTGGCTAACCAAAATCTTCATTGAGGGAAGTAGGGCCAAAAAAGTAGTTCTAAAATAAAGAAGGACTTTAAGGGACATGTCGGGCAAAAAACAGGAAGAAGCAGCTTAGATGCCCACTCTAATAGAATTATGCACTGGCGTCGCTAGGAGGGGGCGGGGGGTGCGGCCCGCACTGGGTGACACCACCCCCTAAAAAAACAAAAACTATTTTTTTTTTTTACACACAAAGCTATTTTACCAGGAAGGATACATTGAGAATTCTCTAATTTTCAAGTATGTCCTGGGTAGGCAAGGCCTAGGCTGGCACTTTCCAGGGGGCAGCAAAGAAAACACCACTAAAGGAGATATTCA
Organism: Leptobrachium leishanense; assembly: GCA_009667805.1. NCBI lineage: Eukaryota > Metazoa > Chordata > Amphibia > Anura > Megophryidae > Leptobrachium > Leptobrachium leishanense. Next base: position 362,605,649 of record CM019063.1, on the reverse strand, counting down.
CAGAGCAACGAAATGACGCAGACATATCAGTGTTCTGTTGTTCCCTGCACTTCAGGGAATCAATTTTCCCTGGTGAATTCACCGCAGGGTCCCTGAAGTGCAGGGAATCAGCCACCGAATGCCACCACAAACCCATCCCCCGCTGTTTTCAAAAAAACTACTTAACGAAAATGTCTGGAATTAACATATAAGATCCTATGAATGATAATAAAAAGAGCTGTTACAGAGAAAAAAAATTATTATTTTTTTGAAAAATGCCTAATAGATACTAAGAAAAAAAAAAATCAACAAAAAAAAGAGACTAGGGATGTGCACAAATTTTTTTTCGTTTCGGCTCGCTTCGTTCGTAATTCGACAATTTTCATTTCGGATCGTTTCGGCTCGTTTTTTGTATCAACTTTTTTTCGTGATTTTGGATATTTTGGTGTATTTGGTGTGGGAAATGTTTTGCCCCATAGACTTCAATGTTAAAAATATTCCCGTTTTAATTCAATATCTAAAAAAAGTTTATTATTATATTCTGCAGTAAAGAGTCTCTTTATTTCTAAATTTTTAAGGATATTTTAAGCATTTTTTGAAAAAAAAAATCTGAGCCTCAGGGTTTGGGAAATGTTTTGCCCCATAGACTTCAATGTTAAAAATATTCCCGTTTTAATTCAATATCTAATAAACCGTTTATTATTATATTCTGTAGTAAAGAGTCTCTTTAATTTTAGATTTTTTAGGATCTTTTAAGCATTTTTTGAAAATTATGGAAGTGGAACCGAAATTTTTCGTTTTGGATCGGAAATCGTTTCATTTCAGACGTTTTCGGATCCGATCCGAATCACCGAATTGGGCCGATTCGTGAAAAAAACGAATAGGTCTGAAACGAAATGGACATCCCTAAAAGAGACTTTTTACTACAGATTAATGGAATAAACGTTTTATTAGATATTGGGTAAAAACGGGAATATTTTTAACATTGAAACCCATACAGGTTTATTCAGAGAAGGGTGAAAACCTTGAGAAAGGAATTGAAAATTCTAGGGCAAAATAGTCAAACCAGAAAAATTCTCCCATTTATCTCACTTTCCAAATTGGCTATTTGGTCGAGATTGTTCATTCTCCTGGCAATTCTCAAGGTTTTCACCTCTCTCTGAATAGCCCTGATGGTGTTCGCCTGAATAAACCTGTCTAATGAAACCACTGAACATCAGGACATTTCTCTGCTGTTCAGTGTTTCTGAACAGATTAACCATTACTTCTCTATGGGGACCTCTCTATGGGGACTTTTCGTCGAACAGGCACCGTACTTGCCGGCAGTTCACCAAAATTTGTGTGTGAGTATATGAGAAAGCTGCACAGCAATAAACCTCACAGTAATGTGCGCCGTGTATTATGAGCATTCAGTATTATATGGGAGTACTGTTTTATGAGTAAGAGTAGTTAAAAAGAAACAAAAAAACCCCCATAAAACTCGGGGGGGGGGGTGACACCATGAGTTACCGCACCGGGTGACACCAACCCTAGTGACGCCACTGGAATTACGCTGACATTATTTTTGGTTCTGGGGACCCCAACATTTAGAATACTATGCAGTGATAAGCTGAGGGCAGCTTTCCCAGTGAAAGTAAGGTCACCACCTTGAAATAATGTCACAGTGGCCAGGGACAGCCAGGGGGAGGTTAAGGCGATATATTCTAACCACCATGACAAAAGTGGAAAAGGTGGCTAGAGTGCCCATTTAAAAAAAAGAGCAATGAGAAATAACTACCATTGTCATCCTTGTTTAATACTATCACCCTCATCTGACCTTGTTGTCTTTAACTTTATTTTACTTTTCACATCACACACTAAGTCTGCGGTCACACGAGCGCACTGAGTGCATCCGTTGCAACTTTGTGACGGCTCAGCAGGGCGGGGCCACACGGTGTAGCATGCGTAATAGTTGCATGCACTGCACAGGACATGTTCAAATCCTCCCCGTCAAAAAGCTACGACGGACGTAGGACGGGCTACAAAGTGCGATCCACCATAGGAGGATTAACTCCCCATTCTTTATTGTAAAATGCTGTGGAAAATGTTGGTGCTATATAAATGATAACGATGATAAATAAATGCTGATGAATAGCTTACCTTTGTCCCCTCATAGAGGAAAGCATCCCATACTCTGAGAAGAATGTCACTGACCAAACTGTCAACAAAGACAACTAGGAACCAGTTAAAGGTGATTAAGGACAGATCAATCTTGTGTTGCTGAAAGTGAGATGTCAGTCTTGGAAGCTTTTCTGCCAGAAAGTCTTTGAATACCCTCTGATCCACCTAATGATGTCATACAATGATCCAATGTTAATTGCTATTCATTTAAAGAGCTTAGAATGGAGTTACGAAAATCCATAATATCTCCTTTATTTTCAAACTTTCTCTGCAGCATTGTTAAAGAAAAAGCTGTATAAAATAATATGCAGAGTGGGACATTTTTATTGTGATTAATATCATTTTTTAAATATATAATTTTGTCAGAATATGGAGTAGTTTCCATCTCAAACTAGACAAATTTCACATCCAACGTTATCTTGCACGGTTAGGTAATTCATATACTTTAATCTAAGATTAGCTTATCATGTTTATTTTCTTACCTGTGATCCTGATAAATTGTGACTGTAGTAGTCTGCAGGCATTATATTATGAACAATATCAACCAGACAGTAAAATGCATTTTCTTCCTCTTCCAGGACTAGGAGAGCAACAGCAGCTAACCTGAAACACATCACACTATACTGTAAGTACAAAAATAAAGAAAAAAAAGGATAATCATTGGGATAGGGCAGGGGTTAGCAACCTTGGCTTTACAGATGTTTTGGAACTACATCTCCCATCAGCTACTCATTAGATTGGGAACTAAATTTCCCATGTGGCTCAGCCAAACATCTGTAGAGCCAAGGTTGCCGACACCTGGGATAGGGCATACTGGTAAGCTCTACGTATTCATGACCATCACCAAATTGGGCTGGGTTTCAAGCCAGGATTTTTTATCTTTGAGTAGATAGTTGCTTCAACGTGTTCATTTTTTATATTTAGATGTTGGACAAAATATTGTGTGGACAAAAGAAGAGTCAATGAATGACCTGGATCATTAATGGTTTTCGATGAATGACCTGGATCATTAATTTTTTCGATGAATGACCTGGATCATTTATTTTTTTCGATGAAGGACCTGGATCATTTATTTTTTTCGATGAATGACCTGGATCATTTATTTTTTCGATGAATGACTATGAATGACCTGCATCATTTATTTTTTTCCATTACATAAAAAAAAAAACACCCTTATTAACATTATTAAAGAAAGACTATTATTCACCAAACAACAGCAACGATAAAAGCAGCACTATACAACTTTGACTGAAACTATGGTCAAACTACACTGAACAACATCAGCAGACACTATACTTTATATTACAGCAGGAACACCCTTCCTGTTGCTCTTGATATTGACCTGCTGGGAGGACATGGGCCTCCAACAGAGAGGGAGCATATAAGAACATGTTTCCATATTCCCTGCATTGCAGAATGAGCGGCTGCTGCAAGCACGGCTTCGGAGGATAGAATCTAGCTTGCTCAATATGCCATAGATATATTGTCTACACACACCCCTGCCAATTTATCAAATCCCCTTGCGAGGAAAAGGACCTATTAGTGAAATTAAAACTTTAAACTTTAATTAAACTCAATTATAAAATGTTAGAAAACAGTTGTCGATTTAGAATGAATTGATTAATCTATTGATACTAATATGTGGGTTCAAAGAGAATTGTGTGTGTAATATACTAAAGTAAATGGTGCGTCCACCAATTTACACAGAAACGCATGTACATGAATAATAGGTGGTGACCCTGGTCGGATATATGACAGAACTAAATGTATAAGAAAATAAAGATGACCCCACCTAGAACTGCGCTCTTAACACTACACAAGATAGCTTGTTAAAGCTTAAATAGCCAAGGAACAGAGCACAATAGACAGTAGTTAAATTGACCCCCACGGGTTTAATTAAACTATCAACGTGCTAATCAATTGGTAAATGCTTGAGTACCTGTTAGCAAAAATACCAACAAATAATCAATTGTGGGATATATTGAAGTAGTTTTACTCATTGAATAGATACCTTTTGTATAAATTGGACGCCTGTTCAGGCGTGATAAAATATCTCAAGATTATTATGTGCATGCATGCAAATTAACACAAATTGTGATAATCGCTAGACCCAATGTTGGATAATGATAGCACGCATTGACTTAAAGTTGGGCTAAACTCACTAGTTTGCATGTGGGCGGAATACGTAATCAGGCATATATATTGATATAAATTACAAATTAAATCAATTTTTTCCAAAAATTATTTATTGGAAAAGATATATAGATGATATTCTGGTGGTGTGGGATGGTTCAGAAAGTGAATTCATACAGTTTAAAGATCATCTGAATTGTAATAATTTGAATTTGGTGTTTACAAGTGATATTCAACACCAAACACTGAATTTTTTGGATATTGCTATTTCCAAAACTAGTAATGAAGTTGAAACAACCCTATCTACAACCATATACAAAAAAAGACTGCTACCAACAGCCTCCTGGATTGGCAAAGCTACCATCCTTTTCCACTGAAACGTGGCATTCCATACGGGCAATATTTGAGGCTTAGACGAATTTGTTCCGATGAAGCTGAATTTAAGGAGCGAGCTAAAGATTTAAGGAAGAATTTCAAAGATAAGCTTTTCCCCAACAAAATTCTTAAGAACGCATAAAAGAGAGCACTTTGTATGCCTAGACCAACATTTTTGACTGATCCCACACACTCTAATGAAACATCTGTTATTAGATGTGTAGGAAGCTTTGACAAAGGGTGGAATAAAGTTAAGCAAATAATGGATCGTTATTGGCCCCTTATTACTTGGGATCCTCATCTTAAAGAAGTTCTTACTCCACATGCAACAATTACAGCACGCAGATGCCGTAACATTAAGGATATGATTGTTAGAAGCCATTATGATGGTAATAGTACTCAGGTAAAAACATGGCTTTCAAACAAATTACAAGGTACCTACAAATGCGGGCATTGCTGTATATGCAAGTTTATCAAGCATGATGTGATCACAATTAAAGATTCTAATGGAGAAAAAGAATTTAAAATTACATCCTTCTTTAATTGTAATTCCAAGGGCCTGGTATATGCAATCTTATGTACATGTGGTAAACTTTACGTTGGGAAAACGTTTAGACCCTTTAAATTAAGGATTCAAGAACATGTTCGCTCAGTGAAAAATCATTTAGATACATCTATAGCTACACATGTACGTCAGCATCATAATAATGACCCTAATGTTTTACGCTTTTTTGGTATTGAGTACAGAGACAAGGGGACTATGATCTTGCCCTAAGAAGGAGAGAATGTGTATGGATTTATCAGTTGAAGACGTTGAGTCCAGCAGGTCTCAACGAAGGGTTTAGTTTCACACCGTACATCGGTACATGAATTTCTAACCTTCAAATTTATTTTTGTTGTCTTATTATATCCAATATCCATTGATATAGATATTGTAAATATAATGGAGCATGCTAATGTTTATATAGGATTTAGTGAGTAGAGAGCCAATCATTTAATATATATGGGATTATAGTTGATAGGCTATTTATCTGCATTTAAGAGTGTGTATTCAAAACTAGAACGGACAATATTGCTAATAATAAATAGGCTCTGCATCTATTAAATTTCGAACGTTCAAAGCTCAAGGTCATCGTTTTACTGAGTGACTTTATTCTATGTGCCTACTAATTTAACTAATGTTATTAGGGGTGATTAGACCCTTTCTAACGGAACAGTGCAATGAGCTCATATATCGTTTGCCGTTCATTTCATTTTTTTGAATAGTTCTGTGATCCTTAGTGATGCCTACGATGTTTAAATCATGTGATATGCTGTTTTATGTCTCTGACTACGAATTTTTGACATATTATCTGTTGTAAATACGCATATGCCATTCAGGGTGTTGTTTTTCTCCAACAGGGATCCGTACTTTCTAGCTCCATTGCAGATAATTAAAGACCATAATTAATCAATCAACTACCTATAATATATGGAACAGGCCAGCTAGACTCATAGCTCCTGATGAAATTGCTGTGTTAACAGCAGGGAAACACGCGTTGAGCGTTTGTAGGTTAATTGAACCTTAAAGAATATTTTTCTCGGTTAATCTAGCCGTTATTTGAATGTTCTTCATACTAATAATCCTTAGCCGAGTGGCTGTTTAAACTGAGCATTTTTCAGGTCATTTGAACCTTTTGTGGAACCTTTGCAGGCTAATTTGGCTGCTATCCGAATGTTCTCCATATTAATTACATTGAGCCTGGTGGCTATTTAATTTTTGTTTGCAAAGTGCATGCACACAAATCATTTTATGGGCTGTTAGTTTTTTTCAACTGAGCGTTTATTCTAAAGAATTTGTACCTGCCGACTCGAGAAATACGCAGTGTGTCCGTCATATTGAATGCTTATCATCGAATCTATTAGTGTCTGAGCTGGATGGTTTTAAATAGATCATTTGATTAGCTCACAGCACCATTTATACATTGAGCTTTACCGCCAGCAATAAATTGTACGCTTGGTTGTATTTTCAGTATGACGGCTGTTTGAACTGTTCTTGAGCTCACGTTTGCCGCCAATCGAGTACCCGTCTAACACCTTGCAGCAGGTTCAATTAACGCAGATACTCCAATGATTGAGAATTTGTAGGCTCAATCCACTCTTGATGAATACTTTCTTGTCAATACCATCGATACATAGAATGTTCCTAACTATTTCCAAGGTGTATGAACATTCATTAATTTTTGTGTCACCACATCTGTTCACCGACTGTCGTTTTTGGTGAGATTTCTAGCGCGGTGGTCCAAGTATAAGGTTGGGGTCAGACCAGCGCACTTTTAACGTGCGTTCTGGCGCACATAATTACGGCCGCACTAGCAGCAGATGACGGGCAATGACGGCCAATATACGATGTACGGCCGCACAAATGTCCGGCCGTGCAACACAAGTGGAATTTGAACGCATTTTTTTGAGAATGCTGAACCGCTAGTACTGACGTACTGAGTGCGCAGCTGCGGCATAGCGGCATGTGTGCGTGATTAGGAGATGTCAGACACTGCTAATGTCCAGCCTACATAACGTCCAGACGTAAAAAGAGTTTTATTGACGATCCGTACAAAATCACGACCGAAAATGCGCGTCGTCTGACCGTTTTTGCGCATTCCGTGAAAAAATACGTCAATGCGTTCGGACGCACTTTTTCACGTTCGCGGGGAAAAATGCTTTCGTCTGACCCTAGCCTTAGCGCATTGACTATTTGGTTACCCGTAATTTCCATATCAATATATATGCCTGATTACGTATTCCGCCCACATGCAAACTAGTGAGTTTAGCCCAACTTTAAGTCAATGCGTGCTATCATTATCCAACATAGGGTCTAGCGATTATCACAATTTGTGTTTATTATGTGCATGCATGCAAATTATCTTCTTTGAGATATTTTATCACGCCTGAACAGGCGTCCAATTTATACAAAAGATATCTATTCAATGGGTAAAACTACTTCAATATATCCCACAATTGATTATTTGTTGGTATTTTTGCTAACAGGTACTCATCAAGCATTTACCAATTGATTAGCACGTTGATAGTTTAATTAAACCCGTGGGGGTCAATTTAACTACTGTCTATTGTGCTCTGTTCCTTGGCTATTTAAGATTTAACAAGCTATCTTGTGTAGTGTTAAGAGCGCAGTTCTAGGTGGGGGTCATCTTTATTTTCTTATACATTTAGTTCTGTCATATATCCGACCAGGGTCACCACCTATTATTCATGTACATGCGTTTCTGTGTAAATTGGTGGACGCACCATTTACTTTACTATATTACACACACAATTCTCTTTAATCTATTGATACTAATGTAGCGCTGTGTTAAAATCTTGCTGTGGCAGTACCTATTTTTGGCCACAAGATGGAGACTATCGCGATCAGAGACACTGGACATTGGGACTACGATGCCCGGCATGCTTTGCAAGAAGACAGGAAGTGGGTGGGGACTGGACACTTACATCCTCTGCCTCGTGGAGAACGCGCCAGAGCGCGCCAGGGAACGAGAGAGAGCAGACGCAGTGCCATACTTTGTGAGAGGGCCTAGGGCGGAGAGCAAGTGAGACCTGTCAGTTCTGTTACCGGGTCATTCAGTCGCAAGAGAAGGAGCCCTCCAAGTTTCAGAGTTGCTGCAGATGGAACCAACCGAAGACCTCGAGTAAGGAGTCACCGCAAGTTGATCGGGTACAGAGAGCAGGCGGTGAGCTGAGGAAAAGTCGTGGACAAGCTACGAGAAGTCAGACAATGGATCCGGCCGCTAGTATCCCCAGTCAAAATCCAGCGGAGAGACGTCCTGGGTCAGCGGAGCCTAAAGCAACCGGCGGATGGGTGAGAGGCCTCCAAGGCCGTTTATAATACAAAGAGCACGCTGCTGTTTTCTCTTTAAAGTCCACAGGGCCCCAACTTGACTAGTCGAAGACATTTCTTAAGTAAATTCACTGGCCAGTTGAACAGTACCCGGGTACCTTACACACATACACACCTTTTACATTCCGGGACTTAACCTGTGCAGGACTCATTTTGTTACGAATCGGAACGGGGGTTAAAGATACGTTCCGAATATATTTTTCTCTTTTCCGCTGCGCGTTTACCGTGATACGAAGTGATTGTATATTCTGGGGTTCCGCTACGTGTCCCTTTTCCGAATATTCGTGCAATTGCATTTTCTTTTATGTTCGGTTACGAATATTTTATTTTCCGAAATACGAAGCCTCGTGTTTCGTTTCTTTTCCGCTACGCGTTTTACCGCGATACGAAAGTACTGTAATAATATCTGTGAATACCGTATCTCAACATCTGCCAAATATTTTAGTAAACTATTTAAATGATAAAAACCCACAGCTGTGTTGGAGTATATTTATTCCCTAGTGCGGGGAGACTGACCCGTGGTTCATTTTCAGCGGCTCCTCCGGGAGTGAGCGCTACACTAATATGTGGGTTCAATCTGTTTAATACAAACAATCAATTCATTCTAAATCGACAACGGTTTTCTAACATTTTATAATTGAGTTTAATTAAAGTTTAAAGTTTTAATTTCGCTAATAGGTACTTTTCCTCGCAAGGGGATTTGATATATATTCGCAATTAGTGTTTAGTCACTTTTCTATTTTGCTTTTTTTCCCTACACGGTGGCTTGTCCATCGGTTCATTCAGTGTGTGTAGACAAGCAGGCACTTCTAGAATCCCTGGTTCTTTAGTGCGCCACAACGCACTGTAAGTACATATATGATTCCCAGAACTGTATGTTTAATACTGAACATGTGGATCAGCTGCCATCTCTTAGCTCAAGTAGTCTGAATATCAATAGCACCTTGCTGCCTTATCTAAAACATTCCCTACTCCAGCTCATTAACTGTTAAGCCACAGACGTAAAGAGAAACCATTGGTAAATGTCTCATAGGGGAAAAAAAAAAATCCAAAAAAAAAAAAATCAACAAAATGGTAGGGAGATAGAAAAATAAATGTTTTTCTATCTCCATACCATTTTGTTGATTTTTTTTTAAAAAAACAAAAAACATCAGCGTGTGTTTTATAAGGTGGTTTTGTTTGTAATGCACAATTAATCTAGTTACAGTTTATGTAAGTGGTAGTGTCCCTTTAAATGTCTAGAACTGGCTGACAGAATTTGGTAAAGCCCAGAACTTGAGCAAGACATCAGATTTTGAGGATAAGCACTAGCTCTCAGTAACTTGGATGATCTTTGGTGTGATAATTCAAATGAGCATGCCTGTTACTGTTGATTTGATCTGGACCAACATATCAATTGCATTATGTTGCAGTAAATTTGTATTTAGAATTTCCATTGGAGTTGCATAGTATAGCAGCCCCAAATACCAATACTTAAAGATAGACACTACAGACCTCACACAGAATCAAGTATTCCCTTCATGGTTGCCAAAAGAAAAAAAAGAAATTATTCCTTCCAACTAAACAGCTACAGGATCATCAAACCTTGTTGGTAGAGTTGTGATTGGAAGTAAAAACTGTTTGTGACATGATTTGACAATACTGATTTAACGAATCACATGATTATTATATAGAGGAGAGCAAATACATAAAGCTTTGTATATATGGTATACACTACATATAACCACCCCAAAAAGTTCTCGCTCTTATCAAATTTTCATATGATTGCAGGTTATTATCTCAGGATATGAAGTGGAAGATATTACGATCCAATAAGTCAATCCTACAGTCTACCATTTCATTCAAACTTCAGACAAAGTAAGGAAACGTTTTTAGATGTTTTTTCGGGGGTGAAATGTCTTGGTTTTTTATTCATAAATGAAAGTCATTTCAATGTTGTTAAATTGGATAAACGCACGATTACATTTCTTACCTGTTCAGACCCTGGCAGTATCCAATGGTGGGATTGTGCCAAGAAAAGGCAAGAAGAACCCTTCTGAGCTTGTGTATGAACTCCGAGGTAGGACATGTAAAGTGTTTGTTGTTGGTCAAAGTCCTGTGTATATCTAATTCAATCTGTTGAGTGGCCGGATGCGGTGAGTTCTCACACTTCTTCAGGAGTTGGGCATAATAGTTGGGGATAATGCGGGCCCTGCCGTTAACAAGCCATTTCCACACACGCTTGCGATGTTCTGTTGGAATACCGCATCTTATCAGGTTCTTCAGCTCCCCCGAATAAGCCAACTCTTCAATATTGTCCCACTTTGTTTTTAAAGACTTATCTACTACATCTTGGGTCAGAAGCTTATTTGACCGGATTTCCAGAGCTTGAATTTTGGCTAGAAGCTTCAAGTGCTCTACTTCATAATGAGGGATGATCATGAAACCATAGTCATCATATTCACTGCAATGGGACGAACAATTTAATATAAAGTTAGAAAACAAGAAGCAAATTAAAAACTAAAGAGCTGCCAATAATGCATTTAGTACGTTAACATTATAAATGACAACAATTACATAACTTCAATTCAATTATTTCTCTGTATATTCCTGGTGCCTTCTTGAATTATGTTATTCAGTTTTTTCTCTTTTTACTTTTCATTGACTGTAGTCAACAAATTTGAACAGCAACATAGTTATTAGATAAAGTGCTCTTGCTAGGCCCAACAGCCTTCCAGTAGAAGTGGTAGAGGCCAAAACAGTAATTGAATTTAAGCAGGCATGGGATAGGCATAAGGCTATCCTAAACAAAAGATAAATCCAGGTAACGTATCCATGTAATTGGGCAGACTAGATGGGCCGAAAGGTTCTTATCTGCCAACATTTTCTATGTTTCTATGTAACACAAGTTGGGCTCGTTTGATTGGGATTCACTCCCTATCCCTGTCTAATGATAGGGAATTACTTAAAATGATTATATATAGGTTTTAGAAAACCTATCAGGTTTCTGCCACTCCGCCCTCTGCTCGCTTTTTGCACTTGATTGCATGATAGCGAGCGGACATTGCAGTCATCACTGAGGACCAATTGAACAGCACTGCAAGATGTCCCTCAGGCAGCAATGCCCACAAAGGAGTAAGAGACATCTAGAATTGTGTTGTTTCAGGGGTGCACTGTCGGGTATATTGGAAGGGAAAAATCAAAATGGATGCCTGTAGCCATTTTGTTTTAAATAGAAAGTCTTTTCTTTTTCAAATTTTCCCTAGTTTTAGACATGAACAGAGATTTTTTTTAAATGGTTCATGGTTAGGTGAAATCTTTTTTTTTTTTTTTTTAGAAATACCAGATATGAAGGAACCTTAAAAATGTCTTTGTGTGATATAATGCCAAGCTAAGTGCTAGACATGTCACATTTAAATTTATTGACTTTTTCTTAAGTCTTTAAAACAAAAATATATTTTGTCTTTGGGTATTGGAAAAATAAAAGTTAAAAGCTTTATAATGTATGTTTATATTCACAAAATATATTTCTATAAATCAAGGTTTATTTCATTATATTTTCAGTAGAAAATAGACGCTCCAATTTATATTGTAGAGAGTTTAATAGGTAAATAGTATAATTACTGAAGAAGAGATTCTGTGATTTAACTAGAAAGGAATGTACTTAGTTTGAGAGGAGTAGGGACATAAATTTGATTCCGGCATGAGAGACATAAGGTCTACACTGAGAGAAGAAGGTCTTTGTGTGTAGATTGACCTCTTGACATGAGATAAGACATATAAAAATTAAATAGTGGAATTAATTAAGAAGTGCAATACTGCCCTCTAGAGGATAGTAAATATTATAATTAATATAATGAAAAAATTGTTAGTGACGTCAAATTGACTATAATTGAAGCCGCAGATTCCAGGACAGGAGGCATTCCCGCAGATTCCAGGACATGAGGCATTCAGAGACTTACACACAAGGCTAGCAGACCATCCTGGGACAATGCACTCAAGATTTCACACCAAAGATCTCTAACTCACACCAAATCTCTAACTCCTATGCATTGATTATCTGATATTGATAATTCTCACATATTCCAAAACAATATTACATAAAGAATATTCCAAGGCAGTAACTCAATTAATCCAGATTGGAGGTAATGTATGAAAGCTATTTTTATTCAGATTAATAAATTATATATATTTGGAGTATTTCTTGCAACAGATAGACTGAGATCCAGAATCTAAAATATTTATATTCTGCAGATAGAGATATGAAGAAGAATTGGATATAAGGGTTTATCCTAAAGCAACTGTTGTAAAATTGATATACCGATATATATATAGATATATTGAATTTGGAAATTACTGTGGTTGAAATTAATAAGCAGGGAATTATATAACTACAAAATTAAAAAGCAGAAGATTAGAAGCTTAATTCTCGATATTAGGGGAGGATTTACTAAATTAGTTTTTATTACTTATCATTCTAAAATAGAATAGGGGATAGCTCATCTTTTGTTGATCCACGTAGTATAGATCTATATATAGATCTCTAGAAGATCTAGCTGGTTAAACATTGGTTTGCTGGGAAATATAGGTTTAATTTTCGGTAAGCAGAAATGTTTATTAACCATTTGTGTATTAGTTACTAACTGATAAGGTAAATGATATTAATCAAATATGCAGTTACTAACCGGTGATACATATATTGTGAAGCTAGTTTCTATGTGCTGATGGATTTTGTGGTTTATAAATTTTTGTTTATGATATGAGATTTGAAACTTTTTTGTATCCGTAATAAATAGATATATTTTTATCCGATTATTGATTAGTGTATTCTTCAAAGCAAAACACAGACCATTAAAAGAATTTAGGAGAATTTCTAGGAAATATAAACAATTGATATTTGTGTCTCGTATAAGTTTCTTATTGAATAATAATCCCTGCAATATTGGAGGCTAGTTGCTGAGATAAATCCAATATATGACATGTTGTAGTCACATGCAGAGATAATCCCTGACAGCACGGGTTGGTACAGAATCGACCATGCAGAATGGTGACACCCAGCTGGGTGGGCCATCAGCTGAGCTGTATTCAATCACTGTCTTTACACCTACAGCTGCAGTTTGTCCGACTAAAATTTGGCTGCTCACATTCACGGCAAAGTTGGGAAGTCTGTCTGACCCTTACTAAGGCCACAAGCGTTCGCCTGTGCGTGCTTGCGTGAGCAGCTATGTGCCACTGAGGCACCACTCCAGCTATGACATGACAGCCACCAGGCAGTTCCTCCCCCCTGGTCTAGAGGGTGTGGAACTATGCAGCAGGAAAGATCAGGGTATGGTGGTGACAGGCTCTTCCTCTGGAAATGGCCCAATCGAATTTTGAGGTACAAATTGGCAAAGTGCCAAGAGGACACGCACTCATCCACGCTTCTGGCAAGCCTGGAGGGGGTTTAGTAGTCAAAAGGTACCAGCAACATATAAAACACTCATCCGCTATTTTGTCTGGCCAGGGAGGGTGTGCCAGGGAAGGTGACATCATGAATTACTGTACTGTGTGACACCAACCCTAGTGACCCCACTGGACATCTAGTCAAAGAATGAGATACAACATTGATCTTTAAACCCAATCCAACATCCATCCCCTGATGGGACATCACAGGGACAGTGAACCTGGCCACTACAGGTCCATTTATACAATACTGTACATTCTTTGTTAAAATTACAATTTGTCTTAATGGATGAATTAGACAGATCAGAAAGAATATATCTTCTTATACAGATAAATACAACTTTAAAGGAACACTCTACTCATCCTGACGACTTTACATATATAAAGTGGTCAGGTAGTGAGGAGTGTCCCCCCCCCCCATCTGCCCCAATCTGTTTAAAAAGCTGGGTGAAGTGGAGGAGTTGTCTCCATCCCACTCAGTGCCATCCGGCTGCCGGTCACCAGTGACGTCTGCATGCAGAGACATTTACAAAAAACAGGAATTATTTACCTTTAACCTCACATGGGAGGGGCAGTAGAAGGGACACAAAACAACTTACCTGACAGGATTAAAGTATATGGGTGATTGATTTGGCCCATCCTTTGTGACAGATTGCAGAGCATCTCCTATTAGATTTTTTATCACTTCACAATACTCTGCATCCAGGTAAGGTAAAGCTTCCTGTAACTTCCTCAGAACAATTAGATACTTGCTTTCTATCTGGCAATTCCTAGCTTCCAGGTAAGAGCACTAAGTGGAATAAAATTAAACAATATTCAGATTCCTATTTGTGCATTTTATATGTGAATTATGTTTAAAATTACCAATTGTAATACTTTTCTATGAGTAACTTCATCATCAAATGAGACTGCTTCAAGCCACCTCTGAAATACTTTTTCATCCTTTTCGTGACCAAAGTTGTTCTTTTACCATGAAAAATCCACACTAACTAAGGCTGGGGTCAGACGAGCGTAGTGTTCACGTCCGTGATTGCGCCTAAAAGTACGTCAGTGATAGCATGAAAGAAAGCCCATCGGAGCCTGTTACACGAAGTACGTCCGCACTGAACTACGGACGCACAACGGCCGCAAGGCAGGCAAGAACGTACAACTCCTAGAACGGCTGCACAAAGTGCGCTGCGTCCGCAACGTCCGCATAGCTTTGTGTGTGAGTGATGGAACGTGGTCAGACGGACTGCATTTATACGTCCAGCATTTTTCACGGACAAAATGGTTTTGCTTTTTATTTTATTTTCTCTCCTACATCCATCAAAATATACGTCAGTGATAAACGGACTGTGTGGCCACTACTGCGTCTTCCGTACTGACGTACGTCCGTGTACACGGACGTACAGTCCGTAGAAATCACGGTCGTCTGACCCTAGCCTAAAGGACTTCATGGTTTTGAACTGGCCTTGTCAAAGTTTCATTGTTGTCATCAATCCGTTAACCTTTTTAAAAATGTTCCTCAGCATTAGGATACTAGAGGATTTATTCAGAGAAAGGTGAAACTCAGGAGAATGACTGGAGATGTGAAAATTCCAGGTCAAAATAGCCAAACCAGAAGAATTCCCCCATTTATCTCACTTTCCAAATCGGCTATTTGGTCTAGATTGTTCTCTTCTGCCAGTTCTGAGTTTCACCTTTCTCTGAATAACCCTGTAGGGAACAAATGTTTTAAATATAGGGAGACCCCTCCCAAAAAAACCCAAAAAAAAACAACCAGTGCATTGTAATGACACTGGTGTTTGTTTTGGGTTACTTTCTGTGTTAGGGTTAACCCTGACCAATTCTACTCCATTTTCGCTTCAGTTTTAGGCCACAGAGCCTGATCCTTCTTTTAATGCTCCTGTCACAAAAAGGAGCAGAGTCTTCTGCTTACTAATGAAGTGGAGAATGGAGCAGAATCTGCTGGTTAGGGTTGACCCTAATCCAAACAGTAACCCTTAAACTAACACCAACCTCAGTAAAATGGCAAAAAGGGAAAAAGACAGGCAAAAAAAACAATGCAAATGGGCCTTTTTCCCGTTAAATATGACGCTCCCTCTAGTGACCAAAATATGCGAGAACAATTTTTTAAACATTTACTTTCTTACGCCTCCTAACCACGTCCAGAAGGTGGCAATATTTCTGCATGTTATCGGGTACTATTTACGCCTACCTCAATAATCCTCTACACACTTTACAGAAAGGGATTTACCCTTCATTTAACTCTAGTTCAACTCTTCTTGGGTCTTTGACATGTTAATTCTTAAAATATCTTCTTCTGTGACATAATCTAGGCTCCTTACCTTGTGGGCCCTCAGACGTCCTGTTCAAGTACTTAGGTAAGCACAATTCCTCCTATTGCTACCTGCACATCATTTTAGTGTCATTTTGACCTGTACGTGACCCCATTATTCATCCAAAAAGGCAGTGATAACTAGCTATAAAGTGGAATTTGGAAAAATGAGAGTCTGCAGTTAAAAAGATAGATACAAAGATTTGCCTGTATACTTCAATATTATAGGGTATAGAAGCAAACTGGATTTCTGAACAGTTCCGGCTGAATGTTCCAAACAAAACATTTCAGTTCTCATTAAGTATTACCTTCATCAGAAGACCTTTCTCCTTTTCAGATGCATTTCTCCATAGATTGGTTAATTGAAGGATTTCAGAATTTAGAAACTGGTTCTGAGTTTTATAAGCTTCTAGGTCATCCTATGTAATTAAAAAAAAAAAAATACAACAATATAGCGGTTTTAAAAATAACATACGAGTGCAAAATATTAATATATAATATTTATATTATAAATATAAGTAAATAATAACATATAAAATCTACTCTTCCTTCCTATTGAGAACTGAAAAATATATCAACAAAGAGTCCATGACGTGGAGCGTCACAGCCAAATTCCAGCATACCTCAAACATATTGCAATCCTTGTACCCGCCTTGGGTGTTATATCCTTAAGAAAGCACGGTCCTCTTGGGATTTCATAAACAAGTCCTTTATTGAATTAACTGCTGTTTAGCAGACAGCAGTGTCAGCATTCAAAAACAAAACAAACACATCCCTAAAAAACAAACTCTAGCTCCTTTGAGCACTGACTCACTTAAAGGTCCCTTACTATCAGGGCTTCTTTATTAAACTAAACAAAACATAGGTTTCACCAACCTTAGAACTGTTATGGTAGCAATCAAACTTCAGCCAGGAACCAAAACACTTTGCTCCTCTCCACCACGGGCACCTCCCTCAGAGTGAAAAAGCAGGCAGTGATTTCTTTTCACTGCTACTAAATTACTTCCAGCTGAACAGTGTGTGGAGAGTAAAAGAACCTCTTGGGCTTCCATATATATTACAAACGCTCCCCCTGGAGCTAAATATCATATCCCTCCCTATACAGTTTAGAGGGAATATACACCCCGTCACAGACCATACCGTGTACTTTATCACATATCCCTCCCCCAGCTCAGGCCCATCGGGGTGAGCGGCCTCGGACCATAAACAGTGAACACGGGAGAGGCCATCCGCATTACCCTGGGCAGTACCAGCCCTGTGGGCCATAGTGAACTGGTATGGCTGGAGACTCAGGAACCATCTAGTCACCCTGGCATTTTTTTCTTTATTCTGCCTCATCCACGTTAAGGGTGCGTGATCAGTAACCAGTGTAAACCGCCGCCCTAGCAGATAATACCTCAAAGATTCCAAAGCCCATTTAATAGCCAGGCACTCCTTCTCCACCACGGAGTATCTCTGTTCATGGGGGTTTAGTTTGCGGCTTAGGTACATGACTGGATGTTCCTCTCCCCCATGTACTTGAGAAAGCACTGCACCCAGGCCTACATCAGACGCATCGGTCTGTACTACAAACGATTTGGTGAAATCCGGAGCCACCAACACAGGATCAGCACACAGAGCTTCTTTCAGGATCAGAAAGGCACACTCTGCTTCTGGGGACCATTTAACCATAACCGGGCTTTTACCTTTGGTGAGCTCAACCAGGGGGTTAGCAATAGTAGCAAAGTCAGGGATAAACCTGCGATAATATCCCGTTAAGCCCAGGAATGCCCTGACTTGTTTTTTTGTTACTGGTCGTGGCCAACCAGAGATGGCTGCTACCTTGCTCTGTTGTGGCTTAAGGAGCCCCCGCCCGATGGTGTACCCCAGATATTTAGCCTCCTCTAGGCCTAAAGAGCACTTAGCGGGGTTAGCTGTTAAACCAGCAGTCCGTATACTATCCAGTACTGCCTGAAGCTTCAACAGATGTGTTTCCCAGTCCGCACTGTGAATTACCACATCATCCAGATAGGCAGCTGCATACTCTCTATGGGGTTGGAGTATCTTATCCATCATGCGCTGAAAGGTGGCTGGGGCACCATGCAGCCCGAATGGTAACACCTTATACTGGTATAACCCCTCAGGGGTAGAAAAAGCCGTCTTTTCCTTGGCTCTCATGGTCAGGGGCACCTGCCAATATCCTTTGGTCAAGTCCAATGTACTAAGATATCGGGCTTTACCCAATCTTTCTATCAGTTCATCCACCCGAGGCATGGGGTAAGCATCAAACTTAGAAATGTCGTTCAATTTACGGAAATCGTTGCAGAACCGTATTTCCCCATTTGGTTTAGGCACTAACACGATCGGGTTATTCCACTCGCTTTGTGACACTTCAATGACCCCTAACTTAAGCATCTTTTTTACCTCTGCACTGACTGCTTCCCGTCTAGCCTCGGGTATCCTGTAGGGCTTCAGATTAACTTTCTTTCCAGGTTCCGTAACGACATCATGCTTGATGATGTGAGTTTTTCCTGGTACTGGGGAAAACACCTCTCTGTTTTTGGATACAAAATCTTTAACTTCTTGTTTCTGATGGGAAGCAAGAGTTTCAGCGATATAGACCTCTGGATCATTCCCATGGGCAACGTGCGTAGGTTTGCCTTTGGCCACCATGAGGACCTCCCTTTCTACCCATGGCTTCATTAGGTTTATATGGTAGATCTGTTCTGCCTTACGTCTACCCGGCTGTCTCACTTTATAGTTTACGTCACTGACCCTCTCAGTGATTTCATATGGGCCTTGCCAGCTGGCTAGGAATTTGCTTTCAACCGTGGGGATAAGGATCAGAACCCGATCTCCTGGTTTGAATACTCGCAGCCTTGCGTTCCTGTTGTAACTGGCTTGTTGGGCTTTCTGAGCTTTTTCCATATTTTCTTTAACTATGGGCAAAACAGCCTCCATCCGTTCTTGCATCTGAACTACATGTTCTATTATACTTCGGTGGGGGGTATGCTCTTGTTCCCATGTTTCCTTGGCAACATCTAAAATGCCCCTGGGATGCCGGCCGTACAATAATTCAAATGGTGAAAACCCAGTGGAAGACTGTGGGACTTCCCTAAAGGAAAACATAAGGTATGGTAATAGATGATCCCAGTTCTTCCCGTCTTTATCTATCACCTTACGCAACATAGCCTTTAGTGTTTTGTTAAACCTCTCCACCAGTCCGTCTGTTTGAGGATGGTACACCGAAGTTTTTAGCTGAGTAATGTTAAGTACTTTACATAACTCACTCATAAGTTTGGACATGAATGGGGTACCCTGGTCTGTGAGGATCTCTTTTGGTATACCCATCCTGCTAAACATCATTATTAACTCCCTTGCTATATTCTTAGAGTTGGCATTCCGTAGGGGCACTGCCTCGGGGTACCGGGTTGCATAGTCAACAACGACTAAAATGTATTGATGTCCCCTAGCGGACTTAAGCAGAGGCCCTACTAGGTCCATTGCGATCCGCTCAAAAGGAACCTCTATGACAGGAAGGGGTACCAGTGGATTGCGGAAGCCTTTATTTGGGGCCTTTAGTTGACATTCTGGGCAGGATTTGCAAAACCGCTCTATGGCCGAGAATATACCAGGCCAATAGAACCGGGCCAGAACTCTCTCTCTGGTTTTATCGGTCCCCAGGTGCCCTCCTAACACATGGCTATGGGCTAGCTCCAAAACAGTGTTTCTATGTGACTGTGGAACCAGCAGCTGCTCCACCTCCTCTTCCCCTTTTTTGTCTACTCGATATAACAAATTGTTTTCCACTTTAAAATAAGGAAAGCCTAGAGGCTTGTCTGGGTCTACGACTTTACCCTCCATTACTTGCACATTTTCTCTCGCCGCTTTCAGGGTTGCATCCTCCCATTGGGCAGCTCTAAAGTTTCCATAGTGGACTCCCAGATCCTGGAAATCCAACTGTTCTACAGGAGCCTCATTCTGGGGTGGTTCTACCTCATTACCCAGGCACACGAAGGGTGCCTCTTGTTCTCTACCTGGTTCCCAGTCAATATCACTGAATGGAAACATTTTACATTTGTCCAGCTCCTGTACCTCTTCAGAGGTCACTTCCTGAGGGCCCGAGGAGTTATCCCACATGTAACGGAAATGGGGAAAGTCCCTGCCTAATACCACATTATAGGGCAACAGGGGCACCACCCCTACACGGTATTTGACCCGTCCAACATCAGTGGCAAACTCAACCTCCGCTGTGGGGTATGAGTGGGTGTCACCATGTATACATACAATATCAAGCATTTGCTTGGCATCTAAGTGTTCTGGCTGAAGCAGAACCTCTTTTATCAAAGTAACTTCGCTCCCAGAATCAAGCAGCGCTTGCACATGCTTTCCTTCCACACTTATCAGTCTTAGATGTGTCATATCAACAGCACTAGTCACCACACACATTTTTGAGCAAGTTAACACAGTCCTATGCGGAGCCCTTGCACCCACATCGCACTGCATGGGCTCTTCGCCTCCTGGGCAGTCACGGGCAAAATGTCCTGGTTCGTGACATCTGAAGCAGATTACTGGTTTCTCAGTCTGATCCCGTGGCTGAGGCGGGGGTTTTGGGTACCTTCCAGCATTATAGTCCCATTGTCCCATGCTGGGTACAGGGTTCTGTCCTTTGTTTCCACCTGTCCGGTGGTTAGGGGATTTGGGTTTAGGCTGAGGATCGATACCGTGTAGCTCCTTAGCGGTCAAGTACCTCTCAACCAAGCACATCATCGCTTCTGGATCCTTTGGGTCCCCTTGGCTAACCCATTGCCGCAGTCCTGTCGGCAAATGACGGAGAAAGCGATCCATGACGACCATTTCCACAATTACAGCAGCTCGGTTGATCTCAGGTTTCAGACATTTCTGAGCAAGCCTCAGTAACTCGTACATCTGGGTTCGTGTAGGTTTCCCCATATCATAAGTCCAGTTGTGGAACCTTTGGGCCCTAAGCCCGGGAGTTATGCCTATACGAGTCAGGATCTCATCCTTTAGCTGTGTATAGTCCTGGGCCTGGTCATAGGGCAAATCTTCATAGGCCCTCTGGGATTCCCCACTTAGGCATGGAGCCAGCAGCCCAGCCCACTGATCAAACGGCCATTTTTCCCGGGCAGCGACCCTCTCAAAAGTTGTGAGGTAGGCCTCTGTATCATCCGCCTCTGACATTTTATGCAGAAAGTCGGTTGCGCGGATACGGACAGCTCGGTCCACAGGAGGGCACCCTTCAGGTGGCGATATCAGTCTTTGCAAAACATTGGCAAGGATAGCCCTGTCTTCCTGCTGAGCGTCCCTTAGGTTTTCAACCTGTGCAGCCACTAGGCGATTTGTCTCCTGCTGCACGGCGGTCGCCTGCACCAGAGCTTTCATTAGGTCATCCATCCTTATTCCAAAAGGCAAGTAATAACAATGCAGAGCCAAAAAAGAGAGCAGAGCCAACACAGAGCCAAAAAAGTCAGCAGGTCACAGAAAAAGAAAAAAAATATCTTCCATATGCAGATTAGCAGGAGCTTCACATACCCACAGACCATTTATGTGCTTTCTGCCCGCATCCAAACACCATATTGCAATCCTTGTACCCGCCTTGGGTGTTATATCCTTAAGAAAGCACGGTCCTCTTGGGATTTCATAAACAAGTCCTTTATTGAATTAACTGCTGTTTAGCAGACAGCAGTGTCAGCATTCAAAAACAAAACAAACACATCCCTAAAAAACAAACTCTAGCTCCTTTGAGCACTGACTCACTTAAAGGTCCCTTACTATCAGGGCTTCTTTTCTAAACTAAACAAAACATAGGTTTCACCAACCTTAGAACTGTTATGGTAGCAATCAAACTTCAGCCAGGAACCAAAACACTTTGCTCCTCTCCACCACGGGCACCTCCCTCAGAGTGAAAAAGCAGGCAGTGATTTTTCACTGCTACTAAATTACTTCCAGCTGAACAGTGTGTGGAGAGTAAAAGAACCTCTTGGGCTTCCATATATATTACAAACGCTCCCCCTGGAGCTAAATATCATATCCCTCCCTATACAGTTTAGAGGGAATATACACCCCGTCACAGACCATACCGTGTACTTTATCACAATATATTTAAACACAACAAGAAAAAAAAAAAAAGGTGTCGCCTGCGCTTATTCCTATTATACCGTGTGAAACAAAACACAATTAGAGGCTTTGGTTTCTTTTAATGGCCAGTAAGAGAGTAAGCTCACCTGCCAACGTTGAGGCATCTCTAGTGAAGGTGAGCTCTATCCAAACATGAAACCACAGGCTGCTGTGTAGCGAACCATAACTGCTCATGCTGCTTTCCAGTCATGAGGTAACTGGTGGGCCTTAATGTCCTCCCAGAAACAAATCCACCTTGGGATCAAAAAACTAAGACACGGAACAGCAGCAATGATGACCTGGCTGGAGGTACATGTATGTATGTTTGTACCTCCAGCCAGGTCATCATTGCAGCTGTTCCGTGTCTTTGTTTTTTGATCCCAAGGTGGATTTGTTTCTGGGAGGGCATAAAGGCCCACCAGTCTATTCATGACTGAAAAGCAGCATGAGCAGTTATGGTTCGCTACACAGCCGCCTGTGGCTTCCTTTTTGGATAGAGCTCACCTTCACCAGAGGTGCCGTGACATTTTTATTCCAAAAAAAATGGCAGGGTGCAGCCCCATGAACGAGCCACCACTGGTTGCACTGATCTCTGATCCAACCAAAACTGAAACTCACACATGGTTATGATTTGATAAACTATTCTGTTAACAGTTGCGGCTGGTCTCATTTTTAACTTGGGGGGGGGGGCAAACTGCAACCACATCCTACATAAACTCCCCCTAGGAATGTTATAAATACATATACAGTCATGGCCAAAAATATTGGCACCCCTGCATTTCTGTCAGATAATGCAGCACCTCATCCAAAAAAATTGTTGCAATTACGAATGTTTAGGTATTCTCATGTTTATTTCTATTGTTTGTATTTGTATGACACAATACAGTGGAGATAAAAAAAAACAAATCTAAACATATTCCTCACAAAACTCCAAAAATGGACAACAAAATTATTGTCACCTTCCCATAATTGAATTCCGAGTTTGTGATGGTCCTGCAATTTGTAATTAAACTCACCTGTATCAATTAACAGGTGCTAATAATATAGAACTCACACTGGCAACCAGTTAAAATGATGAACAACCTATCTGCTGTGTATCTGTGCGCCACAGTGAGCTTGGAAAAGCGAAAGTGAAGCAAAGAATTGTCTGAGGATATGAGAACAATTGTGAAAAATCATGGACAATCTCAAGGTTACAAGTCCATCTCCAGAGACCTTAATGTTCCTGTGTTCACTGTGCGCAACATTGTGAAGACGTTTACAGCCTATAGACAGATACCCACTGCCCCCCCTACCCTACAGGAAAAATAGTCTTCGAAATAAATACAAATTTTTAATTTATGAATTAACACTGGTGGGGCGATGCCCCCGCTACAGCAGTGCAGGAGCCTCCGCAGTCAGTTACTATGACCTGGTTGCACTAACTCAAATGCATTTTCTCCCTCATGAGTCTGTCACTCTTCTGTTCTTCTGAGGATATTGGTGGGGGGGGACCCCAAGACAAGAAACCTTAAATTAAAGAATTTACAATAAAAGTTTATTTGTTGGAGGAACTTAAAAATTCAGTTAACACTTGCTGCCTGCGATAAAAATTTGTTCTTCAGGCCAATCCTGCATGTTGGTAGTGGTTGTCACCTGGTTTAAATAAACTCAGCTAGTTATTTCTTCTACTGGCTTACCATTAAGCTGTCAATCTTCTTCCACAGCTGGTGTAAGGTCACCGTTGTGTTGGCTTTGACAAATTCTGGTTCGTTTTGGATCAGAAGCTGTTCTGTCTGTTTTAATATGACTTCTTGTTTGGCGCTATTTTTCTCCATCAGCATCTGTATGTGCTCCTTTAATTCTGTGTTGTGGACATCCTTAAGGCTAGCAGTCTGTTGTAAATCTTTATTTTCCTTCTCTAGGACCTCCACGCGTTGTCTAAGATCTTCTATCTGCCGAACCTTGTGCCTCACGAGCTCCAGTCTGTCCTTTTCCTCTGCTGCATTCAAGTAATCACTGCATGCTCTCTTTTCCTGATGAGCAGCCTCCACAGTGCGATGGAGAAGCTTAACAAGCTCCTAGGATGAATGATATGACAGTTTAATATTTGTAAAGTATTTCACCCCAAACGTATAAGATCTCACTAACTTGCAAACGGTTTGCATGGTATAAAAGATTGCAATCGGAATGGAAATTTACACTTACAATTTTATCTTATTATTCTGACAAAACAAAGTAATGATAGATTTTGATGAAAACAATGATATATAATTTGTCTGGATTCTAAAATAAAACATGACTTCAAATAGCAATTAAACATGAGGAGCAAAAATTGCGAGCTTAGCACACAATGGTGAAATGACTCAGCAGCAGAAGGGTTAAAAAGCTGCTCTGACATTAGGAATGGAATGTGACCCATTCATCCAGCAGACATCCAGGCCCTGGGATGGACATACTCACACGGTCGTCTTAAGGGGGTCCTCCGCGTCCGTCTCCCACAGACTTTGGCCACCGCCCCTGCCCGACAGGCAGCTTCTGCATTAGGCCTGGCTTCTCCTCGGCCTCCCAGTGGAGCCAGAAGAAGCCAGAGGCTTCTGTCAAGGCCTCCTCCAATATGGTGGCAGGCCTGACGCGTTTACTGAAGACCTCAATAAGCTAGGAGGGGTCCGTAAGACCCCTACATATATAAACCTGAGGGCCCTTCAGTTCCTGCACCAGTATTGAAGTGGTAACTTCAATGTAGCCTAGAGTGAGTTAGTGTCCTTCCGTGTGTTTCCGTATTCTCTACTAGACTTCCCGAGTGTACCAACCTGGATTGTTTCATCGACTAAGCCCGTCAGACGGCTGCCCTGACTTTATTGTTCTACCAATTACGCTTATCTGTCTATCTTCCTATCCACTGCCTGTCCGACTCCAGACTCCCTTCCATTCTATGCTGTGTACCGGACACTATAACGAGCTCCTCCACGCCCGCTACTCCACCTCACTGGCAATTCCCCCACAATTCCTGACAGCTACACAACAACAATGGTTGAACAACCAATGAAGTTCCCTTAGTTTCACAGTTATTCAGCCAACAAAGTGAACCAAAACAATGGTGCTTGTTGAATTGACCATTTTTGTTTTTAAATGACCCAAACCAACAAAATCTACAGAATCTAAAAAGTGAAAGTGTTGAAATGAAAAGCTCTAAATGACAGTAGTTAGCAGTGAATTGCCCATAAATTGCGTTCCAATCATCACCAATAATTGGCTTACTCCTGTTATTATTTCATAATCAATCCAACAATCGCCTTACCTGGAACATGGATCTGCACAAAATGAATATGTTATAAAAAGGTTTGTTATCCTTTTTCACAGTACAGAGCAGCTACTTAGGCTGGGGTCAGACGAGCGCACTTTTCGCGTCTGTCTGACCGCACTGTTTGCTGTCCGTTGTAGCTTTTCAAAAGAGTCAATAGAGAACAACACACGAAGCACGTGTGCACTTTTTGACACATGGGCAACGCATGTTGCAACGGACGCCAAAATGGCATCGAAGTGAAAAAGCTAGACAGACGTAGAGAAAACCCTGCATACAGATTTTTTTTTTCTCAACACCAGTCAAAACTAACACATACAATGTAACCACAATCTCATCCGTTAGAAAATGCATCCGTTACTGTGCGCAGTCAGTGCGCTCGTCTGACCCCAGCCTTAAAGCCTACACTGACTTTACCCCAATGAGCAAATGGCAGGTTTTAAATGCTCTTTTTCGTCCCAGATAGATTCATACCACTGCATTGTAAGTAACACACTAGACTACTGACCTTTTGAGAATCTAACTCCCTGGTAAGGGCTTTGATTTGTTGATGTGGGTTTGAAAACTTCTCAATATAGCCCATTTCTGTAGATACCCATTCATGACTGGGATTTGTAACACCATTGAGTCGTCTGGCTTTTCTGGCAAAATTTAAAGACGGAGACAACTTTGGAACTGGTTTTGAAAGTTCTTCCAATCCATGATTTTCCTTTCCTACAGAGGGAAAAAAGAATAAAAGAAATAGAACATATCATTAACTCGTATTCCTACAGATAGTCACAATAAAAGTCTTGTCAAGAATGTGTAATATGGTCATTAGTTCTTGCCATTATAGAGATCTGACAAAACATACCAGTTGTCTTAACTCAAGAATACTTACAGGGTTATTCAGAGAGAGGTGAAAACCAGGAGAATGACTGGAGAAGTGAAAATTCTTGGTCAAAATAGTCAAACCTGAAGAATTCTCCCATTATGGCTAGGGCGAACGCATTCTGTGCGGACAGTGCGTCCGTGCACAACGGACGTACTTTCTGACGACAAGGTAGTGGCCACACAGTCCGTTTCTGTGACTTTTTTTGACTGATGTAGATGGGAAATAAAATATGAAAAACCATTTTGTCCGTCAAAAATGCTGGACGTCAAAAATGCAGTCCGTCTGACTACGTTCCATCACTCACACACAAAGCTATGTGGACGTTGCAGACGTGGCGCACTGCGCACGTTCGTTCTAGCGGTTTTACATTCTTTCCTAACTTGCGTCCGTTTGCCGCGTCCGTTGTGCGTCCGCACTTCTGTGCGGAGGTACTTCGTGTGTGGGTCTCTATTGATCGTAATTGTATGCTACCACGGACATTAAAATGTGCGGCAACACGGACGTGAACACTGCGCTCGCCTGACCCGAGCCTTATCTCACGTTTCAAATCGGCTATTTGGTTTAGATTGTTCATTCTCCTGGTTTTCACCACTCTTTGAATAACCCTGTTACTATAGTCCTTGGCAGCTGATGAACTGATTCCATGATTATCCCAAGCTTTTAAGAATTTTTTCTCCAAATGGTCAACAGGTGTATCGGAGTTGTTGCTCATTCACAGTAGCCCATGTTTATTTTCTTTAGCCTTATTCATCAGATTCAGAAAGCTAGGCATTCAATTTCAAAATACGTTTAAGGCTAGGGTCAGACGAACGCAGTTTTAATGTGCGTTTAGCCGTACTTAATCATGGCCGTGCTAGCAGCAAATGACGTCCAATGCCGGGCAACATACGAAGAACGGTCGCACGAACGTTTATCCGCGCAACGCAAGTGGCAAATGAACGCATTTTTTCCAGAACGTCAAACCGCTAGTACTGACGCACAAAGTGCGCTGCATCTACTAGTGGCGTGTGAGACTGATTAGGAGACGTCAGACGCTGCTCATGTCCGGCCTACATAACGTCCAGACACCCAAGGTTTTCTGCTTTGGATCCGTACAAAATCACGGCCGTAATTGCGCATCGTATGACCACTATCGCGTATTTCGTGAAAAAAATACGTCCATTCGTTCGGATGCACTTTTTTACGGACGACGCAAAAAATGCATTCGTTTGACCCTAGCCTTAGCTATACCATTTCAAACGGTTTAGCAGAATCTAAGGGCTGCGAGATGCACAGTCCACTAGACCAAGGTACAAAATAGCCTTTGGATGGCCATTCACTGGGTCCGTGTTTGTGCGATGGTGTGATTATCTGATATCGCCTGTCGTCGTCCAACCAATCCCACAACATGATGGTGAAACAGCCCTCAAATGATTTTTTGCTACTACAACAGACTTGCGATTTTTCCAATTTGAAGGGGATTTGTCAGACGAAATCGGACGATCTGGCACAAGTTATATGAAAAAAAGATGAATTGTATAGTTAAACCGCCGTGCTGCGGCAGGGAAATTGTCCCATAGAGAAGTGATTCAGTTCAACAAGCGAAGCCCGTAGGATTCAATGTAAAAAAAAAATTGTTTTAATCTTTCATCTGTTAATTCTTTTCATCTGCAGCAAAAAGCCTTTTGATTTATAGATTTTTTTTTAATTTTTTTTTTGTATTTTGTAGGTGAGATTTTTGATTCCTAATTTTTGTTTAAAAGACGAGGCATTTTTCCCCTGGCCGAACACGGCGTGTTTATTTCTCTCCTCTTCAGGCTGACTGCATTTAGCGGTGCTGTCCTTGGTGCTGTATGCTATTTCAGCACCAAGGACTGGGCCCCCCCCCCAGCAGCTTTTTTTTTTCTTGTTCGGCGGCCTGTTAGTTGACCGACCTGGTTCGTCCACAGACGTTGCCAGTGGACGACCCTGGTCAGCCAACGGCATTGGCCATAGGCAGACGACCAAGTCGGTCGTCTGACTAAAGACCCAGTGGGCAGCCAGCCTTACTCTATTACATCTAGCCACCCCCTTGCCATCCCTCAGTAACACGGTTAGGCAGTAGAGACTGCATAACAGAGAGACGAAAGAAAGAAGAAACCAGCAAAGAACATCCGATTATAGTTAATGTTTGGAGAACTCTCCAATGATCCAGCAGCAGTGGGTATATAATGGCTCAGGTTACGAACCCTCAGAAGTATCCCATCTCCAGGTCACCACCTTGTGGTTGCAGAGAACATTGTCGTGGTAAGAAAAAGTCATGCAGGGTTATTCAGAGAAAGGTGAAAACTAGGAGAAGAGAACAATCTAGAGTTCAAGACCAAATAGCCGATTTGGAAAGTGAGATAAAAGGGAGAATTTTTCTGGTTTGGCTGTTTTGACCTAGACTTTTCACTTCTCCAGTCATTCCCCTGAGTTTCAACTTTCTTTGAATAGACCTGATCGTTTTAAAAAAAATGCAGTGGAAATTTGAGCAAATTAAAAAAAAAAAAGGTTTTGTGCCAGTTTTTCAATACAGGTTACTACATACTCGCATAATATTTCTGATAAGGTGCAAAAAAATAATGCGCACTTAATTTTCAGGCAATACATTATAATCCTTTATTTTTGACCTAACTTCAAGCACACGGATGTCAGAGAGATGCAGACGTCCATGAAGAGTGCAAGAAGTGTCAACCAGTCGGCGGGACGGGACACTTCCGGCTCAGAACTTAAGATACCCCTAGAATCAAATCCATCAGATGATCTTTAAAATTTGCAAGATACTATGGAACAGTTTCAGCGGGACCAGGTTAGACGCAGCTGGAGTATCCTATGTCTGTGTACATCTCAAATGACCCTGAGAAATTTAAAACATTTGAGCATATTTTAGCATCAAATGGAGTGCAGCAATCTTGAGCGAGGAAACCGTGGTCTTTCTTTTAATCATTTTATATATTAGCAATTTAGTAATTATTCCAATTTAAGTAAATAGAATGCATGAAAAATGTTTTTTTAGCTAACAAGTACACAAGGTTTCCGAGCAATCACCAAGTTCTGGGGATTAATTTATCTCACTTAATGAGACAGAATCTCATAGGAAGACCATGGCAATCAAATCCTCCAATGAAGGCTAATTGTGCGAAGGGTGGTTGAATCACCCAAACCACATTATTCACCAGTGGTCCAGGTGGTCGGTGGCTGTGTTTGGGAGTGCATTCTTTAACCACAGCTGCCAACCATCAGGGCCACTGGAGAACAAGGTGGTTTGCGTGAGGCAACCACAACGACCACATTAAGTCCAACTCCAACTCTCATATCACACTACTTAATATATATATAAATTTCACAGAAAGAAACTGGCACACCGTAAACCACCTTTTGCTTTCTACTCTACATATTTTACTCACCACACCTCCTAGTGATCTTCTGAACTTTCACCACCCCTACCGCTAAATATCACAACATGATATTTAAATTAATTTACCAAACATATGCTACACCTGAAAACCTAGAGGAGGAAACCAGGCCTCTCACTTCCCGACAAGCAGGTTTTGCAGCCACCAAGTAGAACATTAACCGCCTGTATTCTCTGAAAGCTACAGAAATAGATAAAGCGTGAAAAATTAATTCACCTAGAACACACACTTTAAATTCCATTGTTACAATAAAACAGGGTTGGAAAGTCCTTTGGGTCACCAACAAAAAAAATAGGGTTATATTTTAACCAAAAAACTAACTTACAGTATGCGTCAATTTAACTTGTTCAAGATGACAAATTGCAGTCAATCCTGTCAATAATTATAGATGCATATAACACATAGCAGATTAATATGATGGAACTGTTAGTAACCTTTAATATTTTCAAAATCTAGTTTCAGATGTTCTAAGGCCACCAAAACGTATTTTTGTCTTCATGTTTCGTTTAGAGTCTCCGCCATGAACACGAATGGTCATCATGCAATGCAGAAGGAGGCCGATACAGGTAGCATCTAGCCAGAGTCTAGAACTCAAATTGACTGTTATTGCCAAGTTACATTTCACCGATTAATAAGAACCAAAACCATAAACGGAATACTCAATTCTACACTGGTACGTAATCCATTTAACAAAATTAACCAATTTCAGTTTTTCCAAACTTTGTGGCTTGGGCTCAATTTTAGGTGAATACATTGCATGCCTACATGCGGTTTGGAAGGCAGCTGGGATAACACCATGTATTCATAGGGCCAATAGAAGGTGATCACTCAGGTCACACCGTCTCAAAATGAACAGGAGAGGATACATTCATATATATTATTTTTATTAGTGGCACATTTTATAAGACACCAGTAGATTGCACATTTCTGCAGAGAACCATCTCTTAATTCCACAGTTTGTAAATTGTTGAGTAAAGTTTTCTACGCATGTTTGAAACCAGTTTCTTCATTAATATACACTAGCTTTATTTTAGGAAACCTGCATAATCTCACTCATCTTTGTAATAGTCTAGCACAGTGATGGCGAACCTATGGCACACGTGCCACAGCTGGCACGCGGGGCCGTCTGTGTCGGCACGTGAGCCATAGGCTTGCCTCGGTATCCAAGCTCCTTTGCGCGTTCACCGGCAAAGGATGTAGCCCGGCCGCTCGCCTGGGATCCACCAGCTGCAATCTCGCGAGATCGCAGAGTTCACGAGATCATGTGAACTCCAGGATTTTGCGAGACCGCAGCTTGTGCGTGGTTGCCAGGCGAGCAGCTGGGTTACATCCTTTGCCGGCGGCCGCGCAAAGTAAGAGCAGTGCGCAAAAGGAGCCTGGCAGAGTGGAGACAGACAGATTGGGACCATGTGAGCTGTGGGCAATATATGTGAGCTGGGGGCAATATATCCATGTGTGAGCTGGGGGGCAATATATCCAACTTCTTATACTGTATTTTTCTTCTAAGACTTAAGCATCTAATTAGTTCAGACTGTCGTATGAAGGTTTTTTTTTCTAAAATAAATCCGTATTCAGGTTTAATTGTGGGGTTGGCACTTTGAGACACATAAATTGGTTCAGCGATCCAGTTTGGGCACTCTGGCTCAAAAAGGTTTGCCATCCCTGGTCTAGCAGCTTTGCCGTCTTCTCCTTGGCGGCACATGAGCAAACATTTTGCGTCCGATTGACCGTACGGTTTGCTGTCCGTTGTAGCTTTATAAAGGAGTCAATGAGACACACCACACGAAGCACCTGGGCACTTGTTCACGGACGGGCAAAGCATAAAGCTACGGACGCAAAAATAACAGACCTGAAAAAGCTAAATGGACGCAGAAACAACGCTGCCATGTATTTTCCTAGGGTGTGGAGACATCACCAGACATAACGGACGCACTATACGCAGTACTCACAATATCTCGCATGAAAAAGTACGTCCGGAACAGACGCAGTACAGTATGCTCGTGTGCCACCTCTCTAACGGCGCTGTTCAGGAGCCTGGGTTAGTCACGTCATTTCAAGAGTTCAGCTTCTCTGTTGCTGCTCGCTTTTGATGCATGGGTTTTATAGAGAGCACTCACACAATTCGATGTGTAATTTTTTTGCCCGCACTTGGTGCAGATTGGTGACATCACACCCGGCACCCTATTTAAGACTGCACCTCCATTCTGTCATTATCACCATTGTGTTTTGCTGTATAATTGCATTCAAGTGTTTTGACCCAGCTTGTTTATCACTTTGTTAATGTCTGTCCTCGACCTTGGTCCTGGATTTCTGCACTCCTTGATCCCACCTCCCTTTCAAACTACCGTCCTATCTCTTTGCTCCCCTTTGCCTCCAAAATCTTAGAATGCCTGGTCTATAACAAGCTCACCAGTTTTCTCGCTGCTAAATCGCTACTTGATCCGTACTAGTCTGGCTTTCGCTCCTAGCGCTCTACTGAGACTGCTCTGACCAAGGTGACCAATGATTTTGTTGATGCTAAAACCAAAGGTCACTTTTCCCTCCTCATTCTTCATGACCTTTCTGCTGCATTTGACACTGTTGATCACCCTCTCCTGCTCCTTAAGCTGCGTCAACGTGGCCTCAATGACACTGTGCTCTCCTGGTTCTCTTCCTAGCTCTCTCTTTGCTCCTTCAGTGTCTCTTTCACCGGTGCCTCTTCTCCAGTTCCTCTCTCAGTTGGGGGGGCCTCAAGGCTCTCTTCTGGGTCCCCTACTCTTATTGATCTATACTGCCTCTCTGGCAACCTCAGCTCTTCTTATGGACTACAAATTCATCTCTATTCTGACTACTCCCAAATCTACCTTTCCTCTCCTGATCTCTCTCCTCCTGTGTTGCACCCTGTTACTGTCTGCCTGTTGGCTGTCTCCGACTGGATGACTTCCTGTTTTCTAAAGCACAACCTCTTTAAAACTGAACTTCTTATCTTCCCTCCCTCCAAAGTCAATATTCATGTGCCCATTTCCATTCGGCTCCATTACTTAAACCTCACAGGCTCATTGGCTTGGGTTCCTCTTCGACTCTGATCTCGCCTTCACTCCTCACATTCAGTCTCTAATCAAATCCTGCTAATTCCACCTAAAAACATTGCACACGTCCACCTTTGTCTTAAATCAAGACTCTGCAAAAGTGCTTATCCAATCTTTTATCTCCTGCATTGACTACTGTATCATCCTTCTCTATGGTTTAAGAAATCCCAGGCTCTCCCTCTGCAATCCCTTATGAACGCCTGTGCCCGGCTCATCCACCTCACCTCCCACACTCGCCCCTTTGCCAATCTCTACACTGGCTTCCTTTCTCCGATAGAATCCAATTCAAAATATTGGTACTCACATACAAAGCTTTCCATAACGGTGCTCCTGCCTACATCTCCTCCCTTAGCAGGTACATCCCGTCCCGATCACTTCTTTCTGCCAATGATCTGAGGTTATCATCTCCCCATACCTGCACCTTCAGCTCTCGCCTTCAGGACTTCTCCCGAACTGCCCCCTTCTTGTGGAACGACCTCCCCTGCAACTTTAGATTCTCCTCGTCTCTCCTGGCCTTCAAGAAGTCTCTGAAAACACATTATTTTAGAGATGTCTAGCGGCTCGATCCCAAATCCCATTGTACATTTCTTTCCCCTACTTGCACCACACTACATCACACTCTCTACCACTTACTCTCACCTAGTGTGTCATCCTCTCCTCTTAGATTTTAAATTCTCAAGCAGGGTCCTCTCCTACTATTCTGTGCGTTTAACGTGTATGTATATTTGTTATTCGGTCTCTCCCATTCTACAGCACTGCAGAACTTGTTGATGCTTTATAAATAGCTGTAACTGTACTCCTAAACCTTGGCTTGTTTTCTGACTTTCTAATTTCTTTACCCAGCCATTGCAAAGACTGGTATAGCTAGCTTCGTTTCTAGCTTTCCAGTCCTGTTCTACTGCTACATACCATGCCCTCAGGATAGCCTATGTTTATCTAACACTTTACAAGTAAAGAGATGGATATTGCAGTTTTGCACTGTTCCAGCATATTAATCTGCTACGCGCTATATGTATCCATAATAATTGACAAGATTGACTGTAATATGGAAACTTAAACAAGTTATATTTTGTTCTTTATGAGTGGCAGTACACCTTTTCTCTTGTTTAATTTTAATTTTTTTATTCTACTATGAATTGCAAAGGGACATAAAGTCAAATATTATCTGCTCTGCAGACACTTTTACACCAACATCAATATCAATATAAACATAGGGCTCGATACAAATCCACTCAATTTCTGCAGTTTATTGAATTTTTTAACTGCAACTTGGCCATTTTCCGATTCAGGAGATTTAAATAAGGGCATAACATGCATTTTGTTTCCTGTAAAAATTTGGCTCAATTATTGGCAATTGTGTCTATCCTTGCATTGAAAATTTCGTCTTTAATCAATTCCATCCAAACTTCTTGATAAGCTGATTTTTTTTTTCATTTCAAAGTTTTTATTTTGAAAAAGAGGCAGCATAACAACATACAAAGCATGGAGTGGCCTCGCAGGGCCATGAAATGTCATCAGAAAAAACACATCAGTAGAAAACATCAGTAGAAGTCATCGAAGAGAAATCACATATTTGTATTAAACATCCCCTAAGAGGGGGGTCTCATCGAGGGTAAACCACAAAAAAAATAAGAAAAGGTGGCCAAAGACGTCTAGTATATAAAAAAAAATTAAAAAAGGGAAAGGGGGGGGGAGGAAAATGGGGGGGGGGGAAATATTGGCAGCGGCCAGGACTGTGCCGCCCCCAGTCTATTCCTGCAAGTCCATAGGACCGCGGGAAGCCAGGGGGAGAAATTGGCACTTGGCCCGGGGTCTCGAGGGGGCCAATACGGGCAAAAACCCAATAAAAGGACAAAAAATAAGAAAAATAAAATAGAAAGTCTCAGCGAGGGAGGGGCGGGGGGAGACAGCAAATACAGTCGACAGGGGGGGGGAGGGGTGTTTCACAAAAGGCACAGGTCTGCCACAATCACATAAAAACCATCCCCAATTGGGGGTTCTCCTCGGAAAGAATAAAATATGAAAAGTCTCAGCATGCGAAAGGAGAGATGTAAAATACAGCGGCCAGAAGCAAAAATTATGCCATGTGGTGGCGAACTCTAAAAAATAGAGGTACTCAGCAGAAGGGAAATAGGGATATCAGAGGGTAACGGGGGGGGGGGGAGAGACTCTTCGGGCCAGGGTCAAAATGCCAAAAGGAATCAGCGGGCCTGCAGGGAAGGTCCCCTCAGCCAGTGTCCAGGGGATAAGCGGAGAATAGAACATCTTCAGGATGGCGCCTGCCGCTCCCGTCGACCCAATCAGTCAACAACCGGATCTTCGCACCTGCCGCACCGATCACGGCCCAAGGCCAGTCCATCCCTTCAACGGAGCCGAGTCCCAGAGTCCCGAGCAGCGCTCTCAGTAAAGGCCTCAGGAAATGAACCGCGGCCTTCAGCACCACCATCGTCGCAGCAAGGCCCAAACATATAGGCCCCGCATCGGTCACTCGTTGCCTGGTGTCATCCCCAGGCACGGAGAACCCTGCCCCGGAACAGGCACCCTCGCTTTCCCACAGGCAGACACAGGCCCCAGAGCTAGCGCCCGGCCGGGACATCACCCGTGTCGCAGTCCTCTATCACAGCCGCAGAACAGGCCCCGACCAGGCACCCAGCAGTCACACTCTCTCCCGTTTTCGGGACCTCCTCCTTCCGGCAGCCCCGCAGGGCAGACAGCATCCGCCGCCAATCTCCTTTGGTGAGCGGGGCATCCTCGTCCTCTCCGTCCATCAGCTGAAAACAGGCCTCCAGGCCTGTAAGGAAAAAGTCAGAACTCATCGCAGGGGGGGGGGTGTCCATCCCACCGCCAGCCCATGCATCTCTCCCTTCAGGCTCTCATATCGGGCGGTTGGGAGACGAGGGCCCTCCATCTCCCCAGCCTCCAGAACAGCATTAGGTCGGGCTAAGGTGGCAGAACAGCTGGGAACATAGACCGCAAGAGCAGGGTTGAAGGCCGCAATATGGCTGCCAGCGCCCCGCGGCATCCACATACCCACGGCTGTAGAGGTCGTCTCGTGTACGGAGGGGGGCGACAAAACGGCCTCCGGACAGCTCGGTTCCGGTGGCCAGCTAGCGGGAGTCCAAATATCAATTATGCACTGCTTAAAAGTCCGTTAGTGAGCCCTAAAAGGCAGCAGACGTGCGGAGCTCCTCAGGAACACGTCCGCTCCCTTCGGCTGCCGGCAACGGACTGCAACGGGTTGATACATGGGCTCCTTGGGCAGGAAAACCGGGAACTCTAAAATCACGTTGAATACCCTCAATTTTAATATTAGTGTTGATTTAGCATTGAAATTCTAGCCCTAGCCCTAAAAATAACTACAGTAACTCTAAATTTTTGCCATAGAAGTCCTGACACCAGGGGTTAGTTTTAGGCTTTGGGTTACTAACAGGGGTTAATTAAGACAAATTTGAGCAGCAAACGTGTTTTTTTGGGCTACGGACTACGAGCCATATTACATTGCTAATGCTAAAGTTAGCGCTCACCTGTGTGAGCGTTAACGTTAGCTCTGGTTGCCTAGTGCGGGCGGAGCATATTACAATCCGAATGTGACGGAACCGTTCTCTTCCGCCTGTCCTGACTCTCCAGACACTCCTTCGTTGCGGTCAGCCCGGCTACTGGGAGCGCTGTCCTCAGCGCCTCGAGCAGTTTGACCCGCCTGCTTCTGTTTCTCTGCCCTGGAGCCGTTAAGAATTTCCAGAATGCCGCTCTGTGCCTTCTGAGAGTAATTGTGTAGGGTAGCGTAGCTGAATGAAACACCAGACGCGGCTGTATGTTCCAACAGGATTCTCTCTGTCTCTGTCTGAGCTTTTAATGAACAAAACGCCACAATTTAGGCTTAACTCCAACGGCCATAATTTGCATAAATGACGCACATCGTCCTACTAAAATGCTAATTACATTATGTCAGATAGATATTTAAAATAAACATTCTTTAGCCTTTAGCTCACACAACATTTACATAATCTATTGTTCTAACACATCAGATTGAAGACAAACACTATCCCAGACTTCTTGAATTCTAAACATGCAGCCAGATAAGGGGAAAAGCCCTGTTGCATAAATTACACAGCATTAAAGCTTGTTTACTGGCTACACAAAAACACATTTACCTACAGGGATATAAGTATATTTAACACTAAAGCTACGCCATTTTACACTAAACTAATTTAAACTAAAAGAAAACACTGTAAAATATATTTAAAATCACACGATATAAATGAACATAAAGTCTCTTGGGGTTTGAAGCGTGGAGCGCCACGTCAGCTCCATGACACCG
Organism: Leptobrachium leishanense; assembly: GCA_009667805.1. Classification (NCBI taxonomy): domain Eukaryota; kingdom Metazoa; phylum Chordata; class Amphibia; order Anura; family Megophryidae; genus Leptobrachium; species Leptobrachium leishanense. The sequence goes on along the minus strand of CM019063.1, from coordinate 362,568,293 downwards.
AACGCTAACGAGTTAAAAAAAAATTAGCGATTTGGATCTTGCGCTCTTTAATGTGAGGTTACTGAACTTTGCGCTCCCTATGCTTAACATGGGGAGCTTAAAGTGTTAGTTAGCGTTCGGATTACAAAGTCCTAACACTAATTACGCCAAGCTACGGTTAACTGAAAAGTTAGCACCAGGTCCTAGCTGTGGTTAACGGATTCCGCTTCTGCACCAGCTGAAGCCCCCCCTCAAATAAAAAAAAAAAAAAAAAAAATCACTCACCTCTCATCCCGAGGCGTGAACGGCAGCTCCATCCGCTTCTTCTTGCCGCCGGGAGCAGAGAGAACTGGGGGAAAAAGTCTACCAGTCTCCCCCTGAGAATCACTACATCGACCTGCCGGATCTCGCGAGGTAAGGTCCTGCAGGTCATGTGACCAGCAGGGGAAGCCTCAGTGGAGTCCTGGACTCCATAGAGGGGATGCTCGTGGAGGCGCTTAGTGCCGCTGCAAGCATCCTGAGGCTTAGCGACATGCTACAGTGCAGGCTGCTTGTTTAGCGCCTGCACCGTAATATCACGCTTAAACGGGGACGCTAAGGAGAAACCTGCAGGTGCAGGTTTTTCTCCTTAGCGTCCACATTTTAGTGTGATGATTGTAATATAGCCCTACACTTTTTTCTAAAAGGGGGTATTTTTCAGAATTTGGCTGTCGCAGAGTGCATTTGATAGAATCAGCCAATATACTATTTATTTATTTTGAATTATCGGTTAACAAAAGCTGGTATTTTTTCCAGAACATGAGCCGACCTAATTAAATCAAGCCCTTATTAAGTAATGTGGCAATATGTAGCACCAACAAAAATGAATCTCCAAACACTATACAATAGTGAATAACCTGTGGTAATAAAAAAGTAATATTAGTGTAATACAGTTTTTATAACACTCCTCTGTGGCAATTACAGCAATCTGTATTACATTATTTTTTACCACACGTTATTCACAGTTGTATTGGGTTTGCAGTTTCATGCTTTAGTGCCAAGGAAGGGGCACATTTGGATATTCTGTATATTTTATATTTCTTGATATTTATTGTGTGATTTGTGGAAGAGGTTCCTTCTTTCGTCTTTTTATTCTTTATTTGGAAATGAATCTCCCCTGGCCTCGGAGCTTCCAAGATGGCGGTGTCAAAATATTTAGGGCCACATTACACGCTTAACGCAAACGTTAACGCTCACTTGCGTGAGCATTAACGTTTGCTGCGGTCTTTACCGCATATTACAATCCAAACGAGTTAAGAAACCCATTTGCGTTTGGTACCTTGCGCTTTTCAGCGGGAGGTTACTGTACTTTGTGCTCCCTATACTCAACATGGGGAGCGCAAAGTGTTATTCAGTGTTAGTATTACAATCTACAAGCGCTGATTAACGTCTGGCTGTGGTTAGCCACAGGCAGGACTTGGTGTTAACGGATTCCGCTTCTGCAGAATCCGTTAACACCATCCAGAAAAAATAAAAAACATGAATCAGATACTCATCTCCTGTCCCGTGGCGAGGACTGCGGCTCCAACCGCCTCCTCCATCCGGCGAGAGCAGGGAAAAACTGGCGAAAAAGTCCCCCTAGTCTCTCCCTGGATATCACTACGACGACCGGATCTATATGACCGCCGGTGTCTGGCTCAAATGGAGTCCTATGGACTCCATATCCACCTATGGACTCCATCGAGTGGATGCTCGCGGCTGCGCTCATCGCTGCCGCAAGCATCGCAGGGGGTCACCGCGCGGTAACAATGCAGGCAGCATTTTTTGCTCCTGCATTGTAATCCATGCATTGTAATGCATTGCGCCCGCGTTTTAACGCTAGGATTGTAATAGAGCCCTTAATGTTATAGATATAAGGAGAAGAATGATTTCAGAAAACTTTGCCATGGTACCTGCTTTTTCTTCCGATGCTGATTCTGGCTTCTCAAAGTGAAAAACACTATTTCCTGGAGTAGGTTTTGAAGTACAAAAATTGCGAACGGTATTCCTGTTAAAAAATAAACAGGATTCATTAGTTACAGAGAACGAACAACAATATTCAGAGAACGAAAAACAATATTAAAAGGCAAACTGAAAAAAACTCTGTCACTGTAGTGGTCAGAGGCGTAACTACCAGGGGTGCAATGGGTGCCACAGCACCTGGGTCCAGGGCAGTCATCAGAAATGATGGGGCCCCTTACTGAACCTCACGATGGGGCCCCCCCCCCGTAAACTTCCTCAACCTTTAAAATCCTTTTGCCTCCTTTCACAACAAAAAAAAGGACATAACACAGCTCCACAGCAATAAAACTCACAGTTATGTGCAGTGTGTATGAGCATATCACAGAGCTCCATAACAGTGGCGTCACTAGGGTTGGTGTCACCCGGTGCAGTAACTTACGGTGTCACCCCCCCACCGAGTTTTATGTTTTTTTTTAAACTACTTTTACTCATAAATCATTACTCCCATAGAACACTGAATGCTCATAAATAATACACGGCGGACATTACTGTGAGGTTTATTGCTGTGGAGCTCTCTCATATGCTCATTCACAAATTTTGGCAAACTGACAGCAAGTACGGTGGCTGTTCGAAGGCAGTGAAAGTCCCCATAGAGGTAGAGAAGTAATGGTTAATCTGTTCAGAGACACCGAACAGCAAAGAAATGTCCTGATGTCCGGTGTTTTCATTTGACAGGTTTATTCAGGGCGAATGAACACCATAGGTATCAATATTAAAAATATTCATGTTTTTATCCAATATCTAATAAACCGTTTATTCCTTTAATCCATAGTAAAAAATCTATTTATGGATTTTATTTTTTTAGTATCTTTCAGACATTTTTCAAGATTTATTTTTTTTCTAATAGCAATTTTTCTTTTTTTCTGTAACAGACCTTTTTATTATCATTCATAGGAACTTATATGTTAATTCCAGACATTTTCTTTCAGTAGTTCTTTTTAAAACAGTAGGCGACGGGTTTGTGGCAGCATTCGGTGGCTGATTCCCTGCACTTCAGGGACCCTGTGGTGAATTCACCGGGGAAATTTGATTCCCCAAAGTGCGGGGAACAACAGAACACTGAAATGTCTGCGTCATTTCGGTGCTCTGTGACTATCCTCTTTGTGGTGTTTTTTTTGCCACCCCCTGGAAAGTGCCAGCCTAGGCCTTGCCTACCCTACTTGAAAATGAGAGAATTCTCAATGTATCCTTCCTGGTAAAATATTTTTGTGTATAACATTTTTTTTTTTGGGTGTCATCCTAGGGGATGGTGTCACCTGGCGCGGGCCACACCCCGCCCCCCTAGCGACGCCCCTGCTCCACAGCCATAAAACTCACAGTAATGTGCAGTGTGCATGAGCATATCACAAAGCTCTACAGCCATAAAACTCACAGTAATGTGCAGTGTTTATGATGGGCTTGGTTGGGCCCTGGGGTCTGGACCTGGGCCCTGGCTGGGCCTGGGGTCTGGTTCTGGCCCTGGCTGGGCCTGGCATCTGGGCCCTGGTGTCTGGCTGGGCCTGGGGTCTGGGCCCTGGCGTCGGAGTCCTGGCTGGTCCTGAGGTCAGGGTCTGGGCCTGGTTCTGGGCCCTGGCGCCTGGCTGGGCCTGGGGTCTGACTCACCACTCTGCCATCGTCCTTCAGTGTCCTCCTCTTCTTTTGTTCTCTTTGCTTCTGGCTGGGCCCTCCATATCAGGCAGCTTCACTGACTGGAGGGGGCGGAGCTGAAGCAGCATGCTTGGGAGGGCCCCCGCATGCTGCTTGGCCCCGCCCAGCCAGCCAGCGAAGCTGCCAGGGAAGGAGGGGGAGACACACACAGTCAGCTCCGGACTCCTAGAGTCCGATACCGGAGCTGAAGAAGGGCGCTGCCGCTGCCCGGGCCCCCCGGCGGCATGGGGCGTAATGCCCTGATGGCAGCCCTGCCTGGGTCCTTGAGTCCCGGAGGGCCCGCAATTGGCTGTGTGGTCCGGGACCTTGCTTGGGGCCTGAGCCAGGGCCTCACCTGGGGCTGGTGCTGGGGACCTGCCTTGGTCGACATTATGGACCTGGAAGCGTACATGGTGACACGAGGAAGGGCGGCAAAATGTTTTTACCTCGGGGGGGGGGGGGGAAATCGAGGATTCCTACACCGGAGCCCTGAGGTTTCTAGTTACGCCTCTGGTAGTGGTCCTGCATCAATTACAGTAAAGGTTCATAACAGCATGTGTCCGCATATCAAGGCATACCAAATCTTGAACTGGTGCTCCTAAATTTCAGGGGTACAGCGCTATAAACAACGATTTGGATATTTCCCAAACTTACCATCTACACTGCAAAAGCAGTAGATTAAAAATCAAATTCATGTCTTACCATCTCGAAGGATATTAATTTGTTAGGCAAGATCAAAGCCTAAGTGAGAAGGATGGGTGTTACGGTTCATAGCCTTGAGTCCCAAATGCATATGAACCTTTAACTAAAGGTTTCTCCTAAGTGAACCTGTACTTTTCCTGCAATGTCCCATGCAGTGATACATATTGCTTTGTTCAGGAGAATAAATGGGATCTCTCATCTCTTTATGCAAGATCACAAATATACCACCTTGTACCAACTTCCAGCCACAGTCTCTGTCTACCTCCATCATGAGTGTTGCACAATGAAGGAAATTGCCCATCTCTGTTTGTTTAGCAGTCAATGGTGATGTAAATGTGTTGACTCACTACTCAGTGAGTTGGCAATCAATTGCTTCCCTGTCTGCTATCAAAGTTCCTTTGTAGTTTGTGGCATGGTTGCAAATATTGTTTCTGCTTCATATGTTTTTTGTTGCCCCCCTTCCCCCTTCTTTTTTGTATTCCTAACTAGTGTGTGCTTTTTCCTGAAAACGTAAAATTTATATTTAATTTTTTTTTTTTTCTAAAAAAAGGTTCCGTTGTCATGGCAGTAGCAGTAAGTGATATAAAATATAAACAACAACTATTTGCTATGGACTAGTAAATCAATTTAGTTCAGATACAGAATACCACTATCACCACTATCATAAGGAAGATGGAGAGCAGGAGCACCGAGGCCTAGCAAAGCCAACTCCCACAATATGGTCCAAAAACAAAGCGTGACTGGGCACTCTTCCAAAAACTGCAGGTTTATTGGAAAGATGGCAAAAACCTTTCTCAAACCATAGTAAACCAATTTTGCATAAGCAGAATCATAACCAGGCTCTTTCAGGAATATCGCCTCCAGCCAAAAACAGCGAACAATGTTGTGATAGGTTCCTGTTCTTGAGCTGAGCTGTTATTAAAGGCTTCTATACAAAGTGAATAGAAAGTCACAAATAGAATCAAGAATGAGTAATTCAACACATAACAGTAAAAATATACAAATAAATCCTAAATCATGGGGCATGACAACTGCAGATCATCACTTACTGTAGTTCTTTCCATGGATGCTTCAGAGAGATATTTTGAAGTGACAAGGATTCTTGAGGTGCTGGCAATGAAGCTATTGCTGAGCCCACCACTTCAGTAGGTGTTTTCACAGGAGGTAAAAACTCACAGTCATCATCTGTCAATGAAGTAAGACAATTTGATCATACATCCTAAATATTGAATAATAAATTTACCTCCACAGTCACCATTGTAAGGATGGATTTATTATCATTGATAGAAATAGAGGGACACTCAAGCCACCATGACCACGTAATGCAGTGTGCAACCTCCTACCCCCAGCAGTTGACCCATAAGTTTAGTTATTGTGCACTTGTAATGCTAAAAACAGACACCCCACATACCATGTCAATTTCTTGTAATTTTTATGGTGATGAACAGATGAGTGGAGACCTCACCTTCCAAATGGAAGGGATTCCTCCTCCAGGAAACATGTCAATCAGCTTACGTTGACCAGAGGCACGTTCAGTTGCTCAGCTGCTGCAAGTGCTAAGTTAGCAACATGGCACTGAACGCTGTTCAGCAGTTCAGCGCTTAGCACTGCTAACTTAGCACTTGCAGCCAAGTCGGGAGTTGTTGCGGGGTTAGCTGACTGTGACGTAGGAAAGATGGCCGCCTCCACGGAGCAAATAATCCAATAAGGAAATGTTCAGTTTGAGGTTTTGGTGGAGCAAAACAGCAAATGTTTATTGGAACATGGTAAACATTAACACTAAAGTGGTAATAAAATGGACAAAAGTGGATTTTGCAGAAACCGCACCTTTCATTAAGCAATCCTCTGCCCTTTCACTTCCATATGCACAGCCAAAGCGTTCAGTGAGACGACTGCAGCAAACTGAACTTTTGCAATGGAACAATTCAGCAGCTGCTGAGGAACTGAACGTGCCTCAGCATTCCAGGGTTCTAGTTTGAAGTGTACAAGCCTGTTGTACATAGCCATCAGAGTGGTTGGGCATGCATGCATTTAACCAATGGATTTTCCCACCAGCAAATCATTCATCTTGTTTTTTGACACATATCTCCAAGACATTTATTTTTAGAATTATGAATTTATGAATTTTTAAGTTTAATTTCAACATAATGAAGTATGTCAGTCAATTTCTGAACTCCACCTTTTTCAGTTTAACAGGATTTACATTTAATGTATAGAAACCCGTGTTGCTAAATTATTCACAATTTCATGATATAATTTAATGTCAGAGAAGGGTAAGAAGAAGCAGAAGTGTTGCTTCTTTAAAATGTATTATACAAATATGTGTGTAGGGAATTTGAAACTTTGTCAACATCGTACATGACATAGCTTTGGATATACTGAACAATACTTTATGACACATGAATGTTGCGGTTTCGAACATGTGCAATTATTTGTATATATGTATGTACCTTACTTTTATTTTAAAATGAACACGTCACAATAGATTTTTGAGTTGAATGATGTTTAGAACTGCTAATGCTCATTTTAAAATGATAGCTACGGTCTTTCAAACATTGCCGATTCAATTAATTACTGAACAACAGACAGAGTATATGTATTAGACACACATAGACTATAAACCGAAAGAGAAAAATATGAAAAAGCTGTTGCACACAGAAATCAAATAAAAAGATACACTACACAAAGATTTCCATAGTGCCCCTTCCAAGGCACTTTGAAGAACACTGATAGAACAACACAAACATGAATCCTGTGTAAGGAATATATAGCATAATTGTGAGAGGATTCTACTTCCGTTGGATTGCACCTGAATGGAAGTAGGTCTGCTGTGATGGGGGACAGGATGGCTAAAAGGTTGGAGGAGACTTTAAGCTAGTGGAAGGGGGGAGGGATACAGAAGCTTCCAAAATGGAGACAGAACAGATAGTGGATGAGATTCAGCTCAGATTAAGGGGGTGGAGACGGGGGGATGGGTAATGTCAGAACAGAGGAGGCATGCAATGTACAGTCACATTCAGTACGTGTGGGCCATGACAATATTAAATGTATGTGTGCTAATGCAAGAAGTTTCAATAACAAGATGCGGAAACTAGAGGCAATAACATTTACTAGGCAATATAACATAATAGGTATACCAGAAACGTGGTGGAATGAAACGCATGACTGGGCCATAAATTTACACATTGTTTAGGAGGGATAGAAAACATAAGAAAAAGAGAGGAGTAGGTTTGTATGTCAATCATGATTTAAAGCCAAATATCACACATCTGGTATGCAATGAGGGAAATGTGGAATCTTCATGGGTAAATATCTGTTTGTGGAATAAACTGGGAAGTCAACTATTGGTTGGCATATGCTATAAACCAGTGTTTCTCAAACCAGGACCCCCTGAGGACAGGTCACCATGAGGAAATGCAGACTGAATCCTGCAATCACTGAGTAGCAAATCATATCACCTGTGCTGTGCTTCAGATATTTGGAATACCTGGCCTGTTCGGGGGTCCTGAGGACAGGTTTGAGAAACACTGTTATAAACCACCTAATGTGGATAATGATGAGGAAGAACAGCTGTTAGAGCAAATCAGGAAGGGTGCACATCTGGGTAACTTTAATTATTGGAGATTTTAATTACCTGGACATTAATTGGAATAGTGGGACTAGTAACTCAGCAAAGGGAATCCGGTTTCTGAATATGTTAAATGATACCTTCATGTCACAACTGGTAGCAGCGCCAACTAGAAACGATACCTGTCAATCTGGTTATAACAATGTGGATCTTTTCTCAACTATACAAGTAAGGGAGCAGTTGGGAAACAGTGACCACAATATAGTATCCTTTTTAAATAAAAACTCAAAGCACATTCATAGGGTGCATGCTAAAACATTTAATTTTAAAAAGGCCAACTTCATTAAAATAAGGGAAGCTCTCAAACTCACTGACTGGCAAAAACTTTTTCATGGGAATAAACACAGAGGATAAGTGGAATATCTTCATTCCAACACTAGAAAAATACACGTCCCGATATATTCCACTGGGTTAAAAATATAAAAGAAACAGACTGAAACTAATTTGGCTCAGTAAGAAGATAACCAAGGAAATGAAAAAAAAAAAGAAGGCATTTAAAGCTTTTAAATCTGAGGCGTCCTATAAAGCATATAAGGCAGCCAATAAAGCATGTAAAAAAGTGATTAGATGGGCTAAACTAGAAAATGAAAAAGAGATAGTCAAAGAGAGCAAAACCAACCCCAAAAGATTCATTAATACATAAATTCTAAGAAACCCAAGATTGAAAGTGTAGGTTCACTGAAATAGGAGACAAGGGTTTTATTAACTGAAAATCAAGATAACGCATACATTTTGAATAATTAAATACTGAAGAAAAAAAAAGAGAAACCTACACAACAGGATACATGCAAATCTTTGACAAGATCTTACAAATATATTGTGAATGGTTGACTCAAGACAAGGGGTTGCAACAACTAAACAAAGTGAAGGTGCACAAAGCCCCAGGGCCGGATGGCATTTACCTGCCAGTACTGTGGGAGCTATGTGATGAAATATTTAAACCTCTGTTTTTACTCTTTCAAGATTCATTTCTTCCATTAATCGTACCAGAGGATTGGAGCTGATGTGATCCCAATATTCAAAATGTGTGCCTGGGAATTATAGACCTGTAAGCTTAACATCTGTAACTGGGAAAGTATTTGAGGGGTTAAAAAGGATAATATTCAAGACTTAATTGAGAGGTATAATGTAATTAGCAAAAATCAGCATGGTTTTATGAAACACCGATCATGTCAGACTAACCTAATTGCATTCTATGAAAAAGTAAGTAGAAGTATAGATCAGGGGTCATAGTGGATGTGATTTACATGGATTTTGCCAAAGCTTTCAAAAAACAGTTTTGCACAAGAGATTACTATTTAAATTTAAAAAATTGGTCTAGATGAAAATTCTTCTTCTTGGATAGAAAACTGACTAAAAGATAGAGTACAAAGAGGTCATAAATAGTAAATTTTCAAGATGGACACCAGTGGTAAGTGGTGTCCCTCAGGGGTCTGTTATAGGACCAATTCTATTCAATTTATTTATAAATGACCTTGAAATAGGCATTGAAAGTCTTGTGCTGGTGTTTGCAGATGACACATGGAGTGAAAAACACACAAGCAACTTATACCCTAAATGGTACCGAGTTAGGGACATCAAAGCAGGAGAAGGATTTTGGAACAATCATAGACTCCAAGCTCAGCAAAAATGCCCAATGTCAAACAGAAGTTGCAAAGGCCAGCAAGGTATTGCCATGCATTAAAAGGGGAATTCACTCGCGGGATGAAAACATACAGGGTTATTGAGAGAAAGGTGAAAACCAGGAGAACTGGCAAGAGAAGAGAACAATCAAGACCAAATAGCCGATTTGGAAAGTGAGATAAATGGGAGAATTTTTCTGGTTTGGCTATTTTGACCTAGAATTTCCACTTCTCCAGTCATTCTACTGAGGGTTACCTTTCTTTGAATAGACCTGATAATTTTGCCTCTTTATACATCAATGGTAACAGCTTGAATATGCTGTGCATTTCTGGACACCAGTTTTACGAAAGGATATTCTGGCGCTTGAAAAAGTGCAGAGACTGGCAACTAAATTAATAAGGTGAATGGAAGATTTAAGTTATGAGGAAAGGCTAACAAGCTTAAACGGTTTTAGTTTCGAAAAGTGGCGCCTTAGAGGGGATCTGATAACTTTATATAAATATATACGGGGCCATTATAAGCTACCTTCTAGAAATCTATTCATTAATAAGACTATACATTGGATGAAAGGAAATTTAGCCTAAAGCATAAGAAGGGTTATTTTAAAGTGAGCACCATAAAGCTGTGGAATTCTCTGCCTGTTGAGGTGGTTGGGACAAAGTCTGTACAGACTTTTAAACAATGGCTGAATGACTTCCTGCAAAAACATAATTTAAATATTATATTATAACCCTTAATATTATGTGTAAAAGCTGCTTGATCCAAGGAGAAATCTGACTGCCATTCTGGGGTCAAAAATTAATTTTTTTCCCCAGTATGTTGCATATTGGCGAGCGCTTCAGACTGGGTTTTTTGCCTTCTTTTGGATCAACAGCAGTAGGTGATGTGGGAAAGGCTGAACTCGATCGGCGAATGTCTTTTTTCAGCCTATATAACTATGTAATTAGAACACCTGATCACGCATCCTATTTTCATATTTACATCAGCAAAATGAATAACATATTTCTTTAAATGTCATTTGAGAAAATAGCCACCAAAATATTGATAATGGCTTAAAAATTCCTTTGTGCAATATCTCATTTGATAGAGCTCTTTTAAGTCCTTTACAAAGACACGTGAATCATGTCTATATGTGCTTAAGTTACTGAAATACTGTACATTAACGTAAAGAAGATTGTGAAAAAAATGTTGTCAGTCGCAAATTATACACCTCTATTACTTCATAAAACACAGAAGATATGGACCTACAATTTCATATAGACTCATACCGAAGGGACCATTTAATGCCAAAAAAAAATTAAACTGTAAGGTTGAAAAGTACTGTTTTTTGTGTTTTCACATGGAATGGCTCTTAAATCTTTTTTTTTTTTAAATTCTTCACATTTTTACAGGACCCATACAATTCTAAACATGCAAACGAAGTTCAGATGGTTATTCTGGTGCATACTTGCATTGGGCGAGTCAAAGTCACTGACGGGTGTTTCAGTAGAAAGCCAAGTCCCAGTGGCAATTCCAGTATCTCCTTTGCAAAATTCCCATCGTCGTAGTTGCAGTTGTTGTAACCAGTACGTCATCGCATGATTGTTAACTGCCTGTGTGAAGGCCAGAACAGAGCTAAAATCAGCAGTAACAGATAAACAGATCTAGAGGAGCTTATTAAAACACAAAGCACTTCATAGTCCCCAATGAGGAACAGTCTTAAAATAATGATCACATATTTTGTCTTCCAGTAAAGTAAGGGAACTAATAGCTGGAACAAAGCACAAAGGTTGCAAATACTGGAATAAACTGACCACACTTAGAGTCTCAAGTAAAAAGCAACTCTTGTCCCCATTCTGCCCAAGCAGTTAAACTTAACAAGTGACCTGTTGAGTATAACAGCCCCACTCATTAATTTAAAAACTGGAGACGCTTGGCCAGCTGAGCCACAAACTTTGCTTGCAGCTTGGTGTTAATGGCTCCATACTGAATATTACTGCTTCTTATGCAAAGTATAAGTGGCATTAACTAGCTGCCGGTGTTCCATCATTTCAGCAGACCTGTGGCCAATCGAGACCCACGTCATTTCCGGTGCAATTACGTCACGTCCGGTCACATGAAATCAACTGTGTGGCTCCAAAGCCACACAATGTGCATGCGCACTACACCAAAAGCCACACAATCTGCAGATGCGCAAAACATCACATGTGACACGAGAGACACGTCACCGATCTCGATTTGCCACGGGTTCACTGAAATGATGGAACACCAGCTGGAGAATAAGGAGGTATTCCTTTATAGATGTTTCTTTTTATCCATTTAAGCCGAGTTCAGCACTCACTGAGCTTGAGCTGCAGGCAAGGCCAAGCCCCTGCAATCAGCTCTCTGAGCCCCCTCCTAGCAGGGAGCTTAGAGCAGTGTGACCACTCAGATAAGATTATGTGGTCATGTGTGGAGCTTCCCTTTAATAATGCAACAGGCATGCAGTTAGTCATATCTTTCAATGTGCACAGTATTAGGAACAGAGGTCTCCTGACATATCCTGCAAGTGTTTAACCTAGTCTCTATGCACATTATTCAATGTTGGTCAGTTAAGACATATCATCTCCAACCTTGGAGAACTAAGCTTGCTTAGATAATTACATACAGAAAAAATGGTGTCGTGCCTGTAACAGCCAGGAGCAACAGCCCAGTTCCATGTTTTTGCTGTCAACCTCAAATGGGAAGAGTTTGGTGCGTGTATAAATAAAACCCACCATTTTTCTGCCTCTCTTTAGCTGAAAAGAAGCAGGAGAGCATGTAGCTGCTCAGAAGAGCAGCTTTTGGTACATTGGTCTCACTCTACAAAGAGGTGCCTTGATGGGGCGAGTGAGTTTACGTTTCAATGGCCATTAAAGCAAACTAAAACCTCTGATAGTGTTTTGTAGCACATGGAATTGTATAGAAACAAGCGCAGATGACATCTTTTTTTTCTTGCTTAGATAAGTGTTCACAAGCAAGGCCACTGGTATAGGAGCAACCAGGAGTGTGTGTTAATAATCTAATTATTTGTGATGAGGACAATAATGATTAGAATATATTAAAACAGGTCTCGATTTTTATTTTTTGTAACACATAAGAAAGTACACCAAAAATAAATAAAAAATGTGAACACTCTGGCTTAAAATACAATATTTTGCAATGGCACAATGCAAGCTTTGTTAGTAACACTTCAATTTTCTTCAAAGGAAACATTTATATCAAAGCAAAGTCACTGTGGTGTTATGTATTGTTCTCTGTTGTATTCCCTAGTTTGCCCGGGGACAATCCCGATGACTACAAGGTGTCTGCAAATATAATTATTTCATGTTTCCAGGTTAACAGATTAGTCAGTGTATATTATTTCCTTTAAAAAACACAATCATCTTGTCAGCCATAGCGGAATCACGAACAGGGGGGGGGGGGGGGACAGAATTCTGATTTTGTCAAGGAAATATAGAAAGGTCTATTTTCTCATTTGTTAAAGGAGTATCCCAAACCTTTATCCAAAGAATAACCTAAATTCATAAAAAAAAACAGACAGTTTCTAAGGAAAAAAAAAAATCTAAATATGTTTGGTGGAGTTAACCATTTATATTCTATTTATAGCACTATTTTGTTTATAAATTAAAAATAATAATAAAAAATATATATGTTCATACCTTCAAGATAAAGACTTTGCTTGGCGTGTTGATCTCAAATGTCCCCTCTTCCATTTCCACTTTCATGTCAAAAGTAGCAGTGCACAGGTCAATACTTCCCAAAGGACATACGTCGGTAGCAATTCGATAGTAAACCAGGTGACATTTCTTTTCGTCAAAGGAAAAGAATCGATATTTCCACGCCTTAAGGGGTCCTTTCATGCCGAGCTTATGTAGATATCCACATAACTTTTTAAGCTTAGCCTTTTCACCTTTTATTTGGCAGTCTTCAATAGGCCTTTCTGCTTTGTCACCCTCACAGTCAGTCATTGAAATCTGCTCGGAGTTGCCATAGTTGTTCGTATTCACATTTTCTTCTTGTGACAGAGTTATCCTAGATAAGCCGCATGGTCCCTCAGCGACATCTTCCATCTCTCCATCGTCCATAATTATACTCCTTTATTACTACTTCTTAATCTAAAAAGGAAATTAGAAGAGAATTCACTTTTGACGTGGGTCTGTTTACATTTAAAGGGTATTTTTGATTACTTTAGTTCAGTATTCCCATTTTAAGGCACAGAAAGGAGGGCCAAAAATCATATTGAAGAAAGATGAACAAAGACAAGTTTATGAGAGCACGTTAAATGGGCAACAGCATAAGTGGTAAGTCCTTTGGTAAGTCCCTGCTCAGGTCTCACAAGGTTTTGGCTCGGTGGTGCCATTACAGAGGAGACTGAACCATATCCGAATCAGACTGCCATCACCCAAAAAGGGCAGCCGGTACTGAAATGCTCATGTCTTCTCTACAAGAGAGATACAGCAACCACCAATGATTATTACAGACTTGTTAGGCTTCGTCATGGGAGGTATAGCGGATACCCCTTAGACACCTTGAGCAAAGGGGTCCATGCCTAGACTTGTCCTTGAAGATATGGTGAACAAAACAAGTTTATAAGAGAACTGAAAGCTATAATGAAAGGATGATAGTTACGGTTACAAGTATTTATAAAGCGTCAACAAGTTCTGTATCGCGGTACAATGGATGAGACAGTAACAAATATGCACACAACTTAAACACACAGAACAGTAGGAGAGCGGAACCTGCTCGAGAGCTTACAATCTAAGAGAGGGATGACACACTAGGTGTGGGGTAATAGCTGAGTATGTGACATAGTGGCGTGCATGGGGGCTGTGTGGGACGATGGAACAAGAAATGTGCAGAGGGGGATTATGAAGTGAGGCGATAGGGTTCTCTTAAAGTAATGTGTTTTCAGTGACTTCTTTAAGGACTGGAGAGACGGGGAGTGTCTACTGTTGCAGGGGAGGGAGTTCCATAAAAAGGGGTCAGCTCCAGAGAAGTCCTGAAGCTAAGAGTTGGGGGTGCAGGTACGAGAAGCCAATAACCTCAGGTCATTGGCAGAGCGAAGTGGTTGGGACAAGATGTACCTACTAATAAAGGGTGGAGGTGTAGGCAGGGGCGCGGTTCTGGAGAGCTTTGTACACGAGCACCAATATTTTGAATTGGATTCTAAAGGAAACAGGGAGCCAGTGTAGAGATTGATAAAGGGGTGAGGTGTGAGGGGTGCAGGAGGTGAGGTGTATGAGTCTGGTTGAGGCATTCATAACAGACAGCAGAGGGAGAAACAGAGATCTCTTAAGGCCAATGAGAAGTTACAGTAGTGAAGGCGGGCGATAATAAGAGTGTCAGGAGCTGGTTCCGGGGTGGCAGGTTCGAGCCAACGTGCAATGAATCAGGAGGCTTGCAAGGCAGATATACATGAATAAAGGGTTTATTAGAAGACACAAGAAATAACCAGAGGCAATAACGGAATATAAGGGGGTTATGCGCGAGAGGGAGAATGATGAATAAGTAATAAATAATAGACAAACTGAAGGTATACAGAAAGAGTAGACAAGGATACTAATCTAGAACAAAAGATAAAAGGGTAATATAGAAATAATACTACAGGTTACTGGTACTGAACAGGAGGGGATATAGATATATATATAATATATATATATATATATGAGAGCTATAGAATAGGAGAGGGAAACAGATTATATGTATGCAGGTATTGGATAGAAGGAAATAGAAGGGATACAATAGTTTCAGTAGGTTATGACATTAACTTATACATAGGAAGGGATAAGAGGCTGAGGTGAAGTATACTGAATATATGAGGAGCTGTAGACTACGACAAATGGGAATAGGAGCGGAGAGTAGCTTTAAAGTAATACAAGTCCTCAGTACACTCAGTAAATGAACCTTGGAACGGACTGTAAGTAAGTCCTTGTATTCCAAATAGGAAGGAGGAGGCTTGGGAGATCCAGGAGATTTGTAATATGTGATTCCAGAAAGCTAGTGTTAGTAGGGAGTCCAATAGGTCCATAGGAAAATAGAAGATCCAGGATCCAGTAGGTCTGTAGAAGAAACAGGTTTGGAGGAAATAGGGTATCCAGCAGAATAAGGGCAGTATATCCAGGGGGTATTGCAGACAGGTAGTAGCTCCTTGTAGCTTGGAGTTTACCAAGACATTGTGGAAGCATTGTCTGTTGGGTGCGGCTTGGTTTTGTGCAGACAGGATTAGGTGAATTAGGCAACACTTGAGTGCTGCAGAGTTAGAGGAGAGTCTTGAGAAGGTTGCTGAGAGTCGCATCACTACGAGGCGGCGCCGGGTTTAGGCTTTTGACGGCGCCGGCGGCTAGGAACCTTACAAAGAGCTTGGATGAGCATTTTACCAGAGTCCTGATTAAGGGGAGAATGCGTGCAATTTTTTTTTGTGAAAGTAGTAGGATTTGGTTAGTGATTGAATGAAAGTGAAGGAGAGATCAGTGTCACCGAGGACACTGAGTCAGTTCGAATGAGAAACTAATTAGGCACGAAGGAGGTTTAAGAATTTTCACCGTATATTACACAAGAGGAAAGGGGGCGTGAGTTCCTTTGTTCTATGGGATCAGGCGGGGGCGTCCTTGTTTTTATGGGAGGAAACATGGCTCTTTGTGATTGGGTACAATGGGGAGATAAACAGGAAAGGAGGGGGAAGAGAAGTTATAAAAGGCTGTGCGTGAGACAAGTTTGGTATTGCAACTAATTTTCTTTTACTAAGAACTTTAGAGACAGAGCGGCGGCGAGCTCCATTTTTACCATCACCATCATCGTATGAAAACCAATGACTGGATGACTGGATAAGTATTACTTGCTGTATCAATCTGTTATGCATCTCTATTATCATGAAGTCTGCTATATTATATATATATATATATAGAAACCTGGAATCCGCACTCCAAGTGTAGATTCATATAGGTGCTCCGGTGCTGGAATCAAGCCGATGCATAATAGAAGGTCATGAGAGAGACCGCAACACGGAGTCTTGAGTCAAAAACGATTTATAGCAGTAGAAATACTTCAACGTTCAGTCCAACATGGACTTTCTTCAGGAATACAAAAAACACCCACAGAGATACATTTTATAATGAAATGAAACCATATACACACCTGTGAATACTGATGAACAACGCCGCTCGCGCTCGCGCCGGAAACCGGAAGTCCAGTGCCGGCGGTTCAGAGAACCGTAACCATGGCAACAGGAGCCGGCACCGGACGCGAACGCCGAGCAGCGCAAGACCTCAGCGCGATATAATGACTAATAAACAACCTTCCTAAACCAAACCATCACAGCAACAAAAATTAAGAGAAAGAAAAAACAAAATAAAATAAGCAATAATAAACATAATAGAAGAACAATGGAGACAAACAAAATTAATTGTGAACATGCAGCTATGAAATAGATGCACATAAACGAAAAATACATAAAATACAGAAAAAACACCAAATATTTATTACAAGAGGCTAGCTATACAGCTAAACATAATAACTAAATATTCAAAGAAACCAAAACTACATGCAATATATAGCCAGCAGCAGAAACTTCAACCTAGCCTGAAACTAAACAATCTACTCACATTAAATGCTACTGTATATCCGCAATAAGATAACTTATTTCTACAACCACCTATCATGTGTTACAAACGGAACAAGAACCTGAGGGATCTGTTGGTCCATACAGATCAGTATACACGCAATTTGGGCACACTAGGGGCTAACCCAGGGTGCTACCGCTGTCTGGGCTGCACCACGTGCAACTTTGTTAATCCTTGTAAGTCCTTTCAACACCCACACACAGGACGCATATTTAAGATCAGGCATCATTTAACATGTACGACCACATTCATTGTCTATTTACTAACGTGCCCTTGTGGGTTGGCCTATGTGGGGAAAACCATCACGGACCTGAGGACCCGTCTGGCTAACCATCGTTCCTCTATTAGGGCAGCTCTGAGTGGTAAGGAGAGTCCACAGCCAGTGGCAAGACACTTTAGAGAGTACGGTCATGCACTCTCTACCATGCGAGTGAGACTCATTGATCATGTTCCAGCGTCCACACGTGGGGGATAGGGCGGGTGAGCTTTTGCGCAGGGAGGCTTTTTGGATATTTACGCTCGAGACGTTGTCCCCGAAAGGACTGAACGAGTTTAACTCCTTTGGTTCTTTCCTTCCAGCCAGGTAGACATTTTTTATCGGCTCACTGTCGTCGTAGTTTGCTGCAGTTTTGCTCATAACAGCGGTTCTTTAGGGGTCCTAGTGATCTCATTATTTACAATATTGCTTACAAGTTATCTTATTGCGGATATACAGTAGCATTTAATGTGAGTAGATTGTTTAGTTTCAGGCTAGGTTGAAGTTTTGCTGCTGGCTATATATGCATGTAGTTTTGGTTTCTTTGAATATTAGTATATTATGTTTAGCTGTATAGCTAGCCTCTTGTAATAAATATTTGGTGTTTTTTTCTGTATTTTTTATGTATTTTTCGTTCTATGTGCATCTATTTCATAGCTGCATGTTCACAATTAATTTTGTTTGTCTCCATTGTTCTTCTATTATGTTTATTATTGCTTATTTTATTTTGTTTCTTTCTTTCTCTTAATTTTTGTTGCTGTGATGGTTTGGTTTAGAAGGTTGTTTATTAGTTCATTATATCGCGCTGGTCTTGCGCTGCTCGGCGTTCGCGTCCGGTGCCGGCGTCCTGTTGCCATGGTTACGGTTCTCTGACCGCCGGGCACTGGACTTCCGGTTTCCGGCGGCGAGCGCGGAGCGGCGTTGTTCATCAGTATTCACAGGTGTGTATATGGTTTCATTTCATTATAAAATGTATCTCTGTGGGTGTTTTTTGTATTCCTGAAGAAAGTCCATGTTGGACTGAAACGTTGAAGTATTTCTACTGCTATAAATCGTTTTTGACTCAAGACTCCGTGTTGCGGTCTCTCTCATGACCTTCTATTTATGCATCGGCTTGATTCCAGCACCGGAGCACCTATATGAATCTACACTTGGAGTGCGGGGATTCCAGGTTTCTTTATTTCCACGGACACGCTGCCGTTCGTGTCTACCCCGGCACCTGTGAAAGTTCAAATCACCTGTGATCTCTACGACGGAACTGTGAGTACGATGGAGGATTTTCTTGCTCGGGCTGGGGGCCTCGTTGAGCACGCTGAGATCTGGCATTATTCAGATGAGCAAGCGGCTGACATATTATGGCCACAATCGGATGCTGACTTGCCGATACCATCAGATCCAGGCAAGATTGTCAAAGATTTAGAACGTTTAAAACAAAAACAGATTGACCTGGAATTGCATGGCACGTATTTGTCAGATTATCACCGATTAAAAAAGATTCCACGAGGCTTTAGGATTCGTAATCAGCCCACAATTGGTAGAAAGAATCCAGAAGTTTGTCGGCGCTGGATAGCCATTTTAAATAAATGCTCGATGGATTTAATTCTATTGGTGATTGAAGAAGTTGGTAGAGAATTGAAGGTGATCAAAACCAGAATCATTGAGTTAGAGTCTAAGTATGAGACTGACCTTAAAGCTCTTGATAATCAACATCTGATTGCTCAATTGACAACTGATTTGGCCAAATATCGCAGTGACTTAATACGCTTTAAGCGGGATAAATTGGATCGTGTGAATTATGACTACACGGAGCATAGAGTCTATCGATGGCTGTCTGGTACGGAAACGTGGAGGAGACCAGCACGTAGATTCAATATCAGGAGACCGGCTCAAGCTACCATTGATTATACCTCAGGGGAGTCAACATCGGAGACTGAAACCACCGTTCTCCACCCTAGGATGTCTACCAAACCCATGGATATGGGTACACCGTCTTTTTTAGAACCAGGACTTGGTTTGGTGCGAGAAACGAGATCATCGCCTCGGCAAGGAGGAGGAGGGGAGGGCGCTCACGCCGGGGGCATAAGGGGAAGTGGAGGTCCCAAGGGCCCCAGGGGGAGACCCCCGAAGAATCAGAGATAACTACAGTTTATAATCTTTCTCAGCGGTCCCTCACTGCCCCTGAACTGAGCATCCTCTCTAAAGGGCTGAGTTTTGTACCTTCTGCACCTGCTGATGTATTTGAATGGGAGGTGGATCAGTATAAATTCGGTCGTTCCTTGAGATTGGAGGAGTTTTTTGGTCCATCTTCCAACCTGAATGAGCCAGGACAGACTGCACTTCGCCTCAAGAGTAGCTTTGACCCGAATTCTAATAATGTCTCTATTAAAACGTTCCTCCAGACTGTCAATAATGAAACAAGTACCATCTTGCGGAAAAAATCTAAGTCGGTACCGAATTTAACTAAGTTAGAGAGGAATGCCATCAAGAGTTTGTGCTCTGACCATTCTATCACTATACGCCCTGCAGATAAGGGGGGCGGAGTTGTAGTGTTAGATTATAGTTATTATAGGGATGAAATTCTCAACCAACTTACGGATACTGATACGTACGAATTATGTCATGCTGATCCTACTGTATTGTTTAAAAAAAATATTTTTGAAGTTGTCACCAATGCTCTTGACAGGAAACTTATCGATGTACAAATGAAGGAGTTCCTTATTGTTGAGTATCCAAGAGTACCTATCCTGTACACTTTACCTAAGGTGCATAAGGATGGTCAGCGTCCACCTGGGAGGCCTATAGTCTCTGCTGTTGGCGGTTTACTGGAGCCCTTAGGGCAACTCATTGATAAGGCACTCAAAGCGCCTGTCATGCAGTTGCCATATTGTCTCCGGGACTCATCAGATTTGATTGAGAAAATTGAGTCTATCTCTCTCTCTGAACATACTTTGTTTATCACCATTGATGTCCGCAGCCTCTACACCATCATCCCTCATGATGATGGTGTGGAGGCTGCCAGATGGGTGTTGGAGAATACCACTGCTGTGGTTGAATGGGACGTTGAATTCGTCATTGAGCTGCTTTGGTTATCTCTCCGTCTCAACTACTTTCGTTTGAGAATAAATTCTATCGTCAGCGGAGGGGTACGTCAATGGGTGCCCCAATGGCGCCCATGTACGCCAATGCCTTTATGTTTCTATATGAGACCAAACATATTGTACCGCTTTTTTCCGACGGGTTGAAGGCCTACTATAGGTTTATCGACGATATCCTTATTATCTGGGATGGGGATAGAGCCCAATTGGAACGTAAAATGGCATTTTTGAATGGTTTACCTTCCACTGTACGGTTTACACATCACTGTGATTCACAGCGGATTGAGTTCTTGGATCTTAATATCTTTAGAACAGGTGACAGAATAGATTTCTCGTTGTTTCGCAAACCTACGGATCGCAATACCATTCTGCATAACCAAAGTTTTCATCCGTCTAAACTAAAGGAATCCCTACCTATTTCTCAATTTTTAAGAGTGCTTCGGAGTAATTCCAACGCAGAAACACGTGAGACACAGATTGATCAGATGAGACTCCGTTTTCTCGAACGTGGTTACCCAGGCTGTATCCTTGATGCAGCTTTGGTTAAAGCACGGGTGAAATATGAGATGAGTGAACCAGCATGTGGGGACATTCAATCCCCCAGATTTTTGTTCCCACAGAAGTATAACACACAGTCGAGGCGGATTAACCGTTGCATACGCCGTAATTGGCGGATGCTGCAGGGGGATACTGGTTTGGATGGTAAATTTCTACAACCACCTATCATGTGTTACAAACGGAACAAGAACCTGAGGGATCTGTTGGTCCATACAGATCAGTATACACGCAATTTGGGCACACTAGGGGCTAACCCAGGGTGCTACCGCTGTCTGGGCTGCACCACGTGCAACTTTGTTAATCCTTGTAAGTCCTTTCAACACCCACACACAGGACGCATATTTAAGATCAGGCATCATTTAACATGTACGACCACATTCATTGTCTATTTACTAACGTGCCCTTGTGGGTTGGCCTATGTGGGGAAAACCATCACGGACCTGAGGACCCGTCTGGCTAACCATCGTTCCTCTATTAGGGCAGCTCTGAGTGGTAAGGAGAGTCCACAGCCAGTGGCAAGACACTTTAGAGAGTACGGTCATGCACTCTCTACCATGCGAGTGAGACTCATTGATCATGTTCCAGCGTCCACACGTGGGGGGGATAGGGCGGGTGAGCTTTTGCGCAGGGAGGCTTTTTGGATATTTACGCTCGAGACGTTGTCCCCGAAAGGACTGAACGAGTTTAACTCCTTTGGTTCTTTCCTTCCAGCCAGGTAGACATTTTTTATCGGCTCACTGTCGTCGTAGTTTGCTGCAGTTTTGCTCATAACAGCGGTTCTTTAGGGGTCCTAGTGATCTCATTATTTACAATATTGCTTACAAGTTATCTTATTGCGGATATACAGTAGCATTTAATGTGAGTAGATTGTTTAGTTTCAGGCTAGGTTGAAGTTTTGCTGCTGGCTATATATGCATGTAGTTTTGGTTTCTTTGAATATTAGTATATTATGTTTAGCTGTATAGCTAGCCTCTTGTAATAAATATTTGGTGTTTTTTTCTGTATTTTTTATGTATTTTTCGTTCTATGTGCATCTATTTCATAGCTGCATGTTCACAATTAATTTTGTTTGTCTCCATTGTTCTTCTATTATGTTTATTATTGCTTATTTTATTTTGTTTCTTTCTTTCTCTTAATTTTTGTTGCTGTGATGGTTTGGTTTAGAAGGTTGTTTATTAGTTCATTATATCGCGCTGGTCTTGCGCTGCTCGGCGTTCGCGTCCGGTGCCGGCGTCCTGTTGCCATGGTTACGGTTCTCTGACCGCCGGGCACTGGACTTCCGGTTTCCGGCGGCGAGCGCGGAGCGGCGTTGTTCATCAGTATTCACAGGTGTGTATATGGTTTCATTTCATTATAAAATGTATCTCTGTGGGTGTTTTTTGTATTCCTGAAGAAAGTCCATGTTGGACTGAAACGTTGAAGTATTTCTACTGCTATAAATCGTTTTTGACTCAAGACTCCGTGTTGCGGTCTCTCTCATGACCTTCTATATATATATATATATATATATATATATATATATATATATTCTAGTTCCATTATTTATTGTAAGGATAGGTGTGGGTTTCCCATTGTATGGATTTGTAGTTTTATTTAGTGGACGCTTATTTATATTTGTTTCAATTTGCAATACTGTATTCCTTGTTCATTTGGTGTCCAGCTGCGTGATAGTAATTTCTAATGCGTTAGTGATATGCGATAACTCTGCCAGAATTCAGTGATTTGTTTTTTTGATGTTATTAGGGGCATTAGGATTTCCAGTGATTTTCCTTTGGCTGTTTGTGGACTGCTGTGCCTTATTAGTTTATGTGCTCAGTATAGCGCATGACTGACTGTCCAATTTTAGTATCTTTAAAATCATCCATGTATGCAGGAAAAATCATAATAAGCACCCATATAGACACCGTAAACAAAGCACAGGGCATCACTATACACGCATGTGCCACTCACCATGCACACAGTAGGAACTTATTATACATAGTGAAATGACACGTAGGACCTCTGTATAACACACAAAGTCACGCTAATGATGTAGCTATCATACACCCTGAAATCACGAAATTCCTCTCTATAACACACTGAAATCACTAATGTAGTATAACACTAAGGAAAATTAAAAATAAATAAATAAAAATAATAATAATGTGTGTGTGTGGGTGTGTATATGGGTGTGTATGTATATATATATATATATATATATATATATATATATATATATATATGTGTATATATATATATATATGTATAGGCGTATGTATGTGTATATAATAAACATAAAAGTAAAATAAATACTTGCTATAACATGCCGTAATCACATAATAGAAACACACTGAAACCTAGCCATGGCACACGGAGACAACACAAAGGGAATGTAATCACACATAGGAATTTGATATAACAGATTGAATCACTGGACATTAGTCACTATAACTCTATAGTTGTATTCTCAAGCAGCTTCACATGCTGGTCTTTTATGTGGGTTATGATTTACAGGGTTATTCAAAGAGCTGTGTGTTTTAAATAATGTTGGAGTAACCCCAAGGGCTAAGCAATAAGTTGATAAACAAATTAATTTGTATACTGTATTTAAGTTCACTATTTTACTTGTTGCAATTTTAAAGTGACAAAGCAGCAATGTACAATCTTTTGTTTTGAGCACTTGCTACAGTTGAGTAAATAATTATTTAGAACGGTAACTTCGTCTTTATTGAGGGAGAGGAGAGACTTATTTCAGGAATAGAGGAAACATGAGCAGTAACTCACTCATATTTCACACTTGTACCATCATCATAATAAAGCCTGCGAGTGGATAAGTATTAAGTGTATTTATTCGGGGAATTTTAAGCTATGTTGATATTATACTATATGCGTGTGTGTGTAATCTATTGGGTTAAATACGCGCTAATTTATCCGTTCTAGTGATTTGCATTGTTAGCTAGAATATGCTCGTTGATATTTGCTTCACTTTGTAATACTTGATCAAACCTTATTAGTTGTATAATCTGTATGATCTTATAAGCATAGGTAGTCAGTGACCGCATGGCTGGCAGCCATCTTAAACCTCAAAAAGTCACATGTGCTTCTACCAAGGAGGAAGTGCTGCAGCAGTAACTGTACAATCTGTTTAAACTTACATTTGCACAACTAAATTAATCCAGATTGTTTCTGCCATATTTATGAATATATAGCAATTACTAACCAAATACACATTTAAATGTGTCTGTTATAATTTCTGAAGAGGCTTATCAACTAAACAGTGATTCTGTATGTTAGCAAGGGCTGTGTCATTAGGTTAGTTTGGTTGCTTTAACTTCGGGTCTATAGATTAATATACTAAGCAAGAATCAGTTTCATTGTGGATGGAGGTTAAAAACTTTCACATGTGCAGATTGGTTCTATTGATAAGGAATTCCAGCCAGCCCTGAAGATTCATAAGATGGAGGACAATGGAGCCACTTATGTACAGAACATCTATGCTCTTTCTCAACTCAAAATGGAGACAGCTTTATTTACATTTCGCAAGGGGAAAGAACAATGGCTGAGATAACAGTGAGCTGGTGACCTTATTTGCTGGGGGGAGGGGAGGGGCTGATGGAAGCATGTGAAAACAAAAGGAATTCATTACTTACAGGGGGGTGTACACTATACAAAGACTGGATCGTAATACAGAGGTTACGCTATACAGAGTGAAGACAATACTCTACATGATACACAGAGTAAGGGAATGTAAGGAAAATACATACAAATAAACATTGGGGCGGCCGTTTCTTTGCAGAGGCAATAAGTAGGGAAGATGTTTCTGTTAGCTACCATTCATTCAATCAGGTGGTGATTTTGGTAAGGGTAGCTGGCGAGGGGACAGAGTTACCTATGCTTGATCTAGAGTCAGCCTTCAGGCCGTACCACTGTGTCCAGGGGGTTTCCTTTTAATGGGGTGTAAATTCGATGGGTAATTTTACATTGATATCGGTTTACCCATTGGGGTGGGCAATATCCCATGCCCCCTTTTTTAAAGGCTTCCTACTTTTTTGCATTGCTTAGTGGAGAAGAGAGCGGGGAGGAGACGTATAGTACATTACTTGGACGATTTCATGAAAGCGGGTCCCAAAGGGACTGGAGAATGAGGTAGGATCGGGGGGGGGACAAATAAATTTAGTTGTCAGGGAGAATTGTAGGTGGTTTGGGGGGGGAATGGCCAGACATTAAGATCAAATGGTCTAGTGCAATTTCAAATGGTGAGCAGGCCAATGGCCCAGGAATGGATTCAATGGATGGGTGCAAAGCTTGGTGTTTCTGGAATTTTTTATTTTCCAATCGTCGGGGCAATACCACTGTGGGGGATAGAATTAAAAAATAAATAAATAAATAAATAAAAAATAAATATATAAAAAAAAAATAAAAAAAAAATATCCCTTCCCCCCCTTTTTTAATTTTGCGTCTGATATTCAAGGTGTGGTGCAAGTGCTGAATAACATGTCTGCATCAGCACCGCAGGTTGTAGCCTATGTCAGGTATTTGGTGTTGATATGTTGTCTGCATCATCACCGCAGGTTGTAGCATGTGTCAGGTGTTGATATGTTTGAAAAGCAATATTAATTTCACGGCAAATCACATACCGGGGGTAAGGAAGGTGGTGGTGGATACATTGTCCAGTTTCAGGTGGAATGTGTCCCGACATTTGGCACCGGGAGGAGGAAAGAATAAAAAAAAAAATCAGGGTGAAGAATGCCCTCCATTTCTTTCCAGATGGGGAGCAGTTAGAGGGCATCAATGATTAGGAGAGGAGATTGTTGTTGCAGAAGACATGGGCACCATAGAGCAAGCAGTGAAAGGGTTGGATCGAGTTTTAAAGGGACAGAGGAGGTAGGGCAGAATGTTGTGTTCAAATAGCTACTGAAGTTCGGCGGTAAGTCAATAAAGGACGGCTTGGAACTATTTAGTGGTATTTCATACTTTGCTCGGTTAAAGGAAGAGGAGGACTGGGCTAAACAATTTGTGGTGTGGAAGATCTTGACAGCAGAGTACAAGTAGGAGATAAGATGGAGCTGATAACAATCTTTGTAGGGCAGCATTTGTTTTAGTTTTACAGCTGCCCTAAGGATTGAGGAAACAATTGCTCTAGGTGCCCATGGTGGGGAAGTATGCCCAGTGGTATGTATCAGGGGATACTTGGAGGCGACTCCTTCAAACGGTCGCATGTTCTGGGGGCACAAGGGTGGTACTAACTTGTCCGGGTATCAATTCAAAATGGTTCCGCAGCAGGCCACGGAGGGGCTTGGTGGAAAGAGGAGTTATGTTTGCCACCATTCTTTCAGGATAGGAGCTGCTGGTACTGAGGCAGAATTGGGTTACCCAAAGGATCGAAGTAAAAAGATGGGGAGATGGAAATGGGAAGTATATAGGAAATATGTGAGGTCATTAAAGAAATGAAGGGAAAACTTATGTGGAACAATTGTTTTGTTTTAATAATAATAATTTGTTTCCTTGTTTCTTTTGGTTTCTTTTCAGTTCGGGTACACTGTGTGTGTGTGTGCATTACAGTTAATAGTTTACATTTTGGTTATTTGCAGGACACGCAATGAGAGTGCGGATCCTGGGACACTCCTATGTGCACTGGATGGAGAGTCATGCTGCTGGCACCAAGAGAGGAGCAACCCGGGGTGCAGCGTAATTGAAGTAGGGATTAGATGGATAGGGAAGCAAGGTAGGGGGTGGGGCAGTTATTGGAATAGTAAAGACATCCAGGATAAAGTGGGGTAAGCCAGATATTATGGTACTACATTTAGGGGACAGCTAGAGAAGAGATAGGTATTGTGAGTGGTGAAATAGCGGCCTGGCACGTGGGGATGCAATGGTAGGGGGAGGGTCTGCAGGGTACGGGGTGAGTGTGGTTTCGTACGGCCAAGCTCAGGTGCCTTCCTGGTTTGCAGATCCTCTCGGCCTGCTATTTGCGATATAAAGAGACCCCTGAGCAGATGTGTGGTCATCCTGCTTAGCCACGTGGGGCCGCTATTTCTGGGCAATATGTGTGGCAACACACTCTTCATTGAAGGCGCGATAAGGAGCCTTTTGTGGGGTAAGGAAAGGTCACGGGTTTTTTATTTGGTGGCAGTAAAAAGAGGGTCCTCGTTTTTGGTGGCGGCGAAATAGGCGGCCTGGCACGTGGAGGGCGATAGTGGGGGATGGTCTGCAGGGTACGGGGTGAGTGTGGTTCGTATGGCCAAGCTCAAGTGCCTTTCTGGTTTGCAGATCCTCTCGGCCTGCTATCTGCCATAAAATAAACTGAGCAGATGTGTGGTCAGCCTGCTTAGCCACGTGGGGCGCTATTTCTGGGCAATGCTTGTGGTGCATTGCAGTTGCCAGTGTTATCTGGCTGCCAGTGTTATCTGGTGTAGCGAATTTGGCATACGAGGATCGATAATAATAATTCTGCCTTAGAGGCAAAGAATTTGGCCTTAAGTAATAAAAGACGTGACCTTTTCTAAATGCCAATACTTTGTTGTGTTTTTATTTACGGGAAGGGGGGGGAGGGAGGCGGGGAGGGAGGGCCTTGGGGGAGGTTTGTAGG
The DNA here is from genome assembly GCA_009667805.1 of Leptobrachium leishanense. Taxonomy (NCBI): domain Eukaryota; kingdom Metazoa; phylum Chordata; class Amphibia; order Anura; family Megophryidae; genus Leptobrachium; species Leptobrachium leishanense. The sequence goes on along the minus strand of CM019063.1, from coordinate 362,540,599 downwards.
TTTAAGAAGGTAACTTACATGGGAGAGATGTAAGAAGAGAATAGGGGTATAATTCTTAGTTCGAATGAGAAACTAATTAGGCACGAAGGAGGTTTAAGAATTTTCACCGTATATTACACAAGAGGAAAGGGGGCGTGAGTTCCTTTGTTCTATGGGATCAGGCGGGGGCGTCCTTGTTTTTATGGGAGGAAACATGGCTCTTTGTGATTGGGTACAATGGGGAGATAAACAGGAAAGGAGGGGGAAGAGAAGTTATAAAAGGCTGTGCGTGAGACAAGTTTGGTATTGCAACTAATTTTCTTTTACTCCCACCCAACCCACCCTGTTTTATTTTCTCTTTCAGAGATGCTGGTTTCTCTACAAAGTCGGAAAGGTCACGCAACAGAAGCACCACAGATAGGGGCAATGGAGTGGTGATTTCACTACTCATGCAAGACCGCCTGTGGTTTCCCATATGGAAATATGCCGTGTCGCATGAACCTGGTTCATGGTTTAAATGGCCATGTCTGGGGGATTGTAGAAATATCGACATGGTTAGTTTACCTATTGCATCAAGTGATACACCATGTTACATGAAGCCAGCCTGAGGTTTTTTGAACGGCCAGGGTTGGGGGATTGTCTTTGATAAAAGCATGGTTAGAGTAGTTATTATCGATCAAACAGTATCCCAAGTTTGGGGTACTTTACCATGTGGCAGGAAGCCAGCTGGTGGTTTGTTCGGCCACAGCTGGGGGATTGCGCTTTAAGATGGACATGGTTTAGCTTAGGGAGGAGCGGCGAAATAGGCGGCCTGGCACGTGGAGGGCGATAGTGGGGGGATGGTCTGCAGGGTACGGGGTGAGTGTGGTTCGTATGGCCAAGCTCAAGTGCCTTTCTGGTTTGCAGATCCTCTCGGCCTGCTATCTGCCATAAAATAAACTGAGCAGATGTGTGGTCAGCCTGCTTAGCCACGTGGGGCGCTATTTCTGGGCAATGCTTGTGGTGCATTGCAGTTGCCAGTGTTATCTGGCTGCCAGTGTTATCTGGTGTAGCGAATTTGGCATACGAGGATCGATAATAATAATTCTGCCTTAGAGGCAAAGAATTTGGCCTTAAGGAATAAAAGACGTGACCTTTTCTAAATGCCAATACTTTGTTGTGTTTTTATTTACGGGAAGGGGGGGGGGGAGGCGGGGAGGGAGGGCCTTGGGGGAGGTTTGTAGGTTTAAGAAGGTAACTTACATGGGAGAGATGTAAGAAGAGAATAGGGGTATAATTCTTAACGAGCCTGTGAGGAAGAGATAATGGACTCAGGAATGTAGGCTTTAGAGGGAGGGAAGAAGAGAAGTTCAGCTTTAGAGAGTTTGAGCTTTGGGAAATGGGAATCAGTCAAAGACAGCTGAGAGTCAGGCAGTAACACAGTCCAACATAGGAGAGAGATCTGGAGCGGAAAGGTAGATTTAGGTGTCGTCGCCAGCATAGAGATGATATTGGAATCCATAGGAAGAGATGAGGTTACCAAGAGAGGCAGTATAGATCGAGAAGAGTAGGGGGACCCAGAAGAGAGCCTTGAGGTACCCCAACTGAGATAGGAACTGGGGGTGAAGAGGCACCAGCAAAGGAGACACTGAAGGAGCGAAGAGAGAGATAAGAAGAGAACCAGGAGAGAGCGGTGTCACTGAGGCCAAGTTAATGTAGCGTGAGGAACAGGAGAGGGTGATCAACAGTGTCAAAAACTAGAAGGTGGACAAAAAAGTTAAAAGACTTGAATTAAAATTTGCCAAAAAAAACCTTTGAATATTTAGAAACAACATGTTCTTAAATGATACATATCAGAAGAAACTATTTCTGAATAGAGATTTTTTGTTTTTTTACGGAAAAATTAAAAAAAAAAAAAAAGTGTGTAATATGGTCTTTTACAATGATATATAATACATCTAATATAGATTTAATAACATATAACATTAAGACTTCTGAGACTTTATTTAAAGTCTTAAATCATTACAATTTCTCTCAGCCGAGGACGAGCAAATCCTGGAATACAATTCACGTAACACGTCTCAATGCAATACCAGGAAAACAAAAATATACATTTCAGCCTCTAGGGGACCCTGCCGGGAAAAGGCTTCAGTTTAACACGATTGTGAGCTCCATCTTGTACCTCCTGCAGTGCTTGTTGGGACAGAGTTGATGATGCTTTCTGTCTTCTCAGGCCTTAATTGACAGGTAAAAGGATAAATTTGTCCCTTTTTGATCCCTGTTAATGTGCTCTCCAGTACAGTCTGGGATTCTGCAAAACATATCCCTCCTGCAACATTGTGGCAATGTCTCTGCACAACACGACCTCTGACACCTCCTGCATCTCGCTTCCTGCAGTTTCCTGTATCTTCTGCTGCTGCGGTGAAAGAATCTACTCTGTGTTTACTAATATTCAAACCAAATCAAGAAACAAACTGACCGTGAAAGGGGAGAAACGCTTGTTTCAATCCGTGCAAACCGTATGTTTTTAGAAGTCAATGAGAAAAATGACAAATATGGAGGGGAAGAAGAAACAGGGAAATGATAGATCACAAAATGAGATTAACCCCTTAATGATCGCTGACGTACCATGTATGTCCTGCCCATGGGTCTCCCTTAGACCCGCGGACATACATAGTACGTCAGCGGGCTCCTAACCTCCCTCCTGCCGATACTTACCTCCCTCGCTGGCTCCAATGGAGTTTTGGCAGGGAGGAAGCCTGCCCCTCTGTTTTAAAGGGGCCGGCGGGCACGATGACGTCACCACGCTGCGTGGTGACATCATCTGCAGGCGCCCCCTCAGAGCCTGCATTGGAATCAAGGAAGGGGAGGGTGGGCTCCTTTGGAGCCCTCCATCTCCAACCATTAACCCTACAGCGATGTTTTTTATAAAGTTTTTTTTATAAAGGTTTATAAAGTTAACCGTTTCGCTGCCGGATCGTGACTCAGCACCAATTGCAATTTAACTCTGGAGGTGGCTGACATTTTGGATGTCAGCCAAGCCTCCAGGTCACCCCCTCACCCACTGACAACCCCACCATATGTGTGAGGACGTTAGTGGGTCAGTTAACCTCCTATCTGCCAAATTTGATATAGAAACATAGAAAATGTCGGCAGATAAGAACCTTTCGGCCCATCTAGTCTGCCCAATTACATGGATACTTTACCTGGATTTATCTTTTATTTAGGATAGCATTATGCCTATCCCATGCCTGCTTAAATTCAATTACTGTTTTGGCCTCTACCACTTCAACTGGAAGGCTGTTCCATGTATCCACCACCCTCTCAGTAAAATAATGCTTCCTGATGTTACTTTTAAACCTTTGCCCCTCTAATCTAAGACTATGTCCTCTTGTTTTGCTACTTTGTTTCCATTTAAATATACTCCCTTCCTCTACCTTGTGGATTCCCTTTACGTATTTAAATGTTTCTATCATATCTCCTCTGTCTCGTCTTTTTTCCAAGCTGTACATGTTAAGATCATTAAGCCTTTCCTGGTAACTTTTCTCCTTCAAGCCGTACACCATTTTAGTAGCCCTTCTCTGAACTCTCTAAGATGTCTATATCCTTCTGGAGATACGGTCTCCAGTACTGCACACAGTACTCCAAGTGAGGTCTCACCAGTGCTCTGTACAGTGGCATGAGCACTTGCCTTTTCCTACTGCTAATACCTCTCCCTACACAACCAAGCATTCTGCTAGCATTTCCTGCTGCTCTATTACATTGACTACTTACCCTTAGATCCTCTGAAATAATAACCCCTAAATCCCTTTCGTCAGATGTTGAGGTTAGGACTGTATCAAATATTCTATATTCAGCCCTTGGGTTTTTACGTCCCAGGTGCATTATCTTGCACTTATCCACATTAAAACTCAATTGCCACAGCTCCGACCATTTTTTTTAGCTTACCTAAATCATTTGTCATTTGGCTGATCCCTCCAGGAATGTCAACCCTGTTGCAAATCTTTGTGTCATCAGCAAAAAGACATACTTTACCATTAATACCTTCTGCAATATCACTAATAAAAATATTAAAGAGAATGGGTCCAAGTACTGACCCCTGGAGGTACGCCACTGGTAACAAGACCTTGCGCCGAATAAACTCCATTTACCACAACCCTCTGTTGCCTGTCACTCAGCCACTGCCTAATCCATTCAACAATATTGGAATCCAAGCTCAAAGATTGCAATTTATTGATAAGCCTTCTATGCGGAACCGTATCAAAAGCCTAACTGAAATTTAAATAAGCAATGTCTACTGCACCACCTTTATCTATTATTTTTGTTACCCAATCAAAAAAATCAATAAGATTAATTTGGCATGATCTCCCTGAGGTAAACCCATGTTTCTGATCTTGTAATTTATGTGTAATCTATGTATAGAAATATATACAGTATATCTCTAGGTTTTTTATATTGATGGTTTCTTGCCTTTATTGTTGCTCTTTAGGAATCAGGGCTGGTTACTTGTTCTCATGGTTGTTACTTCTTCTCATACTATCATATACAGTACTTGCTTGTTATTCCATTTGAAACGAAAGATAAAATTATAAAAAGCAAATTCAAGTTACTAAATTAACTATACTTTTATTTCAAGTGAAACAAAATAAATTTTAATTTGTAAACTACTACATGGTGCATATTTTCAATTTTTCCGAAAATTGAAAAAACAAATATTTTTTTTTCCATGGCTTCAAAATTTCTGGAAATTTTACATCTCTATTCCTGAAACTATAATTCAAAGTCGTAAAGAAATGTAAATGCAATAGTCAAAGCGCAGTGAAGGGGTAATTCCTGGATAATTCTCTTGTCTGTACCCGGAGTCTGTATTTCTACTATTCCTTATGTATAAATTTGGTTCGGTTTCAGGTTACTATTTTGTCTGTCCTCTGTATCTGTATTTCTGCAATCACCCGTGTATGACTTTGGCTTCGCTCTAGATATTCTCCTGTCTGTTCCCTGGAATCTGTATTTGTGTATATCTGTGTATGTCTTATGTTGCACTTACACAGCAGTAAAGTATTGTGTTTGTAGAAACCAACTAGCAAGGACCTCAGTTCAGGCTAGGGTCAGACTGAGGCAGTGCGAACGCGCGTTCTGGCGCACTTAATCACGGCCGCAGTAGCAGCAGATGCCGGGCAATGACGGCCAATATACGAAGTACGGTCGCACAAAAGTTCGGCCGCGCAACGCAAGTGGAAAATGAACGCATTTTTTCGAGAACGTCAAACCGCTACTACTGACGTACAGAGTGCGCTGCATCCGCTAGCGGCGTGTGTGCGTGAATTGGAGACATCAGACGCTGCTAATGTCCGGCCAACATAACGTCCAGATGCAAGAAGTGTTTTATTGATGATCCGTACAAAATCACGGATGAAACTGCGCATAGTATGACCGCTGTTGCGTATTCCGTGAAAAAATACGTCCATTCTTCGAACGCACATTTTCACGGACAACGTGAAAAATGCGTTAGTCTGACCCTAGCCTCAGAGCTTAGGGATTCTGGTGGATTGCTGTGCATTTATTCTGTACCTTCTGTATGTTTACATATTCATGTCAGTTCTTGTGTTTACCCTCAGCCCTGTAACCTGCTTTAGTTCAGAAATCATACCCAGTACAGGGCTCCCCCTTTTGTCTGTCTACTGCACTCTCTCTCGTTTCTGAGTATAGCTCTATGTGTGCTGGATCTGGCATAATGCAACAAACCGCAAACCTGCCTCAAGAGTTTAAATATGAACCTTATAAAGGGCCTTCACAAGGCATCTGCCATAGGCCCGCATGACAGTTTTGCTCCGAAATGTCTCTTCGACACGTTTGGCTCCCAAATTTATTCAGTTACCAGGGCCGAAGGAAGGGCGAGGTGAGTGAGGCACGTGCCTCGGGCACAGCTGTAAAGGGGCGCAGCCGAGTCCTGCAGGAACGATTGCCGGCGGCCATGTGCTTCCTGCTAGAACGGCTGCTGACAGGAAGTGCAGCCGCTCGCCTGGGATCTAACAGCCATCTAACAGGCGAGTGGCTGCCCTTCCTGTCAGCGGCCATTCTAGCAGGAAGCACGCGGCCGCCGGCAATCATTCCCGCAGGACTCGGCTGCGCCCCTTCTCAGCTGTGCACGCGGCAATGAGAGGTGATCTGGGGGCATATCCATGAGACCTGGGGGCACTATCCATGAGAGCTGGGGGGCACTATCCATGAGACTGGGGGGGCCATATCCATGAGACCCGGGGGCCATATCCATGAGAGCTGGGGCATATCCATGAGAGCTGGGGCAAATCCATGAGAGCTGGGCCATATCCATGTGAACTGGGGCAATATATACCCATATGAGCTGGGGTCAATAATATCCATATGAGCTGGGGTCAATAATATCCATATGAGCTGGGGGCAATAATATCCATGTGAACTGGGGGCAATTATATCCATGTGAACTGGGGGCAATTATATCCATGTGAACTGGGGGCAATTATATCCATGTGAACTGGGGAAAATAGTCTGGGGGCTCAGTGCTGTGTATATTATTCTGGGGGGGGTGTATATTATGCTAAATGTTATTTTGCTATACGTGCATGTATTCTGTGTGTACTGTATTTGTACATGTACTGTGTGTGCACTATATATGTAGGGCCCCATCACCTCCTTAACGCTAGCACTCACACATGTGAGCGTTGGTGCTAGGTTAAATGAGGTTACTGCATGCTGCCTATATCACATCCTAGCACAGGACCCTCATATTACAATCCGAACGGTAACAGGTTAAAAAATCCAGGAGATTGTGCTTTTCAGCGTGAGGTTACTGTACTTTGCGCTCCCTATACTTAACATGGGGAGCACAAAGAGTAAATAGCGTTAGGATTACAAAGTCCTAACCCTAGTTACCAACCCGCCATAGCTACAAAAGTTACCCACAGCTAGACGCTGGTGCTAAGTGATGCCGCTTCTGCAGAATCAGTCAGCACCATCTGGAACCCCCCAAAAATCACATACTTGCCTCTCATCCCACAGCGCAAAGGGTGGTCCGATCCACTGCTTCTGGTCGCGGGGAACATCCAGGAGCTTTGATTTTTAAAATTATGTGGGGGGGGGGGACAGTTTTCTGTTTTTGCCTCGGGTGCAAAAGGAGCTAGCTACGGCTCTGCAGTTACAACCAGACCCTACGCTGACCTCATAGCCAAAAACTTTACAAGGTACTTTACAGAGAAGATAAATGAAATCGTGGCTTTACAAACTTCTTCACACCTTTATCTTTCACTCTACAGCCCCACTCATTTGAACTCCTTGTCCCATAAACAAGTCTGAACTGGCAAGCTCTCATAGCAAGTGGTTTTTTACATCCTTAAAGGCCTTAACCTCTTCACTGCTGAGCCATTTCACCGCGTGTGCGGAGCTTATATTGATCGTTTTGTGCTCATCTTGTTTCAACAAGTTTTGGACCCAGATATAATATATATATATATATATATATATATATATATATATATATATTTTTTTTTTTTTTCAGCAGAGTCAGAATATATCATTATTAGGTGTAAAGGTCATGTTGCATCAGAATACCATATAAAGAGAAAAAAAAAAAAAGTTAATAAAATGTAAATTTTCATTCAGATTTCAGTCATTTACAGTGTGTAAAATAATTTTTTCCCCATTTTATCATCCAAACCTTTGAAATGGAAATCAGTTCCCCTTTTTTTTTTTTTTTAGAAAATATGCAATTTTAACCAAAATGGAAAAAGGAAAATTTTCCCTTGTGGTTTGGTGGGTTGTGTTTTATGTATAAAACACTGAACTTGCTCCCAACATGGGAAAAAAAGAAGGTGAGTAATAGCAGTGGTATTGCTCATTTTATACATGACAAACGTCCAATGCCATTGCTATGGAACAACAAATATTTAAAAAAAAAAAAAAGTTTTTCTTTGCCCCTTTCAGATTTTACATGGTCGGGTTTGGTATCATAGGAAATGTCAGACTTTGACCTGTCCAAAGACATCTAACTTGACTTTGTGGGCTGTGATGAATGAAGATACAGGGGTCTAAAGGACTCCCATTCTCCTCACAGTGGGACTCGACTTGTGATTCAGATGGACAAAGGAGTAATACTGCATTGCACCATCACCTCCCCATTTGATCCCATCATTGGAAATGAGAAGAGGAGATATTATTATTATTGTTATTTATTAAGCGCCAACACATTCCTCAGCGCTGTACAAAAGATGCAATGGGTAAATAAAGGACAATTCTAAATACATACAGGAGGCAGGTCGATATTCCGGTCAGCAGATACATGAGGACATGAGGGCCCTATTCCTGTGGAAATTAACAATCGCGATGGGTGAGGGGATTAGAAACAGAAGGGAGGAGGTGAGGTATAAAGCAAACAATGCGGTGGCACTGTTAAAGATCATAATTAGGGATGCACCGATACCATTTTAAAAAAAAAAAATGTAAGACTGAGTGCCGATACTTTTTTCCCCAGGTACTCACTGACACAGAGTACTAGGGATGCACCGATCTACTAGGATCAGAGCCGATCCGCCATTAGCATGAGTACTTACTTTGCTAGCACGAGCTAGCAAATGCCTCGATACCTCTACCGATACCCGGAAGCCAGCGCTGGGCCGGCTTTCTGGTATCTGAGGCTGCTAGCAGCATGCATTAACAGCATTCCCCTCTGGCTGGCCACTTGTTCCTCCAAGCGCTGGCTGGTCGTGTGGTCCTCTCAGTGGCCGCCGGCCTGTAAAGGCGGTGACGTGGCCTCCAGCCATGATCTTACGGGGGTCGTGAGGTCTCGTGAGAGCACGTCACAGCCTTCACAAGCCAGAGGACACTCGGAGAACCATGCGGCCAGCTGGCATTTGAAGGAGCAAGCGGCCAGCCGGATGGGAATGCTGGCGATGCATTGTGCCAGCAGCAGTATCTGAGCGAGGTCTGTGTGGGATATACATGTATCACAAACACCATACCTCAGATACGTGTGTGTATATATATATATATATATATATATATATATATATATATATATATATAATCTCTGGGGCTTTCAGCATCCTCAGTGTGTTCTTGGGGCTGCATTCGCACTGCCTGCTGGATCATGCACTGGTTCTCGCTGGGATGAGGGGACAGGGTGGCCACAGCTTAGAGCAGAGGCTGGGGATCCCCGACATGCCTGGTAGCCATGACACTACAGGGAAAAAGCTTTGGATAGCTTTGAGTGGTCTGATTTAAAGGTCTGGGGGAGGGTGGTTAGGAATCAGACTGGGATTTATGGGCACGAAAATGACTGGTCTAGATTGTGTGGGTTATTAAGGGAACTGGTTTGAGGTCTTGGTGGTTACACCTGGAATGATTTGGTTTCTTGGAGCAGGGGAATTTGAAATCTGGGTGTAAGAAAAGTGATTGACATGGGGTTTGAGGGAGTAAATGGGCAAAAGATGGGGGGGGGGTTGGAAATAACTCATTTACTACTCTGCTGGAAAAGTTGGGGTGTTTGTTGGGATCTGATGTCTGTGGGGACACTTATTGAGGCTGAAAAGAAACTTTGTGTGTGAGAGTGAACCTGTGACTGTCAGTTTGTGTCTGTGTGTGAAGTGAACCTGTGATTGTTTGCATCTGTGCGAGTGTGAACCTGTGAGTACATCTGCACAAATGTATTTGTGTAATCCTGTCTGCCTGTGTGTGTGAAAATTAAAGAGACACTTTACATGGTCTGACCAGGTAAAAGTGGCCTCCCGGCTGCTTTGTTAGATAGTGTCGCATGAAGCAGAGGAGTTTCCTCCAGCGTCAGCCAACTGGGATTTTGAATTTCTTGGCTGACGGTCACCAGTGGCATCACAAAGGGGGTGCGGACCGCAACCGGGTGACAACAGGAGTTACCGAACCGGGCGACACCAACCCTAGTGACAACACTGCAAGGTGGCACAATAATGCCAAATAGGACAAAGACAAACAATTCAATTGTACAGATTAGTACACATAGCCAAAGGCTAAAAAAACAATGTCACACAATCGCGGAAACATAGCCAAGGTCGAACACAGAAAATCAGGAAGAAAATACAGAGGGTACTAACTGGTCACCATGATTGGTTGGCGTCATCAGGCTGCACCAAAACGAGTGGGATGAGAATGAGAAACATGCGTCAGTACTCTGAGAATGATGTGGTATAGGTTTGGAAATAAATGACGTGGCCTGCAAGCTGCCAGCCTCACAATTACCAGCAGTTCGAGGTGAATAGATACGCTCACTGTAGCTGCCTAAATGAGAGTCACCTGCTGGAACCTGGTCAGTCTAAGCCTTGCACCCCATTAGCCGTGTCGGTTCTACAACAGACAGTATTTCTCAAGTTCTATGTAAAACATTCAAGTTTTTGTTAGTAAATAATTTGTCGAGTTCCCATCAGTCACGAAACAGCTCATCAATAATTAAGTTAGTTTAAGAATAAAAAGGCCTCTGAGGACAAAATCAGAGTGGTATCACAAAATCCAACAAAGCCGACCATGCATGGAAGAGAAATCCAGATGAATAGATAACGGACATCAGGTTCACCAGCAAACAGAAGACTAAATTACTATTATTTATCACAAATTTACGATTTATACTCATTGAAAAGTGGTTCACTAGACACACAGATCACATATTAGGCTTGGATGTGGCTATTTTGTAAAATAAATAAATAAATCAAGGATTGACAAATTAATGACTAATGAACAGTTCACATGGTTTCCTAGATTTTGCAATCAGAGTTTCTGTATCCAGTGTTTGCATTGATCTGTAAAGTACTAAACAAATACAAATTACGGTACATAAAACACTAAAAATATTCAACAGCTGCCAGATACAGAAGTATTCTAGCGACTTGCTAAGCTCATGAATTAATTTTAGAACTTTAATACAAAAGCAGAATATTAAAAATGGATACATTTAAGTTTATGGAGTGACTACTTTGTCTGCTTAAAGATATACATATTACCCTACCGGTTTAGTATTTTGGTTATATTTCCTGTTTCAGACATAAAGAAAAAAGGAGAACAGTTTTTTTTCCCTGTAAAGGCGACAGGATTTTGGATTCCTGATTTTGTTTTTTTTTACAACAAATAAACAAACCGTAAAAAAAACCCCACATGTGTACATGAATAACATTCATGCATAACGTGTGACTCTTGTCCACCAAAATTTTTTTATTATTTACAAAAAGTACAGCACAAGATCAGAGATACAAAGAGTGACTCTGTGCTTTGTTAGCTTGATAATCAAGGTCCAAATCTCCAAAAACTTTTTTTCCCCAGGACGTACTTGAAAACGAGAGGAATCTCAATGTATCCTTCCTGGTAAAATACTTTATAAATAAATAAAATCTGTTTATGGAGTAGTTTTTCCCTCCCGCAATAGCTGTACATTAAATACTTGCAGAATAAATGCATTTGCCATCTCCACTACAAAATGGTACAGCGTCAATACTTCGAACATGCATTTCACATCACATAATAAAACATTAACAATGGGAGTACGAGTGGCACCCAATATGGATTTCTGATATGCTAATATTTTAGTCATATCCTTAGAATTGACCAAAGACAAGTAACATTAAACATTTAAAACGCAGGTTATGTGGTCTCATTATTAAGGCAGAAGGAAGGAATAGGGGGGGGGGGGGTCTTAATTATGGCAGGGACGTATCTCCAGGGGACCTATCCCGCCAACTGGGTCTGGGGGGCATGTTGGGAGGATGCTATGGGTTCTATATAAATATTTAAATTTAATATTTAATTAGTTGTATCAGTCTTTGCACTTCTACAGTCAACATTTCACTTTGATAAGCATCCATTTGCAGGAGACGAGAGGATGCACCATCTCTTCCACACTTACTCCTTGTGTGGGGAAAAAAGCAGGTGAGTTATTGAAGTGAGGAAGTGGCATTGTTCACTTCAGTGAAAAGTAAACAATGCCACGATGTAACAAAAAATATTTTTTTTTCTTCAGTTGTTTATTCTTAAAAAGTTTACATGGTCATCTTTGGAACCATTGGAAAGGCCAGATTCTGATGTTTAAATGACATATGTGACTTTGTGCATAGAAGTGAAGATACAGGGGTCCAAGGGACCCTTGCCTCCACTACAAAATTTGCAGCAGCTCTGCTGGTTAAGGGATACTGATGTCCATGTACTTCCCACATTCCCCAGACTAGCTCAACTGTTAGTAGGCCAATCAAGGGGTCAGATGACCCCAATTATCCCAGCCAGAGCACCTCTCCAGTAAATCTCCTTGGGCAAGACACCTAACGGTACTTACCTACTGCGCAATATTGGCTTTGGAGTTCAGTGGTAAGGTCTCTGCCCTTCGACCGTGGAGAAGTCAAAATCCTGGTCAGCACATCCCTCGAATACAACTGTGGAGAAGCAAGTCTCGACTTTACGAGAAGCAGGTTCAACTTAACCACCAGGTCGCTGTTCTACAACTCATGGAAAGCAGACGCGATCCCACTCAGAAGATGCCATCAGCGAGTGACCTTGGGCAAGACACCTAACGATATGGATGCACCTACCTCACAAAATACTTGTTCATCTTATAGATTGTAAATTCCCTTGGGAACAGGGTCCCCCTGAATCAGGCCGTATCATCCATGTGTGGTATACCAATGTATCAACCCCTTGTACACTGACCTTGTGTCACGTTCTGTACTGGAATCCCCCGGCACCCCCAAAACGCTGCTTGTTGGCCAGGCGCCGAGTGAAGAGGGGAATCGTGGCGGTCATGTGGAACACTGGGGGGGGGGGAGGAATGGCACACTGATGCAACGCCACCGGGTTTAAAACCACAGGCAATGCTTTTTCTCATTGCCCTGACGTGGTTTCTCATTCCTCTCAGTGCTGTGTATTCTGTAAATTTTCTCTGACTGACTCTCTGGCACTATTGACCCTGGCAAACGCCTGACATACTCTCTGGTATATTGCCCCCTGGCTACGTTTGACATGCATAGGGTTTGGTCACATACCGACCATTTCTAAGGATCGGAAGAAATAGGATAGATGGCTGCATACGAGGATCAGATACCGAGTTCTGGTAGGGAACGTGACACCTTGTAAAGCGCTGCAGAATATGTGGCGCTACATAGAAGGATAGTAATAATCATCGCGCGAGTGATGGAATGATAGATGGCACTGACGATGTGTCCCATTCATCAAGTGTACCACAGCAGTAAAAACCGACGACACGTGAGACTCGTCTTCCACAACCAAGGGGTTTAAGCAAGTATTACATTGAGTTTTAGAAGCAGAAGCCTTGATTATTTTGAAGACACAGTTGTATAGAACACCACCTCTATCCAAGGCTTGTTTTATTGCATGATTGTTCAGTTCAGTACTTTCCAAAAATGTATGAATGCCTCAAATGCTCACTTCCATATCACTCAGCCAACCATGAGCTTGCTCCCATCCCACTTTTTACCACCTCACTCAGTCACACTCTCATGGCACACAGACAGGGCTTTTTTCCAGGGGGTACTCGCCGGTACTCAGTACCGGCACCTCACCACCAGCCCGAACAAACAGAAGAGAGCATGATGCAGTGGCAGGCAGAGAGTCAGAGGCGCTCGGCAGCTCATGTTGCTCCTGAACGCTTCCAATTGTCAGGAGTGGATGTAGGGACCGAAAACCCCCCTCTTCTCCCAGTAAGTGACAAGGGAGGGCTGGTTAAATATAATCTCCCCTCTGTTTCTTCAGTGCCCCAGCTCTGGCAGAGGTGTGTAAACATGCTGCACCCCACTCTCTCTGCAGCTGCTGACACTTGACAGCATGGGGAGGGGGGGTGCAGCATATTTACACACATCTGCCAGAGCTGCTGGTTGTCAGGCAAGCGGTGTGATCAGAGGAGCTGGCATTGTAAGGCGGTACAGGTGGCGCAAGACCAGGAGGGAGTACAAATTTTTTTTTGAATCCCTGGTCACTTGCCTTGACAGGGATCCCAATTTTTAAACTATCTGCCTGGTGCTGTGTCCCTACTGCTCCTCCTTTAAGATGCAGCCCGTTGCGCAGCGAGCTGCATTGTATCTGCCAGGTCAGAGAGCAGTCTACCCCGCAGTGCTGGATACGGCCCCCTCTGATGATGTCAAGAGGAGGGCATGCCAAAAGAAGTCTACACTGCCACCTTAACCCCAGCCTCCCCAGCAGTTCCAGACCGTGTGTGGTGCACCGTGGAATGTGAGAAGGTCGAAATTTAAAGGGATACTAAGCAACATGACCACCTAAGCTATTTTAGGTGGTCATGATGCCCGGAGTATCCTGCCCTTTGTCCCCCCTCCCTCCGCTCAGCCGATCTGCAGAAAAGGCTGAAAACAGCTGAGAGAGGCGGAGGACTTTACTCCGCCCTCCCAGCTGTCAGTCAGCAGAGCGGGAATCATATTTCCCGCTTCTGCCGACTTTTGCCGAGTAGGAGACGTCATCGCGCTTTCAGCGCGATGACGTCTCCTACTCCCCGCAGAAGCTGGCGGCTCCCTCTTCGGGTTAGTGTTGCGCGCATCCTCTTGCGCGCAACACTAATCCTCAGAGGGAGCCGGGAGGAAGCCTGCCGATTGGCTGGCTTATGTGAGAGGCGCGCATGCGCGCTTCTCACGTAAACCAGAAGCCAAGACGCAGCAAGAAGAAGGACGGGAGCGGAAGAGGAGGGAGGTGAGTATCAAAAAAAAAAAAAAACGCCGCTGGAAACAAGAGGATTTTAAGGTAAGTATTGCAGTTACAAGAAAAAAAAAAAAAAGAAGGTTTTATTAAGGGAATAGGGATAGGTTAGGGAAAAAAAACGGGGTGTGATTTTTTTGTTGGAGTGTTCCTTTAAGTCGTGGCTGCATTGCTGTGCAGGGACTCGGTGACAGGCAGGCCTCAGAACAAAGAAAAAAACTGCTGCTGCTTCCAAATACACTTCAAACCAGCATTTAAAAATATCAGCTCTGGCAACACAGGTATATTCACCTGGTCCTGCTGTTACCACCATGTGGGGGTCCTCAAGGTTAAACACTCGCTTATTGGAGTGCCCCAATATTATTCAAACAGTACTTGGTGGATAGTGGAGTTTCATTGCTGTGGAGCTCATACACACTGCGCATTACTGTGAGTTTCATTGCAAAAAAAACAAACAGCTAACTGCACTGCAATACAGACTTTTTTTGCAACAGAGGCACTTAGTGGATAACCCCATAGGGTTACAACAATAGTTGCAGTTCATTTAAAGGAACACAGTATTAAAAAATATGGTTCTCTTTTATATTGTCTTCCTTTAAGTGAGCTACAACTATTGTTTATTAGGACATGAAAAGTCATAATAATCCGTTTTTCCCTGGGTGTGAGAGTACCCCCACCTATTTAGCCAGAAAAAAAAGCACTGCTTAAAACACATCCAAATCCCTAACTATCATCACACACATACAGCATATTTCTTGTCAGACATTAGTTGTTCATGAAGAAAGACGGTTAGAGGAGAAAATGATCCTTCACTTCTGTGTCTTAAACCCTTGCACTGGCCCTAAATAAATGTTCTTTTTGTATGATGTGGCCAATTTCTTCCATGAATCATTTCCCTTATTGATAAACACAGATCGTATGTTCTGTATTTTACTTTCTTCTGCCAAATCATCACTTTATTTGATCTTTAACCACATTTCTGTCAAAAATTCATACTTCTGATACACATGTGAGATATGCATCAAAACCAAACACATTGGGGGTTATTCAGACAGTGACGGTGTTTCGTGATGTTGCAAACACTGGCGAAAATTGTCCTTGTTGTAAAACGACAAACGCTGGTATTTCATTCATAAGAAGAATTCAAACAAACAGTCACATGAGAAACATTTCTGTATTTGGGAAACTTGCTTACTTCACTCTGGCTACTGTTTCTAACTTGTATTATCCTCAGACACGTCTATGGGTGGGCTATATCATAGGCAATAAGGTGATGGAAACATTTCTGGGCAATGTGGTGGAAATTTTGGTAAAATGGCAAAGTATTAGGAAAAAAAGATAATACGCAAAGTGAAGAATGGGGACTGAGGTTCCAGGAGGGAAATATTAGGCTAAAAACTAGGCTTGGATGATAAAATGTGAAAAAATTAATTTTACACGCTGTAATGGATTAATTTCCATTCAGATTTCAATTTTTTTTTTAAAAAAAAAATTGTTATAGCATTCTGGCAGGACATGACATACATAGAATAATGATATATTATGAATCTGTCGAGCCGGCCATAAAAAGGGATATAGAATTTGTCTGGGTCCTACAGTAAAACATGACTTCAAATCGCGTTTAAACATGATGAGCACAAAATGGTCAAAAAGAGCCCAGCACACATGAAATATCTTAGCAGTGAAGGGGTTAACATTGAAATTGACAGTGGGTTCTAAAGAAACAATTGAAGTGTATGTTTCACAGCACTAAATATAAGGATGGGATCAGCAAATAAAAAGAAGTTCTTTCACCTAGTTTTTCTTGGTGTCAAACTTAATTTGGTACATTTTTTGTTGGTTTTCCTTTAACCATTGCATACGGTTGCAGAATATATATTTTTACGTGTACATTCAAAAATGGTGGCGAGGAGCACAACATTAAACATTTAGGGCAATATTCCAAAAATCGGCCCTTACTTAATCTATGCCATGGAGTAAGCAGCGAGTAGGCACCAACAAGCTGAATATTATTATTATTATTTATTAAGCGCCAACACATTCCGCAGCGCTGTACAAGGTGTAATGGGTAAAGACAGGACAATTCTACAATACATACAGGAGACAGGTCAGTATTCCTGCCAGCAGATACATGAGGACCCTATTCCCGTGGGAATTTACAATCTCGATGGTGAGGGTATTAGAAACAGGAAACAAAAGATGAAAAGTTACTGTATACTTGTTAACATTTCTGTATGCAATTAGCCAAAGCTGTCTATCTAATCGGTAGCGTTAGTTGATGTCATTAGCTGAGCCTACACTGATGAATGAATGTGCCGATTTCAGTTAAGGCTAGGGTCAGACTAGCGCATTTTTAACGTGCGTTTAGGCGCACTTAATCACGGCCGCAGTAGCAGCAAATGACGGGCAATGACGGTCAATATACGAAGTACGGCCGCACGAAAGTCCGGCTGCGCAACGCAAGTGGAAAAATCAACGCATTTTTTCTAGAACACAGAACCGCTAGTACTGATGTACAGAGTGCGCAGCTGCGGCATAGCGGCGTGTTTGCGTGATTAGGAGATGTCAGACGCTGCTAATGTCCGGCCTACATAACGTCCAGATGCAAGAAGTGTTTTATTGACCATCCGTAAAAAATCACGCACGAAAATGCGCATCGTCTGATCGTTTTTGCGCATTCACTGAAAAAATATGTCAATGCGTTCGGACGCAGTTTTTGACGGTCGCTGCGAATAATGCATTTGTTTGACCCTAGCCTAAATTGCACTTGCTGTTGCCTACAGACTTCAGGTTCAACATCTCTAATTTGAAATGCTCTGGGCCACAGGGATTCTGAAAGCCATAGGGTTCCAAATAACCAGAGGGGAGGCCATGAGGTAGATGCTGCGCCAGAGACATGCTGGGAAACCATGCACAGCGGCAGTGAAGGATATACTGAGCAGCACCAGCATGGTTCTCGCTGGTGCTGTGAAGCAAGTCCTATGCTGGTGCTGCATAATGTGTTCCAGTGTCTCCTTCGCGGACATTGAGGAACACTGTTCAGCTTCAGAAGGTTCGCTGGAACGAAGGAAGATGCAGCAGGAAAGTAGTTTTGAATGTGCATTTTAGGAATTCAGATTACAGGTATGCAATCTGTACTTAGTGAATGAGGTAACTGATGGAGAAATCCCCTCTTGGTCCAGTCTGGAAGGTGATCAATCCCTGGATTACCCATCATCTATTGTAAATTAGACAGACCCAACTTGAGCAACCACCTAGCTTAAAAGGAACACTCTAATCTAACCCCCCCCCCCGTTTTTTTACATTAAACTATCCCTATTCCTTCACTAACTAGGTAGGTATTTCCTTTAACTGTAATACTTACCCTAAAATCCACTGGTTTCCAACGGCGTCTTTTTTAAAAAAAAAATTTACACTCACCTCCCTCCTCTTCCGCTCCTGTCCTTCTTGCTTTCACTTGGCTAATGGTTTACGTGAGAAGTGCGCATGCGCGCCTCTCACGTAAGCCAGCCAATCGGCAGGCTTCCTCCCGGCTCCATTTCCTGAGGATTAGTGTTGCGCGCAAGAGGATGCGCGCAACACTAATCCGAGCCGCAGGCTATGCTGGCGGCTCGCTGCCGCCAGCTACTGCGGCGAGTTGGAGACGTCATCGCGCTGAAAGCGCGATGACGTCTCCTACTCGGCAATAGTCAGCAGAAGCGGGAAATATGAATCCCGCTCTGCTGACTGACAGCTGGGAGGGCGGAGTAAAGTCCTCCGCGTCTCTCAGCTGATCTGCTGAGCGGAGGGAGGGGGGACACGCAAGGGCATACTCAGGGCATCATGACCACCTAAAAAAAGCTTAGGTGGTCATGTTGCCTAGAGTATCCCTTTAATGTCTGCGTTCCAGGTGCTTCATTGCTAAGCATTGGGCAGTTCTTCCATTCCTGTACCTGCTACCTAGCTGCCAGTGGTCATTCCGGTGTGACTAGAATTTGGAAAATTCCAAAAACAAACAATGAACACGGATGGGTAGCTTTAAAAGGTGTAGCCTGACAGCAGACCACACTTACCTTTAAAACGGAGATCAACAACCCACTAAAAAAAAATAATAAAAAAAAAAAAACTATGACAATGGTATTTCTAAGGGAATTAAGTATCATTTAGAAGATTCTGATTTATTCCCCCAGCTAAAAAGTTCAAATATTTACCATGCCAACATATATTGCTTGTCACAGAAAGTATCGTATAGAAAAACAACCTTGTGCTTGAAGGGTAATTGTTCCTCCTTAAATTTCCCAGGATACTCAGTAAACCTAATGAGTAGCTGATTATCATGGGAGTAGTTCCAAAACATCTGTAGGTTCAAAGTTGCCAAACCCTTGCTCTATATCTATACACTGTGCTAATCAGATCACTAGCTTGTGTATACATTATATAGATTGCTAGATTTTCAATCCCACAGGCAGGGCTCTCTGTCCGTCCTGTAATAGTACTTCTTGTCTGTTTTTCCCAATTGTAAAGAACTGTTGAATATGTTGGTGATATATATATATATATATATATATATAAAAGGAGATTAACAGGTCTGTTCAAAGAAAGGTGAACCTCCGGAGAATTGGCAGAAGTGAAAAATCCAAGTCAAAATAACCAAAGCAGAAAAATGTTCCCATTATCTCACTTCCAAATCGGCTATTTGGTCTAAATTGTTCTCTTATGCCAATTCTCCTGATTTTCACCTTCTTTGAATAGACCTGTATATTTTTCCTAACTTCTTCCTTTGTTTGTACCGTTCTGATTCATGTGATGCATGTGAAGACTTCCATGATGACCCAGTGTAATAGTCTCATTCCCTTCTGGTACTCTACTGGAAAAACATACTGAAGGAAGTCGTATTTATCACACATTTGCTCCACAAAGCACTATCATTTAAATATCTGTAGTTTATTCCTCTGCTAATTAATAATGACGAGCCAAAAGTCCAAGATGTATTAATTTTATTCTCTGCTGATTGTGAATACAGAGGTATTTATTCGCCAAACACTGGGGGAGGGGGGGGGGTCTCTTGTGGATTATTTAACGTTTCTACTTATTTCATTCACTTGATCGTATTTAAGGCTAGGGTCAGACGAAAGCATTTTTCCCCGCGAACGTGAAAAAGTGCGTCCGAACGCATTGACGTATTTTTTCACGGAATGCGCAAAAACGGTCAGACGACGCGCATTTTCGGGCGTGATTTTGTACGGATCGTCAATAAAACTTTTTGCGTCTGGACGTTATGTAGGCTGGACATTAGCAGTGTCTGACATCTCCTAATCACGCAAACACGCCGCTATGCCGCAGCTGCGCACTCAGTACGTCAGTACTAGCTGTTCAGCGTGCTCAAAAAAATGCGTTCAAATTCCACTTGCGTTGCACGGCCGGACTTTTGTGAGGCCGTACATCATATATTGGCCGTCATCTGCTGCTAGTGCGGCCGTAATTATGTGCGCCAGAACGCACGTTAAAAGTGCGCTGGTCTGACCCCAGCCTAAAAAGGGACCCTATAAAAAGAAAAATGACAGACAGTTCTATTTTAGAATATAATAAAGATCCAATTACAGGCTTGGCAAACGAGAAAGGTGAAATTGGAGACTAAAAGAAGAAAGAGACACATACACACACTTCGTACCTATTTAGCCGTAGAACTGGTCTCCTGTTTCTGTGTTCAAGATTTAGTTATACTTCCTGATCAGTCAGTAGCCGTGACTGTAAATTCCACTGAATCATCTTGACAAGTAAGAGCATGATTAAGCTGCCTCCTGTTCATGGATCATTCCTTCATGCCCAACTCTCCTCCCAGCTGAATCTGGGCTGCACGTTACATGATAAGCACACATGGGCACACAGAGTCAAACCCACTCTAAGGTTTCCCAACAGCCTGATGTTGCCACTCAAACATATGACGTCTCCCTGAGGAAATCCTCCCCGTCTCAGGGGAGGGCACATGCCTTTCTCAGGCTTCATAACAGTTGTGCAAGTAAGTGTATAATTGCACAATGCGGTGCAGCTCGTTCACTAAACGGTGACGTACTGTGGAGGAACACATTGTAAAAATTAAGGCGAACGAAAATCCTAAACCCGTTAGCAGTGACAACTCGACCAAACTTTTAATAAAAAATTTTGGAATCTTTTACATTCCAGCCAATCACATGTACAGTTACAAGCATGTATAAAGCGCCAAGTTCCGTAGTGCTGTACAATGGGAGAGGCGGAATAACAAATATACATACACATTGCACACAGAACAGTAGGATAGAGGACCCTGCTCAAGAGCTAAGAGGAGAGGGGTGACGCGCTAGGTGAGGATGAGTAGAGAGCATGAAGTATTGGGGCAGGAAATTAACCATAGGGGATTATGGAGTGAGTTGATAGAGACTTCTTGAAGGACTGGAGAGATGAGGAGAGTCTGATGTTGTGGGGGAGGGAGTTCCAGGGGCAGCTAGGGAGAAGTCCTGAAGGCGGGAGTTCGGGGTATGGGTACGAGGAACCGATAGTCAAATCATTGGCAGAGCGAAGTGGTCGGGACGGGATGTACCTGCTAATAAGGGAGGAAATGTAGTCAGGGACGCGGTTGGAGAGCATGGTTACATGGAGAGCTATGTAAAGGAGGACCAGTATTTTAAAGTGGACTCTAAAAGGAAACAGGGAGCCAGTGTAGAGATCGACAAAGGGGAGAGGTGTGAGAGGTGCGGGATGTGAGGTGTATGAGTATGGCACATCTATACTATAATAGAGTAAGGCTTGGCGTGTCCGTCGCCAAGCCTTACTCTGCGCATGCGCGCGCAACCAGCGGCGGTTGGTTGCGCGCGCATGCAACCGCCGCGGCACGAGCCGGCTGTGCGCCCGCCGCTGCGGTTACAAGATGCACACAGCAGCCGGGTAGAGGCTGCGCTCGCAGCCTCTACCCGGCTGCCGCGCGCATCCAACCCCCGAGCGGCGAAGGGAAAGGTCCCTCCGCCGCTCGGGGGTTGGATGCGCGCAGCAGCCTCTACCCGGCTGCCGAGCGCATCCGAGTGGCGCCGGGGAAGTGAAAGTTTCCCCACTTCCGCTCTTTGAAGGACCCAAGCCCCGGTCACGTGACCGCGGCTTGGGTCCTTCAACGAGCGGAAGCGGGGAAACTTTCACTTCCCCGGCGCCGCTCGGAAAGGTAAGTATGGCGCCGAGCTCATGGGGCGGCTGTCCGAATGCCGATAGAGCATTCGAACAGCCGCCCCATGTCTGGTCTGGGGTCTGAGCTGGGGCATATCCATGAGCGCTTGGGGGGGCAATATCCATGAGCTGGGGGGCAGTATCCATGAGCGCTGGGGGGGGGCAATATCCATGAGAGCTTGGGGGGGCAATATCCATGAGCTGGGGGGCAGTATCCATGAGCGCTGGGGGCCAATATCCATGAGCTGGGGGGCAATATCCATGAGCTGGGGGGCAATATCCATGAGAGCTTGGGGGGGCAATATCCATGAGAGCTTGGGGGGGCAATATCCATGAGCTGGGGGGGGGCAATATCCATGAGAGCTTGGGGGGGCAATATCCATGAGCTGGGGGGCAATATCCATGAGCTGGGGGGCAATATCCAGGAGCTGGGGGGGCAATATCCATGAGCGCTGGGGGGGCCAATATCCATGAGCTGGGGGGCAATATCCATGAGCTGGGGGCAATTATCCATGAGCTGGGGGGCAATATCCATGAGCTGGGGGGCAGTATCCATGAGCTGGGGGGCAATATCCAGGAGCTGGGGGGCAATATCCAGGAGCTGGGACAGTATCCACGTGCTGGGGCATATATCCACGTGCTGGGTCAGTATCCACGAGCTGGGGCAATATCCACGAGCTGGGGCAGTATCCACGAGCTGGGGCAATATCCACGAGCTGGGGCAATATCCACGAGCTGGGGCAATATCCACGTGCTGGGGCAGTATATCCACGAGCTGGGGCAGTATATCCACGAGCTGGGGCAGTATCCACGAGCTGGGGCATATATCCATGAGCTGGGGCAGTATATCCACAAGACTGCCCTCTGGGCAGGCTTTCCACCTTGTTAAATATAAAAGGCCCAACTCGTAACTGTAAGCGGCTCTCTTGCTAAACCAAATCAAGCCGCAACTCCTGATGATTTTAAATTGGCTATAAAGTGATTTTGCGGTGGTGGAAGTAATTTAACCTGGTTTATGGAAGGCTATTTGCAGTACTTTTGCACACGCAACATAAATGATATCTGTCTGCCCACTGTTGTCATTTAAACCCCCGCCCCCATTCATAGGTGGGGCATACTCACTCTCCTTGTGCACCCCAACAAATACTAGCCCCATCCTGGCACAGTAATAGCAAACCACTAAAAGGAGAATGTCAAAGCAAGCCAACACCCATTACCCATACCCGTAGCACTGCCGCTTCTATTTGTGTCCATGACTCCATGGAGACTTACGCTGCAGTGCGCATGCTCTGTGGAAGCGTGGTCACACAGTATTAGCAGTAGGACACTGGGATCGATTTGTTCCCAATTGCCTTCTGCGTGTGGGTAAGAGGAGGCGGCAGCAGTAGGGTTGCCAGTAGGGATAGACCGATATCATTTTTTCGGAGACGATACCAATCCTTGGCAGCCTCTCTGGCCGATAGCTGATATCTGGAGCCAATATTTCATAAATTTAAACGTTGTGAAAAAACACAAATCTGACATTATGCCATTAAAAGTATGTGTTTAAGAAAATTGTAAACATTGCACCATGCCCATTTATTTTATTTAACTTAATTAAAAAAAAAAAGAAATATTTTTATTTAAGCTTTAATTTTTACAGACAAAATGGCGTTGTCTAGACTCTGGCTCAGGGTGGATTAAAAAAAAATAAAAAAAAAAAATAAATCTTTAACCCTTTCGCTGCTGAGGCTTTTCCCGCCCCTATGCTGAGGTCATTTTTACCTGTTTTGCGCATCATGTTTAAACGTGTTTTGAAGGCTTATTTTAGTATATGACCCAGACATATTATATATCGTTCTTTCCGTCAGACTCAGTAGATTCATAATATGTCATTATTATATGTATACGTTATGTCATGTCTGTATATTATAACAAAAAATGCAATAAAATATGTATTTTCAATAATTTACAATGTGTAAAGTGTTTTTTTCCACATTTTAACATGCGAGCAATTGCGGTTATATTTTGTATGGGGTGCGCTTGTTAAAAAAATTAGAGATGGGGTCTCGTTACATTTTTTTTTGGGGAAATGACACTATTTTTAACAAACGCACCGCATACAAAAATCGTTAGTGCAGCATCATTGTTCACATTATAATTGAAATGGGAACAATATTGCTGCATTAACAAACAAAAAAAAATTAAAAAAAAGTGTTTTTTTTTTTTTTTTAAATTTTTATTTTTCATTTTTTTTTTACAAAAATTTTCACTTTCATGTTTGGTATCGTTGGAACGGCCATGCTCTGGCCGATCCAACGATACCAAAATTTAACCCCTAGCTGCCACGGATCGGGAGATAGGGAGTTCCAATGAACTCCCTATCTCCACAGTTGGTGGCAGTTAGGGGTTAAGTCTAGGACTGGCGTCATCGTGCTACGCACGATGACGCCAGTCCTCTGGGGGAGTTCCCGGAGGCTTGGCCGACATCCAAGATGTCGGCCAGCTCCGGGAAAGGATCGCGAACCGGCGCTTTTCAGCGCCGATTCGCGATCCAGCTCCCCAGGGGTTAATGCCAGGCATCATTTGGAAGGGCAGGCTGTGCCCTTCCAAATGATGCCTGGGTTAACCCCCTGTGCGCCGCCGATCGGGAGGGAGAGAGGTCCGAAGGACCTCCCCCCCTCCCTTTCAGGCGCCTCCTCCGCACATGCGGGGGGGGGGGGGGCGCCTGAATTAGGTGTCATTGCGCCACCGCGATGACACCTAATTCTGGCGGCTGCTGGTCCGGATGCCGGGCTGACATCCAGGATGTCAGCCCGCACCGGAGGGGCAGCGATCGGCCGGAACCCGGCCGAACGCTGACCCCGATGGGAGGACGCGCTCAGCGCGTCCTCCGCATACCAGCGGGACTGCTGAGGACGCGCTGAGCGCGTCCTCAGCAGTGAAGTGGTTAATGATTTACTTTAACCCCTTCACTGCTGAGTCTTTTCACCTCTGTGGGCTGAGCTCATTTTGTCTGTTTTTTGGGCATCATATATAAATGCGATTTGAAGCCATGTTTTATTGTTTTGACCCAGAAAAATTATATATATATATATATATATATATATATACACTATTTTCATGGCAGACTCGGCAGATTCATAACATATTATTATATGTACAGTGGCAAGAAAAAGTATGTGAACCCTTTGGGATTACGTGGAGTTTTGCATGAATTGGTCATAAAATGTGCTCTGATCTTCATCTTAGGCTAAAGGTCAGACGAACGCATTTTTCACGTGCGTTTAGCCGCACGAAATCACGGCCGTGCTAGCAGCAAATGACGTCCAATGCCGGGGAACATACGATGAACGGCCGCACAAAAGTTCGTCCGTGCAACGTAAGTGGCCAACGAACGCATTTTTTCGAGAACGTCAAACCGCTACTACTGACGTACAGAGTGCGCTGCGGCCGAATAGCGGCGTGTTTGCGTGATTGGGAGACGTCAGACGCTGCACACGTCCGGCCAACATAACGTCCAGACGCAAAAGGGTTTTATTGATGATCCGTACAAAATCACGGACGAAAATGCGCATCGTATGACCGCTATCGCGTATTCCGTGAAAAAATACGTCCATTCGTTCGAACGCACTTTTTCACGGACAACGTGAAAAATGCGTTCGTCTGACCCTAGCCTAAGTCACAACAATTTGAAAAACACAGTCTGCTTAAAATAATACAACACAGACATTATATGTTATGTTTTTATTGAACAGAACATGTAAACATTCACAGTGCAGGGTGGAAAAAGTATGTGAACCTTTGGACTTAATAACTGATTGATCCTCCTTTGGCAGCAATAACCTCAACCAAACGTTTCCTGTAGTTGCAGATCAGACCTGCACAACGATCTGGAGTAATTTTGGACCACTCCTCTTCACAAAACTGTCTCAGTGTAAAAGTGTAGCAATATTCTTGGGATGTCTGGTGTGAATCGCTCTCAAGGTCATGCCACAGCATTTCAATCGGGTTGAGGTCAGGACTATGACTGGGCCACTCCAGAAGGCGTATTTTGTTTTGTTGAAGCCATTCTTTTTTGTTGAATTACTTGTATGCTTTGGGTCATTGTCCTGTTGCATCACCCATCCTCTGCGGAGCTTCAGTTGGCGGACAGATGGTCTTACGTTTTCCTGCAAAATGTCTTGATAAACTCTGGAATTCATTTTTCCATCAATGACAACAATCCGTCCAGGCCCTGAGGCAGCAAAGCAGCCCCAAACCATGATGCTCCCTCTGCCATGTTTTACAGTGGGCATGAGGTTTTGATGTTGGTGTGCTGTGCCTTTTTTTCTCCACAAATAGTGTTGTGTGTTTTTTCCAAGCAACTCAATTTTGGTTTCATCTGTCCACAGAATATTTTGCCAGTAGTGCTGTGGAACATCCCGGTGCTCTTTTTCAAACGTGCTGCAATATTCTTTTTGGACAGCAATGGCTTCCTCCGTGGTGTCCTCCCATGTACTCCATTCTTGTTTAATGTTTTCCTTACTGTAGATGTGTCAACAAAAATGTTAGCATGTGCCAGAGGTGCCATCAAGGCTTCTGGAGATACTTTTGTAACCCTTTCCAGCTTCATGCAAGTCAACAATTCTTGATCGTAGGTCTTCTGAGAGCTCTTTTCTGCGAGGCACATCAGGCAGTGCTTCTTGAAACCAGTAAACCCAAAACTGGTGTGTGTTTTTAAAGGGCAGGACAGCTTTCAGCAACACATCCAATAATATCACACTGATTGGACTCAAGGTTGGCTCACTCCTGGCTCCAATTAGCTCTTGGAGAAGTCATAAGGCTAAGGGTTCACATACTTTTTCCACCCTGCACTGTGAATGTTTACATGTTCTGTTCAATAACAACATGAAAACATATAATGTTTGTGTTGTATCATTTTAAGCAGACTGTGTTTTTCAAATTGTTGTGACTTAGATGAAGATCAGAGCACATTTTATGACCAATTCATGCAAAACTCCACGTAATCCCAAAGGGTTCACATACTTTTTCTTGCCACTGTATACGTCATGTCCTGACAGAATGCTGTAACAAAATGTTCTAAAAATGTGAATTTCCATGTGAAAAGTAATTTATTCACATTTTATCATCCGAGCCTTTGTGATTATATATTCCATGGGGGTACACTTGTTAAAAAAAATATAAATGGGAACCAGACCAATGATACCAAACATAATCCTCTGGCTGCCACTGATCAGGAGATTCGTGGGTCCAAAGGACCCTCCCATCTTCACCATAGGAAATCCCTGGGCATCTAGGGGTTAACTCTGTAACTGACATCATTGCGCCATGCGTAACATTGTCAGATGACGAGGGGAGACCTGGAGGTTCGGTTGACAGCTAAAACGGTAGCCCCCACTGGAAATAGGCTGCAATCCGGCACCAATTGGTGTCGGATTGCTGCCTGGCACCTAAGGGGTTAAATAGAGGCATCACGGGGAGTCTGGCCAGCGGCGAGCGGACGTGTTCTGGTGAAGTTCCGCACGTCTTCTCCACTTAAGGACCCCCAGCTGACTCTCCCTGCCCTATTATTGTACTTAGGGGTACCTTTGCGGTTGGCCACTGGTACTGAACCGTCCGGAGCCCTTTTAGCCCCCCTCCGGAACAGAGACTCCGCTGACAACTGCCGACTTGGACTGGAGGGTGTCACGATTTTACATTCCAGCCAGGCCCCCTGGTGGTGAGAGAGGAGCTCATCAGCTCTGACAGCTTTATAGAATAGCCTCTGCAGACCATCTTCCCTGTGGTTGATAATCTGCGGACACATGACCAGCCCTACCCTATATATATGGCCAGCAGTAGGACAGATCCCTGCTTCAGGAGAAGTTCCCTTACGGAGTGCCCACTTTGTGATCTGCTATTGATTGTATTATTTACTGTGTATGACCTCTTGGCGTGTTTCCTGGACCTCTCTTCTGTCAGCCCCCTGGACCCTGTATCCTGATTTACCGGTGTATGACTTGGCTTGTATTCTGGATTACTCTATTGTCTGCTCCCTGGAATCTGTATACTGCCTTCTGTGTATTGACCTCGGCCTGTATGATCTGTTTTTCTGGTTCCTGATCCCTGCTTATTAATGACATTTTCTTGTTTATGTATTATTTCCTTGTCTGTGTTGTATTTACCCATCAGCATAGTGCAGGTTATGTTAGAGGCCAACTAGTAAGGACCTCGTTCAGGATTCTATATTGCTGCTGGGCCTCTTGGTTTTGTATTCTTGCAAGCTCCTGTTGTTTATTGTGGTGTTTATCCCCAACTCTGCAATCTGTATTAGATCAGAAGACCACATAAGGATCTTTTCCCAGAGCAGGGCTCCCTCGTGTGTTTGTACTCTATCCGGTCACCTCTTGTGTAGTTCTAGGTTTTGGGTTCTGCATCATGCAAGCAACATACTTGCTTAAAGGGCTAAATCACTCGCAGCATAAAAGGACACCCTTTGGCATCAGAAGGGTGTGTTCGTGACAGAGGGAGATGCCGGTGGCCGTCTTGCAGCCTGTTGCCCGGCTCCGGATGCCTTCCGGCCTGACTGCCTTGCCCCGGACTGGACTATTGATGACAGCTGAGGAGATGGTGGACCCACATCTCCCTGTGACCTTTCCAGCGGTGCCTCTCTTGACTCTGCGATGGGGAGCTAGAGGGGTCCAAATGTCCCCTCCTTCCCTTCAGGTGCGCCACCTGCTCTGATGGGGGGGGGGTGCCTAAAACTGATGTTTTCAGGTATGGTGCAATCAGAAAAATAAACGTAAAACCTTCTGAATAACTTACAAGCCTTGGGAGAGGACCATGTTTTAAGTTTTTCATGTGGACCCAGCTGATGTTTAAGTTGTTTTTTTGGGGGTTTTTTTTTAAAGTATTTTTTGTTGAACCACTTTCATTAACAAACATTGATGTTTAACCTTGTGGCCGTTGGGAGGGCGTTAAACGCCAGCAGGGCAACTCCAGCTGCTGCGGCAGGCCCCTCCTCTGGCCCACCGATGCGCGTCAATGGCTACAGGGGGTCAGCCTAATTCAAGGCCGTCCTGTGGCAGCGAATGATGCACACTACGCAACAACTGGTGGGCGGGTCTGACATAGCCCATAGACGGCAGCAGGGCATACTATGTGGCCCCGTGGCATTGAGTCCCATCTCCGCGGGTACAGCATAGTACACCCAGCAGCATAAAAGGTTTAAGCAAATACAAGAATATGTTAGCTATATAACGTTATTGAATAAATAAAACAATTTAAGTAGTTCACCAAATGAGTGATTAACTTATTTAGCTAAAATTGTAATCGGTGGAGATGCTCAATGATGGACGGACACAAGCCAGTTGAAAGAAAACCGTGTTTATTACCGGCCGGCACCCAGGTGGGATCTTGTCCGCAACCCCAAGTGTTCAATATTACACAGCATTTATAGGGTACATTTCATAACCAAGTCATGTAGAAAGGAGCCTGGCTTATCTACATTGGATAGCTAGGGGAACAGAGGAATGCCTAATGCAAAATTAACACAAAATGTTTTTTTCTAACACTACTTGGCCTGGGAGTAGTAATTCTTGGCCTTGAGTAGGGGGTATGAATGCGGAGGACGGGAAACCGCTGCTTATCTTGGGTAGAAGACCACAGTAATCAGTCATGCTACACAATACATTGGTATAATTGCATGCACATAGTTTCGGGTTTAACCCTTTGCTACCTCAAAATCAGTTCTGATATAGCGTTTGGAGATGTGCAATTCGTTTTGTTCCGAATCGAAATTAGGATGAAATTCACCATTTTCGGATTTCAGGAGCATTTCCGAAACGAAATATTGGCCATCTGAAAATTTCAGAATGATCCGGATCGATTCAAATCAGTTAGTTTTTCATGAGTTATTTCGTTTTTTTATTGCTTATTTAAGAATGGGAAGTAGATTACTAGTACCAATAGAATGAAAGTTTCTTTACTTATTTAGGATTTTTTAGGCATTTTTGGGTGAAATTTTAGGTTTCCTAACTTTTTTTAAAGAAACCAGGCTTTTTAACCCATAGGTTTCAATGCAGCATATGAATCTGCACACTGCTGGGCAGCGCCTCTCTGCGGTATAATTAATGCAGCATATGAATCCACACACTGCTGGGCAGCGCCTCTCTGCGGTATAAATAATGAAGCATATGAATCTGCACACTGCTGGGAAGCGCCTCTCTGCGGTATAAATAATGAAGCATATGAATCTGCACACTGCTGGGAAGCGCCTCTCTGCGGTATAAATAATGAAGCATATGAATCCACACACTGCTGGGAAGCGCCTCTCTGCGGTATAATTAATGAAGCATATGAATCTGCACACTGCTGGGAAGCGCCTCTCTGCGGTATAATTAATGAAGCATATGAATCTGCACACTGCTGGGAAGCGCCTCTCTGCGGTATAATTAATGAAGCATATGAATCCGCACACTGATGGGAAGTTCCCAGCAGTGTGTGGATTCTTATGCTGCATTAATTCTACTGCAGAGAGGCGCTTTCCAGCAGTGTGCGGATTCATATGCTGCAATGAAATCTGTGGGTTAAAAAGCCTTGTTTCTTTAAAAAAAAGTTAGGAAACCTAAAATTTCACCCCCCCCAAAAAAAATAACAATAAGTAAAGAGACTTTCATGCTATTGGTACTAGCAATCTACTTCCCATTCTTAAATAAACAATAAGAAATTAAGTAACTCATAAAAAACGAAAAACCAACTGATCCGAATCACCGAAACAAAAACTGTCCGAACTGACCCGAAACAGAAAAAAAATAATTAACGATTACATTAACAAACAAGCACAGGCGATAAAGCCGATAATCTGTCTATCCTTAGTTGCCAGATCCTCCATGTTTTCCTGGACACATAATTTATTCAAGCAGAGGACATTGCATGTAAAACACAACACTGCAGTATGAAGAATTTATGTAGTGTAGGTAAGAATTCAAAGTGGCACCTCCGTTCACCTGCATTGGTTTGTAGGGATGCACCGATACTAGTATCGGTATCGGTGCCGATACTGCCGTTTGAACGAGTACTTGGTACTCGTGCAAACGGCCCGATACACCCCCCCGATACCGGAAGCCAGCGCTGGGCCGGCTTGCCGGTATCCGCGGGGCTGGGGAAGCTGGCCGCGTGCATGAAAAGCACGTGGCCAGCGTTCCCTTCCGGCGGCAGCGATACTCATCCATCCTGAGGTCCGGTCGCGCTGCTGTGACACGTTCACGCGGCCTCCAGACGCTTCTCAGATGCTGTCTCTCGGCTGGAGGCAGCATCACAGAAGCGCGGGCGGCGACGTGATCGCGCCACAGCAGCGCGACCGGACCTCAGGATGGGTGAGTATCGCTGCCACCGGAAGGGAACGCTGGCCACGTGCTTTTCATGCACGCGGCTAGCTTCCCCAGCGTATAGGTGAGCGCTGGGGGGCATTTCCATACGAGCTGGGGGCAAAATCCATACAAGCTGGGGGCAAAATCCATATGCGCTGGGGGCAAAGTCCATGTGAGGCTGGGGGCAAAGTCCATATGAGAGCTGGGGGCAATATCCATATGAGAGCTGGGGGCAATATCCATATGAGAGCTGGGGGCAATATCCATATGAGAGCTGGGGGCAATATCCATGATAGCCGGGGGCATTTTTATATGAGGTCTGTTCTTATTGGAAAGTGGTCACATGGCATAAAATAAAAGTATCGGTACTCGGTCTTAAAAAACTGGTATCGGTGCATCCCTATTGGTTTGGTACCTGATTTGTATGTTAAAGCATATGAATTATTTATGTTGGTACAGTCCCTATGCAGGAAATGGTAATGTGTCCAGGAAAACACCGCTGAACCAGCAAGCCTAGGTGGATGGCACCTCCCTCTGTAGTGCGAGACCAGATTTTTAATGTGCAAAGTGAGTTTGCAAAAGCTAAATGCCATAACACTGTCTGAACCAGAATTCTTTTTTGAATACCAGCTCGAGAGAAAATAACTAACAGGTCTATTCAAAGAAAGGTGAAAATCAGGACAACTGGCAGGAGAAGAGAACAATCTAGACCAAATAGCCGATTTTGAAAGGGAGATAAATGGGAGAATTTTTCTGGTTTGGCTATTTTGACCTAGAATTTTCACTTCTCCAGTCATTCTGCGGAGTTTCACCTTTCTTTGAATAGACCTGTAAATGTCTTGCAGTCACTCAATCTACACCTGCCCAGAAATGAACCCTTCCTATGCAAAATATACAACGTAATAACAGTGTTATTTTCCAGTACCCTGCCGCAGCAGCCGACAAAGTTTGCAGGTAGGCTGTAAGAGACAGAAGCATGCAGCTCTCTCTCCATCTGCATATACTGACAGCAAGTCCCCCCACATAAACTTAAATGACTTCCTCCCACTCCCGACAGCACCGTCCAAAACATTACAGCAGCCCCGCGTACTTCACGGACAGCACCACCATTGACAATGATGCCCCCATACACTTGCAGCACTTGCTCCCCAATGAGCGAAAACCCCCATACACTAACAGCACGCTCACGACACAGACAACCCCCAATAAACTGGTCTGCAGAGATTAATTACGATTTGGGCTCTGCTGCCAGGTTTAGGGAAACCTTGTGGCGCTCTAGCGTTGTTGTATCATTGTCTGACGAAACTTTGGATAAAGGTGGGTGCTAGGATACACATGCCAATACTGCATATATTATAATGTATATGCTGAAGCATCCAATATGAGATTAAAAAGAAAACAAAACAAAACAGGTGAACCCTTTGAAAACCCTGTCCCTTTGAAAAACAATACATGAGTAGTAGTAGTATTTAACAAAAAACAGGTTAGAAAAAGACATGCAGAAGAGGGTTATTCAAAGATCACAGACAATTTTCGGTGCTCTTTTGTACGGCGCGATTCCAGTTTGCCGACCCTACGGTGAATTAACTATTCACCGCAGGGTCCCCGATCAGCCCCGCTGAAAACCACCGAAATGCAGAAAATACCCCCAAAAAAAACAAAAAAACAGAACTCTGCAATTATTTTAAAAAGGTGTTTAAAAACAATAAAAATGCATGAAAGTGTGTGGATGAAAAAGTCCTATAAATAAAAAAAAACAAAACACTTTTTTCTGCAACTGAAAAGAACAAATGGTTGAATAAATAAAAAAACGGTAATATTCTTTTACATTGAATCCTATGTGATTTGCCCTTTTAAAACTGTTGAACTGAATCACCAAATATCAGAGCAGTTTGCCGACACTTCAGTGCAGTTTAGCGCTCTCTGAATAGATTAACCATTACTTCTCTATAGGACCATTTCACTGCCACTGAAAATCACAGCAAACTGCACCAGTAGTTGGCGAATTGCCAGCTTTCTACATAGCCGAACTGCCAAAAAGTTGCTCCATATGGTGAAATTCACTGTTCTATGAATAACCGTTGTAGAGGCACAGCTCCTGAGCGGTATCCCTGAAACAAATCACATCAATGATGTTGGCAGCCATGTGGCTCAAGATCTCTGAGACCTATGAAGTCGAGATATATACATTTGGCACGTCAAGGTGAAGGAGGAATGGCCTGGTGAGATATTCAGGGTTATTCAGAGAGCGGTGAAAAGCAGGAGAATGACTGGAGAATGGAAAATTCTAGGTCAAAATAGCCGATTTGGAAAGTGAGAGGAATGGAAGAATTTTTCTGGTTTGGCTATTTTGACCTAGAATTTTCCATTCTCCAGTCATTCTCCTGCTTTTCACCGCTCTCTGAATAACCCGATAGTTTGTATTGATGATTATGAGTCCTTATGTGCCCTCAATCATAATAACCAGATAGGTGCTATAACTTACTCAAGATCACAAAGGGTTAATGTGTGCCGGGTGGAAAAGCCAGAGCGGAGTGCAGAAGGCCCATGTGTCGGGTGCAAAAGACGTTTGTCCAGGATTAGGTAAATTTTTTGCTCCCGAAATGCAACATGACTGTGGGCATCCCCCAAATTATTATTATCACCATTTATATAGCGCCAACAATTCCCGCTGCACTTTGGAAAGGAGACAAAATTAAAACAGGAACAGAAACTAGAGGTGTAATCAATAGAGACCCATACACGAAGTACGTGCGCACCAAACTGCTTACAGTTTACACGTGGCAAACGGACGCAAGTTAGGCAAGAACGTAAAACCACTAGACGTCCGCGTAGAGTGCGCCACGTCCGCGTAGCGTTCTGTGTGCGTGATGAGATGTCAGACACCGCGCATTTGCGACGTCCAGCACCTTGACGCACAAAATGGCTTTTCATATCCTTTATCTTAATTTTGTTTCCTATAATTTCCTTTTTTTTCTACGTCCGTCAAAAAAACACAGACCGTGTGGTGTCTCCAGTATCTTCCGTCCAGTACGTCCGTTGTGCACGCACGCAGAGTGCGCTCTGACTGCGTTCGTCTGACATTAGGCTTAATCTCTGTTTTCTCTGGTGTTTTAGGATCACACTTCAAAACCTACCTGAATCATCATTTGCTGCAAAGCTAGCCAGATGACTGGAGTCAAGCCATCAGTCAGTTCCAAATCAGTGGCACTGGTTATGCTATCAGCCAATTTGTTTTTGGTGATATTCAGAGAGAAAAAAAAATAGATGGAGCAGTATATAACAATGTAATAAAACTAATAATGATTACACAGAGTCAGGGCCGGATTAAGATCTGTATGGGCCTGGAGTTGAAGATTTTGGTGGCTTTTTCTGGAATTTAGTGAAATTAAAACATATTTAATAGTGCAGATACAGGTATATCTAACGAGGCAGTTACTGTGTGATTAATTTTTCAATCATTTAAAGCAGCGTTTCTCAAACCTGTCCGAGACTCTCAACCAGGTCAGATTTTGCAGATCACCTTGGGGAAATGCAGACTGAATCCTGCAGTCACTGAGCAGCAAATCAGATCACCTGTGCTGAGCTACAGATATCTGGCAAACCTAGTGAGGTCTGTCCTGAGGACAGGTTTCGGAAACACTGATTTAACCCTTTCGCTGCGGAGGACGCGCTCAGCGTGTCCACCCGCAGGTAGCATTGCCTGCGGAGGACGCGCTAAGCGTGTCCTCCCTTTGCAGCCAGCGATCGGCCGGATTCCGGCCGATCGCTGTGCCCCCCGGTGCGGGCGGACATCCTCGAGGTCAGCCCAGCATCCGGGACCACCGCCGGCTGCTGCTCCATCAGTCCCTTTGTTAATCCGGCCCTGCACATTGTTGTCACATCACCCTCTTATAGCATCTTTAAATATGGTATGATTTTACTGTGGAAGTTTAAAGATACAGAGCCCCAAATATCAATCTATTGCTTACAAAGTGACATTTTTGCAATACTTCCAAATGGATTAAAACATAATCTCCCATTGGACCAATAACTTTACAATGCAGATGCGTCCAGATGGGCCAGAGACAGCAAGGGGAATATGCCACCCTGCAGTGTGTAGAATTTATATTTACAGTTGTGTTCAAAATTATTCAACCCCCAATGCTGTAAAGGGTTTTAGGGAATTTAGTGTACATTTGTAATTGTATTCAGAATGAAATCCTACAAGGACTTTTTAAAGAACCATATGCAACTAAAATGACATCAATTGGTTTTGTAATACAGTAGTAAATGTTTCTTTTGTGAATTCTTCATTGACACAATTATTCAACCCCTTAAAAACTACCACTCTGAAGAACAGAGGTTCATTCAAGTGTTTTCAATCAGGTATTGAAAACACCTGTGGATGTCACGGAGCAGCAATAAAGCATAATAAGCACCAATTAGGCAGCTTTAAAATTACTGTGATACTCAGCTCCTTCTAGACATTTACTGGTGTGGTTACAAACATGGTGAAGTCAAGAGAATGGTCCAGGAAGACAAGAGAAGAGGTGATTACTCTTCACAGGAAGGGCAATGGCTATAAGAAGATTGCAAAGATGTTAAACATACCAAGAGAGACCATAGGAAGCATCATTCGCAAATTCAAGGCAAAGGGCACTGTTGAAACGCTACCTGGTTGTGGCAGAAAGAAGATGCTGACTTTGACTGCTGTGCGCTACCTGAAGCGTAGAGTGGAGAAAAGTCCCCGTGTGACTGCTGAGGAACTGAGAAAAGATTTGTCAGATGTGGGTACTGAAGTTTCAGCTCAGACAATACGGCGCACACTGCGTAATGAAGACCTCCATGCCCTTGCTGTCTCCAAAGAATAAGAAGAGTCGACTGCAGTATGCCAAAAGTCATGTGGACAAACCACAGAAGTTTTGGGATAGTGTTCTGTGGATTGATGAAACAAAATTAGAACTGTTTGGGTCCATGGATCAACGCTATGTTTGGAGGAGGAAGAACAAGGCATATGAAGAAAAGAACACCTTGCCTACTGTGAAGCATGGCGGGGGGGGGTCAATCATGCTTTGGGGCTGTTTTGCTTCTGCAGGTACAGGGAAGCTTCAGCGTGTGCAAGGTACCATGAATTCTCTTCAGTACCAGGAGATATTGGATGACAATGTGATGCAGTCCGTCACAAACCTGAGGCTTGGGAAACGTTGGACCTTTCAACAGGACAATGATCCCAAGCATACCTCCAAGTCCACTAGAGCATGGTTGCAGATTAAAGGCTGGAACATTTTGGAGTGGCCATCGCAGTCACCTGACTTAAATCCGATTGAGAACCTCTGGTGGGACTTAAAGAAAGCAGTTGCAGTGCGCAAGCCTAAGAATGTGACTGAACTGGAGGCTTTTGCCCATGACGAATGGGCGAAGATACCCATAGATCGCTGCAAGACACTTGTGTCAAGCTA
Organism: Leptobrachium leishanense; assembly: GCA_009667805.1. Classification (NCBI taxonomy): domain Eukaryota; kingdom Metazoa; phylum Chordata; class Amphibia; order Anura; family Megophryidae; genus Leptobrachium; species Leptobrachium leishanense. The sequence goes on along the minus strand of CM019063.1, from coordinate 362,504,001 downwards.
TGCTTCACGTTTAAAAGCTGTTATAACTGTAAAAGGATGTTGTACTAGTACTAAGATTGAATGTCACTTGGGGGTTGAATAAAACTGATAATGATGTGAGCACAGAAAAGACATTTGTGGTTATTTCATTATAAATGTTATATTTGTCTGACCTACACGTGCCTCTTTGATTTAATTGTAAGCAAGATGACTGAATGATCAAAATCAATGTCAAACTGGCCAAAACACTCAATTTCAGTGGGGGTTGAATAATTTTGAACACAACTGTATATCCCCCACGAAGGAAATAAGTTTCTTATTCAAGACAGGTCATCTGCAACACACTGCAGGGTTGCCACTTACTACACATATATATAGTATATATGTCTACAAATAACCCACACCATTCTACTTTATTTAGCCATACATCACCAGGAATCTGAAAAATGGAGTCTTGATCAGAGAGCTAAACTAGTAAACAGTCTCAATACCTCACGTGTTGTTAACCCTTCCGCCAGCCAGGGTGCAGTATTCCACTCTCTGTTCAGATCGTCGCTTTCACAAACTCTATTGTTGCTCCTAGGAGGCAGACTGACCAATCACACAGTGTGCCTGTGAATACAGAGCGGCCATGTTTGATTTGGGAAGCCGAATGCCATGTTGCTATAAACATATGCAACGAAAGTATTGCTGTATTATATGAATATATAAATATTGCATCTTCTGCAGCTCTATGTATTATCAGCTGAGTGACACATGACTGTTTTCCTTAAAATATAATATCTCTGCTCAAGACACAACACAAAGCAAATTAAAATACAATTTGTGTAGCTTAAAAAGGCTGTGCATTTGCACTTATAGTTATGAAATTCTAACAATTTAAAGATAAATGTCTCATGTTAAGTGGTTTTCTTGCTCTCTTGCTTTATTTTTTTTTACCCTTTCAAACATGGCCGCCGTTGTTTCACAACCAATGACGTTGCCTGAGGTCAGGTGTCAGAGGTGAAGGTTCGCTGTCATTGTGTGCTGGGAACGTGGAGTAAAGAGCTTGCAGGTAGTGTTACATTGTTTGTTTATGGGGGTTCAGTGAGGGGCCCCTCAGCATGTCATCTACCCTGCTAGCACTCTTTAGGAAAGGATAATGATCTGTATTCACTGATACACCGCTGTGTGAGCCATATGTGCTCATAATGTGCTTCCATTCTTTTTCACAGGAAATAATGAGCTTTAAAGGCCATAAATGTAAAATAATCAGAATATTAAATCATCATGCATATTACTCATACATAAAAAGTGCAATGTCTACGTTTTTACCCTGCCATTTGTATCAATTGGTATCTCTCCAGGGCCTAAGTCACAGATACACAGGGGTGATAAAGTAGTTTCCCCTCACTCTGATGTCACTTTTACAGCTGTATTTAGAAAGGGGAAATCATATTACTAAATATTATTTTTTAAATTGTTTTTTATAGAAACTGTTCCATATTTCAATGTATGACTGACAGATTGTTCAGACTGACTTCCTATTACCTTATTAGTACCCTTGTGTTGCCTGTCATTTTTATTTTCCTGCATGTATATCCTCCTGCACCTCGCTTTTTTTATTTATGTATGCGCCCCCACCTGTATTTTATTACTGTCCCCCTCATCTCTTCTGATTACCATTCTTTGCCAAGGAGCTGGAGGAGGAATAATGTCAGTAGCGGCTATCACTTGTTGTTTTATACAATCCCTGTGATTCATAACATGTTACATGTCCTTTTTCAGCTCTTTGGTGAAGCAGACAAGATGCGGAACCTGAAGCTATTGAAATCTCTGCACTGTAGCACAGCACAAGGCCTCGGCTCGCCACAATGCTTCTCCGTACGTACAGACACTGGGACGATCATGATTGCAACAGGCTTTGGGATTACAGTGTTTGATCCCCTCGTTCAGGAGGTACGTCCATGCTAGCGTTGAAACCGTCTCTTCTCTATTCATACTGATTTTGAGTTTCTTTTTACAATGTTCCTCTATGTAGGACTTGCTGCTCGATGCCATTTCACTTGAGTAGGTTTACTTAGGCTAGGGTCAGACAAACGCATTTTTCGCGTTGTCCGTGAAAAAGTGCGTTCGAACGAATGTACGTATTTTTTCACGGAATACGCGATAGCGGTCATACGATGCGCATTTTCGTCCGTGATTTTGTACGGATCATCAATGAAACCCTTTTTGCGTCTGGACGTTATGTTGGCCGGACATTAGCAGCGTCTGACATCTCCTAATCACGCACACACGCCGCTAGCGGACGCAGTGCACTCTGTACGTCAGTACTAGCGGTATCACGTTCTCCGAAAAAATGCGTTTGTTTGCCGCTTGCGTTGCGCGGCCGCACTTTCGTATATTGCCCGTCATTTGTGCTACTACGGCTGTGATGAAGTGCGGGTACACGCGCGTTCGCACTGCGTTCGTCTGACCCTAGTCTTTCGGATGTGTCTGAGGACAGGGCTCAACAAACATACGATGTCGTGTCATCCTCGGTACCCACCTTGATATGCCCCCCCCCCCCCGCATTCATCCTGAAGTCAGCAGTGTCCACACCTTTTTCCACCTGCCCGGCCATTGAATGAGAGAGTGAATAATGCCCACCTGCTCTTATCCTCTGATGTGTGATACAAGAGGTCCATAAAGAATATCAGAGCATTTACAAATGTGTGAAGCCTGCTCATAATTATCACGCATTCCCTGGCAAGATTTGTCTGCTTGAAAGACTAATAACTTTTTACTAGGGTTGTTAGGATCCGGTCCTGGGGTTTTTCGGGGATTTGTCATTGGCTTTTTTTTAAGCAGAACCGTTTACCATATCCTACCGTTGGGCTGCCACGCCACATGGAGACCTAAGTCTGCGATGATCTGCTGGGGGTCTGTGTTTTTTATTATTTTTATTGTGAATTTATTTTTTATCCTGGTAAAAAAACAATCCAATAACAGTTGAGAGTACAGAAAAGAAGGAGTTAAATATCTACCAAATTCCATGTTCTAGTGATCCTCCCCCCACGCACTCATCTGGTAGGTTACTGTATGACGATAGCAACATCTCATCCAGACAGGGGTTGTAGCATCAGGAATTGTATCTGATCAGGACTCTATTGTTGTTCGACTGAGGCTAGGGTCAGACAAACGCATTCTGTGCAGACTGTGTGTCCGTGCACAACGGACATACTTTCTGACTGACGACAAGGTAGTGCCCACACGGTCCGTTTTTGTGACTGTCATTTTTTTTGACTGATGTAGATGTGAAATAAAATTTAATATGAAAAACCATTTTGTCCGTCAAAAATGCTGTCCGTCTGACTACGTTCCATCACTCACACACAAAGCTATGCGGACATTGTGGACGTGGCGCACTCCGCACGACCGTTTTAGCGGTTTTACGTTCTTGCCTAACTTGCGTTCATTTGCCGTGTCCGTTGTGCGTCCGCACTTCTGCAGACGCACTTCCTGTGTGGTCTCTTGATCGTAATTGTATGCTACCACGGACGTTAAAATGTGCGGCAACATGGATGTGAACACTGCGCTCGTCTGACCCAAGCCTAAGGCTTGCGGCACACAAGCGTTTTGAGAGAGAGGAAGGCACGTCCGTGAGAGTGGGCGTTCCTTCCACTATCTGCGCTCAGCGTACAAACTGCGATCCTCCTAATGGAGGATCGCTCTTTGTATCCCAGTCGGCGTCCATTGGGCTTTTTCACGTCTGGTGGTCGGCCCTCCCCGTCAAAAAGGCACAGACGCAGGGAAGTGCAGGCGCACATGAGCAGTAAATACGCTCGTGTGCCGGCAGCCATAGGCCCTTGTCAGACGAACGCAGTGATCACGTCCGTGTTGCCGCACATTGTAACGTCCTTTTTAGCATAAAATTATGATCAATAGAGACCCACACACGAAGTACGTCCCGCACAGAAGTGCAGACGCACGTGGCACCGGACGCAATTTAGGCAAAAACGTCAAACCACTAGGACAGACGCACAGGGTGCGCCACGTCCGCGTAGCTTTGTGTGTGCATGATGGACCGTAGTCAGACGGATTGCATTTTTGACATCCAGCATTTTTGACGGCCAAAATGTTTTTTCATATAATGTATCAATTTTTTTCATTTTACATATTAATTTTATTTCCCATCTACATCAGTCAAAAAAACCAGACCGTGTGGTGTCTACAGTATCATCAGTCAGAAAGTATGTCAGTTGTGCACGGACGCACAGTGTGCTCAGAATGCGTTCGTCTGACATTAGCTTTAATGGACTGGAGGCACAAAAAGCCAGATCATGACATTCCTGTGTTATCCATTCAGTTAAGCTTATTGTGGAACCATAAATCTGTAGCAATGGGCAAACCATGTTTGGAATCTGTGCGACCACGTGTTCTGCCCAGGCTTCACCTGTTAAATTTACATTTTAGCATCTTGCTGACTCCCCACAAGAAACAAATATTTGCTTCTTCTATGGCAACAACTATATAGAAGACCGTCGGCGGGGTGTTGAACCATAACTGTATTGCAGCAATAATTATTTTGTTTTTAAATCTGTATTGGCATGCTGGCAACTTAAACAAATCGGTCTGTGTAGCAGAATTTTTTGAAATTTTGAATAAATTGCACTGCCAAGAACATTATTTCAATGAAAATGTTGGTGAGGATTCTGTTCTCATCATCTGATTAGTGCTGGTGGTAAGTGCAGAGAGAAGTGGACGTCCATTTGTGGTGTTCTTGCTGACTGCATATTGGGTGGAGGTCTGTGATCTCCACGTACCAGTGGAGATTTGGATATAAGAGAGGGTTAGGAATAACCTGACCCGTCAAACCCGCTCAAATCCATAGTTCCACAACCCCCAACCGTAGTGCCAAGTCCAGGTGCCCATAGTCCAAAGTGACTTTCGTCACATACAGTAAGAAATATTTTGGAATATTCCCAATGTATTCTGTAATAACCTGTGTGGCAGATGTTGCCATCTGCTGGCCAAGAGGCGTTTCTGCAGTTCTGGTCTTTGTGAATGATATTTATTTATTTATTTATTTATAAAGTATTTTACCAGGAAGGATACATTGAGATTTCTCTCGTTTTCAATGTATCCTTCCTGGTAAAATACTTTATAAATAAATCAATAATAATCGGCCACTGATATGCTGGGGAGATGTCAGCTAGACGCATTCCATCTGGTTTTAAAAAGTGTTAGCACCTCTGGCATCATGCTAGGCACAATATATTGAGGCTGAACAACATTTTGACAAACCAGTACAGGAGGAAACGAGGACCCTATTCCCGTGGGAATTTACAATCTTAAATTTGATTACTTGCTTAGTTTTTGAATAAGCCGACTCGAGGTGTGTGTGTGTGTGTATAACAGTCCAAGTAACCAGCACTCAAGCTTTTGCATCAAATGTTTAAGATGCCATGGTGCAAAAAATTCCCAGTGTATAATATATAACGAACAATGTTGGGAGCACTCAGTCTTGTGTAAAAAATTTCAATCTTTATTGATTCCTCATAAAATCTCCTAGGATTTTATGAGGAACCTATAAAGATTGAAATTTTTTACACAAGACTGTGAGTGCTCCAACATTGTTTGTTATATATAAATATATATATATATATACTGTGTGTGTGTGTGTGTGTACACATATTTATTCTGTATATTTTTCTTTAGTTTGTTTTAGATGTCTCCTTGACAGCAGACGGCTTTCTACCAGAAGACGGTAGTGGACACATTGTGGGGATTCAGGATATTCCTGACCAGGAATCCGTATGTGTTGCAACAGCAACAGGCGATGTTATACTCTGCAACCTGAACACCACCCTGGTAAGTTTCTTGACTTTTCCTCCTATAAACAATGTCCTGGAGAGACATTTTTTGATGTGGTAACTAATACAGAGCTGAAGCATTTGGTGTGGGTCTATGAGCTGCTCAAAGAGGAACAGTGATGTACGGTAAGCAGCCTCTACATCCAAGACGAACATGAGGATGCGGTGAAGAAGTGCCAAAAATGTGAATTTATAGATTAAATATATTTCAACTGTATGCAGATATATCTGGAAACTAGATGCAACCCATCCTCTAATAAAATTGCCAATACAACATACATGTTAAATCCAGTAGTGCACTACATAAAATGGTTACTAAAACAAGCAATAAAGAAAAATTTAATATTAACTGATGGTACCATGGTGAGTAATCTTTTACTTATTTTTTTCCTTTTCGATGCAAAACTGAATAAGTGTGCTCTAGGAGAGGCCTATAATACAGATAAGATATACTTATATTCAGCTTTTTATCCACTTGTTTCCGTCTCCAAACGTGTGTGTGTGTGTGTATATATATATATATATATATATAAGTTCTCTTAGGACTCCCGCTACTCCCAATCTTCACACTACCAAACTGAAATCCACGGTGCACGCCCAATGACATGGACAGGATAGATATGAAACGATAGGAGCTGCACACGTGTGAACTGGTTAAAAATAAAAAATCTTTATTTAAGGCATTTTAAAATCAGACCGACGTTTCGGTTCTCTCTGGAACCATCTTCAGGGTAACTGGCTAAGGGTGTAGACTGTCTTTTTATCCACTTCAATAGCCAACCCTTCCAAGTGCACGCCCCAATTACTGTGTTACAGCAGGTGAAAGCAATGGAGCATGTAGCTAAGTCCCAAGACAGTTCAGTCGGTAAGTTGCCATAGCAACCTAAAAACAATGAGAATTTTGAATGGAGGATTCGTTGTACTCATAGCACCAAAGTTCCGATGGACGCTCATCTAACTCTTTTATTTAACGTTCAGAAAGGAAACATGAAAATGAGATGTATTCATTTAGTCCTTTTGGAGACACTGTATCCAGTGTTCGTATCCAGTATGTCTCACGTTGCAGGAGTATTCGAGATCGATCACCACCACGCGGCAGCGGGGGGACATGGTCTATGCCCACAAACCTCAGTGAAGGCAGGCGATGTTTCATCAATAAAAAATGTTTTGCAACAGGCTTATCGGAGGTACCATCTCGAAATGCTACGTTGATAGAAGATCGATGGCCGCGTATGCGGTCTCGAAGCGTCAAATCCGTCTTCCCCACATACGCCAGGCCGCAGGGGCACGTGATTAAGTACACGACAAACTCCGTTTGACAGGTAATGCGATGTTTAATGTGGAAAGTTTGTCGCGTATGTGGGTGCGAAAAAGTAGGAGATGGAGTCATGTGGTTGCATGTTACACAGCTGGTGCAACGATAGCAGCCTTTTCTTAATTCTTGGGTACGTTGTTGATATGCTCCTATAGGGTCTGTGTGTACAAGCCAATCCTTTAAGTTCCTTCCCCTTGAGAAACTAATTAACGGTGGTACAGTGAAGACTTTAGGTAGCTTTTTATCATGTGTAAAGTTTTTCCAATGCCTTTTAATGCGTTTAGATAATACAGCACTATGTATATTGTATTTCATTGGCAGAACAATCCGAGACTCCACTGGCTTCTTTGTTATATTTTTGTTGTTAAATCGATCATTCGCTTTCTGCAACGCATTAACAACAAAAATATAACAAAGAAGCCAGTGGAGTCTCGGATTGTTCTGCCAATGAAATACAATATACATAGTGCTGTATTATCTAAACGCATTAAAAGGCATTGGAAAAACTTTACACATGATAAAAAGCTACCTAAAGTCTTCACTGTACCACCGTTAATTAGTTTCTCAAGGGGAAGGAACTTAAAGGATTGGCTTGTACACACAGACCCTATAGGTGTAACCGGAGTCAGACAGGTTCACTTCATAAACGGCGCCAGACCAGACACAAGCAAGGATTGTCCAAACACGAGTCTCTTCAGGAAAGGCAAACGTTTATTGTGTCGTCACACAAGTGCTCACACAGGATTGAATCTCTAAGAGTGAGCCCCCCTTTCACCCCGTGCAAGGGGTCTTATACTCAAACATACGTAATTAGGTACATCCCAATTAGCCCACCTCCCGCTGACACTTTATTCCACCCCACGTGGGTTAATACCTCCCATCATTAGCATGAACACAAAGAACATTCCACATTTAACTATAAATTGATACACTTCATGTTAGTTTGACAGTCTGTGATTTGTTTGTGCTGTCTTTCTCCGGCCAGCGCCTCCCTCCCTGTTGGCTTTGTTTATTCAGCTAGCCAGGGACCTAGTCTGTTTTCTATGTTCTCTTTGTTCCTCGGCACATCGCACTGACCTTGCTTCATTCATAAATCTTTCTGTCTCTCTGTGCCAAGAGCTGGCCGGATCCTGCCTGGATTTCTTGTTAGCTTTTCTAATCTACCACACATTCCTTAAATTCTACGTGAGCTCAGCTCTTCTCTTCTAAATGAAATCTATTCTATTTACTTGGTGAACCAATATTCTGAACAAGATGGCTGCCTGGCTCATAGTGGCAACCATCTTCCAGCCTGATTCTCCTTCATAGGAGCATATCAACAACGTACCCAAGAATTAAGAAAAGGCTGCTATCGTTGCACCAGCTGTGTAACATGCAACCACATGACTCCATCTCCTACTTTTTCGCACCCACATACGCGACAAACTTTCCACATTAAACATCGCATTACCTGTCAAACGGAGTTTGTCGTGTACTTAATCACGTGCCCCTGCGGCCTGGCGTATGTGGGGAAGACGGATTTGACGCTTCGAGACCGCATACGCGGCCATCGATCTTCTATCAACGTAGCATTTCGAGATGGTACCTCCGATAAGCCTGTTGCAAAACATTTTTTATTGATGAAACATCGCCTGCCTTCACTGAGGTTTGTGGGCATAGACCATGTCCCCCCGCTGCCGCGTGGTGGTGATCGATCTCGAATACTCCTGCAACGTGAGACATACTGGATACGAACACTGGATACAGTGTCTCCAAAAGGACTAAATGAATACATCTCATTTTCATGTTTCCTTTCTGAACGTTAAATAAAAGAGTTAGATGAGCGTCCATCGGAACTTTGGTGCTATGAGTACAACGAATCCTCCATTCAAAATTCTCATTGTTTTTAGGTTGCTATGGCAACTTACCGACTGAACTGTCTTGGGACTTAGCCCAGAGGCTAAGTCTAACCGAGATAGCTACATGCTCCATTGCTTTCACCTGCTGTAACACAGTAATTGGGGTGTGCACTTGGAAGGGTTGGCTATTGAAGTGGATAAAAAGACAGTCTACACCCTTAGCCAGTTACCCTGAAGATGGTTCCAGAGAGAACCGAAACGTCGGTCTGATTTTAAGATGCCTTAAATAAAGATTTTTTATTTTTAACCAGTTCACACGTGTGCAGCTCCTATCGTTTCATATATAATATATATATATAACATCACTTTATTACAATAAAACAAAAAAGATGGAGGGAGGTCGTGGCCGGCTGTCTAAGGGAGCAGATGTGTTCTGGTGGAGCTCCGCACGTCTGCTGCTCTTGGGGTCCATTTAACACTCCATCCGCTGTGCAATTTTGATCTGGGGACTTAGGATAGCTCGCCATCGGAACCGAGTTGTCTGGAGGCCGCTTTGTCCCCCCTCCGGACTAGAGACCCCCTTTGCAGCCGCTGGACTGTAGATGGCACGAGGTGCTGGTGGCCATTTTGCGGCCTTCGTATTGGCTTCTGCAGCCTTTCTGCCTGAGTTTCCTGCCGCCTCTGCCCAACCTGGGCCTGCGCTGGGAGCTGGGGAGACGGTGGGCCCACGTCTCTCTGCTACCTGGGATGGATGCTGGAAGGGAGAGGCGGGCGGACCGGCAGGTGCTCAACGAGACGGACCCTCTCCCACCGTAGGAGGCACAGTTGCCTTTCTTACAGGCCTGGAGGCCTGTCTGCGGCTGCTGGACGGGGAGGACATGGACGGCCTGCTTACAAGAGGCGTCTGGCGCCAGGTGATGTCTACTTTGAAAGGATGCCGGGAGGAGGAGGTCCCGAGACAGACAGAGGACGAGGCTGCATCGGACTTGTGTTCACCTGCAGCCTGTATACCGGCTGCTACGGGGAGCAACGACGAGACTGTCTCGGAATTCCCTACTGCTGCGTGGAATGAAGGAGGTACCACGGAGCCCCGACTCGCTCAGGCGGCCACGGCGTAGGAGGGGACTCTGCTGCTGGGCTGTCCTGGGGTGTTTGACGGTCGCGGACCGCCAGAAACTGTGGCACTGGCTGACGCGCTGTTAGCGCCTGGAGCCCCCGATCGGTGCCTGGGGGAGTGCCCCTCTTTGTCAGTCAAGAACCGACCGCGATCTGAGACTCTCATCCCATCCTCTATCGCGGAGCTGCTGGCAGGCCTGATCTGGGATGCCGCTCCGTGATCTGGCCGTTGTTGGAGCTGAGAGCAGTGTCCCTTATCGAAGGGCCCCCATGTGCTGCGAATGCTAGCCTGTCCGTCAGCGCCCTGCCAGCAGTGCAAGAATTGCCGCTTCGTAATACTGGCTGATATGATTTTTTTTTTTTTCTCTTTTTCTTACTATTTTTATATCTTTTGTATTTACATATCTGCTAAGAAATTTGATTTTAGCTGACTCTCCCTTATCTCCACCCTTTCCCCCCCTCTCTCGCTGCCTTCCTGCTACTTTTCTCCCCTCCCCCAGTTTCCCCCCCTATAAGCAGAGTACCTCTATTTTCGATGAGACCCCCCACCGATTCTCTCTGCGACCCTTGTGAACTCCTCTGATTCCCCGATGCGTTATCTTATTGCGTGCAATATAACGCTGAGAATTTTGTTTTTTTGGTTTTTCTATACTGTGCCATTCTAGATGAATGTGTGGCCCTGCTGCGAGGCCCTCACTTTGTAAGTCTGAAGTCATCTTTACAAAATAAAAATTTATATTAAAAAAATAAATCAATAATAGTGCAACACTGTAAAATCCGTTATAAATGTAAATCCGACAAATTCATATTTATTCCTCTCACATGGTTCAGAGCCTGTATAGGAACTGGCTCTGTAAGAATCGCAGGGTGGCACCTGCATCCATGATTGGTTTATGAGCGTTCCTCCAAAATAGAGCATGGGAGAATAGAATGGATCATAGGGTAGTATGCTTATTCTGATTTTTAATAGGTGAGACAATTGATGTTTCCTATGTGGTAGCCTTACTTTATATGGCTCAAAGTTATGTGCCTTTGGTCCCTTTTTATATAGGTGGTGCCCGAATTAATTGTTTTGGGTCAGCTGTCTTGATTCCAAAATGGAAGAAACTCCGATGGAACTAGGTATTACTTTAAAGTGTGTTTTTTATTTAGGGATATACAGATATAAAACAAAAAAATTCATTAGCATATAAAAACTCCTTAACATCGGTTTGCCAATAAAAAGGACCTCCAATATAAACGAGATACTTGTTTCGCTGATCACTGTCAGCTTTCTCCGTCTCTGTTTGGAAAATTGGTGAAGGGTCCTTAAAACACTTATAATGATAGCATCCGTGGGATTCAGAACGCATTGTTAAAGGGGTTTCAAGATGGCAGATGGTTTCTATGATGAAGACCTTGAGAATGAATTCCCAGAGGCGTAAGATGGCAGCCGTGGAACTTCCAGTGTCGCGACTTCCACTTTCTGTGCGCACATGTGTTTCTGGTTCTCGGCTTGCATCTCAGATGGAATAGGAGATGTTAAAACGATCGAGTTGTTATGTGCTTTGTGTCCTAGTTCTGATCTAGCCCCAGATCTTCTTCAGACATTGAAATTCCTATAGAGAAAGTGGGCTTCTTGATTTGTGAATGCAAATACTGTTTGTATTGTAGCTGCGAGTGGAGATGAGAAGCAGGTAGGAGATATTTTAGAGCTCTCCTTGTTCTTCATTCACTAGGGTGCAATTTCATGTAGAGAACTGAACTACCAATCCTTAACACCATTATTACCAATTGATTTTCAAAAAAAAAAAAAAAACCTGTCAGAAACCAGCATTTTTTTAATTTTTTAGTTGTTTCATTTTGGGAAAATTATTTTACCTTAATTATACAGTAATAGATATTTGGGAAATATTGAAGTTGCAATTTTCCCTTATATTTGTAAACAAAATCATACCCTACCTATGTTTCAAGGTATCTGGCATGGCACTGCGCTGGCATGTGGGGGTGACTGCGCTATAGAAGACTTTTGATTTGTAAAAGTGAGAAATTCTGTGCTTGGTTTGCATGCCCTACCCAGAATTCCCTGCTACATATGGAGAATGTGGCAAAGCCGCTCTGTGGACAAAGCAAGTATCTGATTTGCTTGGACATGTATATGGTTTTCCGCAATGATTTATAATCTCTCCTTCAATAATAAACACAATTATTAATGTTACTAGGACATAAACTGAGAACTTACTGACGGTTGGCGACAAGGTATATGTATGTTTGTGAGGTGATGTGGCACCCAGAATCCAGCCAGCAAAATGTGTAACCCGTTATTTATGATTTTCTTTGCAGTGCATACGCTGTTCATATGGAAGTTGGATGATTTTGTCTCTTGTGTTGTGAGCTCTTGTAGCTGGTTAAGTTGAAATAATCGTGTTCTGATTTGCCTTTCAGTTGGAATGTGTTGGGACTGTGGATAGCGGTATTGTTACAATGAGCTGGAGTCCTGATCAAGAGCTGGTTCTGCTTGTCACAGGTATACTAATACACTCTATAGATGCTTAAACTTACCTCAGCAAAACAAACTTTGAAATACTAAGGATGCTATAATAAAGAATTATTGTAAACGTTATTCTGGTTTAAAGGACCAGACACTGATGTGATTATGTCATGGTATTAAATATTTTCAGCAATGGTGGAACTACCGGGGGTACACGACACTCAGGCCCTTGAGTTTGGGGGGGCCCCCCACTGGACGCTGGAGCCTTGCCTGGGGCCTCACCTTGGTCTTGGGGACTGGTCCGGGGTCTCGGACAGTGGTGTATTTAGGTTTTGTGCTGCCCTAGGCCTGTCTAAACTCGTGCACCCCCTAATTTAAATTGGACACAGCCTTCCTGTCAAGGTCACACACCTTTCTGGTTAAACCCCGCCCTTCCTCTTTAGGCTCCACCTTTTCCTCTTAGAGGTCCGCCTCTTCCCCTCTGTATATTAAAAGTGGATACCAAGTGCCTACTTTTATATTTTGTATACCGTTTCAAATGTTGTAGCTATTATTTTATAGAGATAATCAAATAAAGTTATGAAATGTGTAAATTCAACCATTTTTACAAACCTCAGCCATGCATGTCAAGTACAAAAAAACAATAGTTGTCCCAAAAGGAACCACTAGGTGGTGAACTGACCACACAATCCCAAGGACCTTGCCCTCCTGAATAACTAAGGACAAACACCTAACAACCCAACACACCAATAGGGTGCTAAATCGGGGGGGGCTGGAAATGTGGGTCCCCAAACCGTAAACAATGAATTTATTAATCAGAAGTCAGACAATACCAAAAAGGTAAACACGCTATTAAAAAACATAAATGAAAAGTAGAGAGTAAATAAGGCGTGTCAGAATAGTGTACTCTCGTAAGAATGAGAGTATAAAGAGAAGCTAGCCACTGACTACGTAGTCAAAAATGAGTTTTAACAATAGAAGGACCCAGATTTTCCTCTGCAGACCCAATGATTGGATGTAGTACATGCCGTCCAGCAAATGCCACAATTCAGCAGTCATAAAGCGTATTCCTAGCACAGGACCACCGTCCAATAAATTAGCCCTCCTGGCCAATTGCCAGACACAAGTATACAATATATATCAAATGACCGATATATTGAAGTTGTATAGCCATCTATGAGTGTATCACAGAGCTTCACAGCAATAAAACTCCTAGTAATGTGCAGTGTGTATGAGCGTATCACAGAATCCACAGCAGTAAAACTCACACTCATACACACTGCACATTACTGTACCGCAGAGCTCTACGGCTATAAAACTCACAGTAATGTGCACTGCAATGAGCATATCAGAGCACCACAACAATAGAACTCTCACGGTAAAGGCACTGGCAGTGAGTATGAACGTACACTGATTCCACAGCAATAGACCTCTAATGGTAAAGGCAGGGAGTCTGAACGTACAGAGGATCCACAGCAATAGACCTAACCGTAAAGGCAATGAGTCTCTCCTTTTCAGGTCCCCCTCCCTTTATCATGTCCCTTTTCAGTCCATTTCACCCCACTCTCCTCATGTTCATTTCACTCACCCCCCCACTCATTTCATACCCCCCCACTCACTACTCATTTCATACCGCCCAACTCCCCACTCATTTCATACATACTAGAGATGTGCAATTAGTTTCGTTCCGAATTTAAATTCGGACGCAATTCACCATTTTCGTGTTTTGGGAGCATTTCCAGAAACGAAATATCGACCACCCGAAATTTCGGATCGATTCGGTGATCCAGATCATTTTGGCGATCCGGATCATTTCAGGTGATACGAATCAGTTGTTTTTTTTTGCTTTTTTTTTATGAGTTACTTCGTTTTTTTTTATTGCTTATTTAAGAATGGCAAGATTACTACTAGGGCTGTGCAATTAATTGCAATCGCAATCGAATCGCGATTTCCGACCATGCAATTAATAAATCGCATAAGGCTGCAATTTTCGGCTCCCTGTTAACTTCCGGCGGCATGGTGCTTTGGGCGCTCGCAGGGGGAACCACGTGACGAGCCACGTTCTCGCGGCTCGTCACATGGTTCCCCCAGGCGAGCGCCCAAGCTCCATGCCACCAGAAGTTAACAGGGAGCCGAACACGTGGCGCACAGAGGTGAGCTGGGGCAGTATCCACGTGCTGGGGCAGTATATCCATGAGCTGGGGCAGTATATCCATGAGCTGGGGCAGTATATCCATGAGCTGGGGCAGTATATCCATGAGCTGGGGCAGTATATCCATGAGCTGGGGCAGTATATCCATGTGCTGGGGCAGTATATCCATGTGCTGGGGCAGTATATCCATGTGCTGGGGCAGTATATCCATGTGCTGGGGCAGTATATCCATGTGCTGGGGCAGTATATCCATGTGCTGGGGCAGTATATCCATGTGCTGGGGCAGTATTTCCATGTGCTGGGGCAGTATTTCCATGTGCTGGGGCAGTATTTCCATGTGCTGGGGCAGTATTTCCATGTGCTGGGGCAGTGTCCATGTGCTGAATACTGAATACATTTAGAATGTATGTAGCATGTTTGAAAAAGCAAAAACAATTGGCTAAATCGCAAATAAAATCGCAATCGCAATATTCATTCAAGAAATCGCAATATGATTATTTTGTCAATATTGCACAGCCCTAATTACTACCAATAGAATGAAAGTTTCATTACTTGCTTATTATTTTAGGATTTTCTTTAAACATTTTTTGGGTGAAATTTTAGGTTTTCTAACTTTTTTTTTATTTTATTAAAAGAAACAAGGCTTTTTAACCCATAGGTTTCAATGCAGCATATGAATCCACACACTGCCGGGCAGCACCTCTCTCCAGTATAATTAATGCAGCATATTAATCCACACACTGCCAGGCAGCACCTCTCTGGAGATCGATTCATTGATTCGGATCAATCCATTTTTTGATCAGTTAGTTTTTCGTTTTTTATGAGTTATAATTAATGCAGCATATGAATCCACACACTGCTGGGAAGTTCCAGACAGTGTGCGGATTCATATGCTGCATTAATTATACTGCAGAGAGTCGCTGCTCGGCAGTGTGCGGATTCCTATGAAGTAAAGAAATTTACATTCTATTGGTAGTAATCTACTTCCCATTCTTAAATAAGCAATAAAAAACGAAATAACTCATAAAAAAAGCGAAAAACCAACTGATCCGAATCACCCAAAATGATCCGAAACACAATGATCCGAAATGAAATAAAAACTGTCCGAACTGATCCGAAACGGGAAAAAAACACCCGAAAAAAAGTCATGCACATCCCTAATACATACCCCTAGCTCGCCACTCATTTCATGTCATAACCCCCCCCATGTCATATCTTCCCCCCCCCCCCCGTGTTCAATTCACCTATGGTGAACCAGGGGGCTGGATCCTGGTTGCCAATGCTCTCCTCCGCAGCTCAGGCTGCACGTACATCATACTGGTGCACTGGGAGGAAGTGACGTGATGATCACTTCCTCCCAGTGCTGCAGAGTACACGTGGCTGCTGACTTGGGAGGAAGCAGAGTGTGCGCCCTATTGAGTCCCCCCAATCACTTCAAAAGGTGTCTCCCCGTGGTCTGCGGCCCTAATACAAGACTCCCAGCAGCTGCCCTTCAGCCCGGGGTGTGTGTACTTGCCATGAGAAACGAGGCTCCACCCACCAGCAAAGACCCATCTCTATGGAGACCCAGCGCTTCCTTCCATCAGCTGCGTGCGCTGGAGGCATGACGCCTGCCGATTGGACGCAAGGCGGCGACGCGACTTGTGAAAAAGCTTGGTGGTCCGGGTATCTAGAAACCGGCTGCCACGGGTCCCAGTGAGCAGCAGGGCGGATTTTTTTTTGTGTGGGGGGGTGGCAAAAAATGCCACCATCATGTAAACTGCAGCAAAAGTGCTGCCCTAGACCAAGATACATCACTGGTCTCGGGCCCAGTTCTCCTGGTCCGAGGTCTCGGGCCCGGTCTGCAGCTTCGTCGGGGGGCCCGGCGGGGTATTTAATTTTGATATATGTAATAGTCTGCCTCCCCCAACAGTTCCCTCATCCTATAACCTCTGATCTTGTTCCAGCGCCTTACTTGCAATACCACAATACAAAAATAAAGTGTATCGATCCTCATTTTCCTACAGAGCACCACAATTATGGAATAGCCTCCCAGACGCCATCAAATCTTCCCCCAGTCTAAAGTCACTTAGGAGATCTCTATTAACATACCTCAATACAGAATGCACATGTAAACCTGTAACATAATGACTATATTTCCTACATATTTATTTTCTGTGTTAATCTGTATATTTGTGTTTTGTTTTTAATATCTTTCATTTTTATTACTTTGTATTTCTGTGCCTACTGTAAAAATTTCAATGTTCTTGAACCCAGGACATACTTGGAAACAAGAGAAATCTCAATGTATCCTACCTGGTAAAATACTTTATAAATAAATCTCGCACATATGTGCCATAATTGGAATAGGCACAAGTCCAGCAACCTGCTCCTATATTTTCAGCCTCTTTTGCAATTGATATGAAAGTACTAACTTATGTGCATTGTATGGATGGTGTACTATAATTTTATGTTAATCGGGATTAATCACAGTGACGGACGCCGCTACTCGGATGGAGTAGATCCATCTTAGGTGCCGGGGTTGCTCTGCAGTGAGCAGCGGTAGCGAGCCGGCGTCCGGTCCCTTGCTGGAATATATTGAGTTAACCAGGAGGAAATACCTAGCCGATAGTCCCTCTTCCCAAATACTCGTCGAGACGCAGTACAGGTTAAGCAAGTTGGTTTATTGTAAAACAGCACATACACGGTACATTTATACGGTACAGTCCCATTGTTCTCTGCCATTCTCTCCCACCCCCTGGAGTGCGAGCTCTGACTCCGGCGCCGGAAACCCGACCTGGGACCAGCAGCTGATTGGGGGGTGATCTCGGTGGCACTCCTCTCTAGAACTCACCCCACAGTGGCACCATGTTCCCAGGGCCCCTCTGCCCAAAAAGCACTCAGGTGGTAGGTACAGGGGCTGAGCGGTGCAAGGAATGTCGGCGGTGCTTGGTCTCGGCCGGCGGCAGCTGCAGCAAGGTTGCGCTGGGCAGATAAACTATGATGGCAGGGCAAGGCAGATTTGGCAAAGAACCTAGTAAACAACCATAAACATACGGGCACAAATTGTACTAACGAATTCTACACTTGGGGGAACGAAAACTGGGCAATTTAGGTGTTATTAAATTGTGAGGGATTACAGGTGCGGTGAATTGCGAGGGGAAACGCAATACTCACAGGGATCATAAAGACATCAATTGTATAAACAAATTTTAACATGGAACCAACGAACTTTTAACGTTTTATGGGTTAATAAATTGAAGGTGACGGCTGTTCTGTCACACAGCTCCTCCGAGTCCAAAGATGGCAGACCCGGTGAGACCCTTAGTCGGTTTCGCCTGGGGATGTCCATGAAAGTCCGTTTGGTCTGGCAAGATAAACCGTCTGCATTGGCATTGTGTTTTCCAGGCCGATACTGAATAGAAAAATTAAAAGGCTGCAGTTTGAGGCTCCACTGCAGAAGTTGGCCATTGTCTCCGACCACCCGGTTCAGCCATACCAGGGGGTTATGATCCATGAGGACGGTGAA
Organism: Leptobrachium leishanense; assembly: GCA_009667805.1. Taxonomy (NCBI): domain Eukaryota; kingdom Metazoa; phylum Chordata; class Amphibia; order Anura; family Megophryidae; genus Leptobrachium; species Leptobrachium leishanense. The sequence goes on along the minus strand of CM019063.1, from coordinate 362,485,789 downwards.
GGAGCGCCCGTATAGGTAGGGCTGAAGTTTCTTAAGGGCCCATACCAGGGCTAAGCATTCTTTCTCGATGGCCGCATAGGCGACCTCCCTGGGTAATAGTTTCCGGCTGATATGGGCAACCGGGTGGTCCTGTCCATCTTCTCCGACTTGGCTCAGCACTGCTCCCAATCCGAACATGGAGGCATTGGTGTGAACGACAAAACGTTTAGTTGGATCGGGAGCTGCTAGTACGGGTGCCTCCACCAATGCCCGTTTTAACTGTTGGAAGGCTCCCTCACACTCCGGGGACCACAGGACTTGTCGGAAGATTTTTGCGGGTGAGGTCGGTCAGGGGTTTGGCAATGGCACTGTAATTGGGTACAAAACGTCGGTAGTACCCTGCTGTCCCCAGAAAGGCTAATACCTGGGTTTTGGTGCGGGGGGTAGGCCACTGGGCGACGGCTTAGATTTTGGCCGGTTCCGGACGCTGCTTCCCGCAACCCACTATATGCTCTAGGTATTGGACCTCTGACATCCCTATGTGGCACTTGTCGGGTTTGATGGTCAGCCCTGCCTCACTTATGCAGTCCAGTATGGTTCTTAAATGGAGTAGGTGTTCCTAAAGATGGCGATATCATCTAGGTAGGCACTCGTAAAGTCCTGCTTTCCGTCCAGCAGCCGATCCACCATGCGTTGGAAGGTGGCCAGGGCATTCTTCATCCCAAAAGGCATGACCCGAAATTGGAACAGACCAAAGGGAGTAATGAATGCCGATTTCGGCACATCTTCCGCAGCAAGGGGAATCTACCAATACCCCTTACATAAGTCAATGGAGGTGAGGAAGTTCCCCTGGGCAATGCGGTCGAGGAGCTCGTCTAACAGGGGGCATGGGGTAGGCGTCGGTGACTGTGTCCTCATTAAACCTCTGTAGTCAACACAGAACCTGGTAGTGCCATCCTTTTTGGGGACTAGGACCACCGGAGATGCCCACGGGCTATCCGATGGTTCTATTACCCTGAGATCCATCATCTCTCGGATCTCCTGCTTCATCCCGTCCTTTACTGCATCCGGGATGCGGTACGCCGTCTGCCTCAACGGGGCTTGACCTTGGGTATCAACCCGATGCAGCGCTACAGTAGTGTAGCCGGGGCGGGACGAGAACAGGTCTTTGCGCTCCTGGAGCAACTGCTGAGCCTGTTCTCTGTGGTGTGAACCATGTCCCTCGCCAAGCTGGACATCCGCTACCCCTCCTTTTGGCTCTAGGATCCCCTGGCAGCACCGGTAGGGGGAGACCCTCCAGGTCCCCCACATCCAGAGCGCAGATCGCAGCTACTGCCTCTTCCCTCTCATGATAAGGCTTCAGCATGTTCACATGAAAGGTTCGTTGGATCTTTTCATTGGAACAGCTGGCTGCTATGAAGGTGGTATCGCAGAGTTTTTCTATAATTTTGTACGGTCCCTGCCAGGCTGCCTGGAACTTATTCTGTTTGACCGGTCGGAGAGCTAACACTTTCTGCCCTAGCTGGAAGGTGCGGTCCCTGGCCGACCGGTCACCCACCTCTTCTGCATAGTCTGTGCGGCTTTGAGATTTTCCCGGACCAGGGCGGTCAATCTCTGCAGCCGATGCCTAAACTCGAGTACATAGTCTATGACCGGTGTCCCTTCTTCAGACAGGGTACCCACCCAATGCTCCCGGACCAAGTCCAATGGGCCTCGGACCCTCCGGCCGTACAGCAGCTCAAAGGGAGAGAAGCCGGTGGCTTCCTGGGGGACCTCCCAGTACGGAAAGAGGAGGTGTGGTAGGTGGCGTCCCCAGTCCTTATGGGACATGGTAAAAGTGCGGAGGAGCTGTTTTAAGGTCCCATTAAAACGCTCGCAGAGTCCGTTGATTTGCGCGTGGTAAGGGGAGCTGTACAGGGGTTTAATCCCGCACAGCTTCCAGAGCTGTTGGGTGACCTCGACCGTGAACTGCGTGCCCTGGTTGGACAGGATTTCCTGTGGAGATCCAACCCTTGAGAATATCTGGAGCAGAGCACCAGCCACGGTCTCCGCGTGGATATTCCGTAGTGCTATGGCCTCGGGGTACCGGGTCACGTAGTCAACTACGGTTAGGATGTATTTCTTCCACGTAGTGCTAGGCACCGCTAAGGGCCCTATCAGATCTACCGCTACCCTCCTGAATGGCTCTCCCACTATGGGTAGGGGTCTCAGGGTGGCCTTAGCTGTGTCCCCTCGCTTCCCTACTCTCTGGCATATCTCGCAGGTCTGGCAGTAATCCCTCACATCGCGAGATAGACCAGGCCAGAAGAAGCTCTGGGTCAGGCGATGCAAGGTCCGCCTGTATCCCAGATGGCCTGCTAGAGGAATATCGTGCCCGATCTTTAAGAGATCACGCCGATATTTCTTCGGCACTACCAGCTGTCGAATGGGTAGCTGGGCTGCCCTGCTCCCCCGGAGATCCTATACAACTTCCCCTGGTCCCATTCAAAGCTTATCTCCCGGGTCCCGGCCCACCTGCTGTCTGTAAGGGGCAAGGGTAATGTCCGCAAAGGTTTCCTTGGCAAAGTCGCCCTGGGAATCCCAAGTTAGTGTGGGTCGATTGTCTCGGTTAAGGTCGGGGCTGGTGGTTCTTACTGGAGTTCCTTCGGAGCTTGGGTGAGGAGCCTTCCGAGCCTGTTGTCGGGTGGTGACAGGGTATGCCTCTTCATTTTGGGTTTCCTCAAATGCAGAGGTGAGCAGACCGAGGTCGTTGCCCAGCAAGATCTCAGTTGGTAAGTCTCGCATGATTCCTACCTCCACGTCCTGGGCTTCGGCGCACGAAACTAGGTGGACGCTAGCTGTGGGGATCCGGTATACGTGGCCGCCGGCCACTCGGACAGCTACAGAATAGCCTGTAGCGGTTGCGGGCTGAATGAGGGGGGGCTGAGCCAATGTAAGGGTGGCCCCAGTGTCCCGTAGCCCTTGGGCTGGCTGGCTGGCTGGCTGTTGATGTGGACCATCTGCCGATGGTGCTGGCAGTTGTCCTGGGTGGCTGCCTGTATGGGCTTGGCCTCATGGAGAAGTCCAAAGTCCTTTTCTCCGGAGGTAAAGGTCTTGGGTGCCAGGTCATGCTGGCAGCAGAATGCGGAGGCTCTGGCCGGAGAGTAGGTTGGGCAAGCTGGTGGGGGTCGGCTCCGATTCAGGGGGCAGCGATCCCGAATATGTCCCAGTTGATTTCAGCCATAGCATCGTGGGCCAGTACTCTGGGGCTGTGGTGGGGGTGGTTGGTATCGGGGGGTTTGCTCCGGAGGTGTTGGCCGTGTAGCCATAGCGGGGTTGATCTGAAGAGGTGGTTTGGTCTGGTTGACGGTTTCTCGCCTGGCATCATTGTATTCGTCAGCCTGGCGGGTGGCCTCTGGTAGCGTGAGGGGCCTCTGATCTCAGACCCAGTCGCAGACTTCTGGGGGTGAATAGTTGTAGAATTGCTCCAGTAGCATCAGTTGAATGATTTGGTCAGGGCTGGTCGCCTGGCACCCGTGGACCCAGCTGCTGACGGCTTGCTGCATGCGGTGGCCCCATTCGGCATAAGAGTCAGCGGTTCCCTTCCGAAGGCCTCGGAATCTCACATGGTATGCCTCTGGGGTGAGAGCGTAGTGGGCTAGGAGATGTTCTTTGACTCGCTCATAAATCATGCAGTCCTCATCGTTCCTGCCCGGTACGCTTCTGCCGCTCTTCCGGTTAACTTGCTGGCCAGAATGGGTACCCAGTCCTTGCCAGCCACGTTTTGCAGCACACATTGTCTCTCAAGGTCCTGCAAGAACCTGTCAATATCTTCGCTCCCCTCTGGGAACATCTTGAAGGCTGCATAGAGAATCTTCTGCTTGAGGTGCCCTGTGCTGCCTCGGGATGCGGTCAACCCACCGGACCAGTGTTGTATCTCGGCCTGCCGGAGTTGATCCGTGCTAGCCAGGACGCCGGCAATTATGTCTGCTGGAGGGTCGGTTCCATACAGGGCAAGCCGCCACTGTACCTCCTGCCGCCACTCGGAGGTTTCTGAAGTTTCAGAGGGGGGCCATGCTTACCCGATCGTCTTCCATCAGTTCCTCGATGTTGATCGCCTTTGATTTACCACTGGCCGCTTTTCCTCTTGCCTCCAGCAACTCCTTCAACGCGGTCCTTTTTAGGCTGCTGTAGCGCTGTGCCATACGGTTCTCACCGCCTCTGGCTGAGGAAACCTTGTTGCCCCTGGGTATCTGAGACCGGGGTCAAGCCAGCGGCTATATTTCCCCCTGCTGGACTGGTCTCGGAGATCCCACCGCTCTGCCACCAATGTGATGGACGCCGCTACTCGGAGGGAGTAGATACGCCTTAGGTGCCGGGGTTGCTCTGCAGTGAGCAGCAGTAGCGAGCCGGCGTCAGGTCCCTTGCTGGAATATATCGAGTCAACCAGGAGGAAATACCTAGCCGATAGTCCCTCTTCCCAAATACTCGTCGAGATGCAGTACAGGTTATGCAAGTTGGTTTATTGTAAAACAGCACATACACGGTACATTTATACGGTACAGTCCCATTGTTCTCTCCCATGCCCGCCCCCAGACACCCCGGCACCAGTTATGCCACTACCTCTAGCCCCAGCCCTTTTTGTATGCTTAACATGGTCCCAGCTCTTGGTGCCACACTGTCTGGCCTGCCCTGGGCTGCTCCCCGCCCAGGAAATTCCACCCCCTGGAGTGCGAGCTCTGACTCCAGCGCTGGATCTCCTCTGCGGCTGGGAAACCCGACCTGGGTCCAGCGGCTGATTGGGGGTGAACACTGTGGCACCATGTTCCCAGGGCCCCTCTGCCCAAAAAGCATTCAGGTGGCAGGTACAGGGGCTGAGCGGTGCAGGGTGAAAGGAATGTCGACTGTGCTTGTTCTCGGCCGGCGGCAGCTGCAACAGGGTTGCGCTGGGCAGATAAACTATGATGGCTGGGCAAGGCAGATTTGGCAAAGAACCTAATAAACAACCATAAACATACGGACACAAATTGTACTAACGAATTCTACACTTGGGGGAACGAAAACTGGGCAATTTAGGTGTTATTAAATTGTGAGGGATTACAAGTGCGGGGAATTGCGAGGGGAAACGCAATACACACAGTGATCATAAAGACATCAATTGTATAAACAAATTTTAACATGGAACCAACGAACTTTTAATGTTTTATGGGTTAATAAATTGAAGGTGACGGCTGTTCTGTCACAATCACTAACCTCTGAATTGGCTCATAATTGCACCAAATGGTGAATTTCACGGTTCGGTGCAATTTCAGGACAATTCGTCTATTCATTAAGCTGTCAATTCTCCAAATACAGGTGACTTGCCGGCGTTCGGTGCACCGAAATTGTCCCCTAGATGACCATTGTGCCTTCTATTCACAGAATGTAGAATTTATTTTTTAAAAGACCTGTTTGTATTTTTTTGTGTTTTCTTAGACGACATTTTTGTTTTTTAAAAGACATTTTTAATTTTATAAGAGACCTTTTTATTCCTTAGATACAATTTTACTATTTTTTTTTAAATTTAAACTCCTATTGGGGGAATAGGAGACTCTTTTCTTTGTTTTTTTTACAGTTCGATGGAATCTGCCCATTCAGTGTTCATCGTTGTAGTTTGGATTTCGTGGACTCCAATTTCGTCAAAATACCGTGATCATTCGCTAAATAGCGAATTCACCTCATTTTCTGTGAACTAGAATCGCCAAAGTGCACTGAAATGTGGCAAAACGCACAGCACCGAAAATGCACACCATTTAGGTGCTTTGTGAATAGACCGTTATGATTCAGTCTTCTAAATGCAAACTATGTTACACCTGTATTTATCTTTTTAAGGTCAGCAAACCTTAATACTGATGACAAAAGATTTTGAGCCCATTGCTGAAACGCCTATCCATCAAGAGGATTTTGGGGAAGGTAACGTGCATGACATGGTGAACATTCAGAGGTTTTATTCCTTACACGTTCAAAAAGATTGAAGCAAAATACGTGACCACCTCCTGTAACAACAATGATGAAGAAAAAGTATACGTATCTGCGTCCTGCAAAGCACTGCCCTCTAGTGCTAGTAGAAATGGAAGATAACTGGAGCGGTATCTGTAAAATAAATTACAAAAACCAATGGTGCAGAACGCAGAAAAAGTTGCAAATAAGCCCCTGCTTTGAATAAACTCACAGGATGTACATTGATCATGGGCACATATCAGATCTTATGGATGTTACCCCTTCTGGACGGATATACAGGTCTCTTTAGGCGATCAGCTTGGATAGCAGAGGATTTTGTGCTTTAGACTCTTTCCAAAGAACACACCGCCGGGATCATCCAAAATGTGAAGGAAATAATCAAGCAGGAATTTAAGAATAGGATTTAATTATAACCAAAAATAAATAAACATAATCCAACGCGTTTCGTCTCTATAGAAATCGAGACTTCATCAGGGAAAATATGCTTCCCTGATGAAGTCTTGATTTCTATAGAGACGAAACGCGTTGGATTATGTTTATTTTTGGTTATAATTAAATCCTATTCTTAAGTTCCTGCTTGATTATTTCCTTCACATTTTGGATGATCCCGGCGGTGTGTTCTTTGGAAAGAGTCTAAAGCACAAAATCCTCTGCTATCCAAGCTGATCGCCTAAAGAGACCTGTATATCCGTCCAGAAGGGGTAACATCCATAAGATCTGATATGTGCCCATGATCAATGTACATCCTGTGAGTTTATTCAAAGCAGGGGCTTATTTGCAACTTTTTCTGCGTTCTGCACCATTGGTTTTTGTAATTTATTTTACAGATACCGCTCCAGTTATCTTCCACGTTCAAAAAGATTAGCAGAATTAGCAGTTTGAATTGTTTCCCTATTCTGTTATCTCAATTTTCCTTTCTAATACATTCAAAATCCATCATTAGCATATCAAAACCCCATTTACATATCTCTTTAAAGCAAGAATAGTGTGCCCCCTGTTTGAGATACAAAATTATTTGTTCTCTCTGTCTAGTTGCCTGTATTACTGTATACAAGCTGCAACAACCTTTTCTATGAAACTTTCCTATTTTAACCTGTAATGGTTATCTTTGAATCCTGTGTTTTAAATAATGTATCTGTTAACTTTTAAAAGTGCTGTTAGCTTCTTGATTGCATTCTTCCTTACAACTTTGTAACTAATTTTCAAGGCATGATCTACATATGATAAATTGAAAGGCTGAAGCCACCAGTAAAGACCTAATGGCACAACTGACATAGTGTAAAATGTTCCAATGCATTTTCATACTGTCTACCTACATGTTGCAATCTACACAATGTATGCCAGAATTTCCGCATTTCCACCGGTTTGACTTTATTGGGCCGAAGCTGAATCTCCTATAATTTTTTATTTCTGAATATATGTTTTCTGATCAAAAAAGAGAGGAGATTGAGAGTACAAAGCTTACAATCCCTTAGTTGGTCAGAAGAATTAAAACCATAAGTTTATTAGTGGACAATGCCAATTAAAAAAATAGAGAACACAAAAAATCCCGTATATAAGCCGGTATAAATTGATTGAAAGAGACCAGCATATATAAAATATAAATCCAGCATTTTAAGTATACTATGATGCTGTTAGTAAAATATCATTTTTAGGCATTGAAAAGTGCTAGTAGAACACGTACATGTATACACACTCACCCAGACAAAAAGTGGTAGCCTAAACTACACAGTGCGTTTATCAATAACAAGATTAGATGAAATATTGGCACACCAATCTATTGCACAGCCCCCACAAGGGAATTGGTTGAATGAATAAATGAATAGTAACCTATAATAGGTAAGTAGAGTCATCCTGAGTTGATACCCCCTAGTAGGTGGAATGTCAGGGAAATAGAGGACCAAACAATAGTGGTCCAAGCGGCTGCAATTAGACATACAAAAAATCATCCAGAGTAGATATTGGGGGGGGGGGGGTATACCCTAGTGTCCAGCCCTTTGCTTATATAGATTTCTACTCTATCCCTAACTTGTCCCTAAAATGGAACCATATAGTTAGAAACAGTCAAGAGTGTACTGAAATTGAATCGTGCATAGCAGCAACTTAGAAATCAATATAGCGTAAATGCCATACTTTGAATGAGAAACAAATCATTGCTGGATCAACATACAGGTGAAACTCGAAAAATTAGAATATCGTGCAAAAGTTCATTTATTTCAGTAATGCAACTTAAAAGGTGAAACTAATATATGCGATAGTTCAAGCTGCGATTTGTCATAATTGTGATGATTATGGTTTACAGCTCATGAAACGCCCAAATCCACAATCTCAGAAAATTAGAATATTACATGCAATCAATAAAACAAGGATTGTACATAGAACAATATGGGACCTCTGAAAAGTATAAGCATGCATATGTACTCAGTACTTGGTTTGGGCCCCTTTTGCAGCCATTACTATCAGTCTGTGGCACTGCTGAGGTGTTATGGAAGACCAGGATGCTTCAATAGCGGCCTTCAGCTCTTCTGCATTGTTCGGGCTCATGTCTCTCATCTTTCTCTTGGCAATGCCCCATAGATTCTCTATGGGGTTCAGGTCAGGCGAGTTTGCTGGCCAATCAAGCACAGTAATCCCATGGTCATTGAACCAGGTTTTGGTGCTTTTGGCAGTGTGGGCAGGTGCCAAGTCCTGCTGGAAAATTAAGTCAGCATCCCCATAAAGCTCGTCTGCGGAAGGAAGCATGAAGTGCTCCAAAATCTCCTGGTAGACTGCTGCGTTGACCCTGGACTTAATGAAGCACAGTGGACCAACACCAGCAGATGACATGGCTCCCTAAATCAACACAGACTGTGGAAACTTCACACTGGACTTCAAGCATCTTGCAGTGTGTGCCTCTCCATTCTTCCTCCATACTCTGGGTCCTTGGTTTCCAAATGAGATGCAAAATTTGTTTTCATCAGAAAGAGGACTTTGGACCACTGAGCAACAGACCAGGTCTGTTTTTCTTTAGCCCAGATAAGACGCTTCTGACGTTGTTTGTTGTTAAGGAGCAGCTTGACAAGCGGAATACGACATTTGAAGCCCATGTCCAGGATCCGTCTGTGTGTGGTGGCTCTTGATGCACTGACTCAGGCCTCAGTCCACTCCTTGTGAAAGTCCCCAACACTTTTGAATGGCCTTTTCCTGACAATCCTCTCCAGACTGCGGTCATCCCTGCTGCTTGTGCACCTTTTTCTTCCACACTTTTCCCTTCCACATAACGTTCTATTAATGTGCTTTGATACAGCACTTTGGGAACATCCAACTTCTTTTGCAATGACCTTTTGAGGCTTTCCCTCCTTATGGAGGGTGTCAATGATGGTTTTCTGCACAACTGTCAGGTCAGCAGTCTTTCCCATGATTGCAATTCCTACTGAACCAGACTGAGAGACCATTTAAAGGCTCAGGAACCCTTTGCAGGTGTTATGGCTTATTTTAACTGATTGGAGTGGGACACTTTGAGACTAGAATATTGTACCTTTTCACAATATTCTATTTCTCTGAGATTGTGGATTTGGGGTTTTCATGAGCTGTAAGCCATAATCATCACAATAATGACAAATCACGGCTTGAACTATCTCCTTTTATTAGTTTCATCTTTTAAGTTGCATTACTGAAATAAATGAACTTTTGCACGATATTCAAATTTATCGAGTTTCACCTGTAAATGGCAGAAAAAAAGTAACAGTTAAAAAGCGTGAATACCCATAGAAGAAGGTATCGCGCTGCTTCTAAAATTATGGTTTTAATTCTTCTGACCAACTAAGGGATTGGGAGCTTTGTACTCTCTTTCTTGTACTTCATATCAGGGTTTAATCCCAATCGGTCAGGGGGAATTTCTCCAATTATTCCCTACCTCTGTTTAGGGGTTAAGGGGTTGTTTCTGATATGTTTTCTGTTTATTGAAATGATTAGACCTACACATCATTGTTGGAAATGGGCTACAATTTTTTTCCATAATTATCTGTGTCTATATTTTACAGGCAAATTCATAACGCTTGGGTGGGGTAAAAAAGAAACACAGTTTCATGGCTCCGAGGGAAAGCAAGCGGCTCACCAGAAAAAATTAACGGTAATATATGAGTCTCCGTTATATGTGATATTTGAAGCACTGGGATGCGCAGCCCGTTCCATTAGGGTATGCACCTGTGAAACCTTATTTTGAGAAGAATTTGCACAAAATGCACATTTTTCATTGGATATAACAAGCCTGTAATCAGAGATCAGTTTTTATGCGATTCATCATGAACCAGGTAAGGGACACCTAACATCCAAAAGTAAAAGGTGAAAGAGGACCTCTTTACCCAACGATAGGTTGTGCCGTGGCACACACTCTGCGCATGATTTGAAGTTATTTGAAAATATGTACCATTGTCTTTTGCATGGTATCCATATCTATACAGTAGTTTATGTGTAGGAGAAGTAGAAACTTTTTGGCCTACATAATCTCCTTTAAACATCTGTCACAGCTCCACCTATAAATAAATCTCTCATGCTTAAGACCACAGTTTGTTGCCTAAAACTGAAGCAAGCAGCATAGAACTGACGTGTCAATCCAGTACAAAAATTATGCAGAATCTGTCAGGCAGGGGTGGGGGGGAGTTTTTATTAAATTATATTTAATTTATATAATTATATTACCCCTTCTAGTCCACATCAAGCCTCAACGTTTGATGTGACTGGTCATGTATGGCAGGTTACTGTACGTTTACAGTTACTATACTTTATTTTAGGAAGCTCAAATGTAACGGGAGATGGAGAATTACAAGGGATGCCTAGTCTAGTTGCTTTTTATTTAAGTGTGCAAAAAAAATGTTAACACAAAAGAACTGGTTATAAGCGGATTTGCAACTGCAAACTTACTTAGCACCGTAAAGAAAAAAATCCCATAAATATAAAACTTGTCTCTCGAGGCTCTCCTCACTGGAACCTCCTCCTCTTGTGTAAATGGAAGAACACAAACAATAAATAGTTCTTCAATGTTCTTCTTCCACAAGTGCTAAAAGAAGTCCTACAAGTGCTGTGCTCCATGGAGTCCGATAGACTCCAGCAGAGAATACCTTTGGTAGAGCTAGTAATGTAAGATCTGATGCAAATTATATCGTTCAGCAAAAGTTATAACGTAAACCTGAGTGTCCCTCTTCAGTATTAGAAAAGGTGCATTACCAGCAAATTTGTCTGAATTGGAGATGTGATGCTTCAAGGAGTGGGAAGGACCCCAGAACGTAGGGCAAGGTTAGAGGTCAGTGGCAACAGTAGGAAATGGTAGGTTGGCCAAGATAAGCTACATCTAAAAAAAAAAGGTCTCCGAGACCAAGGGTGTGCCCAAGTATCGGATGTGTAGTTGCTGACCTGGGTATTTTGAAGTAAAGATTCATGGTAAGGACTAGAATGAGGAGGCTTAAAGAATTTCTTCTTCAAGATCAATCCACAGCTTCTCTGGACTATGGTTCACTCATTCCATGATACGATGGAGATGCACTGCGTTGTTAATATCTCTAGAGATCTGGCTGGTCTAATCCACACTCAGTCTAGTAAGAATAGAGTTTTTCAGTCGGGTGTGGTTTTTGTACCACAAAACCCAATGGACCTTCAATTCAGTGATCTGGAAGTATGTGGTCAGTATGTGGTCAGTATGTGTACAGTCTGTGGTAAATACGCGAGAAGCGGCATGACATTCATTCTGAGGACAAAATAATTCTCCATCCACTAAAAACAACACTTCATTTCCAGTCTCAAAGAGGAAAGTGTAAAAGATGCGCCGGAATATAGCCTTATGTAAAGTGTATGGACTTGATGCTAACCAGATCCCCAAATATCTAATTTTATCCTAACTCCATCGAAATGATAGGCAACCTTGAAGCAGATCGTTTAGCCCCTGGGAACATAAACCTAAAACATTTTGGGTAAGCTAAAGTTTATTTGCAGTCCCACCTAGGATTCATATGTCTTAAGTCATGAATGAGTTGTAGAAGCAAACAGGACAATTGTGTGAACAAAAATAGGTTATCCATTACAGGTAATGCAGACTATTCATTTGTTGAAAAATTTTGATATACTAAAATTGACGTTTCTTGCTTTTTATAGATTGCATGCAATGATGTCATGTTTTTTATTTTTACATAATTTAGGGAGCCTCCCCAGCTTTGCCTTGGGATGATCGCAGGCCTAGAGTATCTTGGAGAGGGGATGGACAACTCTTTGCTGTTAGTACCATTTGTCCAGTGTCTGGTAAGATCCAGGGTGGAATAAGTTTTTTTTATTCTATAACAGAAAATACAGTATTTACTTGGTTTGTGTATTGTCTTTTGATATCAGCAGGTATTGATAGTCTTTTTGACAGATTTCACTGAGGGAATCACAGACTTGAGATTTAAAATAGACAAGCAAAGGGACATAGAAGGTGGTGTGTCTGTGTTTACTTTTTCTGGGGATTGTGAAAGCCTGTAGCATCCCAAGGTGGATATAAACAACCTTTTGTGTAAATGAAGACCTGCTTGTATAGCTATTCATGGAGATGTTCTACTAATAATTAATGTAGAATGCTAGAGGGCTGATTAACTAGTATTCGGACAGATCATATTGGCTGAAAATAATCACGAAATTACATTGAAGTGGTTGAGTATATGAAACCCATGGATCAGAGAAGTCATTGATTTGTAAATGGACATTAGGACAGACATTTGGCTTTCATTAGTTTGATTTTCCTTAATAAGACTATACGCTCTGGAAGGTATATCGTATAAACCACTGATCACAAGGTGTTCACCTTATTGAAAGGGGATGTTGTTATAGGGGATCTGTACCGTAAATGTTGGAGTATGAATATATTGGAAATTTTGATTTGAAGTAGAAGATATCGGCAGCTAAGGGCCTTTTATTTTACTTGCATAACTGTAGAGGCTTTTCATTTTTAAACAATTGCTCATATTCAGCATTCTTACCACATTTATAGATGTACCCCTTATGAATGCAACACTTTAATTAAGATGCCAGCAGTCCCATAACAATTATTGTAGCTATGTATTACGCTTTATATTACTATAACGTATATGACCTTATTCCCTGTTGTGGATTGTGGGAATGGCAGTTGAGTAGTCCACATTGTTCTATAAGCTATTTGCTTGTGAGAGCCAGTATAGTCGGATTTATTTTTCATTGTGGGAGACTACTCTAGAGATAGAATTATTAGGCACCTTACTGATGATAGGTGAGGTCGTTATTGGGGATGTATAGGTAAGCCTTGATAAACATAGGCATTGAAGGGTTCTCTACTCAATGTGCATGATTGTTCATGCCTTTTGTTTTCTAAGTATTGCACTCAAGTATACCACTAGATTTCGGTGACAAAAATTTACCTTAAAATTGGAGGGGTCGTGGTATATTCGAGACATCTGCATCGCACGTAAATAAAACTTGGCGTACTCAGGGGTCCCAAGTCTCCTGAAAGTTCATGTATCTCCCTGAAATGAATGTGGGCTCCCTGACGCCCGCAAACACTTCGGGAACTCCCGAATTTGGGAAAGGTGGGATCCATCATGGCCAGAGGGCACGCTTGGTTTAAGCCAATCATTCAAGATTAGCTTAAAACTGAGCATGCACCCTCACTCTGCACAGCACGCCGGCCTCCCCTGCCATTCCAGTAAATGAATGTGCTTATTGTGCTGTAATGACATGTATGGATATTTAATCTGTAAATAAAATGTTATTCATTGAAAAAAGTTCTCATACTCGCCTCTCCACGCTCCCTCGCTGTGCTTCTCTGTCCTCCGCTCCCCCCCCCCGTACTTTCAGTTTGCCGGCTGCTGTGTGTATGTATGTGATTCACTACACAGACAGCAGGGGCAGCACTGAGCCAGCATAGCCTACGCAATTTGCGCAGCTGAACGCTACGCTAATTGCGTAGCTCATCAGATGTCCTGGTTCTACGCTCTTCAGTGCCCCCAGAGGCACTGAGAGCAATTGAAAGCTTGAGCCAATGGGAAAGCTCCATTGGTCTCAAGCAATTCTTGTTTTTTTTTAAAAAAAAACACCCCTCATGCTAGGCAGAGCTCCACATGGATTGATTGACGCAGGACAGTCATGTGACTGTCCTCATCAGTCGTGGGGGAGGGGGGGCAGGCAGAGCTCAGCAGTCAGCATGTGTGTAATAGTGCCCTCTATTAGTCAGTATTGTAAGTGCATGCTCTTAGAACTGTAAAATGCAAACTTTACTTTATAAATAGTGAAACTCTTCTCCTATATAATGATAATCAAATGCATAAATTGAGACTGCGTAACCCTGTGTATATCTGGCTCTGATACTAGCCAGTGCCTCACCAGCCACTGGCCTCACCGCACGTCACTGGCCGGGAGGTGTCGTTTTCTGACCTCCAGCTCCAGCAGTCAGGCTCATCCACTGCGTCATCTGCCAATAGTTAGCCCCACCCCGTTGCTGCCCCATCCTGACGTCACTGCAGATGTGCTGCGTGATTCGCCTCACATTCTGAATGTGAGGAGAAACGCACCTCGCCTTTGCAGTGATGTCAGGAGCTAATATGGGGGGGCTGGCTATTGGCGGACAACGCGGTGGATGAGCCTGTCTGCTGGAGCTGGAGGTCAGAAAACAACAGCTCCCGGCGTTCTGGCTATCGGTAAGTGATTCACTGCATTGGTCACCTCACTCTGCTGGGGGCTCCATACTTACTAACAACTATCATTCTAGAGCAGAGCACCCTGGCCTGAGGGGTAGCATGTCTGTGTTAAGAGAACCTCCAAGGATTTTAATTGTTTACCGGTACAGTATACTTTTATAATTTTGCTCCTCGCTTTATATTCGAGTCTTGAGTATTCTCTCATTTCCATAATAAATCTCTATCCATCGCGTTATATTTGGGTCGCTCTATACTTGAGTATCTACGGGTATTTATTATACCTCAAATATATCCTTATTTGTACCCCTTTTGAAACACTATGTATTACAGCAGTCTAGTGTTAATACTTGCAGTTCTACATTACTTTTTATACTACTATAATAAGCTGTGACCATTTATTTACTTACATCACCATGCTAAATAATGCCTAGTATGTATATGATTAAGAAGCGTGATTAATTCAATACACATGGATACAATTAAACATGTTTTTTTTATTTTCTGTTAAGATTTTAATGATTATTAATAAAGTTATTTTGAAGTACATTAGGGCAGAATAGTTTAGCTTTCTTTGGTAGTTCTCAATATTTGGGTTACGGCTGGCCGTCCACTGGCACCATAGTCGAGCGAACAACTTGGTCACCTGACTACGGACATCGTCATCGGGTGATCAGGGTCGGTCACTGAAAGCATCTGTGGACAACCGAGATCGGCTGATGGACAGGCCGCCGGGTGATTAAAAAAAAAAAAGGAACCCCCCCCCCCCTTGCGGGCTAAAAAAAAAACGAAACAGAGTTTCAGCATCAACGACTTGCTGGCTTGCAGTGAAAAAAAAAGTCCTTGCTGGCTTGCAGTGAAAAAAAAACTCGCCAGGCTGTGGGGAATTGACCCTCAATCTCCCTGGTGCTGAAAATGTTTCAGCATCAGGGAGAACAATGCTGGAGCCGACTCACAAAGAAAAAAAAAACTACTTTTGAAAAAAAATCCTCATCTTTGTTAAAAAAAAAAAAGATAAAAAATAAAAAAAAATAAAAAAATGGAACCAAAAAGTTCGTTTAAAAAAATCCAGAATAATACATTAAAAAATCCTAAAATATCAATAAATAAAAGGCTTTTTGCTGCAGATCAAAAAAATAATCGGTTGAATAAAAAAAAAATCAATAAAACGAGAATATGTTTTACATTGAATCCTATGGGCTTTGCAAACATCTGTTTTCCTATACAATGCATCTTTTTCAGTTTTCCCTGCACGGCACAGTGGTATAACTATACAATGCATCTTTTTCATGTAAACTTGTACCAGATTGTCCGATAAAATCAATTGAAATTGAAAGGATCGCAAATCTGTTGTAGGCGCATAAAATCGTCTGAAATCGTCCGTCGGTGGTCGGATGCAGTAGAAGAGGGGGCTGATTCACCTGCATGTTGTTGGATTGGTCAGACAACTTCAGACGATTATAGGATGATCGCACAAATACGTTGCCAGTGGATGGCAGTCTAGCCCTTTTCTGCACTAATAGTATTGCTCTATATAGTTTTTCTATTCCGGTTTAAATACCAGCAGTGCTGCTGAAAATCAGTGCACCGGCAATTGCAAATCCTGTCGCAACCCTAATCAATGAATCACTGGCGACTGGATACATACCCAAACTCTGGAAGACTGCGAGAGTAGTACCTATCCATAAAAGTGGTGACCGTACTTTGGTATCCAATATCATTGCTCCCTGTAATGTCAAAAATTTTGGAAAAATGCGTCTACACACAATTCCGTGATTATTATCAATATTGGAACTACTTAACCCCAGATCAATCAGGCTTTCATCCAAATCACTCAACTACAACCACCCTTTTAAAAGTCTGCAATGATATCCAAGCTGGCATTGAACAAGGAAACCTAACCGGAGCCATCTTCCTTGATTTTATCAAAGCCTTTGACACAGTAGACCAATGGCATCTTGTTAAAAAAAAACTTAGACTGTGGTATTGGTGATCGCACGCTAACCTGGTTTCAGTCATATGTATCTGATCGGTCGCAATATGTGTCCATTTCTGGCAGCTCCTCCCTCCCCCTCCCAGTCACTTGCGGTGTACCCCAAAGCTCAATACTCAGCCCCCTGCTATTCACGATATTCATAAATGATCTGCCTAACATCTGCAAAGCCTCAACTGTACACATGTATGCAGACGACACCGTAATCTATACCAACAAACCAAATCTCCCACAGCTGGAGGCCGTGCTGCAAGAACAATTCACAGAGGTAGAAAAGTGGATGAAACACAACAAACGTTTCTTAAATACTGACAAAACGGTAACGATGCTCTTTGGAACAGCACCTAAACTACATAAATTGCAAAATCCCCATCTATGTGTGTGGACAAAATCAAATGGCACGCTGACCACAGTCACTTCTCTCAAATATCTAGGTATGTGGTTAGACCCAAATCTATCCTTTGGCCCCCACATCGAAAAACTCTCACCTAAAATTTACCCCAAACTAGGTGCCCTGTACAAAAACAAATCCTGCCTGAGCCCCACGGTAAGCAAGCAAATTGTACTACAAATGCTTATGCCGGCTATTGATTATGGAGATGTAGTGTATGCAGCAGCCCTGCAAACACACCTTCAGAAACTTACTACATTGTATAATTCATGCTGCCGCTTTGCGTTACAATGTAACTACATGACCCACCATTGTGACATGTTAAAAGAGCTAAACTGGCCGTCGTTGGAGTCTAAACGTACCCTTCGCCTTTCCAACCTGGTGTTTACAGTTGTGTTCAAAATTATTCAACCCCCAATGCTGTAAAGGGTTTTAGGGAATTTAGTGTACATTTGTAATTGTATTCAGAATGAAATCCTACAAGGACTTTTTAAAGAACCATATGCAACTAAAATGACATCAATTGATTTTGTAATACAGTAGTAAATGTTTCTTTTGTGAATTCTTCATTGACACAATTATTCAACCCCTTAAAGACTACCACTCTGAAGAACAGAGGTTCATTCAAGTGTTTTCAATCAGGTATTGAAAACACCTGTGGATGTCATGGAGCAGCAAAAAAGCATAATAAGCACCAATTAGGCAGCTTTAAAATGACTGTGATACTCAGCTCCTTCTAGACATTTACTGGTGTGGTTACAAACACGGTGAAGTCAAGAGAATGGTCCAGGAAGACAAGAGAAGAGGAGATTACTCTTCACAGGAAGGGCAATGGCTATAAGAAGATTGCAAAGATGTTAAACATACCAAGAGAGACCATAGGAAGCATCATTCGCAAATTCAAGGCAAAGGGCACTGTTGAAACGCTACCTGGTCGTGGCAGAAAGAAGATGCTGACTTCGACTGCTGTGTGCTACCTGAAGCGTAGAGTGGAGAAAAGTCCCCGTGTGACTGCTGAGGAACTGAGAAAAGATTTGTCAGATGTGGGTACTGAAGTTTCAGCTCAGGCAATACGGCGCACACTGCGTAATGAAGACCTCCATGCCAGAACTCCCAGGCGCACCCCCTTGCTGTCTCCAAAGAATAAGAAGAGTCGACTGCAGTATGCCAAAAGTCATGTGGACAAACCACAGAAGTTTTGGGATAGTGTTCTGTGGACTGATGAAACAAAATTAGAACTGTTTGGGCCCATGGATCAACGATATGTTTGGAGGAAGAACAAGGCCTATGAAGAAAAGAACACCTTGCCTACTGTGAAGCATGGCGGGGGGTCAATCATGCTTTGGGGCTGTTTTGCTTCTGCAGGTACAGGGAAGCTTCAGCGTATGCAAGGTACCATGAATTCTCTTCAGTACCAGGAGATATTGGATGACAATGTGATGTAGTCCGTCACAAACCTGAGGCTTGGTAGACGTTGGACCTTTCAACAGGACAATGATCCCAAGCATACCTCCAAGTCCACTAGAGCATGGTTGCAGATTAAAGGCTGGAACATTTTGGAGTGGCCATCGCAGTCACCTGACTTAAATCCGATTGAGAACCTCTGGTGGGACTTAAAGAAAGCAGTTGCAGTGCGCAAGCCTAAGAATGTGACTGAACTGGAGGCTTTTGCCCATGACGAATGGGCGAAGATACCCGTAGATCGCTGCAAGACACTTGTGTCAAGCTATGCTTCACGTTTAAAAGCTGTTATAACTGTAAAAGGATGTTGTACTAAGTACTAAGATTAAATGTCACTTGGGGGTTGAATAAAACTGATAATGATGTGAGCACAGAAAAGACATTTGTGGTTATTTCATTATAAATGTTATGTTATATTTGTCTGACCTACACGTGCCTCTTTGATTTAATTGTAAGCAAGATGACTGAATGATCAAAATCAATGTCAAACTGGCCAAAACACTAAATTTCAGTGGGGGTTGAATAATTTTGAACACAACTGTAAGAGCTTTTCTGGGAAGCTGCCACCCTACCTGAATAGACTGCTTCCTCTAGCAGTTCCCTCATCCTATAACCTCTGATCCAGGACCAGCACCTTACTTGCAATACCACAGTACAAAAAAAATGTGGCTCGACCCTCATTTTCCTACAGAGCACCACAGTTATGGATTAACCTCTCAGACGCCATCAAATCTTCCCTCAGTCTAAAGTCACTCGAGCTCCCTATTAACATACCTCAATAAGGAATGCACCTGTAAACATGTAACTTAATGACTATTTCCTACATATTTATTTTATGTTAATCTGTATATTTGTGTTGTTTTTTTTATTATCATGCATTGTATTACTTTGTATTTCTGTAACAACTGTAACATTTTAATGTTCTTGAACCCAGGACGTAGTTGAAAACGAGAGAAATCTCAATGTATCCTTCCTGGTAAAATCCTTTATAAATAAAATAAATAAATTTCTGCCTGTATGCTGATAATGCAAACCCCACATGACATTGCACAATATAAGCGATGCTATCTACAGTTTAACTCTTTACGTAGAAACTTTTTCTGTAAAGGTTAAACAAATACATGAAAAATAGAAAATGGGCAGATTTACATTATTATGTGTTTTTTTTAAATCTATTTTGGAATAAATGATCAATGTGCAAATTTTCTATTTTACGGTATGTTGTTAACTACACATTCCATGTTTCAAATAAATATTTTTCCCAACAAAATGCGCTTGGTGGTGAAGTGATTAAAACAAATTGCATTCATATCAAAATGGACATTGAAGCAAACCGTTTGTTTTGCACAGAGGCCCGCAAGATCAGAGTATGGAGCAGAGAACTTGCCTTGCAGTCTACAAGTGAACCTATAGACCTCTTGGAACAAGCAATCTCCTGGAAGTAAGTTTAAACGTGGTTTTATACAAACTATTGCACATGACACTGTTTAACTGAAAATATATTCATCCTGGATTCTTTGTGTGGGAAAATCATTTAGGACAGGGATCCCAAACTCTGCCACCCTCCCAGAACTATACCACTATAATAAGCTGCACAACTGCAGAGGTCTTTAATTTTTAAAGGATTGCACATGTTCATCATTCATAACACATTTATATATGTACCCCTTATGAATGCACATAATTATCATATTTCACAAAAATTGTAATTTGCATTACTCTTTATACTACTACTATAACGTATATGATCTTATTCCCTGTTGTGGATTGTGGGAATGGCAGTAGAGTAGTCCACATTGTTTTATAAGCTCTTTGCTTGTGAGAGACAGTATAGTCTGTTTGGTTTCTTTTTTGATGTGGGAGACTACTCTAGAGAGAGAATTATTAGGCACCATATTGAAAGAGGAGGTCGTTATTGGGGATGCACAAATGTTAGGGAAGCCTACAAATCCCAGAATTCTCTGAATTCAATATAGGGCTAGAGAATCATGGGAGGTGTAGTTTAGGAACATCTGAGGGGCTGAGGTTTGAGAACCCTGATTTCGGAAACATAGCTAAAGTTTCTGGAGAAGTCACTTATTATAATGAAGAATGTTTTCTTCTAGTTCAACCAGATAATCCGTGATATGGTAACTGAGAATAGGGTAACCAAAGTTTAATCAAAATTGCATGTACGTATAAACATAGGGCTCTATCACATTCTTCGCGCACAATTGTGTGCGCGCGCAAAAACACATTAACGCGAGGGGCAAAACCCTTTGCGCCGAACGTCGTATTACGACGTTCGCGCACAAAATATGCATTCATGTCTAACACGAGTGACCCTGCGCGCGAACCCTTTGCGAGCGCAATTTAGTGCGCGCATCCTATACTTAACATTGTGAGCGCAAATGCGTTTGTGTGCTGGTGCGCGCATGCTACTACAATCTTAGCTCAAAATTTAATGGACAACGTTTGCGCGCATAATTTTAACGTCTTTGAAAAGCTGGTGGTAACGGCAAATTGTAACAACCTGACCATACCAAACTGAGGAATCACAATGGAGAACGTTGATGCGCACGTTTTTTTTAATAGATCCGTCAAAAATTACGGCCACTACCTTGTCTTCCTTCAGAACGTACGTCTGTTGTGCGAAGTCCGCACAAAAATGCGTTCGTCTGACGGACTCGCGTTAAAAATTACATTGCACTCACTGATTTCTGCGCGCAACGGTACTCTGCGCGGATTTTTGCCGTCGGTTTTACGAGCGCAATTTCCCGACGGATGAAAAAATGCACGAGGAATATAATTCCAGCAGTGATTTTCGTACGTTAACGTTTAGCGCTTCGTGCAAAAAAAACACGCGATTAGCGTCCGTTTTTTTTGCGTTAAGAATGTAATAGGGCCCATAGTGTTTATGTGTGAGTTTAAGACTTCTGGCACTGGCCTCTGCCCACAGTGAACCCAGGAACACATTCACACACACTGGCCTCTTTTTCCAAACAAGTGCACATGTTTAGCCTCTCCTTTCTTGGTTCTATACACACAATTTGTTGGTATGCACTGATATGTAGTTTCAGTTTATGTATTGACAGCAGCCTAGGAAGTAATATAAATTTAAAAAAAAATAAAAAAAAAATACACGTTCTATCTTAAAAAATTAGAACAACCACAGCTAATTGTTACTTCAGGGCATTGGAGGGAATAATTCTTCATCAGTGCATTGTCTTCACTCTATTGTTTTAGATTAGATGATGACTTCAACAAGACCTTTAATAATTATTCCCACATGTACGTCTGTAGTTCAGGTGTGGAATACGGTTATATATTGAAAATGTATAAGAATTACTCTCACTCTTCCCTTCTACTGGCTCCTCCTTTCTTCTCCATGTCCTCTGTCCTCCTCTTGGCCTTTTTTCTTTTTCCAAACTTCCTTTTTTGCCCCGTCTCTTTCCTTTTACCTCTTTTTTGCCTCTCCTCTCTCGCCTTTTCCCTCCTTTCCGTCCTTGCTTTATGTCCCCTACTAATTGAATACAATACTCCTTTTAAATACAATTTATCTCATTGGCAAACTGACGCAGTACACAGCAGGATCATTTGCTCGTCACGCGTTCGAGGTTGAATGTCTGTGGTTATGTATACAATGTTATGATGATGGATAATCATTTTATAGTTAACTTTTTCTCTACCAACTGGTTTACCACACAGCCACTGTCCGAAACCAGTGAGTTTATGGAAAACTACTTTCTATTACCCACACTGCAACTATGTATGCAACGTCTCTAAATGCATTATTACACTAAGTAAGCTCATTTAACAGAGGCTTCGTCCTGCTGGTCAAATTTCTCTACTTCAGTTTGTGTCCATATGAAACAAGCAGGCAAGACTCTGTATCTGTCATGTACACTGAGAACAGTTCTGTGGGCTGCAGCACATTGGCTGTAGTGTCTGGTATGCTGCAACTTTAGGGACATTTTCTAGGACCCATATACAAACGGAATTTGTGTTGCGTTAAACAAAATTTGTTAGAATTTCTCCAGAAAAGGCCAGATACAGTATACTTGATCTCAGGCACCAGACAAGTGCTTTCAAAGATCAAGTATACTCGATCATGCTAGTAAAGGACTTAAACATAGAAACATAGGTTCTTATCTGCCGACATTTTCTTTCGGCCCATCTAGTCTGCCCAATTACATGGATACTTTACCTGGATTTATCTTTTGTTTAGGATAGCCTTATGCCTATCCCATGCCTGCTTAAATTCAATTACTGTTTTGGCCTCTACCACTTCAACTGGAAGGCTGTTCCATGTATCCACCACCCGCTCAGTAAAATAATGCTTCCTGATGTTACTTTTAAACCTTTGCCCCTCTAATCTAAGACTATGTCCTGTTGTTTTGCTACTTTGTTTCCTTTTAAATATACTCCCTTCCTCTACCTTGTGGATTCCCTTTACGTATTTAAAGGTTTCTATCATATCTCCTCTGTCTCGTCTTTTTTCCAAGCTGTACATGTTAAGATCATTAAGCCTTTCCTGGTAACTTTTCTCCTTCAAGCCGTACACCATTTTAGTAGCCCTTCTCTGAACTCTCTCGAAGATGTCTATATCCTTCTGGAGATACGGTCTCCAGTACTGCACACAGTAGGGCTGTGCAATTAATTGCAATCGCAATCGAATCGCGATTTACAGCCCTGCGATTTCTAAATCGCATAAGGCTGCGATTTTCGGCTCCCTGTAAACTTCCGGCGGCTTGGAGCTTTAGGCGCTCACAGGGGGAACCACGTGTATAGCCGCATTCTCACGGCTCGTCACGTGGTTCCCCCAGGCGAGCACCCAAGCTCCAAGCCACCGGAAGCTCACAGCGAGCCGAACACGCGGCGCAAAGAGGTGAGCTGGAGCAGGATCCATGTGCTGGGGCATATCCATGTGCTGGCCGCTGGGGCAGTATATCCATGAGCTGGGGCAGTATCCATGAGCTGGCCGCTGGGGCAGTATATCCATGAGCTGGGGCAGTATCCATGAGCTGGCCGCTGGGGCAGTATATCCATGAGCTGGCCGCTGGGGCAGTATACCCATGAGCTGGGGCAGTATATCCATGAGCTGGGGCAGTATATCCATGAGTTGGGGCAGTATCCATGAGCTGACTGCTGGGGCAGTATATCCATGAGCTGGGGCAGTATCCATGAGCTGGGGCAGTATCCATGAGCTGGGGAAGTATATCCATGAGCTGGGGAAGTATATCCATGAGCTGGGGCACTATATCCATGAGCTGGGGCACTATATCCATGAGCTGGGGCAGTATATTCATGAGCTGGGGCAGTATATCCATGAGCTGGGGCAGTATATCCATGAGCTGGGGCAGTATATCCATGTGCTGGGGCAGTAAATCCATGTGCTGGGACAGTAATTCCATGTGCTGGGGCAGTAATTCCATGTGCTGGGGCAGTATATCCATGAGGTGGGGCAGTATATCCATGAGCTGGGGCAGTATTTCCATGTGCTGGGGCAGTAATTCCATGAGTTGGGGCAGTAATTCCATGTGCTGGGGCAGTAATTCCATGTGCTGGGGCAGTAATTCCATGTGCTGGGGTAGTATTTCCATGTGCTGGGGCAGTATTTCCATGTGCTGGGGCAGTATATCCATGTGCTGGGGCAGTATATCCATGTGCTGAGGCAGTATTTCCATGTGCTGGGGCAGTATATCCATGTGCTGGGGCAGTATATCCATGAGCTGGGGCAGTATATCCATGAGCTGGGGCAGTATTTCCATGAGCTGGGGCAGTATTTCCATGAGCTGGGGCAGTATTTCCATGTGCTGGGGCAGTATATCCATGAGCTGGGGCAGTACTTCCATGTGCTGGGGCAGTACTTCCATGTGCTGGGGCAGTATTTCCATGTGCTGGGGCAGTATCCATGTGCTGGGGCAGTATATCCATGTGCTGGGGCAGTATCCATGTGCTGAATACTGAATACATTTAGAATGTATGTAGCATGGTTGAAAAAGCAAAAACAATTGGCTAAATCGCAAATAAAATCGCAATCGCAATATTCATTCAAGAAATCGCAATATGATTATTTTGTCAATATTGCACAGCCCTAGCACACAGTACTCCAAGTGAGGTCTCACCAGTGCTCTGTACAGTGGCATGAGCACTTCCCTTTTCCTACTGCTAATACCTCTCCCTACACAACCAAGCATTCTGCTAGCATTTCCTGCTGCTTAATGTGTAAATTTTGTTTTATGTAAAGAGAAAATTGAGCAGTTGCTTGGTCATTTCATTAATTATTTTTTTCTTTATCGTTCCAGACCCTCGGGAAGTCTTATTGCCTGTACGCAAAGTAAACCCAACAAACATGATGTTGTTTTCTTGGAGAAGAATGGGCTTCTTCATGGCGAGTTCACACTGCCTTTCGGCAGAGGAGATGTCAAGGTATGGCAAATCTAAGCAGTATATGCATATATATTTGTATTTTGTAAATATTCGAGCAGTGTAATGATTCCTACCCTTTTATCATTACTTCTTCCAGACCATGTGATTAAGAGCACAGCTGCTTGTAAATGAATCTGAGCATTATCTCCATCTGACTCTTGTATTTCCGTTGTCCTTGGATGCTCAGGCATCACAAATATATGAACTTAGCCTGTATCTTTTTTAAAAACCTTTTTTATTTTTATTTAATATCATTATAGCAGTGCATGACATTGGCGAAAAGTCAAAAAGCAGTTACAGATGTACCACACTGATTTGAGCACTACATGGTCAAGTTTTCCATTGATAAGAAATGGGGAACAATAAGTAGTCAGTACTTTTGTTGTTTTCTTTTAATTAAAAAGACTAACAAAATAACCTTTGACACACACAATAGCTGTAAGCATTTATCTATAGCAAACCTAATCCTCACTGTCACTTTTCTGTCTCTCTTTTTATCTATGAAGGATTTTTTTTATGGCTTTTTTACTCTTTGAGTGCTAGATATGACATTATTAAATGTATCATAAAATCGATGTAACATTGCAATTTCAGCGAAAGTAAAGGGGAGCATGTCACATTTGTAAAGATACACATACAGAATAGAAACATGCGTGCCTCTTTGTGCTATAAACAGATAATCTGATGTTCTGCAATTTTCCTTCAACAGGTTAAAGAGCTTCAATGGAATTCAGACTCTACCATCTTGGCTATTTGGCTTCAAGATATTGAAAAAGATGGTGTGAAACCGAATACTTACAGTAAGTGCTCATCTTCCTCTGAGTAGCTTTGCAGAGACATTGGTGTAACATTTTGTAAGTTTGCATTCAAAGCTCTCAATATTTAATCATCTGCAAGAGCATTGTGTGTGTAACATGGTACATGGCACTGGTCAGTGTTGTTTGTTAAAAACCTTTTTTTGTTTATATTGTATGTCTAATGAATTTTCTGAAATGTTAAGCTGCCAGAGGTTAAGGACATGTGTTTAGGATACCAAAATGTAAACATGTCAGGCAGTACAGTCTCCTACACCATCATAAAGCATTAGTACACTAGAGGAATCTCTTCCTGGAAGAGGTCTGGCAGACCCAAAGCCTCACTGGAATCAAAAGACAAATTTGTGATGGTCAGCAGCTTACGTGAGGGATGACTTACTAAAGTAAGCAAATCTCATCATTTGTAAACCGAAGAATGCAAGTTTCAGGTTTAGGTTCATTAACAAGCATCTGACAAGATGGGAAGGTAAGAGACGTATTTGAGTCCTGAAACGGCACCAGTGGTATATGGAATCCCTGAAGAAGGTCTTGTATACTGATGTATTGAAATTTAAAATCTTAGGACCCTATTCCCTACCTAACACTAAAATGTGGACCTACGCCTGCAGGTTTCCCCATAGCATCCCCATTTTAGTGTTAGATTTCGGGGCAGGCGCTACCTCAGGACCTTGCCCCGGAACATAGCGCTACCCTCAGTGATATTCACTGCCAGCCCTGTGCGATCTCGCTATCGTAAGCTCGTGCAGGGAGACTGGGACCTATTTGTCCCCAGTCTCATTCTGCTGGCAGTCAGAAAAAGTGGCAGATCGGGTCACTGTTCTCGCTGCAGAATGAGAAGTGAGTATCTGATTTATTGGTGGGCTTAGGGGGTGCTAAATGATTCTGCAAAATCGGAATCAGTTAGCACTCGCTTTTAGATATCACTGAAAATTTATATTGGCCCATTGCTGTGGTAACTAGTGTTGGGATAAGTAAGGCATTACAAAGTCCTAACGCTAATTACTGATGTGCTTATGGATGTTTACAGGTTTAGCATCATGAAGGTAATATGGGGGCAAGTGTAAAGTCGCTAATCCTAGCGTTAACGCTGACTGTAGCATTCGGATGAGTAAGCGCTAACTATGGTATAGAGCCCTTATTGTGTGAACCATGACAATTTTTTTTCTGTGACCAGGCTTCAGTGATATCCCATCAAACAATGAATACGTACTTTGTTTGATCATACTTTGGTCACAAAAGATCAATGGGATATCTCATCCTTTGAGAAATCTTAGCCAGTACTTACCTGTTTCCAGCTATTTCCCACACAGTCCCCATGTGTGCCATTACTTCTCATACTTTTGCTCTTTACTTTCACCTCTGTGTGTTACCCCTTTTTTATTAGATTGTAAGCTCTTGATCAGGGTCCTCTTCTCCTATTGTTCTCATTGTGTTTAATTTGTTTTGTTCTATTTGTTGGCACTTTATAACGGATTTTTAATTTTGATTGTAAGGCAGCTAAGAATGAAATAGTCTATCTATGAAGAGATTTTGGTTTAGAGCACACGTTACAGGAGTTTGACATGTACCTTTTTATAAAATTAACATATTGATACATATTTCCTCTGCATAGTCCACCTGTGGACGGTTGGAAACTATCATTGGTACCTGAAGCAGAGCTTGCATTTTGGGAATGATGAGAAGAACCAAATCGTTTCCCTGCAGTGGGACGCGGAGCACACATACAGGATGCATGTGCTGTGTGCGGGATGGCAGTACCTGTGCTATGACTGGTTTTGGAGCACAGATCGCAGCAGTGGGGAAAAACTGCAAGGACAAGCCGATGTGGCCGTTATTGATGGAGGTAGCGTAGCGTTTTTTTGTATAATTGCAATTATATCATTATAGATACAATGATGAACATATACACAAAGTGAATTGCTGTCCTTCAAGTATTTTTGTTTATGTGATGAAGGTTGCACAAACTCTTATTGGTGGAACAATTAAACCCTCTAAAAAGCACCTCTATGGTTGGTGTATCCGACATTCGAATACGTAATACTTGTCATAAACAATAATATAGCGTTATCAAAGACCGTAGAATGCACCTTTTTAAAACATAATGGGCAGTATTCCAAAGCTGGTGCCACCTTAACCAGAGCTGTTGTAAACTTACCAGAACTATTATAGTCTATGGAATTAAGTTTACAACAGTTCTGGTTACGTTCGCTCCAACTATGGAATAGAGACCAAATTGCGCAGTATATCTTGGCCCATACGCTTATATAAGTTTAGAGAGATCAGAACTGTTAGAATTCATAGATGCTCCAGTTCACTGGCAGGTTTTTAGTGGCCTAACTGAATCCGATTTAATAAACAATGGATTGTGGCGGGCCTTGTCTGCGCTAGAGATTGTCATAAAGCCCCATATTGGCATTTATCCACAGAATATGATAAAAACAAAGACCTACCGTTATCTCCGTATCGATAACGTGCACTTCTCAGATATTGCTTCTCAAGTAGCTGTTTTTCACATGTGATTTTGTTTTTAAACTGTGTTCTATAATTTTAATGAAATAAAGCGTTTATATTCTATTTCTTGACTGTAGCGAACTCTGAAGCATCGACTGTATAT
This sequence comes from Leptobrachium leishanense, assembly GCA_009667805.1. NCBI lineage: Eukaryota > Metazoa > Chordata > Amphibia > Anura > Megophryidae > Leptobrachium > Leptobrachium leishanense. The sequence goes on along the minus strand of CM019063.1, from coordinate 362,457,477 downwards.
GTATGTGTGTATATATATATATATGTAGATATATATAGATATATATATACACATTACTGTGCAAAAAAAAAATGCTGTAAATAAGGAATGCTTTCACAAATGGAAGTGTTACACGTTTATGTTCCTAAATGAACAAAATGCAGTGAATGAACAAAAGAGAAATCTAAATCAAATCAATTTTCGGTATGACCACCCTTTGCCTTCAAAACAGCAGCAATTCTTCTAGGTACACTTGCACACAGATTTTGAAGGAATTCGGCTGGTAGGTTGTTCCAAACATCTTGGAGAACTAACCAGAGATCTTCTGTGGATGTAGGCTTTCTCACATCCTTTCTCTTTGTGTAATCCCAGTCACGCTCTATGATGTTGAGAATGAGATCAAGGTTCTGTGGGGGCCATGCCATCACTTCCAGTACTACTTGTTCTTCTTTACGCTGAAGATACAGTAGTTCTTAATGACTTTGACTGTATGTTTGGGGTCGTTTTCCTGCTGCAGAATAAATTTGGGGCCAATCATACGCCTCCCTGATGGTATTGCATAAAGGATAAGTATCTGCCTGTATTTCTCAGCATTGAGAACACCATTAATCCTGACCAAATCTCCAACTCCATTTGCAGAAATGCAGCCCCAAACGTTCAAGGAACCTCCACCATGCTTCACTGTTGCCTGCAGGCACTCATTATTGTACCGCTCTCCAGCCCTTCGATGAACAAACTGCCTTCTGCTAGAGCCAAATATTTAAAATTTTGACTCATCAGTCCAGAGCACCTGCTGCCATTGTTCTGCAGCCCAGTTCCTATGTTTTCGTGCATACTTTAGTCGCTTGGCCTTGTTCCCACGTCGGAGGTATGGCTTTTTGGCTGCAACTCTTCCATGAAGACCACTTGAGGCCAGACTTCTCCGGACAGTAGATGGGTGTACCTGGGTCCCACTGGTTTCTGCCAGTTCTGAGCTGATGGCACTGCTGGACATCTTCCGATTTCGAAGGGCAATAAGCTTGATGTGTCTTTCATCTGCTGCACTAAGTTTCCTTGGGCGACCACTGCGTCTACGATCCTCAACGTTGCCCATTTCTTTGTGCTTCTTCAAAAGAGCTTGAACAGCACATCTTGAAAACCCCAGTCTGCTTTGAAATCTTTGTCTGAGAGAGACCTTGTGTCTTGTTGCTGTGCTCAATCTTGCCATGACATGAAACTGTCTTTCACAACCTCACCTTGGTAGCAGAGTTTGGCTGTTCCTCACCCAGTTTTAAGCCTCCTACACAGCTGTTTCTGTTTCAGTTTATGACTTCATGACTGGGTTTCAACCTACGTGTGACATTGATCGTTAGCACCTGTTTGGTATAATTGGTTGATCATACACCTGACTATAATCCTACAAAATCCCAGACTTCGTGCAAGTGTACCTATGCGAATTGATGCTGGTTTGAAGGCAAAAGGTAGTAACACCAAATATTGATTTGATTTAGATTTTTCTTTTGTTCACTCACTTTGCATGTTGAAAATTGACAAATCTAAACCATCATTATTTATATTTCTGAAAGCATTCTTCGTTTACAGCATTTTTTCACACCTGCCTAAAACTTTTGCACAGTACTGAATATGATTGAAATTCACAGGCAGCCAGCGGCGCAGTCTGAAAAAACGCCGCGGTGGCGCCTGTAGTGTGTGTGTGTGTATATATATATATATATGTATATATATATATTCATACGAAGAGAGGGATGCACATGAGGTCTTCATGAAGACCTCATGTCAGTGTTAATTTCGTCGACGAAATATTTTCGTCATAATTTTCGTCAGGCACACTTTTTTTCCTTACTAGAAACGAAATTGTAACAAGACGAAAATGATGTGTGCCTGACGAAAATCATGGCGAAAATACTCTGCCATTTTCGTCAATGAAACGATTTTTTGACGAAAATGCAGCGTCGGACAGACCCATCAAGGCACTCGGGCACTGCCAGAGTGCCCCGCGGGTCAGTAGGGGCCCGGTTTGGGGCCCCCGCCGGTTCCCCCTCTGCTTCTGTTGATTGAAATTCACAGGCAGCCAGCGGCGCACTGTGAAAACTTAGCGGTGGCGCCTGCGCTGCCCCCTCATGTGATGTGTCACGTGAGGGGCGGCGCCAGTGCAACGTGCCTGCTCCAGTGTGGGATGCAGGCACGCTACAGGCGCCTCCGCGGCGTTTTTTCAGTCTGCGCCGCTGGCTGCCTGTGAATTTCAATCATCGGAGGCAGAGGAAAACCGGCGGGGCTCACTGTGGTGCCCAAAACCGGGCCCCTACCTGGTGAGCAACGGGGGGGGGGGATTCATATCCATATGTGAGCTAATGGGGGCAATTCCGTATCCGTGTGTAAGCTAATGGGGGCAATTCATATCCACGTGTGAGCTAATGGGGGCAATTCATATCCATGTGTGAGCTAATGGGGGCAATTCATATCCATGTTTGAGCTGCACATTAGTGTGGGTTTTATTGCTGAGGAGCTCTGTAATACGCTCATACACACTGCACATTCCATTGAGTTTTATTTCTGTGCAGCTCTGTAATGTGCAGTGTGTTAGGATTGTACAGTATCATTTAAAATCATCGGCTGTTTCCCACATTTTCCACTGGGACTTTCTGTGCTGCGGCGCAGCCTTAGCTGCAGTGAGTGGGTGATGGCTGCTGCAGCAGTGCGGTTGCCATCTGTAAGTATGGAGGGGGGCACAATTCGCTGCTAAACACATTCGATTTTAGTCAACTAAAATTTGACTAAGATTAATAAGAATTCTGACGACTAAAATACGACGAAAATTAAGTGGTATTTTAGTCAAAAGACTAAAATTTAATTTTCTGTCAAAATTAACACTGCCTCATGTGCATCCCTCTCTTCGTATTTGTTGTATATTTACTAGGGGATTTTTTGCACCGAGGCATTTGTGCATTCTCTGGTTGTAGCAGGCAATTCATGAGGATATATATATCTCCTTATATCAGGAAACAAGCGGCACTCTCTGGTCTCACCATATATATCAATTTTAGTGGATCAACGTTTCAGTTTGTTAGCCACAAACTTTCATCAGGATCACAAACTGAAATGTTGATCCAATAAAATTGATATATATGATGAGACCCGAGAGTGCCGCTTGTTTCCTGATATATCAATAGCCTAGCGCAGCACCGGGCAAGGACTTTGGAGGGATCCTGGAGTACCAGATTTGAACAAATTTTATATATATATATATATATATGTGTTACGGTTAAAGCCCGAAGTCACCTGGGTAATCCTGACATTACCCAAAACCGCTGGGTAAAGCTGCAAAAAAAATGAAAAGTTCAGACTTTACCCGGATAATCTTAGGACTAACCAACTGCCCTTGGATAACAGTCTGAAAGAGCTGAACATTTATATTGAGGAGTTAACAGTGAAGGCAAAATACAATCATCCATCATAGAGAACGGGCTAAAAACAAGGTGAACAGTGATTCTGCTAGCGCTAAGTCACTTAGCTTTTGTCTGGTGCTAGACTGGACTGACCAATAGGGCACTACCTGAGGGCTGTGGCCTAGTAGGGGGCCCCCAGAGCTGCATTGAGTGGTTGGTTACTGTTCTGCATAGCGGTGAGGGGGTGGAACAGTGAAAGGTCGGGAAGAACGCTATAAGAGGTAGACACCTCTGAGGTCCCTAAAATCTAAGGCAGTGGTTCCCAACCGCGGTTCTCAAGTACCCCAACAGGTCAGATTTTCCAGATAGCCGAAGTACAGCACAGGTGATATGATTTGCTGCTCCGTGATTGCAGGACTCCGTTTGCATTTCCCCAAGGCAATCCTTAAAATCTGGCCTGTTAGGGGGAATTGAGGACCACGTTTGGGAAGCACTGATCGAACGTGATAAACTTTTTTAACAGTGACCAAAGGGTCGGTAAAAGGGTGTGATTTATCAGTTTATATTTTTGAGCCTGCTCATCTGCATTTAGATCTCCCACTTTGTGAGATCATTACACGTACTTGAGAACCAATTCCAACAGGCTCTACCAAGACGTTGGAGCATGTCAGACTGCCAGGACATCTAATCGTGCTGCCATCTTCTACTGTTTTACATAGGTTACCTTAATTTGTGCAATAGCGCAAGCTGGAATGCATCATCTACTGTTACGTGCATGGTCATGTCATATATGCAAGAAATTGCTAAACTATTTGTCTGGTTGCAGATAAGGTTTTAGTGACCTCCTTTCTTCGGGCAGTCATCCCACCTCCAATGAGCACTTTTCAGATCCAGTTACTGAAAGCCGCAAATGAAGTTGCTTTTCACATGGACCATGAGAATCCAAATGGAGATCTTGCCATCATTGATTCTGATAACAGAATTTACATCTACAGATATGGTGAGTATGCCAATAAATAAATGGGCTAAAATAAGGCATCTGTGTGTGACGTGTGTCACTTTGGACTTGGGGTACATCAGCTTAGAAATGTATTCGAGTGGTGCGGGCCTGAAGTTCCATATTGTTTCTCTGCCCTTTCCTTTGCTAAAATCACCCTGTATCCACAATTGTAGATGCAGGGAGTTTGTGTTTTCTGTACCCTATTCCCTGATGTCTGTGTTGCATTAATATTCCCTTATGTATTTATTGCGTAGTCTCCTGTGCCATTTTTTTCTTTGTGTATTTGTGAGAAATTGATTCCTTTTGTTTTCACATGCTTCCATCAACTTCCAACAACTCTGTTTAAGCAGATCCCTGTGCTACTCCCTAATCCTTTGTTTCAACGCTGGGCGTGTTTCCATTGTCTTATACCTTTTCCCTTTGTGTGTGTTTTTCCCATTGTAAAATGTAAATAAAGTCAGTCCCAGTTTGATTTTCACCCTGCAAGGATCTCCTGTATTGAGTGGGTTTGGGCCAGAGCCAGTACTCCTTCGGGATACTGTCGGCGAGGGAGCATTCTGCACATGGGCACAGGACCCCCACAGTACACTGTGATGTAGATCTCTGTCTAGGTACCTATAGCTAGAGATCTCTCCTTCTATAAATGTATATTATTTGTTAGATATACCAGTTTATCTTTTTGTTACTAAGCTGATTAAGCAACAATCATTGAAAATGCTAAATAGGGAGAATTTCAGATTTCAGCTCTGTTTGGTTCTGTTGAACTAGACGTTTTATCTATTCTATTTAGAATCCGATAAGCCAAGCAAAACGGTAATGTATGTGGGGGAGATAGTAGTGGTGGGGTCTAGCCTCTGATGACATCATGTTTGTGTTTTTCTGTTTCCTGGTATAGTTGTGTAGATAAGGTAATAGTAATATTTCTTAGTTTATATGTATCTATCTATATCACGTCTGCCGTACATTTTACAGGAAGCAGTTTGGATAAAGAGCTGAAAGTGAATGATGGAGCAGTAAAATCTCCTGTTTTACTAAAGGAATTCAGGTAAATTTCAGGTGTAATTCTGTGGAAGCTTTATGTTCACATGTACTTGGATTTTAGGTGCTGCCAGGAAATCTGGTGTGGTAAGAATTGGATGATCAATACTGTGACGGATGCGCTACTCGGAGGGAGTAGATCCCGCCGTAGGTGCCGAGGTTGCTCTGCAGTGAGCAGCGGTAGCGAGCCGGCGTCAGGTCCCTTGCTGGAATCAAGCGAGTCAGCCAGGAGGAAATACCTAGCAGATAGTCCCTCTTCCCAAATACTCGTCGAGGCATAGTACAGGATAAGCAGGTTGATTTTATTTAGAGCAGCACAGACACGGTACATTTATACGGTACAGTCCCATTGTTCTCTCCTATGCCCGCCCTCAGACATCCCGGTGCCAGTTTTGCCACTGCCTCTAGCACAAGCCCTTTTCGTATCCTTAACATGGGCTGACCCGGCCTCCAGCTCCTGGCGCCACACTGTCTGGCCCGCCCTGGGCTGTTCCTTGCCTGGGAAATTCCACCCCCAGAGTGCGAGCGCTGATTCTGGCGCCGGATCTCCTCTGCGGCTGGGAAGCCCGACCTGGGTTTAGCAGCTGATTGAGCGGTGATCTTGGTGTCGCTCCCTTTTGGAACTCACCCCACAGGGGCACCATGTTCTCAGTGCCCTTCTTGAAATTCTAAATTTTTATTGAAAAGGAAAAACAGACAATACAGAGTATCAAATGAGGTACCGAGAATACAATACAGGAAGGTACCTACATTACCAGGAAAGAAGTGAAATAAAGAAGTAAATACATTTTTGTGACCTGAGCAACCATATTGGCACCTAACGGGGCAGATGTGCAGGTTAAGAAAAAGGCAGTATATCGCGTCACAAAACATCTGTGAGTGCGTGATTTCCTTCCCCAAAGGGGTTCGTGCGATCTCTCCAAAAACCCCTCTAAGCGGAAATCCTCTAAAGCGTGCGTGACCTCCGTAGCCGAGGAAGTTACCGCCGTCTGCACCTCCACGGTCGTCAGACACGGAAAGAAAAAATATACAGGAAAGGAGAAAATACTTAAGTAGAAGAAGAATAAACAAGAAATGTTTAGAGAGGAGGGAAGAGAAGGGGAAAGAGAAAAGGAGAGAGAAAAGAGAGAAGAAAAAAAAAAGGGGGGGTGAGGGAAAGAGACATTCACGCTCGGTCAATGCGCCCCAGAAACAATCCTCAGGTCACCGCCGTCGCACGACGAGCAGTCGCTGCATAAGCGTCCCAATGGAACCATTTCAGTCCCATGTCGGCCTCAACACCCCTAGTCGCAGCCTCCAGGAGGTCCACCGAACGGAAGGTCTCCACTCTGCTGATCCAGGACCGGAGAGATGGCACCTCCGCAGAGCGCCAATGCACCGGGATCAGGGCTCGAGCTGCTAGGAGCATAAGAAGTAGCACCGACCTCTTCAGGGTCCCGATGGGGAGGGGAATGTGTAGGAGCAAGAAGCAGTCCGGGGTGAGTGGGAGATTCGTGTCAGTCACTTGGTGTACAGCAGAGTGAATCAGTTTCCATAATCCGAGTATGCGGGGACAGGACCACCAAATATGAAGATACGTACCCACATCAGCCTCACAACGCCAGCAGGTGGGAGAGGTATCTGGGTAGATGCGGTGTAAGATCGAGGGGGTTCTATACCAGAAAGTCAGTATCTTATAAGAGGTCTCTTGAACTCTCGCAGCACAAAATCCTTTATGTACTAGGGTGAAGGACATAGCCCATTTCGTCTCCGCGATCGTAAGGCCAAGGTCCGTTTCCCATCTAGAGGTAAAGGGGGGATCGGTCGTATCGGATGCCTGAAGCAGGCCATACAAGGTAGATACCCCATGGTCGAGTGCAAGGCCAAGATGGCAGAAACGTTCAAACGGGGTAAGATGTCAATGGAGGCTGTAACCACAGTTGAGATCACGGAGATAAGTCCGGACCTGTAAATAGTTAAATCTCTCCAGAGGTGATGGGGGTTCCCCTCCCCTAAACAGAGAGGGTCATCCACATCCCCAGCAGAAGGAAAATTCATGGCCCGCAGTCTTCTTGATCCCTACAGTCAAATGCACAAAGAGGGTAGAACCCCGGCCGGCAGCTTAGGGTTATGGTTCAGGGGTAAGAGAGGGGAAATAGCCGTGGACAAGCCGTATATCAATTTACACCTGTGCCAGATACGTAGTGTAACAGTAACAGGATCAGAGGGGACGCCTCGTGGAGCGGTCGGCGGAAACCACGGCACCGCCCATAAAGGCTAGCCCATAAAGGATAGTCAGAAAGAGTGCGCTCCAAATCGAGCCATCTCTTATCCAATTCAGCAGCCGACCAATCAATGATCCGAAGTAGGTGGCAGGCCGTGTAATACAGTTTCATGTTGGGGAGGGCCAGACCACCTCGGGTCTTTGGTCGGCTCAATATCGCCAGTCCAACCCGAGGTCGACCCCTCGGCCAGACAAATTTCATGAGTTCTTTCCGAAGTGCTGAGAAAAAGGAGGACGGAATCGCAATAGGTAGAGTATGGAAAAGGTACAGCAAGCGCGGTAGCAAATTCATCTTCAACACCGCCACGCGGCCAAGCCAGGATATATATTTACTCGTCCAACCGGACAAATCCGAGTGAAATGTGCGTAGCATGCCATTAAAGTTCAGATCCAAAAGTCGGGTAGAGGACGTCGCCAGCCAAATACCTAAGTACCGGAGGGAGGTAGGGCAGTGACGGAACGGGTAAGAAGTACGAACGGATTCCAGAACAACGGGCTCTAGGGAAATTCCCAAGAATTCTGATTTGTCATGGTTGATCTTCAGACCTGCAACAGTGCCATAAGATTCCAACACAGACATAACAGCCGGTAGGGAGGTGTCGACATTCGTAAGAAAAAGGAGTATATCATCCGCGTATGCCGACAGTTTGTGTTCGGAAGCATGACCCCGAATCCCGGTGATATCCGGGTGGCGGCAGATAGCCACCAAAAGTGGTTCAAGGGTGAGGGCGAAGAGCAGGGGCGACAAAGGGCAGCCCTGCCTAGTCCCATTCCTCACAATTAGCGGACGTGACAAGGCTCCGTTGACCCTAACACGTGCCGTGGGGTCATCGTAGAGGGCCGTCAAGTATTGCATAAAAAAGGTCCCACCCCCAGGCCCCTCAAAACCGAGAACATAAAGTCCCACCGCACCCTATCGAAGGCCTTCTCTGCATCCGTGGAAAGCAGGAGAAGGCCTTCACCAGTTCTCTTTGCCACCCCAATAGCACCCAAGGCACGAGTGGTCGCATCCCGGGCCTCTCGTCCCGGTACAAATCCTACCTGATCCGGATGGATCAGGGACGGCAAAAGCGGGGTCAACTGGTTTGCCATAACCTTAGCCAGGATCTTCAGATCCGTATTGAGGAGCGATATTGGACGGTAACTATGAGGGTCGGCGGCGTCCTTATTTGGTTTCAAGATAACCGTGATCGTGACAGATAAAGTATGAGGGTCGAGGGGAGAGCCTGATCGAACCGCGGAAAACAGCGCAAGAAGGCGGGGGATCATTCGCCTGGCGTAAAGCTTGGACCACCGGTTGGAGGCAACGTCTTGCCGACAATGTAAAGGGGGATAGGTCCTGGAAGAATTCTAGGGTGCTGCCCTTATAGTCCCAGGAACGTGACGATCTCGACTCCACCATGATTTTCTCCTTAAGTAAATAGTTTGGGAGGCAGCATATAATACCTCTGGGGGGAGAGGTCAATGGCGGGCGGGGGCGCAGGGCCCTGTGAGCTCTGTCTATCGGGACCACTTCGGAGGTGGGCCTGCCCAACACCATACAGAAGACCTCATTTAATAAAACTCGCAGATCTTCTGGGCCTTCAGCCTCCGTCAGGCCGCGAATCCGGATATTGTGGCGCCTGCCCCGGTTATCAAGGTCATCAATGCGGCGTCTCAACTCACCAGTGTCCGCCGGGGGAGGCCCAGGGTCGGAAGGGCGATTTACGACGTCCTCCAGGTGGGTGACTCTGGAAGTCAGGGCCACAACATCCGTTCTATCTTTCAAATCCGATGCCACGTCGGAGAGGTCCGCCTTTGTCGGGAGCACGGAGATCAGGCGCTCCAACCGGCGGATCGCCTCATTAGTATCCGCTGGTGCAGGTGATGAAGAAGGCCCGTCCGCCATCTTGTCTCGAGGAGAGGTCAGCGTGGTGGCTTGTGTCGGGCCAATAAAGGAGTCCAGTGGGCCCGTGGCTCGGGTCAATCGGTGTGCGGGGGTCTTAGGGGTGTTTATCTTCGTTTGCCACGCACCATGACCGAGGTAGTAACAATGAGCAGCTGAACGTCGGAGGGGACTCAGGAGCTCTTTTCTTATGCGGCCATCTCAGTCCCTGGTCAGGACACGCCCCTCCTCAGGGCCCTTCTGACCAAAAAGCACTCTTGTGGCATGTACAGGGGCTGAGTGGTGCAGGGTGTAAGACATGTCGGCTGTGCTTGGTCTCGTCCGGTGGCAGCTGTATCAGGGTTGCGCTGGGCAGATAAACCATGATGGCTGGGCAAGGCAGGGTGGCAAAGAACTCAAACATTAGGGTCATACAAGCACAAATTGTACAAACGAATTATACACTTGGTTGAACAAAACTGGGCAATTTGGGTGGTATTAAATTGTGAGGGATTACAGGTGCGTTTGGTGCGGGGGAATTTGCGAGGGGAAACACTACACACAGGGATCATATAGACATAAATTGTATAAACGGAATTTAACCTTAAACAAAAGAACTTTTAACTTTTTATGTGCTAATAAATTGAACGTGACGGCTGTTCTGTCACAAATACTGGCCAGGCTTGTATGATGTGGAATATAATGACCACGTATTGTAACGTTTTTGCTATGTATTATTACTGTTATTCACTAACCACCGTTGTTGCAAATACTGTTAAAATTACCATTGTGGCAACAATTCAGGAAAGAAAAACTCAATAACAGCAGGTGTCATTGATACAAACTACGCTGAACAATATCACCACTATTATTCTACCGTAAAATTCATAAACTACAGATATTCTTTATCATTGATACACTGTTTTAAATACAATTTGGTACTTTAATAGTAGCAATCTGCACTGAATTCTGAAAGAAATAATGCTGAATAGTCTCATCTGACACTACATTGACGTGTACATTGAATAACTTCATTAAAAACTACGTTGAAGAGCATGGTGAAATACTGTGCATGTTCCCTCAATAGTAAATTCATCCAGTGAATAAGCCTCAAAGGGACTTTCGTGTCTAGAATTGTTTTTTAAATTGACAGTTAAACACTTTTCTACCAATAGATAAGCTAGAATAAATCAATAAAAGCTTTAAAATGTGTGATTTCTTTTTTTATTTTCTTGATTTAAACTCTGTAATCGCATCTTCTCTAACTACACCCCTCAGCTAGGGGTGTTTCTTCAGCTCCCACTTCCTGTATATTCCCCACCTCCTCCCTGTCCACTGCTCCACCCATCAAAGCTTCACATAAACTAGCACAAGCTGTGCACGTGAAACCTTGTGCAAGCTCAGGACCTCAGACTGAGGAAACTGAGGAAGTGAATATTAGCCATCTCTGCAACTGTGAAAGCAAAACACACACTCGCTCAAACACTCACCGCTGACTCGTTCACACACACTCACCCACTGATATGCTCACTTGCGCGCTATCATGGTTTACATACTCACTGTCTCACTCAAACTCCCTCAGTCACTCAATCTCACACGCTTTCTTGTGCTGTCTGTCTCTCTCTCATGGCACCTTTTCTCGTGCTTTCTCTGCTTTATCTTGCTTGTCTTTCTCTCTTTACCTTTTCTTGCTGTCTTTCTCTACCTTTTCTTGCTGTCTCTCTGTGCTTTCTTTGTTGTCCCTCTCTCTGCTGTCTCTTTTTCTCCATGTGTGTATTGATTTCTGCCATTCCCCTGTCTCTGTAGTAGCTGGGGGTGAGAGTTACAGATTGGAATGGCACTCAGCCCCGCCCTCCCCTCAGCTCACAGTGCAGCAGGGAGGTGGAGCAACTCAGTTGCACATGCTCTGTGTGTTTTGTTTTTTAATCTATACCTAGGTATACACACTGATTGGTTAGCAAAAAAGTGCCTCCTGAGGTGGGCGTAGAAAATGGCAAGAAAAGTAGGTAAATGATAAAATATATTTACTTGCTTTTTATGCCTGCCGAATGACACTACTGACTCATTCAAAAGGCATTACACATTTTTAAAAGCACACTAGCAAAGCATGCATGTCCCTTTTTAGTATTTTATATCTCAAGCTTCATTATTAACTCGAGGCAATGGTGACAATTTTTTTTTTTTTTAGGTCACACTGTATTTGAGGGACACATCAATCCTTTAAATCGACTTAACCTAATGATATAATTATCAGTCTAAAAGGATTGCAGAAAAGCCCACTAAATAACAGGTTACGATAATGACTTAAAGTGGCTTTTAAAAACACAAACGATTGATGGGTTTCACTGGTATTGCAGCGACTTTGTCAGTCAGTTGATTGCTCTTGAGAAAGCTGGTGTAGTACTGGTGAAACGTGTTTTATAGGTTCTATATAGGAATTCCTTGTGTGATACTACTCGGTGCTTTACCACTGATTGATCTATCAATTACACCTAAAGGACCTTGGATTTTAATGAATGCATGAACTGCTTTTATGGTCAACCGAATAGCAACTGAATTCCTACACATATTTAAAGGGACAATACCACTAACGTAAGCTGTAATTGGGTTGCTTGTGCATTACAAACAAAACCAATTTATAAAACACATGCTGCTGTTTTCTTTTTTCTTTTGAAGTAATTGCATGTGAAAAGTAAAAATAAAGTTGTTTTTTTTGTTTTGTTTTTATCTCCAGTTTCCATTTTGTGGCTTTTTCCCATGATTCAACATTTATCAAAATCTTTGCAGATGTTTTACTTTACTGCTGTGGTTTAGCTTCTACAGTATTTAACAGTCAATGGAGCTAATGTTTAGCCCCCTGCAGTCTTATCTATTGTGTTCTCCAGGCTACTTGAGATAAGAGATGGCAGCTGAATGACCCAAGACAGGGAGCTTAAAAGACATCTAATCTACCCCTGGGGATGTCCTTAGCATACATTTCTCACAATACAATGATGTGAGTTGGTGACTGACCCACATACTCCATTCTGTGCTTAATGCCACACAGTGAGAAGCTAGTGCTGTAAAGATTCTGGGGGGGGGGGCAGTTTGCAACCCAAACTAGTAATATCACGAGTGCGTTCTAAATATTCTATTAAATTGTGGCCCTGCAAAATCCTTACAAATCATTTCTTTTGCAAAATAGCCAGGTAGTCTGGCAATTCTTTGTTCATAAAACATCTCTGAATATAACCTAAAAGGCACCGGTTAGCTAATTGCTTCATTACCTGATGTGCCTCTTCATTTTCCATTTAATTTTTTTCAGTTTGCAGTCTACGTCAAGTGATATGGTACCTTTGCACTTTCGCCTTCTTACCTGGGTTCGAGAAGACACATTTCTGGTTGTTAGCCAAGGGCAAACCTTATCCGAGTCTACGATTCACCATATTACCATCACACCTGACAGTGACCAGCATGCTGATGTCCGGTACGTGCCCCTTACTGAAATTGTTAACTTTAATAAATAATAGTAACAGTCCAATGGTGCTACTCACTTGCAAGTCACATGTTGGAAATCTAAGACTTTAACCAGGATCAGATGAGTTTCAGGGATGGTGGTCACCAAAATGCTAGTGCGGGTTTTCTAATGATCATGGAGGTAGCCATGTTAAAATGAGATGAGAAAAACACCTTGAAAATAAAAACTATGGTCTATTTTTTTTTTTTGTATTGCTTGGTAAAATCAACACATCAGTGTTTAAAAGCGAGTACATGAATACTTGAACAAGCACATTTCTAAAAATGACAACTTGTAGTTGTCAAACAAGCTTTTATTTCAGAGCTGTCAAACTCTGGTCCCACGGATTTATTTATTTGTAAAGTATTTTACCAGGAAGGATACATTGAGATTTCTCTCGTTTTCAAGTATGTCCTGGGTTCAAGAACATTTGAAATGACAGATGAAAATAATAAAGGTAGCACCAGAATGCAGCAGGCTTTCAATGTGTTTGTTGTCATTAAAAATTACACATGCAAGAAATTATTTAAAAATTATAGAACTAAAAGTGTGAAAGTGTGTTTTGCAGCTTCTGCACTGTGTTCTGTGGAGATTAGGAAATGGCAGTGCTTAATGTACCCCATAAAGCACAGTGCAGGGGGGACGTTTTGGAAGTTGTAGTAGGGAGGACTGCTTTTGGCTGTAAGGGCAACCATCAAGTGTAATATTCATTTTAATCAGTTGGCAGTTCCACCCTATTTATATCATTGTTTCTGCATATCCATTTACAGTTTCAGATTCAGTGACACCGGTCTGATTTAGGTATCCGGCTTGCACTTTTGCATTTTTTCTCTGATGTTTCACTTTTGTACAAAACGGAGAAAACGTCTCAGTGAGTCACACTTTAAGCAATCTCTAAGGCTGGGGTCAGACCAGCGCACTTTTAACGTGCGTTCTAGCGCACTTAATTACGGCCGCACTAGCAGCAAATGACGGGCAATGACGGCCAATATACGAAGTACGGTCGCACGAAAGTCCGGCCGCGCAACGCAAGTGGAAAATGAACGCATTTTTTCAAGAACGCAGAACCTCTAGTACGGACATACAGAGTGCGCTGCGCCCGCTAGCGGTGTGTGTGTGTGATTTGGAGACGTCAGACCCTGCTCGTGTCCGGCCAACATAACGTCCAGACACCCAAAGTTTCCTGGTTTGGATTCGTAAAACATCATGCACGAAAATGCGCATCGTATGACCGTTGTCGCGTATTCCGTGAAAAAATACATCAATGCGTTCGGACGCACTTTTTTACGTTCGTGTGTAAAAATACTTTCGTTTGACCCTAGCCTTAGTCAACCCTAAGAATCTCCCTCCAAAAGAAGTTGTGGGTCACCTTCTCAAGCAGAGAAATTTAAGTACCTGAATGTGTACATCCACTCAGAGCCAGTGTTCGGGCTCTTGATTTGTGAGTGAAACCATCATATAATACATTTTGAGAATCTGTTAAATCAGTCTATACTATTGCATTGTTCTGTCTTTTCATATGATCCATGTGGACAAATGAACTAAGAGTACCATCAGACATCCATAAGCGACCTTCATCGCGCCACCAGATACGTATTGCACAATTGTTCCACATATTTGGTTTGGGGGTAACCACTGAATTTCTGGTTGGCTTTGGTTGACTGGTGGCGGTACAGGTTTTGGGCGCCGTCCACTTTCTTTTCGAGTGTTTTTCAAATTGTTGTGACTTAGATGAAGATCAGAGCACATTTTATGACCAATTCATGCAAACCTCCACGTAATCCCAAAGGGTTCACATACTTTTTCTTGCCACTGAATGTATGAGACTCATATGGAGTTATATAGGTTCTGCCAGGTAGGTCATTTTTGGAAGAAAATAAACCTTTTTTTTTTCTTCTTCCATCACTGTATCATGAAGGTATACCATTATTTGTGATGAATTTATTAGTAGTGGGTAAGATTTCCTATGCTTATTAGCGTGGCATGTTACGATTTATATGTTTATTGCCAGTAGCTGTGTATTTTAAGTAACTGGATACACCAATATTTGTAGCACTGCCAATGCCTGTTACTATGTTGGTTTATTGTCGGCGTGTATGTATGGGATCCTTCAACACAGATGATTTGTTAATTTATCTTTTGATATAATGAAATCTTTAAAATATATTCTTTTCACTGTAGAAAACTAATTTATTGAAGTATATATTTTTTCTGTATCCAGAAAAGCCTTTTCAGTTGATGGTCATGTGACCAGTCTGTGCTACAGCTCAAAAACAAAGTCATGCGTACTACAGACTGCAGATGGACAGATCTGGAAATATATTTGGGGTATGTATCTAGGTTGAAGTACATAACATGGCACCAATTACACAAACTGAAAATCAGTCTATTTATTGAGGAGTATTGGAAAATCTACCTTTTTCCATTATTTTTCTCTCCTCCTAAATGATATGGTGATACTCCATATGTAATGCATTACAAAATAACATTTTCATTTTTAACTTTCTAATTAAAATTCCACTGTTATGTCCAAAACTTGTTGACAAGGAATCACCCCATTAATATAAGTTTACTTTTTTTTCCTAGCAAATCCAATTTATTTAAAGGTTTTTCAGAACACAGCAAGACAATCATATGCAAGTGAAGCGCGTCAAGGACCATATACCAGGGGTTGACAAAACCTGAGCGCAATGTCGCCATGGCGACAAATGCTGCCCTGGCGCCCGGCCCTTCATTCTGCCAGGCCCCTCGTTCCAGTGAGCGGCCGCTCGCTGGGTCCACCACCCGCCGGACAAGAAGCCTTTTATAAGGCTTCGTCCGTGTGGGCAAGCTGTGTGCACGCTGAGATCTGTATCGGCAGTGTGCACACTTTCCTGCCGGGGCCGCTCAGCCTGTCTGTCTGGGGTTATAAATCAGACCCTCGTGACAGGCGCACACACACAGCTGGTGCTGGCCCGCCCCCTCCCTCTCTCCGCTGCTGATTTGGAGGATCCCAACAAATGGGGGCGCTCAACTCTGTGCACGCTGAGTTTCAGAGCGTGTCTGCCTGACCCTCAAGTCAGCATCACAGAGCCCAGAAACATCACGCAGCCTGGCCAGATTAAAAAAAAAAAATCATTTCAAAAACTAAAGAGGGAGAACGCAGGGGAGGGCAACAACAGAGATGGGAGAGGGGGGAGCACAATGCACACAGCTCACCCAGTTGTATATAAACTGCCTATAACATTCACTGTGTGTTTATATACTGTGCCTGTATCAGCTGTGTGGTATATACAGTGTGTATATACCGGTGAGGTCAGTGGCTGGTGAGGCACTGGCTAGTATCAGAGCCCGATATACACAGGTTATGTAGATTCAGTTTCTGGCTTCTCTCGGTGCTCCCCAGGATCTGGCTTCTCTCGGTGCTCCCCAGGATCTGACTGCTCTCGGTGCTCCCCAGGATCTGGCTGCTCTCGGTGCTCCCCAGGATCTGGCTGCTCTCGGTGCTCCCCAGGATCTGGCTGCTCTCGGGGCTCCCCAGGATCTGGCTGCTCTCGGTGCTCCCCAGGATCTGGCTGCTCTCGGTGCCCCCAGGATATGGCTGCTCTGTGCTACCCAGGCACTGGCTGCTCTACTGAGAGCAGCCAGATCCTGGGGAGCACTGAGAGCAGCCAGGCCCTGCCTCACCAGCTGCCTATGATGGCACCTCCCGTGTGTGTTTGTTTGTTGTCTGGCTTTCAATATTATGATAAATTGTACAGCCTCTCAGCAAAATCTTAAATTATTTATTGGAAAGTGTCACATGACATTAAAGTATCGGGAGGGGCGGAGCTAACTGCAGCAGCGAGCGGTCGCGTTTTGGAGGAGCTCCTCTACAGCATCAGCCTTTATACGCTTCTTATGCTCCTACGAGACTTCTCGCTGTTCCCGACCTGGGAAGGTCTGGGGATTACCGTGCCTCCGGTGTGCCATTTGCCTGCGCGTTCCAGGGGGGGTTTTGTCGACCTTGGATCGATATGGGCCTGGTGACCGCGGCCATCTTGGACGGCCTGGATGTGATTTTCGAGACTTTTTTGCCTGCCTGCCTGACGTACCTGATCCATCATGCCCAGCAGCTGTGTGTTGAAAGGAGGCCCCCGCCAGCGGGACATTTGTGAATCTTTGGCAGGTGGGTCAGCTCCTAGAAGAGGGTTGGCGTCCTCATCTCTCCCTCCAGGATACGGATCGTCGGGGGGGGGGGGACGATAGTTCCTGGTCCCTTGGGGTGGGCCGGGGACTTCATGGCTCTCCCCACCATCACAAGCACCGGAACTGCGTCCTCTCTCTGCAGCTGCGAAAAAGCGGGCGCAGAAAAAGCGCAAGGCTGCTCTAGCGGCGTCCCCACAGACTGCGGTGGCACTGGATTTGTCTGAGGAGGACTTGACCGGGGATCCCCAGCTCTCTGCCACCAGCAGCGTGGCGTCTGAGCGACGACCTAGCCCGAGACCAGACGGAGGGGCTGCGGAGCCTCGACCACGGGTAGAGGATGACCATCTCCCATCCACAAAAGGTGACCTACGCAGAATCCTGGACGAGCTACGGGAGTTACGGGAGGTGTGGAGACCAGAGGTGGCAGCGGTCAGAGAAGAGGTTGCAGCGGTTCGTACACAGGTGTTGGAGGTGCAGTCGACGAGCGCTGAGGTGAAGTCGGAGCAAGTTCAGTTGACCGGTCAGGTCGCTGCCCTGAGGTCTCTGAGGTTCTCTCTTGCTCCGTGGAGACTTTAGAAACCAGACACAGACGCCGCAACATCAGGGTCAGGGGCATACCGGATTCGGTTACGGCGACGGAGTTATTGCCCTATGCTACCCGCTTGGTCCTTCCGGTCGCTGGACTTCCATTGGACACACCAGACTTGCTTGGTTCTGTGTTTCGGGTCAGGAGACCCTGCGACGTCCTCCAGAGGCACACCCGGCGATGTCGTTATAGCCTTTCGGGATGTTGCCCTGAAGGTGAAGATTATGACCTCTCCTGGGGCACGAGACCCTGTGCTATTTGAAGGCTCTTCTCTGGCCTTATTTCATGACCTTCCGTTCCAGACCCTGCTGGCCCGTCATCGCTTTCGGGACGTGACAAAAGTCCTTCGTAAGACCGGGATTTGCTACCGTTGGGGCATGGCGGGTTCACTGGTAGTAACGCATGCAAATATCCCGTATACGATTACTGATCCTGCACAGGCATGGACGGATCTCGCGGCAGCAGGCCTCTCCCCGAACCTCCAGGAGATACAACCGGGATGAGAAATATGCCACCCCTCACGACGCATTTCTGTGTTTAGTTCTTTACGAGTTTTTCGGACATTTTGATATGTACAGCATCTGAGTGGTTGTTCTTTTGAGCCACAGTCCTGTTCTCGAATTTTTATGCGTGCCTTTTTGCCATATGTCGGACTCAGGTGCTCCGTTTTCCGCTCGTTATAGTTTAAACCACGATATTCCGCCAATCAACTCGTAAGAGGTTTAGCCGGCCCTGCGTGGCCGTATTTCTGTTCGTGTGCTTTCATGACTTTCTTTGTGTGTTTTAAATCTTTAAATAATTTTAAAAAAAATAAAGTATCGGTACTCAGTCTTAACAAAAAAAATTGTATTGTTTATCTTTAGTTAAACTTTGTTAGTCTGAAGAAAAACCTGGCTCCTAACTTTTGTGGCTGGCTCCTAGATTCAAAGTAAATTTGTCAAGCCCTGCCGTCCGCTAAGGACCTTACTAATAACTTGAGATTGCACAGGAGTCCTTTTTAAAGAGCAGAAAGAACAAAACCACAATAAAGAAAGAAGAAAAAAGAAAGACCCCATACAGAACACAAAATAATCGGGCACAACAGGAGGTTATCGGAGTAAAACCTAGGCAGGGAACAGAGCAGGTGGGCCTGGAGGGGATTGCAAGGCGAGTCACGTGCACCATATTTGGTGACATTTTTCTACAACCAGGTTCCCTACACGGCCAGGTTCCCTACACGGCCAACTTCCCTACACGGCCAATTTCCCTACACGGCCAACTCCCTGACGGCCAAACTTCCAGACATCCAAAAGCCCAGCAGCTAACACTAACCCTTCTCCCTAACCCCCTAAACCTAACCCCCCTAAACCTAACCCTAACCCCCTAAACCTTGCCCTAACCAGCCTAAACCTAGCCCTAACCTTAACCCCTTAAACCTAGCCCTAACCCCTCTAAACCTAACCCCCAAACCTAACCCTAAACACATAAACATAGCCCTAGCCCTAACCCCCCCTAAACCTAGCCATAACCATAACCCTCCTAAACCTAGCCATAACCCTAACCCACTAAACCTAGCCGTAACCCTAACCCCCTAACCCTAACCCCCTAAACCTAGCTGTAACCCCCTAAACCTAGCTGTAACCCCCTAAACCTAGCCGTAACCCCCTAAACCTAGCCCTAACCCCTAAACCTAGCCCTAACCCCCTAAACCTAGATCTAACCCTAACCCCCCTAAACCTAGCCATAACCCTAACCCCCTAAACCTAGATCTGACTCTAACCCCCCTAAACCTAGCCATAACCCTAACCCCCCTAAACCTAACCATAACCCTAACCCCCTAAACTTAACCCCTCTAAACCTAGCAATAAGCTTAACCCCCTAAACCTAGCCTTAACCCCCCCCCTAAACCTAGCCCTAACCCTAACCCCCTAAACCAGGGGTCAGCAACCGTGGCTCCCTGATGTTTTGAGAACTACATTTCCCATGTGGCTCTGTCAACCATTAGGCTGAGCCAAGGTTGCTGACCCCAGCCCTAAAACTAACCCTAACCCCCCCCCTAAGCCTAGCCCTAACCCCCCTATACCTAGCTCTAATCCTCTTAAACCTAGGGTTAGGGTGTTAGTATTAGGGTTAGCTGCTGGGATTATGGATGTCTGGAAGTTGGGCGTGTAGGGAATTTGGTATGTCCGGCACTTGTTCTGTCTGGAAGTTGGCAGTCGGGATGTTGGCATTAGGGAACCTGGCTGTAGGGATTTTGTCCGGCACCCTTATAGGAGCACTCGAAGCGAAAAACTGGGGCTGGGCCCACATGACTCATTTATTTATTAGTCCTGATCCAGAACCTTGTCCACCACCCTCCCACTCGCTAGATCAGCAATGGTGAATCTTTCCACCCCAAATGTTTTGGAAATAAATGTCCCATATAAGGCTGGCTGCGCATCTTGGGACATGTAGTTCAGAAATATCAGTCAGCGCAGCGAAGAGACCTCTGCTTTGGATAGCTGTCACAGCACGCAGAGACAACCCGGGCAGGTTTTTAAGAGAGAGGCACTTGACTTTGAAAATTTTAATTTACTTAAGTGGCCATGCTGGCTAGAGTTCCTTAATACAGCTGTTGAGTCAGTATGTGGTCATATGCCGTTTGATTTTTGCCTATTGGTTTTCGAGAATTTATTATGGAAAATTATAAAATTTTCCTAAGTATGAAGGGAAGTTTGAATTGTAATAATAAAGACTCAGAGGTGAGTATTGCGTCTCTTTCCTTATATTTATTAAAATAGCAACAAGGATTTTAACATTTAAACTGAAAATGCATGTAAACATCCTTTAGAAAAAACACAAGCTCCAGACTAGACACTCCCACTCTTTCTAGTCCAATCCCTGTGTAGCTCCTCTTGATCTCTTCCCCTGATCTCCTTCCTTATTCCTCTTTCCTTGGTGTCTGCAAGCAGTCATTCAAACATCCAGTACCAGTACAAACACCAGGCACAGAACCAATGGGGTCCCGAGAGGTAGGGAATGAAAATATCCAGAGGGGCACGAGGTGCGCCACAGCGACATCCAGTCAGAAGGGGCTGCAGAGAAAACAGAGACACGACAAGGAATCAGTGGAAGCCGTAACCTACGGCGCTACAAGTACCCAAAACATTGGGACGACACCCCCATAATACTAAAGCGGGAGGGAGAGGCGGGCAATACTCGCCTCTGAGTCTTTATTATTACAATTCAAACTTCCCTTCATACTTAGGAAAATTTTATAATTGTAATACACCGACTCAGAGGCTCCTATTGCGAGTTCAAAGCTTGTCCACCAGGGGTGCGGACCAATGAACTACCGGAGTGAAGTAGGAAGTCTTAAATGTAGACTCCCCAAATCAAACCGCAACTGCAAGTAAGACCTCCAGACGGCAAGCCACCAGCACTGCGCCCCGAGTGCGCCCCAAACACTGACATTTTAGCCAGGTGGCCAAGATCGTGGATCCCATCGCGGTATATAGAGCATTGAAAAAAACAATAGAGAAACGTGAGACATAAAACACATTAGGTGCAGAGGATCCCGATCCTCCAAGCGAGAGCCAGCAGCCACTGCTGAAAGAGCCAGCGCCAATCACATAGGGCGTCCCTAACAATAAACGTCTATGCCTATAAGGGTCAGTAAGCCCAGAGCCAAGTGCCGAATGAAACATATGAGGGGAAACCGCTGCGAAGCGCGGGGAAAGTGTGCGAGACTCCTATTCGAGGGAGCAGAAAAAACGTGTACAAATCCAGGTAAGCATGAAAGTCGATAGAGTGGACTTCCCAAACCCCTAACACGAGAGGGAACACAATAAGGCCCTGATGCCCTTCGGGTAAAAAAGACCCAATCCCAAACCAGAGACCGCTCAAGTGCGAAGTGGGGAGCAAAGATCTCCCAGGGAATACGGAGACCAGTCCAGGGGGAAGACGACCATCCTGAGGAAGACTGAGCAATCTACCATCCCCTGTAGAAATGACGGAGGGCACAAGACCGGTCAGTAGTCTCAAATCGCTATGTTGATGGAGCCGATCCGAAGCAAACCAAAGACCTCTGGTAGTAGTGACCACACAAGGCTCCCCAAAATCAGGTTAACAAAACTACAGGTGTGGAACTGAGACAGACCTGTCTACGCAAGACTAGAAGGTAAATATCTATTAGAGGAGATCCCCCGAGCATCCTCTGAGAACTGAGCAAACTGCGTGAACCGCCCAAAATATGCCAACACATTCCTGAGGAATCGTAGCTAAAACCGGATCATAGGGCAACTGTATCCAGAACATTGTTTGCCCCGCTGGTCGACAGGTCCATTATCAAAATAGTCAGTGCCAGCATTAGTAGCCATTTAAAGTGGACTAACGGAAAGTCCGCCCAAAGCATAAGAAGGGTTATAGGACAGTGAGGACAAAAGTTGCTTAATTCTCTGCCTGTTGAGGTGGTTGGGTCCGAGACTGTACAGATCTGTAAACAAGGACCGGACGACTTCCTGCAAAACACAAAAGTAATGGTTATAAACTGAAATATGTAAGAAACTACATGATCCCACCCTAGGTAGGACGTGCAGAAATGTCCACTCAACGTGGTCAGGAAAAATACTTCCTCGGAGGTATACATAGTAATTCTGTAAACTGTACGAATTTCAATGTTCATGATCCCAGGACATACCGGAAAAAGCGAGCGAAATCTCCATGTTACTTGTAACATATTTGCAGATAAATAAATAAAACCTTGAAGTCAGTATAAACGCTCCTGGTCAAGGGACAGTTGGGCTCATTGCAGCGCGTATAATATGTTGAAGCCATCGGTGGTGGCGTGGTATACTCAATTTATGTCAATGTTTCAACCCCATTGAGGAAGTGTTTTGGTGTTTTTATGAAGTCCACCAATATGCTTCTTAGGGGAGATTTGAGCCTTAGCTCAGAGGAGCAGCTACTGGTCACTTTAGGTGGGACTCTCTGTACTAGAGGTGTTGTGAGTTTGGTAGATGAGCCGACACATCAATGGTCAATAGAGTAAACCAGGCTCTCAGAGTTGTGTGTAGCACATGGGATGTAGGAAATGAGTATACAGTAGATGACACCTAAACTCCTATTTAGATTGAGCCCCAGACATTGCCTCTTGAAGAGATCTGGTAAAATCAGTGGAAAAGGCAGAAAACCTTCCTAAAAACTGCAGAAATGAATGAAGCCCGTACACCAGGAGGTAAAGGGATAATTAGGTTTGAGGGAGTCGGGCCAGCGGTGCACTACCAGTCTAATCATAAAATTTAAGGGAGGTGCAGAGAGTCTGATCTGTGAAATCTGAGCGGGCGGGGGGGGGCTGGACACGGGAAACCTTTTGGCGCGCAGCCTCCTGACAGAAACAAAATGCATTGATTTGGCTCGGAAAAGGCCCGTGCTGATGAGTGCGCGCCCAACTCCCTTCCCACTATGCGAGCGGGAGCAGCGTGTGTGAGGCCAGGACGAAATGTAACCCTCGTGGGGGAAGGGGGGGGGGAAACAATGTCTTAAAAGACTTCGCTATAGACATTGTAGAGGCAGGTTGATTTACCAACACCTCGGAGGGATCTGAGCCCAAAACACACAGTACCAAAGCAGTGACATTATTACCGTGATGCCATCAGGCTTCTGCAGTGAATCGTAGGGAAGGGGAGAAACCTAGAGATCTGACAGCGGTCAAGCTTTAACATTAAGGAGATTATTACAAAGGGAAACGCTGAGTCTTCTGACGCTTCGGGGCAGGAACATCAAAGGGTGTCCTCGTCACTTCCCTCCTCTGGCTCAGGATCTGGAGATTCACCCTCCGGTCATTCACCAAATCCAGCTCCTGAGAGGGATTGGAGGCTCTCACCCTCTTAGGGACCTCCGCCACAAGCGCCCGGCGGGAGTGGGCTCACATACCTAGATAAAATTGGAGGATTTTTGGCCACAGGTATTGGTGCGGTTGCCAGCCCCTCCGAAAGAGTTGGCCGTGTCATTCAACTGTGTTACCCGCAGCACGTGGCAGGGGTGTATCTGGGGGCTTCACCATGGTGAGTGAATCGCCCTGGGCAGCGTCTGCTGATAGCGGTGACATATAGTGACTCGCAGCTATATATAATAACAGTATAGATTTAAAATCTGTCACCAGCACCTGGTGAGGGTGAACTGTTATGTGAGAATTGGTCGATAGCAAGGTCCGCAGGCAGTAATGTGGGGATCAGGGCCGGATTAACGTAGGGGCGGATGGAGCGGCAGCTCCAGGCCCCTTCCATTAAATAGGCCCACAGCTGCCCCAAGAATAGAGGAGCCACCGGCCGTCCGACAGATCTGCCACACGCGCGCACACACACACAGCACACACACACACCGTGATGAAGCCGATCCTCTCAAGCGGCCCCACCGTGTTGTAAAATGTGCAGGAGTATTTTGGGGCAGAGCAGCCACTAGGTGTCACTCATCAGCTGCTCTGTGAGACACGGCTGCTCCTCCCCATCCTCCAGCACCTCTTCCTGTTTCCAGCCATGTGGAAGGAAGGCGACTGGTAAGGAGAGCAGCTGAGCAGCAGCCAGGGAGAAAGGTAAGCTTCCCCAGCTGATGATTCACCCGGGCAGCTTTTTTTTTTGTAATTTACCTTCACCCCTTATCCCACCCCCGCAGCTCTCCCTCTGAACTCATTCGGAAGGAGGGGGGGCAGCATGCAGGGGGACTGTAAAGACACAGACAGGAAGAGGGATCACAGACACAGAGAGAGGGGGGATGAAAGAAAGAGAGAGGAGGTGATGAAAGAAAGAGAGAGGAGGTGATGAAAGAGAGAGGAGGTGATGAAAGAGAGAGGAGGTGATGAAAGAGAGAGGAGGTGATGAAAGAAAGAGAGAGGAGGTGATGAAAGAAAGAGAGGAGGTGATGAAAGAGAGAGGAGGTGATGAAAGAAAGAGAGGAGGTGATGAAAGAAGAGAGGAGTGATGAAAGAAAGAGAGAGAGGTGATGAAAGAAAGAGAGAGGAGGTGATGAAAGAGAGAGAGGAGGTGATGAAAGAAAGAGAGAGGAGTGATGAAAGAAAGAGAGAGGAGGTGATGAAAGAAAGAGAGGAGGTGATGAAAGAGAGAGGAGGTGATGAAAGAAAGAGCGGAGGTGAGAGATGAAAGAAAGAGAGCGGAGGTGAGGTGATGAAAGAAAGAGAGAGGAGGTGATGAAAGAAGAGAGAGGAGGTGATGAAAGAAAGAGAGAGGGGGGATGAAAGAAAGAGAGGGGGATGAAAGAGAGGGGATGAGAGAGGGGGGATGAAAGAAAGAGAGGGGGATGAAAGAGAGAGAGGGGATGAATGAGAGAGGGGATGAATGAGAGAGGGGATGAATGAGAGGGGATGAATGAGAGGGGATGAAAGAGGGGATAAGAGAGGGGATGAAAGAGAGAGGGGATGAAAGAGAGGGGATGAAAGAGAGGGGATGAAAGAGAGGGGATGAAAGAGAGGGGATGAAAGAGAGAGGGGATGAAAGAGAGGGGATGAAAGAGAGAGGGGATGAAAGGGGGGAAGAAAGAGGGGGATGAAAGAGGAGAGGGGATGAGAGAGAGAGGGGATGAAAGAGAGGGGATGAAAGAGAGAGGGGATGAAAGAGAGAGGGGATGAAAGAGAGAGGGGATGAATGAGAGAGGGGATGAATGAGAGAGGGGATGAATGAGAGGGGATGAATGAGAGGGGGATGAGAGAGGGGGAATGAAAGAGAGAAGGAATGAAAGAGAGGGAGAGAGGGGGATGAAAGAGGGGTGGAATGAAAGAGGGGGATTGAAAGGGGGGTGAAAGAGGGGGAATGGAAGAGGAGTCACAGGGATGAGAGGAGTACAAAGAGAGTGAGGGATGAGAGGAGTACAGAGAGGGATGAGAGGAGTACAGAGAGGGATGAGAGAGGCGTACAAAAAGAGCGAGGGATGAGAGGCGTACAGAGAGCGAGGGATGAGAGAGGAGTACAGAGCGAGAGATGAGAGAGGCGTACAGAGAGAGTGAGGGATGAGAGAGGAGTACAGAAAGATTGAGGGATGGGATGCGTACAGAGAGCAAGGGATTAGGAGGAGTACAGAGAGCGAAGGATGAGAGGAGTACAGAGAGGGATGAGTGGAGTACAAAAGAGTGAGGATGAGTGGAGTACAGAGAGAGCGAGGGATGAGAGGAGTACAGAGCGAGCGAGGGATGAGAGAGGAGTACAGAGAGAGCGAGGGATGAGAGGAGTACAGAGAGAGCGAGGGATGAGAGGAGTACAGAGAGAGCGAGGGATGAGAGGAGTACAGAGAGAGCGAGGGATGAGAGAGGAGTACAGAGAGAGCGAGGGATGAGAGAGGAGTACAGAAAGAGGGGTGAGAGGAGTCACATAGAGGGATGAATGAGAGATGAGTCACAGAGGAGTCAGAGAGAGAGACGGACGGAGGAAAGGACTCAAAGATGTGTGACAGGGGTGGGAAAGAGTACACAGAAATGAGAGATACTACTTATACATACAGCACACATTACTGTGAGTTTTATTGCTGTGGAGCTCTGTGATACGCTCATACACTGCACATTACTGTGAGTTTTATTGCTGTGGAGCTCTGTGATACGCTCATACACTGCACATTACTGTGAGTTTTATTGCTGTGGAGCTCCGATACGCTCATCTGTGAATATATTATTCATGACTTCTCTATAGGACAATTTCACTGCCACTGAAGATTGTTGAATTTTGACGAATTGCACCGTATTTCGCTGTCAATGAGCCAGTATTTGGCGAACTGACAGTTTAGTAAATAGAAACTGACACGAAATTGCACCATAGGGTGAAATTCACCGTTCGGTGCAGTTCGGGGCTTAGTGAATAACCCCTTCTGTTAACGCACTCCTACGTCAGTCGCCCAGCCACAAATCCACTCCTAGTTCACTCCAGCCACACACATTCATCAATCTCTATGACGCATAGCCCCCATTCACATCACATTCGGTCACTTTCACTCCTATGAATGATTTTTTTTTTCTGCAGCAGATATTTTTATTATTTATGGGACCTTTTTTATCATTTAAACACATTTTAATGCATTTTTATTGGTTTAAATACAAGAATAGTGTAGTTCCATTTATTGTTTTTGTCTGCAGTCCAGCGGGCTTCAGTGGCGTTCGGCTGTCAGTCCGGCAGCATTTGGCTGGGACCCTGGGTTGTCCAGTCACTTGCAGTAGACAACCCAGGAAGTCTGCCATCGTACGACCTAGGTTGTCCGTAGTCTGACGACCACGTTGGACGTCAGAATATGGACCCAGTGGACGGTCAGCCTAAGTCATGTTCCGTTGTAGTGCTATAAGCAAAATTTTTAAAAAAGGTGTAAATATCCTTTCAGATAAGCAAAGCAACGCGGATCGATGGTTGCCTAAGTATCTAAAAATAGGCCCACCGAAATCCTCAGCACCAGGCCCATGATACCCTTAATCCGGCCCTGGTGGGGATGCCAGCCCCTCTGTGGTTATATTTGGACCCGCTCATTAACCTTTTACCCGCAGCACGTGGCAGGGGTGTATCTGGGGGCCTCACCGTGGTGAGTGAATCGCCCTGGGCAGCTTCTGCTGGTAGCGGTGACATATAGTGTCTCGCAGTTATATATAATAACAGTATAGATTTAAAATCTGTCACCAGCACCCGGCGGGGAGGG
This sequence comes from Leptobrachium leishanense, assembly GCA_009667805.1. Classification (NCBI taxonomy): domain Eukaryota; kingdom Metazoa; phylum Chordata; class Amphibia; order Anura; family Megophryidae; genus Leptobrachium; species Leptobrachium leishanense. The sequence goes on along the minus strand of CM019063.1, from coordinate 362,430,059 downwards.
GGGCGGGGTGAGCTCATTTGTGAGATTTGGTAGGTAGCAAGGTCCACAGGCAGTAATGCGGGGATGCCAGCCCCTCTGTGGGTATATGTGGACCCGCTCACGGAGTTGCCCGGGAAAATGTTAGCTGTAAGATGTGACTTCTGCAATGGTGTCAGCCAGTATACTTAAAAATCAGCCGACATAGCGGCAACTAATTTAAATAAGGGCATACAGATGGAGGCACGGATGGGGAATGTAACTGGAGAGTTAGAGTCGGAGGGGAGCAGTTCCCAGGCTGTACAGAGGAGACTGATTGCTGGTTGAAGCTGTTCCCCTGAATCTAATTCTGCCTCGTGTAAAGGGCTCTTAGAGCAGGTTTCTGGCACAGCATTTAGTAAGCCCGATTCAGGCAGAGTGAGAGGAATGAAGCAGTATTATTATTATACTTATTGTACAGCGCTGCGGAATATGCTGGTGCTTTATAAATAAAGAATAATAATAATAAGCAGTAGCGCGGGAACATGCGTGGGAATCACGATGCGCGGCTGGTAGTTCCCGGTTCAGATCGCCGCTCAAGCCCCGAGTAGGGAAAAAGTATTGGACAACACTGGTCAATTAAACTAAAAAGGAGGTATGAAAAACCCCCGCAGCTACCCGAGAAGGTAGCTGCGATGCTAAAGTAGACAAACATCGCGGTTGAAGCCGGGACGTAGCGTCAGGGAGAGAAAACATTAAAAATATGTGAGAGTAAAACGCATGTGTACTTATCTGTCTGCCCAGCAACAAGGAAAGAGGAATAAGGAAGGAGATCAGGGGAAGAGATCAAGAGGAGCTACACAGGGATTGGACTAGAAAGAGTGGGAGTGTCTAGTCTGGAGCTTGTGTTTTTTCTAAAGGATGTTTACATGCATTTTCAGTTTAAATGTTAAAATCCTTGTTGCTATTTTAATAAATATAAGGAAAGAGACGCAATAGGAGCCTCTGAGTCGGTGTATTACAATTATGTTTTGCTCAATGCTTTTATATTCTGTTAGCCCTTTTTATGCCTTTTTCAGGAGATATACTGTAGTATCTTTTCCCCAAATACATTCTCTGTATTTTTTCCCTCACCGCTTGATGTGAAAGTCCAGAAGGTTAAATATTTTTAGGCGCTTATTGTACCCACAGTACAGTTTCAAAGTTATGACTCTTCACTGTAGATTATTTAATGAAATGGATGCTATAGGGTTAAAACAGGAATTGAATATGGTTGCTATAGGGTTACGAAATGAAGGTGTTAAACATTAACACTTCCTCACCCTCCTGCACCTCCTCCCATTTTAACCCCTAGTTTCTTTTAAAAACTCAGATTAGCCCAGTGCTGATCTCCCTCTGATTACTGCAGGATAGGATGTGCTTCAATCTCAGCATGTCATGTGACTGGAGGGGCTGGATGCCCCTGCCAATCCAGTGACTGTCGATGCAGGAAGACTTTTATACCATTGGATAATGCTAGTTTACGAAGGTCTTCAAACCCTGAAACCTGAACTCAGGGATCCCTGATCTGCAGCTCTGGGTAGAAGTAAGCCTATGCATTTGCGTAGCTGAATTAGCCCTCCCAGTCCCCGTCAGAGGGGGGAGAGGACCTGGGAACTCACAGCAGAGTGACCACTCAGATAAGATTGAGTGCTCACACTGTGTAGAGTGTCTATTCATCTAACTTGGAATTTTGTTTAGATCAGGGCTGTCAAACTCTGGCACCCCCCCCCCCTGATGTTTCTGAACTACAACACCCATTATTCTTTAGCTATCTAGTACATTGAAAAAATGCTGAGGATTCTAGGCCTTAACATCTGGGGGCCGTGAGTTTGACGGCCCTGCGGCCCTGGTTTAGATACAATTGTGATATTTTTGTAATGATTTTTTCTTTTCAAGAATGCAAATTTCTGCTTACATTTTGCATCTGTCCCCCATGTTTGTAGACTGTTCGACACCTGAAATAAATCCTTGGGTGGACGGAATGGGCCAGAAAGTAGGGTTTCTCCAACCGTGCCTACAAATTGCTCTCACAAAAATAGGTGGCGAGGTAATGTACATACACTATTAAATAATTTTTATGTTGCAATGTGTTTTTTTTGTTTGTTTTCGTGGTTTTTTTTCCCCCAACAGTTACAAGTACAGTATTTATAAAGTGCCAACAAGTTCTGTAGCGCTGTACAATGGGTGAGATAGAGTAACAAATCTATATTCAAGTTAAACACACAGAACAGTAGGAGTGAGGACCCTGCTCAACAGCTTACAATCTTAAAGCAGAGGGGTGACACACTAGGTGAGGATAAATAGCAGAGTATGTGAAGTAGTGGGGTGCAAGTGGCTGGGTGGGAAGAGCAATAAATGAACAATGGGGGAATTGGGGAGGGGGTCAGGGAGAGGTAATTGCCTGTGTTTGCAGTGGCACAGGGTGGAGATGTGAATGATTTTGCTGGAAGAGAAAGTATGGTCACATACAGTTACACGCATTTATAAAGCGCCAACAAGTTCCGTTGCGCTACATAGGCTCAGAAGGGGGTTAGGCAGGTCTAATGTGATGACTTGTGTGGCGTTAATTATATTCACACCTCACTTGTCCTGCACAAGGTATTGACCGGGATGGGTCTGTATTAAACAGCTGATTTTGAAGATATTCAATAGATCACATAAAAAGACACCATACTTTAGCTCAGTGTTTCCCAAACCTGTTCTCAGGGAGCACCAATAGGTCAGGTTTGCCAGATATCTGAAGCACAGCACCCGTGATATGATTGGCTGCTCAGTGATTGCAATATTCCGTCAGCATTTCTCCAAGGTAAACCTTAAAATCCGGCCTGGCAGTGGGTGCCTAGGGTTTATACCACTTTGGGTACCACTTCGCCCTCTGTACGTGACAGTACCATAATGGTACGTTATTTTTGATTTTTATGATTTTATGTTATGATTTTTTTGGGGGGGGGGGGGGGGGGTTTTGAGAAAGTATTTTACCAGGAAGGATACATTGAGATTTCTCTCATTTTCAAGTATGTCCTGGGTGGCGAGTATGTACCGTTAGGTGTCTTGCCCAAGGACACTTACTGGAGAGGTGCTCTTGCCGGGATCGAACCTGTGTCTCCACAGTCTCTCTAATCGGTTATAGAGCAGTGACGTTACCTCTACTCCACCCAGCCTAGGACAGGTTTGAGAAACACTACTGTAGAGGAATACATCCGACTGGCATTTGTCTTTATCATAGTTACAAAATATTATGCATCAAAAAAATGTCTTGTTTGTAAAAAACGGAAATCATTCCTTCCTGACTCAGGATTTTTCCTAGAATTAAGAACTTCTTATTGATCATTCTTAGTCACTACATCCCAGCAATTTCCCGACATAAAAATTAGCTTTTTCTTTTTGATTTTACTTTTAGGTCTGTGATATAAAGTCTGAAATTCTGTGGGAAATAGCCTAAAAATGTATTTGCCAGAACTATGGCTAGCACAACATGTAAACTGTGATGTCTTTTAAAGTACCAATTTATCACTTTTTCAGTGTCGAACACTGAAGAAATAGAAGACCTAGCAAGCTGCATTACAAATATAGCAACTACAAGAAATATAGTAACGTTGCTGGATCAATTGTAAATATAAATTACATTTTGGCTAAAAGATTTCCATAGATTCTTTAAAAATAAGCCACTATACATTAAAGGTATACTCAGGGCTAGGGTTAAAAGGGGATGAGATGGAAATGGAGGGGCATTAACGCCTCCTTATCCCCTACGCATTCTCTTTCCTTTTTTTTTTTTAAAATATAGAATTTTTATTAACAAATTTTCAAGGAAAAGGAAAAACAGGGGGGTACAAAAATCAAAAAGGGAACAGATACAGAAATAAAGATAAAGTTATGCACCACAATATACAGACATTATAACGAAACATTACATTACAGCCTCACAGTACTATGTGACGTCAATTATCCGACAGGACTATATCAAACTTTACAATGCGACAGTGTAAGCATCCCAAATAGTCCAGTGATCTTTGCCTACCCCTTTCAATCCCATCAAAGACCTGGCCATGGCATCTAGGGACCTGAGCTCCCCCATCCTAGTTTTGACCATACCCATTGTGGGTATCTTATCCGATTTCCAATTGAAAGCTATGAAATTAGTGGAGACAGATAAAATATGGGCTAGGAGTTGTTTCTGAAAACGGGAAAGGGTTGAGGGGAACATTTGAAGGAGAAAAGTATCAGGGGACGGGGTGATCTCCACTCCCAGAACCTCCGTACTCAATGAGGCTAGCTGGTCCCAAAAGAGTGTAAGTCGAGAGCAGGTCCACCATATGTGGAAAAACGTCCCATCCTCCTCCCCGCACCTCCAGCAGGTCTTAGGAACAGTGGGTTTAAAATGGTGTTCTCTGTCGGGGGTAATATACCAGCGGTACAGAACCTTTTTCCTAGCTTCCGTCAGCGAGATACATCTAAACTTTTTGCAATCTAATAAAAAGCTGTCTCTCCATTGGTCTGGGGTAAATGAGTGATTCAGGTCTCGTTCCCATGTCTCTTGGAATCGCCACCGTTTAATCTGAGGTCTAGTCAATAACTGTTGATATAGCAGAGACAATAGACGAGTTTCGGGAGAGGGGTGTAAGCAGTATTTTTCAAACTGAGTAAGGATATCCGAGTTGGGGGGTAGATGTAACAGACCGTACTGCGAGAGACAGGAGCGTAACCTCAAAAAGTGAAAGCCGAGTTTAGCATGTAGGGAGTGTTTATCCTGAAGCTGCCTGAAGGGAAGAAGGTCATGTGAGGCATATAGATAATATAATTTGTCTAGCAAAGCTCGATTCCACGGGCGGGGATCAAAATTAGGGATCAGGTGAGTAAATACCGATATAGGAGATGCTAAAGATAGTGGGTGTATTGCCGTCAGGGCAGAGCGCGTCACATCCCAGACACGTATGAAAAGTATCGCCAAATCAGGCAGCTCGTTTAATAGCCGTCTGGTGGATTTTGGCGTCCACAGAAAACCCAAAAAGTCATGTGGGAGGGTGCTGGGTAAGAGTAGGGCAGACCACTGAGGGAGATTAATCCCCGTAAAGAGGCGGCCAAGATTCGTCATCACCGCTGCCCTATAATACAAGAGTAGATTGGGTAAACCCAAACCCCCTCCGGCCACAGGTTGATGCAAAAGAGCAATTTTAATGCGAGGTCGCTTGCCCCGCCATATAAAGTGGGAGAGGGTTGAGAGAAGTGCCGCAAAAAAGGACCGCGTGGCCATTATCGGCAATGCCCTGAAAACATACAACAATTTCGGCAGTAACATCATTTTTATCGCATTAATCCTTCCTGCCCATGATATCTCTACATTAGACCATTGTTGACACAGAGTAGAGGTTAGAGCAATAAGAGGTGTATAATTAAGCGCAAAAAGTTGGGATTTAGTAAACGTCAGCTTGATTCCTAAATATGTCAGGGAACTAGTACGCCAGTCATATGGGTAGATTTTTTTGAGGGAGGTTAGATCAGAAGCCAAGATATTGTATGGTAGGGCCTGGGTTTTATGAACATTAATTTTATGATAAGATATTCTCCCATATGTCTCCAAAATGGAGTGAAGGGCAGGCAAGGAGGTAAGGGGATTAGTCAACGTAAGCAGAATGTCATCCGCAAACAGACTTAGTTTATAAGCCGAAGGGCCTACCATGAGACCCTCCACCTCATCAGCCTGCCTTATAGCTTGCGCAAGTGGTTCCAGTGCTAATGCATATAGAATGGGGGAAAGAGGGCAGCCCTGCCTTGTGCCATTCGTTATGGAAATCACGGAGGATTGAAAACCCGCTGTTAATACCCGGGCATTTGGACAGGAATATAGCGCCATAATAGCTCCTATAAACTCTCGGGGAAAATTAAATTTCAATAAAGTATGTTCCAAGAACCTCCAATGGAGTCGGTCAAACGCTTTTTCGGCATCTAGCGAGAGCATCAGGGTCGGTGTGTTGGATCGCCTAGCATGGTCCATCAACGCCATAGCCTTGATAGTGTTATCAGGGCCCTGTCTGGATGTGATAAACCCAACCTGATCATCAGCTATTAGTAGAGGCATGATGTCGACCAGTCTAGTAGCTAGTATCTTAGCATAAATTTTAGCATCTACATTAATAAGAGAGATAGGTCTATATTTGGAACATTGATCTGCCGGTGGGGACGTTTTGGGTATAGTTACTATAGTAGCGGACAACCAGTCAGTAGTCGCAGTCCCTGAGGTAAATACATGGGTTAACGCAGAGAGGAGAGGGGCGTTAAGGCGGGTCGAAAAGGATTTATAGTAGGCCGCCGTGAAACCATCCGGGCCCGGCGCCTTATTAGATTTGAGGGAGGAGAGGGCCAAAGTGAGTTCTGTCATAGAGGGAGAGGAGATTAGACTGGGAATGTATGTGTCTGGCAGTGCAGGTAGATGCAAGCGCTGGAGGAAAGGAAAAATCCCCGATAGAGTGGGTTGCGGCAGCGTGGTCTCCTGTTGTAAATTATATAAAGCGGAATAATATTCCGCAAAAGAGTCTGCAATCTGCTGAGGGTGATAATGTGCTGATCCGTCCGCCGCTGTCAAATGATCAATTTTAGATTTCGCCACCTTTTTTCTCAGTCTGTTGGCCATTATCTTGCTAGTCTTATTATTGTACAAATACATCTTAGTCCGCAACCGGCGTGCCGCCCACACGTAATCTCGTTTATCCAATTCCGTCAACTGCAGTTGGAGTCCAACTAAAGTGGATCGTGTGGTCGGGTCTGATTGTTTCTTGTTTAGGGACGTGGCCTGGTGTATTTGGTGTAGTAAAGTCAGTCTATGGGAAGAGTTCAGCTTTTTGAAATACGAGCCCCATTTAATTAGTACTCCTCTCACTACCGCTTTATGCGCTTGCCATATAGTAAGGGGGTTCACGTCTGGGGTGATGTTCTCTTTAAAGTAATTCTCTAGGGAGTGTTGGACATCCTCTACCACTTCCGGGCGGGACATAAGGGACTCATTTAGGCGCCATGGTGATCGTCCCTTAGGGACCCGGGAGTCAGGGAGTTGCAGACTAATAGGTGCGTGGTCTGACCAAGACATAGAGCCCAGTTTACAATCAGACACCAAATTCAATAGGTCTGCCGTCACAAAAAAGTAGTCTATTCTGGAGTAAGTTTTATGCGCTCCTGAGTAAAAAGTATAGTCACAGTCATCAGGGTTTAAAATTCGCCAGATATCAAACAGCTGGAATTCCGCCAAAAGAGCAGCAAAGTTGCGCGCTGCAGTTCGCTGCACTCTGGTAGATCGGGGTGGCAAGTCAAGGGATTGATTAAAGTCCCCACAGATTACGAGCTGTCCCGCGGATCCTGCCAGCAACCTTGCCAATTCTGTACGGAGGAAGGGGATTTGACCAGTATTAGGGCAGTAGAAGTTAGCGATGGTATACTGGGCACGGTTTATGTCACATATTACAAAAAGGTATCGCCCATTAGGATCTGAGATCACCCTATGCAAGTTAAAAACCACATTCTGGTGAATTAGGATGGAGACTCCTCTCGCCTTCACCGGAGCCGTGGCATGGAAATGATGGGAGTAATGTGGAAGATATAGTTTAGGGTGGGCCGACGTTTTAAAATGGGTTTCCTGAAGACACACCACGTCAGGGGGTTGGTGTCTCAGATCAGCGTACAGAGAGTGGCGTTTGTACGGGACATTCAAACCCTTCACATTAAGCGATACTATTTTAAATACCATTATACATTATGAGATAGGGCAAGCAGAGCAGACAAAATACACATCCCTGAGTCCCGCTGCCTCGTCGGCGAAACATCCCCCCTGGAGCATCTAGCATTTGACATTTACGTATATGATGCCAGAAAATTCCGGCCTGTCCAGAACAGCTTCTGATTTGTAGGGGAAGCTTAGAAAAAGAATAATGTGGTGCAAAGAAAACAACAAAAGAAAAAAGGACAAGGGAAAAAACACAAAAAGAATAAAAACTGGAAAAAATAAGAAAAAGAACGTTCAGTGCAAACGACACTGGAAAAATATATACAGTACCTCTCCTAGGCCACGGAAGACTCGGGCCAACCCTGGTCATACCAGGGGGAGTGGAGGGGGGTGTTCGGATCCACACTCTCCAAAAATGGAGATGGAGAGCAGGAAAAAATACTCATCCACCGACTCTCCCGCTGTCTTCAAGTCTTAACTCGTGCGGTCAGGACAATATAAACCTCAGGAATCTCCCGGATCCTGGAAATCCAGCTGACTGCACCCATAGGACCTCTAGGCAACTTTTATTTCGCCGTATTCACTCGGTGCCACTCCGGTGAGACCTTTTGCGGTGACGGAGGTGCTTGTCGAGGTGGCGTGAATTCACCCATCAGGTTCCACGTCTGAAGAGCAGCTAGGCCGTCGCCGACGTTCCGCAAGACTGTCAGCTCTCCGTCGCGGGTTACCAGCAGCTTCAGTGGGAATCCCCAACGATACTGAATCTGGTGATTTCGCAGGATCTTGGTCACAGGTAGGAATTCTTTGCGTTTTGACATAGTAGTAGCGGATAAATCAGGGAAGAACAGAAGGTCTGCGTATGGTGGAGGAAGAGTCGTTGCGGTTCTCATGGCGGAGAGAAGGGATTCTTTAATCCGGAAGAAGTGCACCCTCATCAAAACATCTCTCGGAACCGTTTGATCCAGATGTCGCGGCTTCGGTATACGGTGTATTCTGTCGAGCTGTAATTCCGTGTCCAGTTTTCCCGGTAACAAGGTTCGCATCAAGGTCCGCATATATGCTGTCAAGTCCCCAGGTTTAATCGTTTCAGGTATTCCTCGTACACGTATATTATTCCTGCGGGAGCGGTCTTCCAAATCGGTCACCTTAAGTAATAACGATTCGTGCGTGGATTTTAACTCCTTATAAGCATCTACAAGATCGTTATGGGCTAAGCACAGTTCATCCGTTTTGGTTTCTAAGGCATCAGCACGCTCACCCAGATCACGAATTTCCTGGTGGAGATTAGCTGTGATAGCCCGGAAATCTTCCTGAATTGTGGTTCTGAGGTCTTGGAGCAGAGATTGGAGCTGGAGCCCAGAGGCAGGTGAAGAGGCAGACAGAATCTGGGGAGGAAAGTCCCCCTCCTCCGGCGGGATCGATCTCGGTGATCCGGAATCGCGGGAGGTCCGGGCGCCATCTTGCGGCCTTTCCCTTGCCTTCCCAAATCGCGACACCTCGGCCGCTTTTGGGGTCCTGCCTGGTGCCATCGGGTACCTGGAGTAGTCCTGAGGTGTATGGAGCCGTTTATGGCGCAAACCGCCGCCGTTTTGGGCCGCTTTAGCGGGAGAAACAATCGGGGAAGAGAGAGCTCACCTCACATGCGGCTGCTCAGTATGGCTGCCGGCCACGCCCCCCTTCTCTTTCCTTTTTAACCGTGTAGTCTATATAAAACTGTCCTTATTTCCAGCACTGGGCTGCTTCTGTGCTGGTCTGGATGTGACGTGCTACTGGCTTCATGAAAGCTGCAGTAGTTCATGTGAGCATCCAGCCAATCTATTGGCTTTCAGTATCGAAACACATTGAGAGCTATTGGTGGGAGCTGGTACCTGAAATCCAGGAACCTGAGATCAGTGTGTGGGTTCTGTTTGGGATTAGATCCTGCACTTGGGGGGGTCTGTATTATAATGCAAAGCTACCCCGCCCCCTCCACCGAGGTAGGGATGAGAACACTGAGGCAACTGTGACCACTCAAATTACAATGTGGGGTCCTTGTGCTTAGAGTGCTTTTGTTTTTTTCTAATTATGCATAAGCAGCTTCCACCAATTTTATTATTTTACAATTCTAAAATCATAGCATTCTAGAGTTTTACATCAAATTACAGAGGCTTTAGAATACGTTAACTCCAGCAGTGGTTTCCCTTGACTTCTATGGTCCCTCTGGATTTTCTTGTTCTTCTCTGAATACCTTCCCTTCACTGGTGTCTATCTCTAGTTAGGATGTTGGTCCATGTTCGACTCTATTGATGCAATGATTATGTCCTCATACACCAGGCTAAGAGCCATATTACCAGAGCTGTTGTAAACTTACCAGAGCCATTATAGCCTATGCAGCTGTTAACAACAGCTCTAGTTAAGTTAGCACCGGCTTTGTAATACTGCCCTAAGAGTACTTATTCCACTACTTTTAAGCAAAGAATTGCTATTACATGTATAGGTGCTAATACTCCTACTTTTGTGACTTGTTGCATCATTACTGGCTTTACCTTGAAAACCATTTTATGATACTGATCTTTCCTTAACTAGTTCATATTGATCTTGACATCATCTGTAATGACCTAATTTAACACTGCAGACCTTGCTATGCTTCTGGCTCCTAAATTTCTTTTAATATCTACTATTAAATAATCTGATTCTATAGAACGTTTTTATCTGCCTACTAATGTTAAATGGACTTTTAAGTGTGATTTGGTGGCAGTTGCTGAACATGATGACCGATGGCTGAATGCAAGCACTGATCATTGAACACTGCTTTAAAGAGTTTCTACTTCCATTGGGTATAAATGATTCCCCCCTCTCCTCTTTTTTTTCTTTTTGTTTTTCAGGAGGTCGTACTGGGTCTTACTGATCGGGCTCACCTGTTCATTAACAATTTAACGGTATGTCAACCTGTCGTTATAAGACCCGTCTCTCTAAAGTCAATTTAGCCTTTTTTATTATTAACTATGTATTTTTCACATTGTGTTTTTTTTAGGTCGCTACTAATATCACTTCTTTCACCATATGCAATGATTTTCTACTTTTTACGACCCACTCCCATACCTGCAGATGTCTTTCACTGAAAGACACCACAATAACAGGTAAATTTATAAAAGAAGACCAAACTTAATCTAAGCCTGGCTATTTATTTTTCAGATACATGTGTGTCACAATATTATTATCCTTTATTTATATATCACCACAAATTTCACAACGCTTTACAAGTTCCGTGTATAAGGAGTTGATTCATTAGAATATCACACATGGTTGATGACCTGATTCAGGGGGCGATATGGACTTTGGGACTACAACAATGTGTTGGTTGTGACACAAATCTCTTGTTCTCCCTAGAGGCCTTTTTCTTAGGAGGTAGATCTGGAATGTGTCTAGGTGCAGTATGTAACAGATCTCCATATCCCGAGTGGGGCACATCTGTTAACGCTGCTCTCTTGCCGTACCCCCGTTCTCCCACCAGCAGTCTTTCGTGCCTTTCTCCAGCCCTTAACCGAAGCTTAAGGACAGGTACATTGAAAGCACAGTGATAGCATTCCCCAGAAATGAGGCAGGACACAGATTTTGGGGTTAGAATAGTCAGACAGGAACTGAGCCTTCAGTGAATAATATATACCGTGCCAGGCGGGGCCTAGAGGCCAATGGAAAATGACACCCTGGCGTCTTACTGTGATACATCAGGAATGCCTCCCCTGGTATATTGCTTTGCTTCAACAGGAATCCCTCACTGGTGTTTTGATTTTTGGGACAGATAATGGAATTAACTCTGGGCACCAAGGTGCAGTGTGCAACATTCCAAACAAGCAGAACAGTAGCAGCATATGTGGTCGGAGGGGGTGTGCAAGATAAGCAAAAACAATAATATTAACAATACAATACTTACACAGAAGTCATAAACACCCTGCACCTAGATTTGTAGGTACAGGGTGACTTCAACATGGGAGAGGTTAGGGAACCAATATAAAACATCAGGCCTGTGCTTCCCAAATGCCTCTCTAGGTCCATGCACCCCAAGTTCAAAGTGACTCTCGTCACACAGTCAAATCAAATGGAATTTTATTATTTTGTTGTTGAAGCAATTGCAAGTGGAGCCTAATGCTGGATGATGGTTCACAGCGGTAGTGTCAAATTTCATACATAAAGAATAGTCCCAACATCATAAAAACCAACCAAAAATACTGTGTATCCCAGGGCAGCACAATAAAACAAGCTATACAAATAATTATACAGATAATATAAAGAACCCAAGGCGCAATAAAATAAAATCCTTTATATTATCACTTAGTGTATTTATCAATTAATGTGACAGTGTTTAAAAAATGTATTCAAGTGCTATTTGTGTAAGATACACGTAAACCCAAAATATCAAAAAAATACTTCTATTGTCTACACTTTCTCCTTGACCTATAGCGCAGATAAAACGTAAAACAACTTTGTGAGAGTACAATGGCCGTAACCCCCAACCCCTGCTCACTTGGTTTAGAGCCTGTTAAGAATAAACTGGCTCTATATTGATGTCACGGTGCCTATATAGGTGGACACAAAATGGAGACGAGAAATGGTGGATTTTCTAGATCTGACGATCTATGTGGAAGAGGGAAGGTTGAACATGAAAACCCACTTTAATGAAGTGGTAATAACTACATACGACAAGACAGGTGTTTAAACACTGTCACACTGATAATATAAATAATTTTTTAGCGCGTCTTGTTTTTTTTTATCATCTGTATAGGTATGTTTTAGCAATAATAAAAGGGTTTTATTGTACTTTACCCACGAGCGTGACTGCACAATAATGCTTCATGGTTTTGTTACAAAAACACTGACTAAGGGAGCTGTTTGTTTGGGTAATTTTCAGTTTTGAAGCTACTCAAATATTGCTTGCCTAATAGATACTCCCAGAATATAAAATCATATCAGACCCATCAAGCAATACTCGGCCTCCTGGTGTCACACACAAGACAGGAAATGGACTGCCTGCGCATACACCAACTGCCTGACTAATAAATAAATACAATATCGGTTACTGGGTGCTCAGTGGGTCCTGGAATGACCAATTCCTCAGTATATTCAGAGAAAAGAGATGGGAGCCAGGCACAATCCAGTTGTAAGGGCACTTTTATTTGGAAAGCCAGGCAATGTTTCGGCCGCTTGAGAAAGGCGGTACTAGCAGTTGAAGCATTGTTTGGTTTTTACTAATAAAAGTGCCTTTACTACTGGATTGTGCCTTCTTCCATCTCTTTTTCTCCTGGAATCACAGGACTATCACCACCTTGTCCCTGGATCTCACTGGAACTGACTGCTGTATACCTCTAGAATTTTCTGGATACCACTGTGTTAGTGAGATATATGTGTGTTTATTATTGCAGAGGCCACTTACACATCACAGCAATTGAAAGACCTGCATCACAGAGCTCATGTGCTACATTCCCCATATGCAGCACAGAACTCTGGGTAAGACATGCAAATGACGCCTGCAATTTCCCATGTTTTTTGCATCCTAGGTCTTCTTTCACACAAAACCCTTCAATCAATGCCATGCCATACTAGATGGCTTTTTTTAGCAGAGGTCAGGTTTATGCAACTGGTCAAAGCCACTCCTGGACAGTGCTGTTTCGGATTTATTGGATACTCTTCAGCAGGAGCTAGGCATGACCAGTTGCAGGATGCTAAAAAATGGGAAATTGCAGACTTCCTTTGCATTTCTTACCTATATTTCTGTGCTGCATATGGGGAATGTAGCACATGAGCTCTGTGAAGTAGTTCTTTGAATTGCTGTGATGTGTAAAAGGCCTCTGCGATAATAAACTTTATAATTTGCAGTGTGGAGGAACTTGTGATTTGACATTTTCTACTTTTTTTGGTGGCAAATGAATTCATAGTGTAGAACAGGTCTAAGACTAGCATTCATGATAGAACTTAATTGTGGAAGTTGAAGCTGCTGGAATTAGCGAAAAAAGAGAAAATTTTCTGTTTCTAGGGCTTGTTCCTTATGAAGCAGGTACTTTACACTCTATATATATTTGTTGTGGATGTCTTTATAATTCAGAGTGAGGTGCTATAATAATATTTGTCAGATGTGAATGCTATGGAAAGCTGTTAAATGTTTTGAGGAGATTTAAGCAGGACAATAAAGCCTATTGGTAGTTGCTTAAATTTTGTTCGTAATCAGCTAAGGGTGAACGTTCTTTCCACCCACTAGGGGCCACATTACAATCCTAACGTTAACGCTCCCCTGCGTGAGCATTAACGTTAGCCGCGGTATCTACCGCATATTACAATCCAAACGGATTAAGTAACCAGTTTGCGTTTGGTACCTTGCGCTTTTCAGCGCGAGGTTACTGTACTTTGTGCTCCCTATACTTAACATGGGGAGCGCAAAGTGTTATTCAGTGTTAGTATTACAAAGTCCTAATGCTTATTAACGTCTGGCTCTGATTAGCGGAAAGTTAACCAGAGCCAGGACTTGGTGTTAACAGATTCTGCAGAAGCGGAATCCGTTAACACCAGCCAAAAAAATAAAGAGAAGAATCACATACCTCCTGTCCTGCGGTGAGGATCGCGGCTGCGACCGCCTCCTCCGTCCGGCGGGAGCAGGGAAAGTCTGGGGGAAAAAGTCCCCCCAGTCTCTCCGTGCGTATCCCTACGCTGACCGGCCAGATCTCGCAAGGCAAAATCTGGAAGGTCATGTGACCGCCGGCGTCTGGCTCAATGGAGTCCTATGGACTCCATCAAGTGGATGCTCGCGTCTGCACTCAGCGCTGCCACGAGCATCGCGGGGCCGTAGCGTGCGGAAACAATGCAGGCAGCTTTTTAAGCGCCTGCATTGTAATTCCACGATAAAACGGGGGCGATGGGGGAAAAGTGCGGGCGCAGTTTTTTCTCCCTACAGCCCCCGTTTTAGTGTGGAGATCGTAATGTGGCCCTAGGTCTTTGACAAGTGACCGTTATGGGGTTATTCAAACTGCTGTTGGTTGCCGCCATATTGTAGCATGATAAATGCTGGTATTTCACAAAACTATAATCCAAAGAGCAATAGGTGAAGGTGCACTGTGAAGCATCTTCTGTCACATGTTGGATTTTACTTTTGTGAAATGCAGTTGTTTGTTGGCGCTATTTGCAACACCCATAGCCACTGGCATTTTGTGAATGACTTCTTCACACTCTACACTTTTTCTGCACCCTTTCCCATTTTCTGGGATTTATGTTTATCTACCTCTGTATATTCTACATATTGAAGTAATATTTCTAATACATATGTATACTTTCTTAATAGCCTTGGAAGCTTTGCTAAACAGCTCATCTAGCCCAAATGATGAGACCATGCGCAAAGTGGAGAGAGGATCAAGGATCGTCACTGTGGTCCCCCAAGACACTAAAGTAATATTGCAGGTAAACTCTTACTATTGTTTTTACACTGTCATTCCAGGGTGGAAATGACCCCTGTATTTAATGCCACGTCGGCAAAAGCAATGCCAAGTGTTCGCTTTAGCACGTAATTGGAACAAGAATTAAATTTGCACATGCGATAAAGATGGTTCCAAAACAACATCAGGGCAGCCAGCCCAGCATACAACAACAAAGAAAAGCGAGAAGCCAGTCATACCATCTTCTAATGCTCAAGGAACTGTTTTATTCTAGAGAATGCAACGTTTCAGCTGGCGTTCTCTATAACAAAACAGTATCCGGAGCAAGTAAAGCACTCCACCACTATTTTTGTGGAATCATATTTTCTGAAGTGATTGATCATTCTTTACTGTCTTGATGTCTGATAGTCTGGCATCTACTACATACAAACTCTAACACTACAGACTTCTACACACAGTGACACTTGTACAGTGCGATGGAGGAGGGATTATTGTCTGCACCTGTTTTTCAGGGTTTTGGCTTGACCTCTTAATCTCCGTTAAGGGTCACTGTAGTCCTACATAAAGATATTTAAGAGAATTGGGTGGTTCCAAAAATTTGGGGAAGGACTTTTCCTGTTTCAACATAACTGTGGTCTTGTGCACAATACAAGACCTATAAAGATATGGTTTGGCAAGTTCAATGTTAATCCTGACCTCATCCCCATTATTCATCTTTGTGATGAATTGGAACACTGATTCTGAGCAAAACATTCTTGTCCACCATAAATGCCTTATTTCCTAAATGATCTTTTGACTGAATTGGTATATAATCCCTCAAACACGTTCCAAAAATCAGCAGGCAACCTTATTAATAACCTCGAGTTTGGAATAGGATGTACAAGCCCACATTGGTCAGGTGTCTGCATACTGTTGGTCATGTAGTGGATGTTGCTCACTCTCATGTTGAAAGGACACTGGCCTCCCTGAAGATGTAATGGTTTACTGGCCATGACTTGTTCCTTGTCATCTACATAACCTAATCATTTTAGCTAGAAGAGCTGGTAATCTGTCAGACTGAATCATCAATCCAAAATGGAAAGGCTTTTCCTTGCTGGAAAAGTTGTCAATCAGTCCATGGTGGACAGCCTGTTTATTATTTTTTTATTTGGGAATGCACAGCTCTTTGCAATCCTAATCATGCAGTCCTGCTCCAGGCAAAAGCCCCCTTACAGCTCTGCCTCAACAGAAATAGACCTTTCATCGAAGTGGAAGATTAGAGCAAAGAGAACCTTATGCAGATGATGTGAGCTTTATCTAGAAATTCTAAGCGGGGGTAAAGGGTGGTGGGGCGAAAGGGTCAGTGAGGTTAATATTTACTTCCTGACACAGCCCAACACTGCCGATTGCTCTTCCTCCATATTTAACATGTTATTCTTTTTTATTTCTTAAAACCATGTATTGCGGAACCTGAATGCTGTTTTCTTTACACGACCCCAAATAAAGAGTTGCCTGATTTCAATAAGACCGAAATAAAATATGTTTTCTCAGATGCCGAGGGGAAACCTAGAAACTATTCATCACAGAGCGCTGGTTCTGGCTCGATTACGCCATTATCTAGATAGGTGAGTGACTGTAAAATCCTGACCATAGCTGTGGTACTTGATGCCAACAATACCTCTTTTGTCTATCCTGTTGTCTAACATGCATTTTGCATGGTTTAATGCAGGTAGAATCCTACTTCTTTAAAAGAAAAAAAATCAGAAAATCTTTAACCCCCTAAGGACCTATGATGTAACGTTTACCTCCTAAATGCATTGACTTTAAACACCCATGGTCCTTATGGGGGTTAAACTTGCATTCGTGTCCGTTCCCTTTGTGTGGAAATGCATTTAAAGTGCCATGTGGAATGTTAACATGTCATCCATATTTCAGCTTGATGTTTAAAGAAACCTTCGAGTGTATGAGGAAGCTCAGGATAAACCTTAATTTGATTTACGACCACAATCCAAAGGTATTCTCTTTTTCACATTGGACATTTTTCCTGAATTTTATTAAACAAATAATAAACGTTGCAATATCTATCTGCTTCCTCCTTGCAGGTATTCCTGGATAATGTGAGCTTGTTTGTAAAGCAGATTGAATCTGTGAATTATATTAATTTGTTCCTGACAGAATTAAAGTGAGTATATTTTGTCATGTAAACAAATGGACAGTCTTTTGCAATATCTTACTGTAGCAGATCTGCGTACCACAACTGGGTCACCTCTGTTAATGCCGCTTCCTTGCCGGACACCTGTTCTCCCACCAGCAGTCTTTTGTGTTTTTTTCCAGCCCTTAGCCGAAACTTAAGGATGGGAACACGCAAAGAGCGAAGATGGCATACCCCAGAAATGAGAGACCGTGCAGATCTGGAGGTTTTAGAACAGGCAGAAACAACAGGAACTGAGCCGTTACTGAAATAATATATACAGTGCCAGGTGGAGCCTGGCAGCCAATGGGCAATGACACTCCAGCTTCTACTACACTTTATCATAAATCCCTCCTCTAGAATTGTACCGTTAAGGTGCTGATGGTTCCTGCACCTTCTGCTTCTCGACGTCTGGAACATAATTAGACCAGGGACAGATAATGGGATTAGCATTGTTCAACATTTGGCAAACAAGACAGAACAATATCCATTCAAACCTTTCAAAGACACAAACACATTCCAGATAGGGTAGATGGAAAAGACTAAGGTGACCCACACAGTATCCTATCAGCAGATAGTATCAGACAAACATAGATATTAACAGTACTCATACATAACACAGATTACACAAGTACAGGGTGATTTAAATTTAGGAGATGGCAGGGAAATAATATAGAACATCTGACCTGCACCCCCCCAAATACATCTCTATGCCTATGTACCGAAAGTTCAAAGTGACGCACGTCACACTTACATTTTAGTAACTGCCTATAATTTTAAGGCAGGACGTCGGAGGCTCCTATTTGCAATCCCTTTCTTTATTGCACCCACAGCAGTAAAGAACAGTGACAATAAAGAACAAGAAAAAACAAGAAAACAAGCCCCCAACGTGGGGTACCCTCCCAATCTGTAAGCCCCGCCCCCAAGTCTATAAATCGTCTGGGCTGGAGCAGTCACGCCCTCTTTCTTTACTGCTCCTGCTACAGACCAGATAAGTATCTCTCCTTTTACTTTCTGGTAGTTATTTATTGATTTATCTCTGTTTTTTACCATTTTACATACTTGTTTTTATAATTTAGTTGCTTCAGGGTACTGACTTTCCCCGGCTCTAACCGCGGGGGTCAGCTAACCCGAGGGGTGGGAAAATCCGGTCGATCTAACGATCACCGTTATTTTCCCACATCTACTTGTCAATTTGTTCTCTTAGTTGCTATCATCCAGCGTCTGCCACGATTGTGTGTGTGAGTTTTTTTTCAGCTGGGAGCTTTGGCTGCTTGGTGGCATTTACTGCTCCACTTTCACCCTGGAGGATTCCCCGCTGTCTGAACCTGTGCTCCCGCTTTGTTGATGCTCACATGCATTTGGCCGTCTGTGTGTGGTTTTTCCTTCCTCTGGGAGGACACAGTTTGTCCCGGGCTTCATCACGCTCCCGGCAGGGGGGGGGGGCGCACGGCTCCCGGGCTGATTTTCGCGCCATTTGCCGCATGTAATTTTCCTTCCCTGCACGAAGGCTGTGCTCACTTTGAAGTTCCCTCTGTTCAGCCTCCCCACTGAGCGCTCAGATTGCAGAGAGACAGCTCCTGCACCTCCCAGTGATTGATGAGTGGACTGGTGTTTACTCCCCTGGCTCTTGTGCTGGACATATTAACACTTTAAATGCCTGGTTTGCAGGCTTGTAGCATTTTAACTATTTTATACCTGTTTCTGCCCTATCCACTGATTTTAATAAAAGGATCTCTTAAAGAGGCAATGCCTGAGTCTCATACTGATGCTATATAAAAGCTGTCCCTGACTGTATAACATACTGATACTATAAAAAGATATCCCTGTATAACATACCAATATAATATAATATATAGATGTCTCTGTATAGCATACCGATAATATATAAAGCTGTCCCTGTATAACTTGCTGATATAATATGTAGATGTCCCTGCATAACATACTGATAATATATAAAGATGTCCCTGCATAACATACTGATAATATATAAAGATGTCCCTGCATAACATACTGATAATATATAAAGATGTCCCTGCATAACATACTGATAATATATAAAGATGTCCCTGCATAACATACTGATAATATATAAAGATGTCCCTGTATAACATACCGATATAATAATATATAGAGGTCCCTGTATAACATACTGATAATATATAAAGATGTCCCTGTATAACATACTGATAATATATAAAGATGTCCCTGTATAACATACTGATAATATATAAAGATGTCCCTGTATAACATACTGATAATATATAAAGATGTCCCTGTATAACATACTGATTATATATAAAGATGTCCCTGTATAACATACTGATAATATATAAAGATGTCCCTGTATAACATACTGATAATATATAAAGATGTCCCTGTATAACATACCGATATAATATTATATATAGGTCTCTGTATAACATACTGATAATATATAAAGATGTCCCTGCATAACATACTGATAATATATAAAATGTCCCTGCATAACATACTGATAATATATAAAGATGTCCCTGCATAACATACTGATAATATATAAAGATGTCCCTGCATAACATACTGATAATATATAAAGATGTCCCTGTATAACATACCGATATAATAATATATAGAGGTTGAAGGGGTTAACAGGCCGCTTGACCCTTTGGTGGGATGGACACTCGGTAGAGGAAACACTCGTCCAGCGCTGGGAGAGAGAATGAACCAGAAAGAACACACAGACAGATGCTCAAGTGGTAGAATCTCTCTGGCTTTAATATTTTTCGTGAAGCATCTTATATACACATCAGAAATGCACATTCTGAAACAAGCTATCTAAAGGACGTATCATAAATTCGGCGAATTTAGCTGTGCAGACACAGTGACCACAATCCTTTCTATATGTTATGGTTTAAGCTGATTACTGCCTTGGAAGGATACTAGGACATAATGTGCAAGGACACGCGACCTTTTACAGAGATACAGCCGTGAGCCGCATTCCTAAACTACAGTTATCTTGCGTAAAACATGAGGTTTATTATTTAGATACAGAAAGGCTTTTGGATATTTAACTGTGTAGGGGAATTTAAGGGTGAAATCCCTTCAATCCCCTCTTTTCCTCATATGTTAATTAAGAACATATGATGAATCTAGCGAGATGGTGACATATGGGATTTCACCAGGAAACCTCACATACGTCAAGTGGAGCACATCGGAATAGTGGGAAATATCATTTGCGGAAGGGGTAACACGCAAATGCATCTACTCCGGGTGCTCCTGGTTGTGGTAGCATCCCACTAGATCGTTTCCCTGTCATTGGAGGTTGGAGAGGTTGCGTATGTGTCAGCGGAGGGCAACATAATCGTCATAGCGGTGAGGGTCAACGTAGGGGTGAAACAAAGGCCAAAAGAAGGTACATGATAATAGTTTCCACCCAACCAGTGGATGACTGGTGAGGCTGGGTGGCATGGGGTGTGTCATCATCCTGTCTAGGGGTATGGGCCGTAGTTGGCGGTTCTGTATCTTCGGAGGTCTCGATACTCTCCCTTTGTCCCATCATGGCGTAGGAGGTCGGGACCTTTAGGTCCCCGTTATCGGGTTCTGGGATGACCGCTAGTACCTCTTTGGTGCTGTCGTGGGCTTGACTTTCCTTTGGCTTTGTCTTTGGCTTTGTCTTTGTCTTGACCTTTGTCTTTGTCTTGACCTTTGCCTTTGTCTTTGTCTTGACCTTTGCCTTTGTCTTTCTCTTTGTCTTTGTCTTTGCCTCGAGACGGAACCAGTTTGGCGCGGGAGGCGTGGATCCAGGTAGGGCTGGCCTCCGTGAGAATGGCGGTCCTGGTGATGGCAACAATAGTGGTGGGAGGTCCGTAGGCGAAATCCTCGGGACGTTTCCCCTCCTGTAGGTGCTTGAGGAGGATCCGGTCCCCCTCCTGGAAAGGATGGGTCGGTGTACCTGGGAAAGAGATCTGAACGTAACTTCGTCTCTGATGGAGTCTAAAGAGGTGATCAATTGCCTGACATACTCATCCCTAACTTGTTGGAGGTCCCCGAGGTCAGTGAGTACCTGATGACGGGCCCAGGGGCTGGGGAATGGTCTACCCATTAGGATCTCAAAAGGAGAAAACCCAGTATTCCGATTGACGGACATACGGATTTCCGCCAAAACTATCGGGAGGACAGACTTCCAGTTATGAAAGGTGCCCCCCGTAGCTTTCCGCAGACAATCTTTGTTTGCTCGGTTCATGCGCTTGACAAGGCCAGAACTCTGCGTGTGCCAAGGGATATGATACTTCCAGTCCACCTGAAGGGCCTTACAAAGGCTCTTCGTTAATCTGGAGGTAAATGCGGGGCCTCTGTCAGAATTGAGCTGGAGGGGAATCCCCCAGCGAGGGATTATCTCTCGAGTCAAAATGCGAACCACTGTTTTAGCATCCTCCGCCTTAGTGGGAAATACTTCCGGCCAGCGGGAGAACATGTCTACCATGACAAGTGCGTATTCCTGAGCTTTTCCAGCAACCCTGGGAATATGTGTGAAATCAATTTGCAGATGTGTGAAAGGAGTCGTGGGGTACTCCAAATGTTGATGTGGGATACAGTGGGGGTTATTGGGGTGGTTGCGGAGACAAGTGAGACAGCGGGAAACATAATCCGTCGTGAGGGCTAGAAGATCAGTGATATAAAAATGAGACTCTAGCAACCGTCTGGTAGTGTTGATGCTGTGGTGGCTGGCGCCGTGAAATCGATCGATGAAAAGTGTGGCACTGGATTGGGGTATGCATACTTTACCGTCCTTGGTAATCAAACCAGAGGTGAAATTCTTGTGTAGAGTGGGATAGCACCAGTCTTCTAACTCTGTGTCCGTGGCGAACCGCTGTAGCTCAGAGAAGAGAAACTCATTAGTAATAGAAGGGGGTTTTAACATGGGAAAGTGTAGGTGGCTGTTGCCGGTGGAGGCCGCACGTTTAGCAGCCATGTCAGCTAACTCGGTCCCCTGGGGGACAACATCATTGTTACGTGTGTGTGCTCTACAGTGCAGAACAGTGAGGGCAGAGGGGAGCATTAGGTCACTTAGGAGATCATCCACAAGGGATGAGTGTGATATGGGTTTACCATCCGCTGCTACGTAGCCGCGTTTCCGCCATATCTTACCATGGTCGTGGACAACGCCGAAGGCGTATTTAGAATCAGTGTAGATAGTAACGGGCATACCTGTGTACAGAATGCAAGCGCGTGTGAGAGCAATGAGCTCGGCAGCTTGTGCAGAGCGGTAGAGGATAGGTTCTGCCTCGTGAATAATGTTAGGCAGGGAGACTATGGCATAACCTGCATGGTAGGTGGTGTCTGTGGGACGGGTACAGGAACCGTCTACGAATACTACGTCAGCTTCTGGTACGGGGGTTGTGTACATGTCTGGGCGGGGGGATGTATCAGAGTCAATGGTAAGGAGGCAGTCATGGTCGGGGGGTGTTTTGTCATCAATATCCTTGAGTCCTAGGAGGGCGTTAAGGATAGCGGAAGGACCTACAATGGAGGTGCTATATTCTATATGTAGGGTCGGGTTGCTGAGAAGAGTCACTTCATAGCCTGAGAGTCTTTGTGATGTCATATGTTGGGTGTGTATACCTTTAAGGAGGGTTAGTACGTCATGGGAGGTGTGTAAGTGTGTTTCATGTCCTAAGGTGAACTGAGTAGCCATTTGCACCGCCATCGAGCTAGCTGCCAGAGAGCGTAGGCAAGAGGGCATACCTTGGACTGAAGTTGGCATGACTTTAGAAAAAAAGGCTATGGGACGCAAACGGCCCCCGTGTTCCTGGGTGAGCACACCGGCCATGGTTTTACAGTTGTCCCTTGCAAATAAATGAAACGGTAACATATAATCAGGGAGCCCCAAGGCTGGACTGGACATAAGAGCGTTCTTTAAGAGCATTATATGCGTTTGTCATCTCAGGGGTCCAGGTGAGCTTGCCTGGATTCCCCACAGTGTGTTGTCTCAGGATGTTATCATAGTAGGAGCAGTCAGGTATCCATTGTCTACAGTAGTTTATCATTCCCAGGAAAGATAGCATTTCTTTTCTGGTACTTGGGGTGACCAGGCCCATGACAGTCTGGATCCTTTTGTGACTGATACTCCTTTCCCCCTGCCGTAAAACAAAACCTAGATATTCAACCTGCGTTTGACACCATTGTAAATTTTCAAGTGAAACCTTATGACCACAATCTTGTAACCATTGTAGGAGTGACAGTCCGTCAGCCTTGGCGGCTTCGCCTGATGGACTACAGAGGAGGAGATCATCCACATACTGTAGCAGGACTGAACCTTGGCTGGGGTGCCACGATTTTAGGGTGGTCTGAAGCACGATGGCAAAGACCACTGGGGCATTAATATACCCCTGAGGGAGGCGCTTCCATGTGTATTGGCGTCCCTCAAAAGAAAAAGCAAAAAGTAGTGCCGTGTCAGGGTCCACAGGAATGCTAAAAAATGCGTTCTTTAGGTCGATGACTGTGAAATGACTGTGTGTTGCGGGAACAGAGGAAAGAAGCGTTGTAACGTCAGGGACTATAGGAGCAATGGGAATTATTAGTGAGTTTATGGCACGGAGATCTTGAACAAACCTAACCGACCCATCGGGTTTGCGGACAGGGTTGATGGGAGTGGAAAAGGGGGACACAACCTCTTCCAGGATACCGTCTGTCAGAAACTGTTGCAGCATGGGTTTAATACCCTCAATCTTCTCATGGGACAAGGGGTACTGTTTTTGGTATACGGGGTCAACATTCGTGTGCACTCGGGCCTTATAAGGGGTGCATGGTATCATTCCGGTGTCGAAAGGACCTTGTGACCATAGGGAGGTGAACTCCTTCAATTCAGGGGGCGCGGTGTCTGTGGTTAGGAAAAAGTGACGTGTCCTGCATAAAGTCGGGATTACCGGGCTTTCAATGTGGATGCCCTCTGGTGTGTTGTGTATGGACAGTTGTAAAAGAGCCAGTAAACCCTTCCCAGTAGGCTAACAGGGCAATCTTTGATAATCGTAAATGTAAAACAATGTTGTAACAAGGTTGCGCCGTCATCGGAGGTTAAAGAGAGAGGAACAGTGGTGTATGTAGGTGTGGATACGCCATTGATACCCGTGGAAGGTTCTGACTCAGAAAGGGGACCCGTGTAGTGACAAGCCTCCAGAGTACTGGTGGTTGCACCTGTATCTACCAAAAACGCGATTGGTCTGCCACGTATATACAGAGTAATCATTGGGTCATCTTTCCATCTACCAGTGAGCTGGGGCAGAGTCAGGGTATCCCCTTCCGGGCCACTTCATTGGGTTTCCCAATTAATTGGGAAACGCTGGGGTTGTGTCGGTGCTGGGGCTTGGGGTTGTCCCTGAGCTTGCGCTCTACGCCTGCCCTCCTTGTATGCTGCCTGATATCTGTCTGCTTCCTCTTGTGGGGTTTTGCATTGCCGCGCATAGTGGCCCATATTACCGCATCTATAGCATTTGACCTGGGTCATATCAATAGGGGTCTTAGAGTTGTTACCATTGGCGTTGTTTGATCCTTGCCCCTGGTTTCGCTGTTGTACATTGTGTGTCAGTGATGGTGGTTTCTTCCTGATCTCAAAACAACCCGCAGCTTCTTTCTCATGCAAGTGTGTCTGGAAATCAGAAATGGTATCAGAGGGCCAGGTGGAAATGGCCTGCCTTACGGTTAGGGTCATGGAAGGGGAAAGATTGCTCATGAAAGTGGATATAAGCAGGCTGTCAGCTTTTTCGAGGGACAGACCTGCTTCCTCTGTCCAACACATGAGAAACCTTTTCCAGAAATCTATTACTGTCTCGGCATCCCTTTGTTTGCAAGCCACAGCTATTGGGAGCGAGGATCTAGCCTTGAAAACTTTCTGCATTTGATTTTCGATCTCAGCCCACATTCTCCTTACCCCGTTCTCGGTATTAAGGGTATAAGTTATAGATGAAACGTCTTTATCTATGTCAGAGATAGAAGGAACCTCGTCCCAGTCCCATGACGAGTGTTTATCGATGATACCGTCTAGTATAAGACGCATATCCTCTTGTGTATAGTTACGTCCCTGACATGCCTTCTTAAGATAGTTTAGGGCTCCTAGTGGTGCCTCCCGGGGTCTTGGGCAATGTTTTAGGATACGATTAATATCTTCAATCTCAATAGCTTTTTTTAACAATTTATCACCAACGGTCATAAATGGCATGTGTGTATTGGTTTCTAGTTCTCCCTCTGGTGTGTTGTCTCCATATCTAGATGGCTTTGAGATTATAGTGCCTGTTTGTGTACGGGTCACCGCGCTGCTAGTGAGGACATCTTCCCTTTCTAGGGGATCAGGGTCTGTTACAGAGGTCTCATACTCTTCATTCTTTTTATTGTCTATGGGCTGTGTTGCGGCGGCTAAACCCTTCAGTCGTTTCATGTATCTCTTGTTTTCTTCCCGCAATAGTTTAATCTCATCCTCCTCAGTCGTGACCGATGCGGCAGCGAGGATATCTTGTTCGCTAAACATTTGCAGGGACGGATACACGGGTTTGTAAGGGGGGGGGTGCGCAAGGGAGGGTCAAGGGAGTTTTATTTGGCCAGGAGGCCCGTGGAACGGAAGTTTTCTGTCTGGGGATTTTCCCTTCTAACCTGTGAAGTTCTTTCCTATTTAAAGGTGGCGTCTTTTTACTTTTGTTATTTCCTTTTGGTTTTTGGTTGTACCAATGACTTGCTGTCAGAAGCCACTGTTCCCCTCCTAAATGCATATACTGTCTATCCCATGCGGGATCCCCTACATAATATGGAAATGCTTCTGAGTCTCCAAGACAGAGACCTTTTACCATATCCATATGAAATGGACTGTTGTCTCCTTCTCGTGGGAAGGGATCACAACTCCCTACCGCCTCCGTCCATCCCGCCATGTTATCTACCCATGGATCGACCAGATATCTATCTGTGCCCCCTACTCTAATTACATACTCCTTGCATGATTCTCCTGTCTCAGGGGGTGGATATTCTTTACAACTATTGTTATTCCCCATATTCTTATACTCTATACAAACAATATACAATCAAACAATATATACAAGCAAACAACAAAAATATATCAACAATCAGGGAAGCGTTCGTCTTACCATCTACTAACTTCCCCGAATACAACTCAAACTTATACTTTATAGCACGAATAACAACACAACATATCACGAGGTTCCACACCGAGCGTCCTCCCCGTAAAATAACTCAGTATCTTTAGATTCTTTAGATAAGGTAGTCCCAGACCTCCCTTATTGTCTTTAAAACTTTAGAACTTTAGTGTTAACCCCGAGTTCGTTTTATCTCACAGCGGTCTCTCTCACATACCGGAGTACATATGGTACTTACCCGGTTAATGAGAAGAGCCTGTCGGAGATCCCAGCGGTGCCTCCAAGTGAAGGGGTTAACAGGCCGCTTGACCCTTTGGTGGGATGGACACTCGGTAGAGGAAACACTCGTCCAGCGCTGGGAGAGAGAATGAACCAGAAAGAACACACAGACAGATGCTCAAGTGGTAGAATCTCTCTGGCTTTAATATTTTTCGTGAAGCATCTTATATACACATCAGAAATGCACATTCTGAAACAAGCTATCTAAAGGACGTATCATAAATTCGGCGAATTTAGCTGTGCAGACACAGTGACCACAATCCTTTCTATATGTTATGGTTTAAGCTGATTACTGCCTTGGAAGGATACTAGGACATAATGTGCAAGGACACGCGACCTTTTACAGAGATACAGCCGTGAGCCGCATTCCTAAACTACAGTTATCTTGCGTAAAACATGAGGTTTATTATTTAGATACAGAAAGGCTTTTGGATATTTAACTGTGTAGGGGAATTTAAGGGTGAAATCCCTTCAGAGGTCCCTGTATAACATACTGATAATATATAAAGATGTCCCTGTATAACATACTGATAATATATAAAGATGTCCCTGTATAACATACCGATATAATAATATATAGAGGTCCCTGTATAACATACTGATAATATATAAAGATGTCCCTGTATAACATACTGATAATATATAAAGATGTCCCTGTATAACATACTGATTATATATAAAGATGTCCCTGTATAACATACTGATAATATATAAAGATGTCCCTGTATAACATACTGATAATATATAAAGATGTCCCTGTATAACATACCGATATAATATTATATATAGGTCTCTGTATAACATACTGATAATATATAAAGATGTCCCTGTATAACATACTGATAATATATAAAGATGTCCCTGTATAACATACCGATATAATATATAGAGGTCCCTGTATAACATACTGATAATATATAAAGATGTCCCTGTATAACATACCGATATAATAATATATAGAGGTCCCTGTATAACATACTGATAATATATAAAGATGTCCCTGTATAACATACTGATAATATATAAAGATGTCCCTGTATAACATACCGATATAATATATAGAGGTCCCTGTATAACATACTGATAATATATAAAGATCCCTGTATAACATACTGATAATATATAAAGATGTCCCTGTATACATACCGATATAATATATAAGAGGTCCCTGTATAACATACCAATATAATATGAAGATGTCCCTGTATAAAATACCGATATAATATGAAGATGTCCCTGTATAACACTGTTAATATATACAGATGTCCCTGTACCTCGTACTGATGGAATATAAAGTTATACCCATATCTCATGCTGATAAAATATAAAAGGTGTCCCAGGAGTCACATACGGATTAAAAAATATAAGATGCCCCTGTATCTCATACGGATTATAAATTATTTGATGTCCCAGTGTCTAATACTGATTTTGAGATCTAAGGTGTCACTGTGCTCCTTTCTATAGAATTACGTGTAAAACAAACCACTGAGGTTTTGGATACCTTGCATGGGCATTGAAGTGTAAGCTCATCTGCCACGGTAACCTCTCGATAAGAGGAGTCCTACCTAATAGGACCAGAAGCCGCTCCCTGAGCGACTGCGCTCTCACACGCTGCTTTTCCGCCATGTAGTTAAATGCTGGATTTTGTTTTATTTATACCCGCACCATATTATTCCACTTTGGGTATTAAAACCAGAAACTTCAGATTTTACATCCTTATGGCTGATGCCAACACAGAATTGCCGCTAAGTGCTGATGACTTCCCGGGCACGTTACTCACCTAGGTGAGGCCCCCAGATACACCCCTGCCATGTGCCGGGGGTATAAAGTCGGACGGCGAGGCCCAACACCTTCCCAGAGGGGCTGGCAACGACTGCCTGCGGCCTTACGCACCCTCATATGGGAGCCCTCGACACCCTCTAAAGTAAGCCAACGGGCGCTAAGACAGGTGCTAAAACGAAGCACATGGATAATCCTCCTGGAGGGGCTGGCATCCCCGATACTCTGCCCTGTGAGATTAGCGAGGTGACCTCGCGTAAATGAGCCCCTGACCGCGGGGCCTCGGTAGCGGTCTCTAAGATCAGGCCTAACCTTCTGGGTTCTGGCCGACTCCCCACGACCACTGACTCGGCGAGTGAGGAACCCGAGCACGGGGAGGATGACGGAGCACTAGAGATCTATGCTCCACAAGATTATGGCCTGTTGGCCGAGGAGGAAAGCCCCCCACTAGTTTTAATTTCCTATAAAGGGGCGTCTGTGTCACGGAGGTGGAAATGGTGTTGGTGACAACGCTCTGGTGGTCCCAACAGTGGTTCCCTCTATTTTTGGGAACATGTGGTGGCACCTCCCAGGTGGTTGCCGGAGTCAGACTAGCTGTTGACAAGACCTGATGGCCTTCTACATCCGCTTTACTCATCGAGATGCCTGTCTCGTGGAGGGCTTCCGACATTTCGGCAGGAACTGAAGTGTTGTCATATCATGCATGGGCCACTGCACACGAGGTGCCTACAAATTGGCTTGGACCGCTTGGCAGGGTGGTGCCTTCGACGGGGGAGGATTCCGCTTCTCCTCCTTTTAAGTTCAGCGTTGGATTTCTTGTCCTCACTGTTTGAGTCAGGTTTGGCTTTTCACGCTATTAACGTCTATAGGTCTGCCTTGTCAGCCTGGTCATTTGGGGTTTTGGATTGTATTCCTCTGCGGGGTCACCCCTTCTTGTGCTGATTGCTCTAAGGTGCTTGTCTTTCTCAGCCCGGCTCCGAGAGCTTAGTCTATTTGGGATGTGTCCCGTGTTGAATTTTTTTCTTAGATCATGGCAGGATAATCCATCCTTGTCTCTCCGACAATCGTCAGCAAGCCGGCTGGTATGTTTTTGTCTCATTTCATGTAAATGTGTTGATGTGCAGGCATTGGATTTGGGGACTCGCTCTTGCACTCCGGTGGGAGTGTGTTTCGACGTTGCCCTTCGGACTTAGTCGATTAGGACGGTCTTTGTCAAATGACGTTCCTGGTCAACCTGATTTATGTCCGGTACTTTGTCTTTGGGTATATGTAGACGGGACTGCGCCTCGCCGCCTACAAGTGGGCGTTCGGTTGTTTTGTTTCCCTCTGTCATCCACATGGTCCCGATGGTTCGCCTACTTGGCTTGGTGGGCTCAGTTGTTAAGTTTGGCGGGGTGGATATTTCTCTGACGCTCGTTTTATTCGTACTGCGGTGGCTTCCAATGTCTTCCTAGCAGGATGTCGCCTGGGGGACATTAGGAAATCTGCTGCCTGGTCTAGTGACTCGACTTTTCGTACTTTTAATTTAGGCCGGTCTCATTGGTCACGAGCACTGATGCGTTGAACATGCAAATAGGAGCCTCCGACGTCCTGCCTTAAAATTACCAAATTTTCCTATTATATTGACGGAAAGTTTGGATTTTAATAAGGACTCGGAGGCGAGTATTTCCCGCCTCTCCCGCCCTGGGGGGGGGTGTGTTCTCGACCGGCTGGGTTATCGCTGTGGTGGGGCGCAGCGCATGATTTTCATTTGATTTTGTTCCTCATATCTGGGGTTGGGTACCGGTGTTTTACTGTCAGCCCTTCTTAATCTTTGGCTTCGTGTTATATGTTTCTTACAGCCCTTTTGAATTCCTATGGAGTGGATCTTTGTGTGGACTTGACGTGCGCCCTGGACTTGGTTCCTGTTTGTTCCTGGGCCTCCTTCCGTTAGTCGCATGAAGAAAGAGGGCGTGACTGCTCCAGCCCAGACGATTTATAGACTTGGGGGCGGGGCTTACAGATTGGGAGGGTACCCCACGTTGGGGGCTTGTTTTCTTGTTTTTTCTTGTTCTTTATTGTCACTGTTCTTTACTGCTGTGGGTGCAATAAAGAAAGGGATTGCAAATACTCGCCTCCGAGTCCTTATTAAAATCCAAACTTTCCGTCAATATAATAGGAAAATTTGGTAATTAGTTGTTTTGTTTTTAAACCAATACTATAATTATTTACCGTATTGTTAGAATGGAGAAAATATGCAAGGGCTACAAGTGTTCAGAAAAAAACACACAAAGCTACATATTTATATAGTATACAGCTCAGATGTGTTGAAATAAGCATACATGTACAGGAAATACAGGATGTGTACAACTAAAGTAAAGGAACAAGCCACAGGAGACATATGGCTGCCTGTAGGCACCCTATTTTGTCAGAAGCATGCAAATAAATTGAGTGATGGGTTACACACAGGTAGCAAGGAGGAGACTTGGTCAGGAGCCAGTAGTACTGTATAAGATACCTACCAGCTAAGTACCATTCCATGAAGGAAAAGGAAAGTGGATCTGGTGTCTGAATAAACTACCAATGATTAAATATAATAGTGGCAAGTCTTTGCAGAAAGCGTAGAGTAGTTTATCAGAGAACAGTTATTCATTTCTTTTTAATTGGAGCTAGGAGATTGAGCAGTGGGCATTTTGCTCCATCAAAAGAACATACTAAAAAGTTGTCATCTGCGTTTTAAATCCCATATATCCATGCTAAACCAGTTTACTTATAGGTACATTCAAGCTTTTATAGTGTGCCTCTAAAAATGTGTAATGCATTTTGAATGAGCCAGTAGTCTTATTCAGCAGGCATTAAAAGCAAGTAAATATGACATTTGTTTCATATTTACCTGATTTTCTTTCATGCCATTTTCCATGCCCACCATATGAGGCACACTGAGCTAATCAATCAGTATGTATTCTTTGGAATCCATAAAAAAAATGCACTGAGCATGTGCGACTGAGTTTCTCCAGCTCCCTCCTGCACTGTGATCTAAGGGGAAGGCGGGGCTGAATGCCAATCCAATCTGTAACTCTGTCACCCCCAGTCCAACACCCACTCTCTCCTTGACTCTCTGCAATCTGGCTTTCACACACTGCACTCGACAGAAATGGCTCTTGCGAAACTGACCTATGACCTTGTAACTGCTAAATCTAATGGGTGCTACATTGTGCTGATCCTTCTTGACATCTCTGTCGCAGTTGACCACTCACTCCTTCTTCAAACTCTTAGTGATATAGGACTTCAAGGTACTGTTCTTTCATGTTTCTCCTCCTACCTGTCCGAATGATCATTTAGTATCTCATTTTCTGGAAGCACCTTCTCCCGGCAGCCTGTCTCTGTTGGGGTGCCCCAAGGTTCAGTACTGGCCTGGGCCCTCTTCTTTTCTTTTTTAAATCTACACTGCCTTTCTAGACAAACTGATCAGCTCCTTTTGGATTCCAGTACCACCTATATTAAAAAACATACACTCAGTTCTTAGAACCACTAGATGGTGCCAATGGCATAGATCCAAATGGGCCTGACCCACCTATGTTACAACCAAAGCAACAAAAAAGCACCTGTGCATCCAATATGAAGCTAACCGGAGCAAAAGGATCTATGTCCCCAGTACATACACAATTGTACACCTTTATTGAATGATACGTACAAATTGACAAATAAAACCACATAAAAAGTGTATAATGAGTGGTCAGAGTACCTGATTCATAGTATCATGGCAGAGGGAACAATGCCACACCTGTGGGGTATGTGAATTTGATGAATTCAAACCAACATCATGGGTCAATGTATCCCACAACAATTACAATGCATTTGCCTAAAGGTAAATAGGAATAGGTTATGAGGTATTACCATCCCATATCAGGTATCCAGGGATAAATTCAATGTTTTAAAGCGGGTAAGCAATCAGTTGCCAATTTATCCCGTGCAGAATCCTCTAAAGGTGTACAATTGTGTATGTACTGGGGACATATAGGTCCTTTCGCTCCTGTTGGCATCATATTCGATGCACAGGTGCTTTTTTTCTTGTTTTGGCAGTACTACCTATACACTGATGACACTCAAATATACCTCTCCTCCCCGATCTTTCTCCTGGAACAAGTCACTGACTGTCTCTCTACCGTCTCGAATTGGATGTCTTCCCGTTTCCTTAAACTTAATCTTGCCAAAACTGAAATTCTCGTGGTTCCTCCCTCAGAGAGATAGGTGGCGTTGGGTTTCTCTCGACTACTAAATGGAATGCTCCTTAGCCCAATGCCTCAAGCTCGCTGCCTTGGTGTCACTTTCGAATCTGACCTAACGTTCTCTCCCCACGTCTAAACAGTGATCAAATTCTGTTACTATCAACTCAAGAACATTGCCCGCGTCCGCCCCTTTCTGACGCAAGATACCGCAAAGGTGCTGGTTTATGCGCTTGTCATTTCGTGGCTTGATTACTGCAACTAGCTCCTTATTGGCCTCCCAATGCAACCATTGCCCCTTTGCAATCTGTAATGAATGCAGGCGCTAAAGTTCTATTTTTTCATCAGATGCAACTTGTGTACATCTTCCCTCTGCCGGTCTCTCCATTGGCTTCCTGTACGTTTCAGGATACAGTTAAAAATACTGATGCTCAGCATTGCGTCTCTGCTTATGCAGATGACCTGTTGTTCTTTCTATCTAACCCTGAGACTTCCCTGGAGGTGTGCTACGAGAATTTCAGATTTACGGTCCCTTAGCCAGTCTGAAAATTAATATGGGGAAATCTTAAAGGTACCTTTGACCCCTCGCGAGGAGCGCCATCTGAAAGCTGCATTCCCCTTTCTTTGGTGCCCTGTTAATATGAAATATCTTTGAGAGTGTGGCTCTCACCCCACTTTCCCTCCCTGTACACGATGATCTTTGTGCCGTTACTTGCTACTCTCCAATCTGTCCTCTCTTTGGCACACCAAACACCTTTCCTAGATGGGGCGTATAGGGGTTGTCAAGATGAATGTCTTACCGCGCCTGTTGAATTATTGCAGACGCTTCCCATTGCAATCCCAGGGTCATTTTTTCGGTCAGCTGTCCTTAAATTTATATGGGCCGGAAGGACCCCCTGGCTTATCTATGAGACTCTCTGTAAGCCTAAACCTGCTGGTGGGCTTTCCCTCCCAGACGTGCGTACGTAACGTGCAGCTGTACACCTTAATTGTATTGTAGATTGGATGTCGACAGATACCAGTAAACGTTGGCTTAGTATAGAGGCCGTGACTCTGGAGGCCCCTTTGTGAACCTTACCATGGCTCTATCCAGTGAATGTACCCCGAGCCGCTAGACGCCACCCTTTGGCGGGAATAACCTTACATCTTTTGGATAGGCTATGCTTTACATGTTCCCTGTCTACTACCCCTCCCCCTTACTACCCTTGAGCTCCAACCCTAATCTTCCTGGGGGACTCTGCCCCACGTTGCATAGTCACCTAACACAGGGCCCCAGGGTCCTTGGTTTGCACGTCGCCCATGTCCCCTCTGCTGCGGCCATTCTGAATAAAGTTAGACTCACTCCTCTTTCTTACCTGGACAGATTTAACTTTCTTCAACTTCGTCATTGTGTGAAGTCCTGTGCCAATCGCCATCTTTTAACTAGAGCGCTTACCCCTTTTGAACGCATTTGTACTCCATCCCTTCCACTGGGACATGGCGTGTCGGTGTTATACACTATGTTGCAGGGTGCTGACTCTTCCGTTCCACCATATATGGGCCGTTGGGAAGGATTGCTGGGTGAACCCTTTCAGAGGAGACGTCATCATGGCACCAGGGCGATTCGATACCATGAAATCTCCTATAAAATGTCATCTTTCTGGTATCGCACACATCTACGTATTTCGAAATTTGATGCAACACACGACCCTAAATGCTGGAGGTGTGGTATGGATGTGGGTTCCAACCTCCACATTTGGTGGTCTTGTACTGTGCTCAGACCATTCTGGTCGTTGGTCCGAGAGGTGATTTCCGAGGTCACAGACTTTCGCCATGGACTTTTGCATCCGAGTGTTTCTACTACTACATATTGAGGTGCCGACTCGTAACTTCAGCAAGTCTATTGCGTTCCGTATTCTCCTTGCAGCACAAAGCTTGATACCCTCCTTCTGGAGGACACCTAGAGCCCCCCCACTCTTGGGGATCTGGCTGCTCGAGTGGAGGACATCCGTGGCTTTGAGGAACGACTTGCTAACTTTGAGAACAGATTCCCAGAGTTTCACTGCCTCTGGTTCTATTGGCAGCGTTATACCTACCTCTACTGCCTCTTTCTCTAAACTGCTCGAAAACCAATTGCCCTGGGAATTTAGACAGTGGGGACCCTGGCAGAATAAAATAAAATGGATTGGAATAGAAAAGACTTTCCTGCGTGCTATGTCACTCCTCCCCCTCCTCCCTTTTTTTTCTCTCTTCTTTCTCTTCTCTTCTCCCTTTTCTCTTTCCTCTTATTCTTTTCCCCTCTCATCACCCCTCTTACCATCTGACTAACTGGCGAGTGTCTGTCCCATGCTGTCCTGACATTATTGATATTGTTCTTTTCGTTTATGTCGCCAGGTAAAGTACAGACTGATACATGTAATTTGGTCTTTTCTGCTTGTGACCCACTCTCATTTCTCTCTCTCTATGCTTGTATTAATTGTATATACCTTTTCAAAAATTTCGAATAAAAAAAAATGCTGATGCTCACATTCAAATTGCTCAATAACTCGACCCCCCCCATGTCTTCATTATTACACAAGCACGTCCCATCTAGACAACTCCAGTCGGCAGGCGACCTCCGTCTGTACTCTGTTTACAGCCGCGCTGCCAACTCTCGCCTCCAAGACTTCTTAATGGTAGCTCTGGTCCTGTGAAATGACTTGCCTCGCCCTATCAAATTCTCCCCTAATCTTCAGACCTTCAAGAAATCCCTCAAAATCCATGTCTTCAGATCAGTGTCCCACGTCACTGATGCAACTCATCCCACTGCTCACCTACTCACACATGAATGAAGCCGCTTCCCAAACTGCTGGCACTAATGATAATCCTGACGTCCAGTAAAACTCTCCTTGTCTTCCTCAACCCCAATCTCTCTAGACTGTAAACTCCTATGAGCAGGGCCTTCTACACCTCTTGTTTCCATCCTATGTCCATTCATCTGTATCTCGTTCCCTTTGGTTATTGTAAAGTGCTGTGGAATCTGTTGGCGCTATATAAATGATGACAATAATAATAGCTACTGCAGAGACAGGGAAGGAAAGCAATCAATACACACAGGGAGAATCGCTAGCCAAATCCTGCTACTTCCACCTAAAAAACATTTCACGCATTTGTCCTGGTCTTAATCAAGACTCTGCTAAAATGCTCATCCAAACTCTTATCTCCCTCCTTGACTACTGTAACCTCCTTCTCTCTGGCCTTAAGAGATCCCAGGTTCGCCCTCTGCAGACCGTTATGAATGCATGTGCCAGGCTCATCCACCTCACCTCTTGCACCTCACCCCTTTCTCAATCTCAACACTGGCTCCCTGTTTCCTTTAGAATCCAATTCAAAATATTGTTGCTCACGTACAAAGCTCTCCATAACCGCGTCCCTGCCTACATCTCCTCCCTTATTAGCAGGTACATCCCATCCCAACCACTTCGTTCTGCCAATGATCTGACGTTATTGTCTCCTCGTACCCGCACCCCCAACTCTCACTTTCAGGACTTCTCCCGAGCTTCCCCCTTTCAAAGGAACTCCCTCCCCGGTACCATTAGACTCTCCAGTCTCTCCAGTCCTTTAAGAAGTCTCTGAAAACACATTACTTTAGAGAAGTTTATCATCTCGCTTCCTAATCCCTCTCTGTTCATTTTACTCAATCTTCTCACGCAGCCCCCTGCGCCTCGCTACTTCATGTTCTCTATTTACCCTCCACTAGCATGTCACCCCTTTCTTCTTAGATTGCAAGCTCTTGACCAGGGACCTTTCTCGTACTGTTCTGTGTGTTTAACTTGTATGTATATTTGTTATTCTGCCACCCATTGTGCAGTGCTACGGAACTTGTTACGCTTTATAAAAAACGCTTGTAACTGTAAGGTAACTCGAGATCTTATTACCAACTCTAGATTTATCACATGTATTTTGAGTGTTTGTGGGTAGTATAAAGTTTACTAATTTTAATAGAGGGTAGGCTACAGGAAAAGAGGGGAGTAGAAGGAAAATCAACAATTAAGACTGCTGAATAATAAATCAATGAACCAATACTGCGCTCAGTGGTGTAGCGTGGGGGGGGGGCGCCTCAGGTGCGGTCGCCCGTGGGCGCAATTTTCTTAGGTGCGCAAAATTTCCAAAGAAATTTGAACCACTGATATTTTCCAGCAGGGATCAGAAAGGTGTCTGCTCATGGACACTGGTGAGAGAGTGACGGGGGGTACTGGGAGAGAGTGACTGGGGGTTACTGGGAGAGAGTGACTGGGGGTACTGGGAGAGAGTGACTGGGGGAGAGAGTGACTGGGGGGTACTGGGAGAGAGAGTGACTGTTGGGTATTGGGAGAGAGAGTGACTGGGGGTACTGGGAGAGAGAGTGACTGGGGGTACTGGAGAGAGAGTGACTGGGGGTACTGGGAGAGAGAGTGACTGGGGGTACTGGGAGAGAGAGTGACTGGGGGGTACTGGGAGAGAGAGTGATTAGGGGTACTTGGAGGGAGAGGGTGACTGGGGGTACTGGGAGAGAGTGACTGGGTATAGTGTGAGAGTGGAACTATGCTGGGGTATACTGGGACAGGGTGACTGGTAGCAGTAGCGTGGGGGGCATGTGTGTTTCATTTATTTTTATTATATCTGTATTTTGTTAATCTACAATACATGTGCTTGTGGGGTAAGGGGGTAAATACTCTACTGGTGGAAGGGAATCAGGGTGTGTTACCATGTCCACAGGTTGGGGGGGGGCACACATTTTTTGCCTTGCCCTGGGCGCTGACAACCCACGCTACGCCACTGACTGCGCTATCACAAGTATTTTGCTCTGTATTAACTGCAACTTGGTTTCGTTATTGATAAGTTTGCCTTGCTAATTTGTTTACTAACTTTACTCTTTGCTTCTGCTAATAGAGAAGAAGACGTTACCACGACTATGTACCCCGTTCCAGCTGCATCGCACAAACAACCTTTATTAGTCCCACAAGTGAAGAAAGTTGACATTATTTGTGATGCAATGAGAGCTGCCATGGAGAATATTGATTCTCATAAGTAAGCACTTAGGTATTTCTGTTGGCATCTGAAAATGTAAAGAAGGACTTTAGGGGGAAATGAGGGGGTTAAATCTTAACCCCTGTTGCACACCATTCCTTTTTTTAACTTTTTGGTATTCTCAAAACCTCCCCTTCAATCCACCGCTTGTTCCCCCTTTGCTGGTCTGCACATGATATGCTGTCAACATCCTGTAATCCACAGCTGTCATAAGAGCACAGGGAGACTGGATACTTGAGCGAGCTTCCAGACAATCCAATAGCTCTCAATGTTGCGATTCATTGGTGCTAGCTGAATCCCAAAAGCCAGTAACCTGAGCTTAGCATTAAGGTTCTGGGCACGATTTAACCCCTGTACTCGAAGGGCTGAATCAACTATTTGAGTCTCTTCCAGCAGAAGAAGGTGGGAGAGCAGTTATGACACTCAGATCACTGTGACCACTCCATTTACTTGTGCCTGGAGTTTCCCTTTAACATTCGTCCTATTTTTGGATTTTTACATGAATCTGAATGGTCATCACGGTGTTTCTTTGTGTCTGCTAGCAGATACAAGTGCTGTTTATAGCATTCCATCATAACCAGAAGTTTTCCAAAGTAGAGGTTGTAACATGAAAGGCGGCACCAAAGGGCTCTGTATAGAAAAGAGATTTCTTCTGTGCCACTTGCGGTAAAGTCTCCAAATTTTAAGAACTGGCATCCAATTGCAAGATTAGTCACATCTTCAGTACGTACAGTCATTAAACTGTCAGGAAATTACTATGCTTAATCCTTTAAAGGACAGCTTTAAGAGTGAAAATGTGCTTTCTTTTACCCAAACTCTTAAAAGACTTTCATAAGGTCCTGGAAGGATATATATTTTTTTTTTATCACCATTTCAGATCTCAACTCTTGTATCCATTCTTCAAAACATCGAATTCTCTTCTGCTTTATAATAATTATTTTTTTCCCCTCCAGATACTGTTTATCCATCCTCACTTCCTATGTCCGAAAAACCAAGCCTGAGTTGGAAATTGCTCTACAGAAAGTTCATGAGCTCAGAGGTAATATCGGTTATGTCTTTTGTTTATTTGCAGAAAGGATTCTCAATGTTCCTAATTAGATTTTTATTTTTTTTTTAAATAAATATATATTTTGAGAGGGTGTCATCGATACAATAGGCAGGCAAGGACAATGGCCGCGCAAGGCTAACTGAAATTAGTGGCAAAAATGCAGCACAGAGGCAACATAAATCAGTTTAGGGGAACAACATAAGTCACGAAGTACAGGATAGAAAAGGGCATAAATGGGGGACTACCATATGAGGAGACTGAGCCTAAGTAACAGGTAAGGCAGTGAGTGGGTACACTGGGATAAAACCCAAAAACAAAAGCCCTTACACGAAGGGGGTGGGAGGAGGAGAGTGGGGAACTGCCCAGGAGAGCATGGCATTCCTGGCTAACTCCAAGGGTCTAATGGATAGTCGGAGGCCAGAGAAGAGGCCACATGGCTGGGGGGGGGGTCTGGGGCCAGATAGAGCAGGCAGAGCCATGGTAGCCACCCTACATGGCTAACCCGCGCTGCCCCCTGTTTCCGCACAAAAAAGAGTGCTCGCATCTCCTCAAACAGGCGCTGGATGTCCCCCTTGGTGGAAAGCAAAAAGGCTATTCCCGTCGGCCTGTGGTACACTGTAACCTTAAAAATGGCTCCTGTGCGAGTCGAAATGTTGGTTAATTTTAATATTTTGTAATAATAAAGGTTATATATATATATATCTCCATTGCTCGTATTTTGCACTTATGGACATAACATGAAATGAAATAGAGCCCAGTGCTTCAATCGTTAATATAACTCTTCAATAGTGCAACTTGGCATCGACCACACTGGTAAAGAGACACATTTGTAAACATTTCAGTTTCAGTAACTAACTTTGATCCTAAGGCGTCTCTCTGCCAGTGTGGTTTATGACAAGACCCCTGTAGAGTTGCTGTATTGAAGATATAAATATTTGTGGATAATTAATACCTGCAGAGCATTATCTATTACTATAATATTATTATCCTGGTTCCCTTCACGAGAAGGAAACCAGGAAGCAAAACACTGCGATCGCCGGAGGAGACAGCGGGGATCATCGAGGGAGCGCAGGGCCAGGTAATGTATGTAGCCAGAGTGTGGCTCGGGGTTACCGCTTTCAGCACTGAAAGTTAACTCCGAGCCACTCTGGAATACCTCAGGGGGGTTAACTTTAGTAATGTGCACGCACGCATAAACACTTGCAAAAACATGCATATGCGCGTAAAAAGCGCAAAAATACGCTGCACAGACGCATCTCGGTTCGATTATGTTTTTGCGCATATTTACGCTACGCAAATATACGGCTCCATACACGGCTGTGTGTATGAAGCCATTTATTTGCATATGTTTTATATTGTACAATACGCACGTACGTCCGTATACGTGCGTATCAGTGTGCATGAGGCCTAAGGGTGACCTTGCTTTTTACCTTTACTAAAATAGAGGAATATGATTTTTTTCTCTCTCATTGACCGAGCAACGGCAGAGCTGATACGATCGGCAGGTGCCTATTGGTTCTGCTCTGCTGATGCTCCACCTGGAAAAAAAAATCCCAATTCCTCAATTTTCGTAAAAGTAAAATCGAGGTTGACCCTAAAATCGATTTTTATAATTTTTTTAATTTATTGTCAATTTTTATTGTGAATGCATTGAAAGAAAGAGGCATCATTACATAAGTGGGAAAACAACCATATGTACAATGAAACAAAGGGACGCCATGACTGGCTGACTATATCAGCGAAAAGGAACAGATCAATGCATACACCATTTTTCATTTTTACATTTGCGAGACCAGTAGCAGATCTTACATTAGATAACCAAAGAAAAAGGAACAAAACAAATGAAATAAAGATGGCCTGCCCGGACAGGCTTAACTTAACCCCTTAATGATGGTTGAGCATCGCTGGTTGGGGGGTGGGTTAATGACGGCGAGGCGTACAATACACTAATTTGGCATCTTCAAGGACCACCCGCCACGAGGACGCTATGGAATATCTTGTAGTGTCAAAGGGGTTAATAAAGGTAGTGTGGGAATTTGTACACTCGGTCAACAATAAAGGGAGGGAATTAAGCAAACGGTCGTAAAGGATTGCAACCTGCTATAAGCTCTGTTGATTACTAGGCTGTATATTGAAGGGATGATTGAATAATATTTCACATAGACGGTGATAGGGGAAGTAACGTTGCCAGGTCCCCACAAATTTCCAGATCTGTAGTTCCTTATTAATGAGTGTGTAGATCCAGTCCATGCGGAAAAGATAATTCCGTTTGGCCTGGAAGAGCGAGGAAGGAACCGGGATTGGCTGATTCCAGGTTTGAAGAATTGTTTTGCGACCAACAGCTGCTACCAGAGCGAGAAATTTCTTTATGCTTAATATATGTATCGGAGATCAGCCCTAAAATTAGAAAATCCGGTAAAAGAGCTCTAAAATAGACTGTCATTGTGAAAATCGCCCAGCTCTAAGTATAGCTTCTGAACATTACAGCCAGATTTGATCTCCAATGTGGCTTTTCTTCTCTTTTGTAGAAAATCCTCCATCTGCCAAAGCTGTGAGCGCAGATGAAGCCTTAAAATACCTGCTATTCCTGGTGGATGTTAATGAGTTGTACGACCATTCCTTGGGGACGTATGACTTTGATTTGGTCGTCATGGTGGCTGAGAAATCTCAAAAGGTTTGTTTCTACATTTAGGTGCATCTCCACATTATGAGTCCCTTCTCAGACCGTTTGTTGTTGACAAGTACTGGCAGCTGCATATAAATCTTTGTTCTGCAGGGCCTCTGTCGGTTTAAATGGGTGTATGTTGTTTTGTTTTTGTTTTTTTGCCTTATTATTTTTATACACCACCAATATATTTATGATCACTTTACAATGCAAAGTTTAGAAGTAAAGCTAAGAAAAGGGCAAATAGAATTTTACAAGACAAAACCAAGACGTTTAACGGGCCCTGCTTTTAGTACAAACATCGAGAAACCGTTATTGGTTTATTTATACTACATTCCTTGTATATATTCTGTTATGTAATGCTTTTTTGGTTCAATATACAGTGCAAACATTCTCTGTCACTGCTCGCTAAAATAGACAAAGTCTCATTTTCTAGAAATTTTTGGACAAACCACTGCTGATTCATGTTTTTTTGCTCTCATTTTAGGATCCAAAAGAATATCTTCCATTTTTAAACAAACTTAAAAAAATGGAAACAAATTACCAAAGATACACAATTGATAAACACCTTAAAAAATACAAGAAAGCACTGGGACATCTTTGCAAATGCGGTGGGTTGATTGTCTACGTTATTTGTCCTTGTACAGATTATTCTGGTAGAACTTTTACTCTCTTGAATATAAAGTGGAAAAACAATATTCTTGATTGCCAAAATGTCACATAACTATGTCTTTAATGTCCGTAGCCTTTTTGAATTTCTACTCTACATGGTTAGGACTTTTCAGGAGGAAATGTGCTTCGGTCTTTAGGAGAATGACACTTGCGTTTTGATGGTGTTGTTTCAGCTTTCCCCCAAAATATCAGCGTTTGTAGGGATATTTGTTGATAGGGGAGATAATTGCTGCTCACATTTATGCAGCAATCGTCACAACGAAACATTCAGCGTGACACACGGATAGAATTCCCACAGAGTAATTTATTAAATGACAGCAGATGAAAAAGGCTATTTTATCTGCTGTCATTCAATAAATTACTCCATGGGAATTCTATTTGTGTGGCACGCTGAATATTTCGTTGTGGTGTATTGGAGGACAGGCGGACCTCAGCGGCGTTGCACCGGATTATCCCGCTGGTCAATCGAGCTCTCCTGATTGGGTGTTCACAGCGCACTTCTGTGAGTTTGGCTCTATGTAGCATTCATGTAGTGTCGAGCAATATAACTGGAGAAAATACTTAAGCCCCAACAGCATATTAAGAGACAAGAAAAGTGTCTAATGTAAGTACATTGTGTGTGTGTGTATATATATATACAGTTGTGTTCAAAATTATTCAACCCCCACTGAAATTGAGTGTTTTGGCCAGTTTGACATTGATTTTGATCATTCAGTCATCTTGCTTACAATTAAATCAAAGAGGCACGTGTAGGTCAGACAAATATAACATAACATTTATAATGAAATATAAATTTATAATGAAAATGTCTTTTCTGTGCTCACATCATTATCAGTTTTATTCAACCCCCAAGTGACATTCAATCTTAGTACTTAGTACTACAGTAGATGTTGTACTATTTACTACTGTATTACAAAACCAATTGATGTCATTTTACAGTTGTGTTCAAAATTATTCAACCCCCAATGCTGTAAAGGGTTTTAGGGAATTTAGTGTACATTTGTAATTGTATTCAGAATGAAATCCTAAA
Organism: Leptobrachium leishanense; assembly: GCA_009667805.1. Lineage (NCBI taxonomy): Eukaryota > Metazoa > Chordata > Amphibia > Anura > Megophryidae > Leptobrachium > Leptobrachium leishanense. Next base: position 362,386,956 of record CM019063.1, on the reverse strand, counting down.
AGGACTTTTTAAAGAACCATATGCAACTAAAATGACATCAATTGGTTTTGTAATACAGTAGTAAATGTTTCTTTTGTGAATTCTTCATTGACACAATTATTCAACCCCTTAAAGACTACCACTCTGAAGAACAGAGGTTCATTCAAGTGTTTTCAACCAGGTATTGAAAACACCTGTGGATGTCACGGAGCAGCAATAAAGCATAATAAGCACCAATTAGGCAGCTTTAAAATGACTGTGATACTCCGCTCCTTCTAGACATTTACTGGTGTGGTTACAAACCTGGTGAAGTCAAGAGAATGGTCCAGGAAGACAAGAGAAGAGGTGATTACTCGTCACAGGAAGGGCAATGGCTATAAGAAGATTGCAAAGATGTTAAACATACCAAGAGAGACCATAGGAAGCATCATTCGCAAATTCAAGGCAAAGGGCACTGTTGAAACGCTACCTGGTCGTGGCATAAAGAAGATGCTGACTTCGACTGCTGTGCGCTACCTGAAGTGTAGAAAAGTCCCCGTGTGACTGCTGAGGAACTGAGAAAAGATTTGTCAGATGTGGGTACTGAAGTTTCAGCTCCGACAATACGGCGCACACTGCGTAATGAAGGCCTCCATGCCAGAACTCCCAGGCGCACCCCCTTGCTGTCTCCAAAGAATAAGAAGAGTCGACTGCAGTATGCCAAAAGTCATGTGGACAAACCACAGAAGTTTTGGGATAGTGTTCTGTGGACTGATGAAACAAAATTAGAACTGTTTGGGCCCATGGATCAACGCTATGTTTGGAGGAGGAAGAAAAGAAAAGCTTGCCTACTGTGAAGCATGACGGGGGGTCAATCATGCTTTGGGGCTGTTTTGCTTCTGCAGGTACAGGGAAGCTTCAGCGTGTGCAAGGTACCATGAATTCTCTTCAGTACCAGGAGATATTGGATGACAATGTGATGCAGTCCCTCACAAACCTGAGGCTTGGGAGACGTTGGACCTTTCAACAGGACAATGATCCCAAGCATACCTCCAAGTCCACTAGAGCATGGTTGCAGATTAAAAGCTGGAACATTTTGGAGTGGCCATCGCAGTCATCTGACTTAAATCCGATTGAGAACCTCTGGTGGGACTTAAAGAAAGCAGTTGCAGTGCGCAAGCCTAAGAATGTGACTGAACTGGAGGCTTTTTCCCATGACGAATGGGCGAAGATACCCGTAGATCGCTGCAAGACACTTGTGTCAAGCTATGCTTCACGTTTAAAAGCTGTTCTAACTGTAAAAGGATGTTGTACTAAGATTGAATGTCACTTGGGGTTGAATAAAACTGATAATGATGTGAGCACAGAAAAGACATTTGTGGTTATTTCATTATAAATGTTATGTTATATTTGTATGACCTACACGTGCCTCTTTGATTTAATTGTAAGCAAGATGACTGAATGATCAAAATCAATGTCAAACTGGCCAAAACACTCAATTTCAGTGGGGGTTGAATAATTTTGAACACAACTGTAGTTGCATATGGTTCTTTAAAAAGTCCTTGTAGGATTTCATTCTGAATACAATTACAAATGTACACTAAATTCCCTAAAACCCTTTACAGCATTGGGGGTTGAATAATTTTGAACACAACTGTAATATCTATATAATAAAAGAGTAAGGCTTTGGCTGTCCGTCGCCAAAGCCTTACTGCGCATGCGCGCGCAACCAGCGGCGGTTGGTTGCGCGCGCATGCAACCGCCGCGGCACGAGCCGGCTGCCGCTCGCCGCGGCGGTTACACATGCACACAGCAGCCGGGTAGAGGCTGCGCTCACAGCCTCTACCCGGCTGCCGCGCGCATCCAACCCCAGAGCGGCGAAGGGAAAGTTTCCTCCGCCGCTCGGGGGTTGGATGCGCGCGGCAGCCGGGTAGAGGCTGCGAGCGCAGCCTCTACCCGGCTGCTTTGTGCATCTAACGGGTCCTCCGAGCGGCGAAGGGAAAGTTCCCTCCGCCGCTCAGGGGTAGGATGCGCGCGGCAGCCGGGTAGAGGCGCAGCCTCTACCCGGCTGCCGCGCGCATCCAACCCCCCGAGCGGCGGAGGGAAAGTTCCTCGCTTCCGCTTTGAAGGACCCAAGCCCCGGTCACGTGACTGCGGCTTGGGTCCTTCAAAGACCAGAAGCGGGGAAATCTTCACTTCCTGGCGCCGCTCGACAGGTAAGTATGAGCGCTGGTGGGGGGGGGGTCAATATCCACGAGCTGGGGGGTCAATATCCACGAGCTGGGGGGTCCATATCCACGAGCTGGGGGGTCCATATCCACGACCTGGGGGCAAATCCACGAGCTGGGCAAATCCACGTGCTGGGCAAATCCACGTGCTGGGCAAATCCACGAGCTGGGCAAATCCATGAGCTGGGGGCAATCCATGAGCTGGGGCAAATCCATGAGCTGGGGCAAATCCATGTGCTGGGCAAATCCATGAGCTGGGCAACTCCATGAGCTGGGGGCAAATCCATGAGCTGGGGGCAAATCCATGAGCTGGGGGCAAATCCATGAGCTGGGGGCAAATCCATGTGCTGGGCAAATCCATGAGCTGGGGGCAAATCCATGAGCTGGGCAAATCCATGTGCTGGGGGCAAATATCCATGTGCTGGGGCAGTATCCATGTGCTGGGGCAGTATCCACATGCTGGGGCAATATCCACGTGCTGGGGCAGTATCCACGAGCTGGGGCAGTATACCCACAATAGACTGCCCTCTGGGCAGGCTGGGGCAGTATCCACGTGCGGGGGCAGTATCCACGTGCGGGGGCAGTATCCACGTGCTGGGGCAGTATCCACGTGCTGGGGCAGTATCCACGTGCTGGGGCAGTATCCACGAGCTGGGGCAGTATATCCATGAGCAGGGGCAGTATATCCACAATAGACTGCCCTCTGGGCAGGCTTTACAACTAGTATATATATAATTAAGCAGAGACACACTCACTGACCAACCTTTTTTTGGAATTTGGCACCCTGGCGTGAGCATTTTTCAATTTGTATTGGAAACCCTTTGAGTGAATGCTGGCTCTGGGGTTTGCTATTGCCACCTGTAATTCATTGGGCCAATATGTATACAGTAATGTATATATCAAGGCTTAAAAAGGCTACTAGTCCGAGTGAAACCTTACTAACTAGCTCTCATCTGCCACACAGTCTTCCCATTCTATTATTCCTGTCCTTCTAAACCTGTCTATGGAACATTCCTTAAAAAACGCTATATAAACTGCGCACATCCCAACACAACAGGTTTCCTGCAAATCCCTGGACACCGTTTCAAACAAGTAAAAAATAAATATAGGACAATCAAATGTATGAAAATGGCTCCACTGAATAAAATAATAATTTATTAATAACGAACACACATCTGAGTGTGCAGTACTATTCCACCATATCCATCACCCAAATGATAATCAATAAATGTACAATCCTAAATAAGCAGTCAGCCAAGAATCAACCAAAGGCTGCACAGATTTATACAGATCCCAGTGAGATGGACAGGCCAGATACGATACTTTAAAGTAAGAAAACAAATAATAAAAAAGTAAACATAAAACCAGCATATGTGTAAAACAACAAACACTGCGGTTGAGGGAGAGGCAACCCAATGTTTTGGCCTGAGAAGCTATTATCGGAGAAAGCAAAAAACATGGCCACCTCCATGAGAAGAGCAGGCAGATTAGAAGTTACACAAACTCACAAAACTTCATTGGAAGTATGAAAATAAAAATGTTTACTAATTTAATTAAGTCACAACAAAACACATATCAAAAACCTCGGACAGCGGGTACACTTTAACACTTTGGTAGTAAACACTTGGTTTACTATTGAGGTGGTCATGTTTAGTGTGTTGGGTTACCATTCACAGTGGCTCTGTTTCCATGGGTATATGCATTCCTGTATTCTAAGCACACACCTTCTGTAGCAATTTCATAATATTAAACTTGTACAGAATTGACAATGTGTTTTTACGTGATCCATTTTAATAGAGAGATTTTTATATGCAGAGAAGATAAAGTGGCTTTAATCCAGTATGCAAATGACCACCAAACGTGTCTTTCAGTGTGGGTTTCAAACATTTCATGTCCTCTGCATCTAATAGAGCGTTGTTGCATTTTCCTGGGGATGAAACAAATATTATCTCGGGTAGTGTATTAATTTGATACAATAATTAATATTTGTGCGTAGTCTCTTAGACTTTTCTCTGCTTAATTTTTCCATTTCCAGGACCAGAACATTTTGTTGAATTCCTGAACTTGGTTAAAGATCAAAACTTATACACAGAAGCTTTGAAACTGTATCCGGCAGGTTCTGACGAATACAAGGTGGGTAATATTTTGAATGAAATAATGACATCTACAGAGAGAGCTTGGACAGCTTTTTAAATGTATTAGGTAAGGCTGGCTGTCCACTGGGTCAGTAGACGACCGACTAGGCCATCTGACAACAGACAACTTTTTTGATTGATCTGGGTCGTCAACTGAAAGTGATTATGAACAACCCAGATTGACTGACAAGCGGTCCGCCGAACTGAAAAGAAAAAAACAACCTGTAGCTGAACACTGCCAAAGACCTGACGGGAACTCTGTTGCTGTCCCTGGTGCCGAAAGGGCTTACTAAAGTCCTTTCAGCAAGAGGGACAGCACCAGAGTTCGCTTCATGTCCTTGACAGCGTTCAGCTGTGTTTTTTCTTCTTCTTTTTTTTCTTCAGTTCGGCGGTGAAGGGAAAAAACTGTTTTGGTTTTTTTTAAATCGTGAATCAGAAATTTTGCCCAAAAAAATACAAAAAGCAATAAATAGGCTATTTGCTGCAAATCAAAAGAAATGGTTGAATAGAAAAATCTAAAATATTTTTTTTAATTGAATCCTACGGGATTCGCCTGTCGAACTGAATCACTTCTCTATGGGCGGTTTAACTATCAAATTCATATTTTTTCTTTTAAATTGTATTCGATTGTCCTAACTTCGTCCGACAAATCCCACTGAAATGGGAAAGATCGCTAGTCTGTTGTAGTCACACAGAGTCAATGGAAGTCGAAGGCAGTGGACGAGGGCTGAATCTCCAGCATGTTGTGGGATCAGTTGAACGATGACGGACAAATGCGGACCCGGTGGACGGCCACAGCCTTACTTTCTGAATATTAAGTGGGACCTCACTATCTCCACGACAACCTCTGTATTGCCTGTATTCTAGTTACAGTACTTCTAGTTATTCTCCTCAGCATGTGGGGATGTCTTTCCCCTGCTTTAAACAAGGGCAGTTAGGATCACAAGCTGCAGAAAGCTGATGAAGAAACAGGATTGGGCTGAGCGCCGCTAGAATGCTTTGTAGCACTCTATATATTTCAGGTGTCAATCTTATGTCCGTGCAGTAATAGTATATTTATATAAAAATAAACACTTGTTACGGTGTAGACGCCCAATTCTTTCTCTTTTCTACTAGCTTTTATTGCTTCCTCTTTTTTTATGTATATTTTTGCTATAAGGGACACTCTAGTAAAAGGGGAGGGAGAGGGTGGGTTCAGACAGAGGGATTTTAAATATTAACCCCTCTGACCCCACACTGTTTTACCCTAGAACGGGGGTCTCAAACCCTGGCCCCCCGAGGTGTTTCTGAACTTCAACTCCTGATTCTCTCTCCATCCATCCCATTCAAAGAATTCTGGGAATTGTAGGCAATCAATATCTGGGGTAGGGGCCAGAGTTTAAGATCCCTGCCCTATAGTTAATACTTAACCATTCTCCAGTGTCAGAGTCTTCCTCTCTTGTCTTCCAAAGCAAGGTGTTACGGAGCAGTCAGGGTCTGACACTCACATGTCCAGCCAATCCAATAGTTCTCATTGCTTTTGTATCGAGAGTCATACGCTGATCTAGAAAATAGAGCTGTGCATTCCCAACCAGACTTTTAATCCACTTTCTTATTCAGTAAATATATTGAGCAGGGTTTAACTAACTTTAACATTGGTCAAGGGCAACATCACGTGGTTCTCCTGATCCACACAGACAATACTTTGCAAAGATTGAATTCGAAATTCTTACATCACATTTTAGACACGTTTGAATCGTTATATATTTGTATTTAAAGATATGAAAAATCCTTCTCAATTTTTTTTACAAATATCTTTCTTGTTGCCTTTATATACTGGTTTCACAACTCTGAATACTTATTTATTGCAAATATTTTCTGTTCTATAATCATGACAAAGGTAGAATGCAATGTAAAACTGTTGGAAAGAGAACAGGCAGGATCGAATAGGGTCTAGTGAAAATGGTGATGGCTTCTATTATTAGAATACACATAAGAATACTCTATTTTTTTCCAGGCGATTAATGATGCATATGGAGAGTACTTGAGTTCTAAGCATCAGTACGAGCAAGCTGGTTTGATCTTTGCCCGCTGTGGCAGCCACGAGAAGGCTCTTGATGCTTTTGCCGCTTGCAATAGCTGGCAGCAAGTCATGTGTATGGCTTCTCATCTCCAGTATCCTGCTAACAAAATGGCTGCCTTGGCCAGGAGTGTGGCAGGTGAGTGACACATATCTTGAACGAGTGACTCCTACTGTAACGGTTGCTTATTCACCAGGATTGGTGGCTGTCCTCCAGCTTTGTCTAGCAAATGGATAATTTACAATCTGAAAACTCCTTTGTAAGATGTTTATGACCTAAACCTACAGCAACCAAAGCTACTGGAAAAAAAAGTACAATTAACTCTCCACACCATTTCTCTCTTCTCAAGCTCATTCCCTTAGTTGTCACCTGAAAAACATTGCTGCTAACTGCACATTTCTGACACAAGAATTTTGAGAGGGAGTATTATTTCCCACTTGATTACTGTAACTTGCTCCTTATGGGCCTCCATAATACCTGCCTTACCGTTATAATCGATTATGGATGCACAATACTTTTATTTAATGTCATGTGACGCTTTCCAATAAATAATATAGAATTTTGCTGAAAGCCTGTCCATGTTAATATTGAAATGTATGGCCAGACACCCTGACCTCACACACAGACCCCACACCAGACCTTAGACACATATACTCGCAGACCTCAGAAATCGAGGCAGCTGGCAGAATGTGTTAAAAGCATTACGCCAGCATTCCCCTCCAGCCGGCGCAATCCACCGAGCAGCAGCCGGCTTGTGAAGGCGTTGATGTCGCGAGATCTCATGACTCCCGTGAGATCACGGCCTGAGTCCACGTTGTCACAAAAACTACGCGCGCACTACGAACAACGCAGGGTTAAGCAACTCACTATCTGTCTATCCTAGACCCAAATAAGGACTGCGGACAAAAATCCCCCGCGTGCGCCTACCTAACCGTCCCAGCAACCCCTTCGCTCGCAACAGGCACGTAGAGCGTGATGTAGTGGTCCCAGGATTGCAACACAGTACCCGTCTACTCTCGTCCCGGAGTACCGACTACGTTTCCCACAATCCCTGCACCCACTTTTCTTATTCTATTTGTTACACTGCCACCACAAACCAACCTTTTTATTATCTAAGAGGCTTCCTGCGGGACCCCAGAGACGGTTTGAAACTCTGGTCCCATACCCCAAAACAGAAAAAACAGTCCAGCGACCGCAACTCACAATTTAGTAGATACTCAAGCTTAAAACAAAAGGCAAATAATCCAGTCCTTCAGTTAGCATGGATCGAATATCAGGCAGAAAACAGAACTTAATAAATGTTATATTTATTTATGATATAAAAAATTATCACAGTACATTTGTTACAGAAAAATGGATCTGATGAATCAATTACACACGAAACAGCAAATAAAAGAAAACTGATTACAAAACACAGATCCTTACTTACATGTCAATAAGCTAACCGGCCTCTGACTCCTGGGGGCTGGAGATTGGAGCATGGACAGATCATCAATTAGTGTGAACCCCCTTTGAAAAGCACAGCCACATGGCGTGCTCCAGAATATATAGTCTCCAGGTCATTCAAACAAACCCATAAAATTGTACAGCCCCCACACTACATTTCCTTGCATTCCCCTCTGTGGGCATGCTCAGTTCCCTTCGTCATTAACTTGATTCCCAAAGATTGTCTCTAGTGATCAAAGGATATGATCTCTTCTTTGAAATGCATGACCAGTTACAAATTGGTGCCGCAACGTCTGCACCAGGTCTCCCAAGATGTGAACAGCGCGCAAGGGACCTTCGTTTGCCCAAATGGGTACTTTCCACCCTGATCCTGGATCAAAGGAATTCCTTTTCGCAGCAACCGATTATTTCCCTCCCAGGGGTAAAAGATAACCATTTTAATTACTTTCTAGCACAGACTCAGAGCTGAGGTCTTCATCAGGCAGCTGGGGAAAATAGACACTGGCATCTATAGATAGACAGATTTGTATCGATAGATATATATCTTTCTATATCTAATCTGCCCCACACACGTCACAGCCTTTACAGGATGGTGACCGCTTGGTGGATCGCGGCCAGCCAGAGGGGAATGCTGGCGGAATGCTTTTAATACATCATGCAAGCTGCCCCAGTCCAGCGCTGACTTCCGGGTATCAGTAGAGGTATCGTGGCATTTGCACAAGTACCAAATACTCGTTTAAATGCTAGTATCTGTGTCGATACCACTATTGGTGCATCCTTCTAATCTATAATGAATGCTGTTGCCAGGCTTATCTTACTTAACCACAGCTTCTCAAATAGTTCTTCCTTCTGTCAGTGCCTACACATACTTTCCAGGATTCAATTTAAAGTACTGATGCTCTCTTTCAAAAACTCCAATGATCCTGCTTATACCTTTTCTGTAATACACAAATACAACCCTTCTAGGTTGATGTGGCCTGCTTTGGTTCTGCACGTTTCCACCTGCACCACTACCTCAAAACTATAAAGCTTCACAAGGGCAACTCCTGTTCTGCCTCAAGTCCCACTTCACCCTATCAGACGCTCCCCTGATGTTATGTCCTTCTAGAAATCCATCAATAATCATCTCCTCACCCATCAATCACATTGCTTAGTAGTCTCCTAAGCCTTCTGTATCCACATCGCTTCGGGTTTCACAGTGTGTATTTCCTTTCCTTCCACTCTGCATACTCTTTATAAAATGATTATCTTTGCATTTTTTCCTTACTGATCACTAGGGGCCCTATTCTACCCTAAGCATTAAGGTAAGGGTTGGAGCCTTTGAACAGACCAGCTTTAGGCGTTAGCTCAAAATCTACTGCAGCTATTACTGCCAAGCAGCAAGCTTTACTCGCAGCTCGTAGGTTGAGGCTGTCAACTATAAATTAATGGTTCATATACTTTATATAGCCTACCTAGAGAGGAAGCTATTCCAACGTTGCTCATTCTCTAAAAGGTGTAAAAATCCTTTTGAAGTTTACATCCCCTCCATTTGAGAGCTAGAAACTTGATTACCCATCTTCATTAAAAGCCATGTCTCTGTGTTAAAAGATTCTTAAGTGATATTCTGATTACCTTCTCTTTGTGCTCAGGTAAACTAGTGGAGCAGAGGAAGCAGACCGCTGCGGCAGTGCTGCTAGAACAATATGCCGAGGTATAGTCCCTTGTGTCATGCTGTCAGCATGAATGTCTTCATGTCCACTTGTATCGTACTCGTAATTTAATGTAACATGTTTTGGCGATGATTTGATTCCAGCTAATGCCAGATGTGCATATTTCTTCATCTCAATGCAAATATATGCACAAGAAACCCTGACATATCACTAATTAATAGATATGTGCACAATCAAACAATTTGGAGCTCTTTTGTAAGCCTGGTGCTAACGTAACCAAAGTTGTTGTACACTTCTCAGAGCCATTAAAGCCTATGGAGTAGGTAAGTTTACAACAGCTGTCGCTAGGTTTACACCAGGGTTGATATATAAGCCTTGGTTTATAATTTTCGGTGCATCCATATTTTGTAGGGCTGTGGATAGAGCGATAGGGTAAGGTCAGAGGAGATCATGCATTGTGCTTGCTAAATTTAAGCCCTCACCTACTAGCCGGCATGGGGAAATGGAGTGTTTATTTTAGCATGAAGCATATTACAGCTAAGGCCCTGCGTCTCCACTGAAATCATGCAGTCTGACATTATTAAAGGGATACTCTACTCATCCTGACCATTTTACAGGTATAAAGTGGTCAATATGCAAGGAGTGTGTGTCGTCCCCTGTCCCACCCAGTTCCCCTGACCTGTTGAAATTGCGGGGTAAGGTGCAGGAGTTTCCTTCAACCCACCCAGCGTCACCAGCAGCCAGGATGTTTGAATTTCCCAGCTTCCAGTCATCAGACAGATCACTAGTGACCTCAGCATGCAGAGTGCGTGCCAATGTCATCGTCTCGGAGATCCCACGAAAGTGAGTGGTTGGTCTCACAGAGACAGCCGATGGATTTTATCCACGCATGATTACAGCTGCAATCTATTGTTCTGAGCAGGCGCTACGGAACTTAGGTACGTAAAGTGCACAAGTCCCATAGCCGTGCACAATTTGCAGATCCTATGCTAAACAAGTTGCGTTGGAGCGCAAATTGTGCAGAAAAGCTTCAGGGACTACCGGGTTTGGGAGTTACTGAGCCGAAAAGGACGACCTGTGCACAGCGAGAAACAAAAGTTGAGTAAAATCACCAAAAACAACAATAAAAAATAATTAGGCAGAGGCTCTCATTTTCGATAGAGTATCCCTTTAATAAGACTTCAAATTTATTAGAAAATTCTCTAGAGCTTGCGCATTTCGCACTACAGAGGATCCTTACTCATAAGCATTCGATAAAACAGTACTGAACTTGCTTGGTTTTTAAAGGAGATGTGTTGATTGCAAAGCCAAATGTAGCTAAGAGGGAAAATAAACAGCAGCCAAACACTAATAACTGAACATAATAACATAGAGTAGCAATTTTATCAATAATGGTAAATTAAATAAATGGAGTAGAGGCTTCCCACTAACATTTTCAAAGGCTTTGAGAGAGTCTTACTGCATGACCCTGTGGTTCTTTTTAACAAATGAAAAACTAGATGTTGCGTGCTCAACTCCCATTACTCTAGGGAGAGGCAATGCAACACTAGCAATCAGCCCCAATTCTTACAAAGGTGAAAAAACATGTTATCATACGTGCTCAAAATCCTTTCTTTGCCTACAAAATAAGATTATTGGTTACTTTTAATGGCTATTAGAAGCTTAAGCGCACTAGCCAGTGACGAGACCTGTGGGTCTTTCTAAGGCACACCCATGCATCTACTCTGTGTATCCTGTTTAGGTTTTAATTTAGAATACTTAATAGTAAACAGGAAATTGACCCATAAGGACTCCGTTCCATTTTTTGCAATGCACTCTCAGATTGTAATTGTGGGTACGCTGACGCTAATCACTCTTGGAGGTGTCTTTTTGTTAATTCTTCTTTTCATCCAAAAACAAATTCTTCTGTCCTGTAATTAATGTAATTATAATGGTGAAAAATTGGTAATTTGAGACTCAGAGGAAAATATTTGAAAATAGTGACAGAAAAATAGGCACTTCTATTCAGCACACTCAAATTCATTGTATTTTGTACAACGTCTCCTGCCAGCTCTTGCTGTATATACAACATATGGGTAGAGATATGCCAAAAAAATGCATTTTGCTATTGATCTTCATTCTGTTTACAGGATTATGAAGAAGCGATCGTGTTGCTGTTGGAAGGCGCTGCTTGGGAGGAAGCTTTACGTTTGGTATTTGATTTGATTGATTCTCCTAGAGATACTTTTAAGTAGCTGTGTTCTAGAGAAGGCATTTTGGGTAAATACTTCTAATATAGTATTGTAGGGTTCGCCTGGTTTGATCATTTTATTTTTTTCCAGATCCACAAATACAAACGTCTTGATATGTTGGAGACAAACCTAAAGCCGGCACTAATAGATGGTAAGTTCAAAGCAAGATGTCACAGGTAAAACAACTGGATATCCAGAGTAAGCACTGCATGCTTTACAAACCGCTCAGTAAAAAATTGTTTAAAAGAAACCGAAGTAGATTTTTACATGTCGGCATTCAGAGTTGGTAGTCTCAGTAACTGAGAAAAGGCACACAATGATTAACATGATCAAAGTGAAATAAGTCTTTTGCGATGATTTGGCCTGATGTAGATAAATTGCAAGATTCATTGGTGCTCTGCTTATGCGCTATACCCCTCATTCAAGAACCTAATGATAATATTGTGCAGGCATCCCTGCCATTGTATTTGATGTGTGCCTCCATCTACATCAGGTTTATGGGTTGATTCTCTTACCTGTAGTGAGTAATTGTGTGGTGTTTTTACCCCTTCACTGCAATGGTTGAGTTTACTCCATCTTCAAAAGATCATGCAGGAGCCCGACATCCAATAAACTCGATCTGGTCATATTCTGGAGCAATGCAAAGGATTTTTGTTTATTGCAAACAGGCTCCAGAATGTGCCTTCAAATTTTCAGCACCATGGACCTGTCTGCCGAGGTGCTGAAACTGTTTGAACAGCTTGTAGTTCCCTTTATCTTTTACTTAAAGATGGAACTCCAGCTGTATTATTTTACATGTTGTAGCACTTTTTGTAAGGAATAAGGCTGTCAAATAAGCTTACTGTCTCTAAAATGTATGAAGTGTATTTTTTTTTTTTTCAACGCTGGCTGAAATGGAAAGTGGTTTTCCTTTAAAAACACTGGGTTCTGGCAGTTGTTTTATGGAAAAACACTTTTTCGTGAAGGAATTAATCACAGAGCATCGCTGAACCAAAATTATCAGTAGATGTCTTGTAATATTTTGGATTTTATGTGTAAACCTGCTCTCTAATGTAGAAGAGGAAACAGAAATCAGAATGGGACTCATGGGGAGAGGACTGTGGCATTAATATGTAAGCATGATATTGGGGTAGCAATGGTGTATTACTGTCGAGCATCAGAGAAGGCATGATGAGTAAACTACGCCGTAACAACATGTATAATGTATATAATATTAAAATAGCTTTAAGAAACACATCGACATAAAATGAAAGAAGTAAATTTGTTTTAATAATCACATATCAGCAATCAGGTATTTCCTTAGCAATAAATAAACCATTATCTTACTAGCTGCTTTATTCTAATCAGTCCATATTTATTTTCATATTTATATCTTTCTCAGCTCATCGGAACCAGATGGTGTTTCTGGATAGCCAGCAGTCTACTTTCACACGGCATAAGCATCGTCTGTCTGTGGTACGGGATTTGAAGGAAAAAGCTCGGCTAGGTTTATTAGGTAGGTGTCACCTATCATGGTCTTAAAGGATTGCTAGAATTCCGTATCCAGTCTGGCACCAGTAATGGCCTCTCAACAGCAAGATCTACCTCACTCAAGCATAATATTCCAAGCTTTGATTAGCGAGGACAGGCAGTGGGGAGTGGAGCTAGTAAGGGCTTTAAAGTACTACACAATACAAGGACTCAACCTCCTTGTTAAACGCAGGATTGGATATCTAACAGAATAGGGAACATAACCCCAGGTGTAAACACCCGCTTAATCCAACTGGAAACTTGCCCAACAACAAGTCTGGTAGAAAGCCACCCGTGAAATATAATAGCCGATAGTTTGACATTTCTGCTCACAGCTGTCAATCAGCCCTGCAGAATTGAGAGACAGTAAAAGTTTCACAATGAATTGCCCAAATTTTCCTATATACTCTACATGTTGACAAGATACAAAAGCTAGCAAATATAAGGGGTGATTCCCCAACAAAGGAGCCTAGTTTGTGTTGGGCAAGGTGCACATTAAATTAACAGTGAGGATGATATGCGAAAAAGAATAAATACAAATACATACATGTAACCAGACATTATATGTCAATCCAGTGAGAGCATGCACTGCTACCTTGACCTTAACTGGTCACCATAAAATGATGAATGTTGACTTAGTCGGCTGAACCATGAAAAAAGGCAAAAAAAAAACACAACGTTTTAGTACAAACATGAGTTTTTAAAAGCACTCAAAACATACCAAAAAAAGAAGATTTTGTGCAAATAGAATGGTGATAGTGATGCAGGAGGGTTACCAGCCTGTATATTAACATCAAAAGACCTCTTGTAGGAGTTACGAACTGTCAATGGAAATGTGCTGTCACCAGTAACAAAATAAGTGCTACTGTTTTCAGCAGTAATGCCCCATGTTTTCGCACATTGCTGTAACTCTGAGGTTATTTAATTTGCTGGGGTGCTGTCTATAGTATCTTTTACCGAGGATCTGATTTTTATGCAGGTACACTGTGGTTCGGTTGATTCTTATATTCTGAACTTTTTTGTGATTGGAAAAGGGCTTAAGGCCTCATGGTAGAGTCGGCTTAGGCTAGGGTCAGACGAAAGCATTTTTCCCCGCGAACGTGAAAAAGTGCGTCCGAACGCATTGACGTAATTTTTTCACGGAATGCGCAAAAACGGTCAGACGACGTGCATTTTCGGGCGTGATTTTGTACGGATCGTCAATAAAACTCTTTTTGCGTCTAGACGTTATGTTGGCTGGACATTAGCAGCGTCTGACATCTCCTAATCACGCAAACACGCCGCTATGCCGCAGCTGCGCACTCAGTACGTCAGTACTAGCGGTTCAGCGTTCTCAGAAAAATGCGTTCAAATTCCACTTGCGTTGCACGGCCGGACGTTTGTGCGGCCGTACATCGTATATTGGCCGTCATTGCGCGTCATCTGCTGCTAGTGCGGCCGTAATTATGTGCGCCAGAACGCACGTTAAAAGTGCGCTGGTCTGACCCCAGCCTTAAACGTGTGTCTCTGGTATATTGTCTTTTTACAAACCAGGTTTAGTATTTAATTGCTGATCATGTGATGTCACCACCCCCGTGAGCATTTTTGTTTCACCTTTATTTTATGGGAGAACTGACAACTTTATTCTGCACTCTGTGCAAATATCTACATTTTTGCCTTTAATTAATGCATGATGGAATAAGGAAAATCTGCTCTGCTGTGCAACTTGCATTGCTCTCAGTAAAACTAGGTGATGTTCTTTGACTTCATAACTCTGACTGCTTTGCACTCCTTTATTTTCCAGACGAGGAAGTCGCTGAGGGTCCAGATTCTGACTTGTTCTCGGACACAAGTAGCATCATGACTGCAAGTGACATGAGTGGAAAGTACTCTCACAGCAACTCACGGATCTCCTCGTAAGTTCTCTTCCTGGACAGGTGCAATTTCTTATTTCAGTGTTTGTTTATGTGGATTTTATTAATATATTTACTAGGTATTTGTAACATGAGGTCATAAAGTGACTGAAATGTTATTTTGTTTCCCTGAAAATAAACATGGTTACAGATTTAGGAATCGCGAGATTTGGGACAGTATTCATTTTCTACTTTGGGATAGTCATGCTGGGCCAAATAAATTTTGTTTTTGAGGACCCATAAAGATTCTTGCAACGGCTTGCCAGAAGGTAAATTCATTACCAGGACTGGCATTGTCCTGCAAGATCTAGGGTTCTAGATTTGTTATAACTCTTTATATTAATTTCGAACATTCTTAAAATGCAAACGCTGTCTGTTACAGAGATTTCTGATATGTGTCTTGTTGTAGCTTAAATAAACCAGTAAACATTTTTATTTTACAAATTCCAATGGAATCTTGTGCTTTTTATACCTCCTAATCTGACTGCTATTCTCATGGAGGCAGCCATGGTTTTTTGCTTCCTCTAACACTTGCAGTCACACTTTGTTTCACTTGATGTGTTAAAGGTTGTTTAAAAATTTATAATTTTGTAATTTAGATCCGAAGCATCATTTTGTATATAGCGCACACAGCTGTAATGCTTTGTGAAAAAAATTATAAATTTTAAACAATTGAGTGTTTTTGTTTTATTTTATGCAGGAGAACATCAAAAAACCGCCGAAAAGCAGAGCGAAAGAAGCACAGTTTAAAAGAAGGAAGTCCACTGGAAGACATAGCACTGCTGGAAGCTCTGGGGGAGATCATCCGTGGAACTGATAAGCTAAGATGTGTGTGACTCCTTCTAAATGTTTGGGCCAGTGATATGTTTTCTGAATAACATGAAGATCAATTATTTATTTATTTATTGAGAAAGGATTTTACCAGGAAGGATACATTGTGATTTCTCTCACTTTCAAGTATGTCCTGGTTGACAAGTATGTACCGTTACGTGTCTTGCCCAAGGACACTTACTGGAGAGGTACTCTTGCCGGGAACGAACCTGTGTCTCCACAGTCTCTCTCCACGGTTACAGAGCAGTGATGTTACCTCTACTCCAACCAGCCGGCAATTGCAGATGTTAAATCCTTATGTGGAAGGGTTTGCACAAATACATTATAACAGACAATATTATGGGATCTCTCAGCTAAGCAAGGTGGCTTGAGCTGCTTAGGTGACATATGTTCCTCAGTGAAACACATTCATAATATACGCCTATACACTGATCAGCCACAACATTAAAACTACTGACCGGAGAAGTGAATAACATTAACAGGGTTATTCAGAGAAATGTGAAAATCAGGAGAACTGGCAGGAGAAGAGAACAATCTAGAACAAATAGCCGATTTGGAAAGTGAGATAAATGGGAGAATTTTTCTGGTTTGGCTATTTTGTCTTATAATTTTCTCTTCTCCAGTCATTCTCCTGAGTTTCACCACCCTTTGAATAGACCTGTACGTATAAGGTTATAATGAGACCTGTTAAGAGGTGGGATATTTTAGGCAGCAAGAGAACAGTCAGTTCTTGCATTTCATGTGTTGGAAGAAGAAAAAATAGGCATGTGAAAAGATCTGAGTGACTTCGACAAGGACCAAAAGTGTAATGACTAGGCGATAGTGTCAGAGCATCTCCAAAACAGCAAATCTTGTGGGTTGTTCGTGGTATGCAGGGTTAAGTACCTACCAATAGTGATTCAAGGAAGGACAACCGTGAACCATCATCAGGGTCTTGGGCATCTATGGCCTGTGGGGAGGGAAGGGTAGCCCGTCTGGTCCAATCACACAGAAGAGCTACTACAGCTGAAATTGCTGAAAAATTTATTGCTGGCCATGATAGAAAGGTGTCAACAGACTTGACGTGTACCACTTACCAAGAGATTGATGCAGACCATGTACACCCTTTCATGGCAGTGGTGTTCCCTGATGGCAGTAGTCTTTTTCTGCAGGATAATGAACCCTGTCACACTGCAAAATTGTTCAGGAATGGTTTGAGGAACATGGCAAAGATTTCAAGGTGTCACCTTGGCTTTCAGATTCCTCGGATCTCAAACTAATTGAGCATGTGTGGGATGTGCTGGATCAACAAATCCCATCCATGGAGGCCGCAACTCACACATTGCAAGCCTTAAAGGATCCGCTGCTAATGTCTTGGTGCCAGATACCACAGGACATGTGTAGAGATCTTGTGAAGTCCATGCCTCGATGCATCAGAGCTGTTGTGGCAGCACGTGGGCGACCTACACGATGATGAGCATGTGGTTTTAATGTTGTGGTTGATCAGTGTATGTCCTTTCTGTGTAAAAAATAATATTTCTGTTTTCTTCCCTTTGTTTCTTTGATACAAAATAATGGACCTTTTATCAGCTGGTCCTGTAAGCCATTCTATTTGAACGGATGTATACATACATCAGATATGAGTGTTTTTGCTAGACTTGTGCGAATTAGTTTAGGCCAAATACAAACTCTGCTGAATATTAATGCAGAAAAATGGTCAGCGCCCAAATCTGTACCACCACCAGTGTACCAATGCCAAACCAGATCTATAGAGGTTTCCCCAAAACCAGTGTGACAACAAACATAGATATACGTATCTGGTAGCGCGACGATAGTCGCTTCTTGGTACTCAGGTGGTTCTCGTGTTGTACAACATCCACATGGGTTTTACATGAAGCAAAAGAAATATAATGGTGCAGAACGTATTGATTAAATATTGATATAATGCAACCAAGCTATTTCACTCACAAATGTAGAGCCTTATAACTGGCTCAAAGTGGTGGAGTGCATCCGGGTCCTTTTTCTTCTTATTACTTGTAAAGGAGACCCGCGCCTTTCACAATCGATATCCCCTCTTGGTCATCGAGATATAGGAGAGAACATAGAAACAAAGGAACTTCCTCGTGCAGATCAACCAGAGTATCAACTCACATTAGTTGGAGCTTCTAGCCAAGCTCTAGGAAATAGTGCCAGCGGATTTGTTGAAGGTCAAAATCCGCGAAAACCTCGGCAGATACCAGGACATAGGGACCAGATTAAAAGGAACTTTAATAAAATATAAAAGAATTTAAAAAATCAAATCTGGCACAGCCAGGACGCGTTTCGCCGTGTACTACGGCTTCCTCAGCTGGCTTCCTCAGTAGAAAACCAGCTGAGGAAGCCGTAGTACACAGCGAAACGCGTCCTGGCGATCTGGCTGTGCCAAATTTGAGTTTTTTAATTCTTTTATATTTTATTAGGGACCAGATTAAAAGGAACTTTAATAAAATATAAAAGAATTAAAAAAATCTAATTTGGCACAGCCAGATCGCCAGGACGCGTTTCGCCGTGTACTACGGCTTCCTCAGCTGGTTTTCTACTGAGGAAGCCAGCTGAGGAAGCCGTAGTACACGGCGAAACGCGTCCTGGCGATCTGGCTGTGTCAGATTTGATTTTTTTAATTCTTTTATATTTTATTAAAGTTCCTTTTAATCTGGTCCCTATGTCCTGGTATCTGCCGAGGTTTTCGCTGATTTTGACCTTCGACAAATCCGCTGGCACTATTTCCTAGAGCTTGGCTAGAAGCTCCAACTAATGTGAGTTGATACTCTATCTGTAGTACAACACATATAGATTGGTTGATCTGCACGAGGAAGTTCCTTTGTTTCTATGTTCTCTCCTATATCTCGATGACCGAGAGGGGATATCGATTGTGAAAGGCGCGGGTCTCCTTTACAAGTAATAAGAAGAAAAAGGACCCGGATGCACTCCACCACTCTGAGACAGTTATAAGGCTCTACATTTGTGAGTGAAATAGCTTGGTTGCATTATATCAATATTTAATCAATACGTTCTGCACCATTATATTTCTTTTGCTTCTTTTATGTAAAACCCATGTGGATGTTGTACAACACGAGAACCACCTGAGTACCAAGAAGCGACTATCGTCGCGCTACCAGATACGTATATCTATGTCTGCTGAATATTGACAATATGGAAACCTCTGAACACCAAATCGATCCGAATATAGTCGGACCGGTTCAGATTTGTTAGTCTTGCATTCACTGTGCAAACCTAATCTTAAAGCGAGCAGTAGTAACCCTAAACGTAACCTTAAGCATAACAGTACCCTAACTAACCTCTGGTATGGGAAGTATAGGGGATAGTATATAGAGGAAGATAATTTTCTGAATTAGATCATCATGCACATGTCTAGTGTTTGTGTGTTTACATGTATTTGTATATTTACTGTACATAAATCAATATTCTACATCTACTGCAAAATTGTCTACTTCTCGCTGCCTCTTGGCACGGCTTCTGTGAGTCTCTTTCCACTACGAATCATGGTGCGCACTTTTATTTCTTCTATGGCTTTCTCATGAACACTTGTGATTGAAGGAGTAGATTTGCCTTTGCAGAAGGAGACTAGCCCTATATCCAAGGCCTACACTGTCTGGGTGAACTCTGAGGCCCTTATCACTAGGCATCCGTAAAGGAAGACGAAGCAAATATATATAGATTATTTCAGCCTTGGTGACTAAATAATATCCAATTTTACCTTTTATTAATTCAGCATGGAACACAAGCATTTTCTTAACCAATGTTCATTATTTCTTTCCCACCTTTTACCCCTTCAATACCAGGATCGTGTTTAGGCAATTTAGGAGAACACCCACCGGTGCCCAAAAAAGAGAGAGAGAGTGTGTGTGTGTCTCTGTCTCTCTGTCTGTCTCCCCACCCCACGCGCGCTCGGTCATTTTTACAATTTAGAGAATGTGTGCATATAATATGACCCCCCCCCCATACAATGCAATTACCCATAACTCTATAGCAATATCCCCACATATGCCATAGTACTCATTTTCTGGTGGTATTTTTGTGGAAAACTGCTTGCTAATAAGAGTTTAGCTAAAGTACAACTGGCTACGCTGATGACTGATGTTCACATATATTTCTAAGAGTTAGGCCGGTGTCAGACGAGCGCACTTCAGAGTGGAAGGAATGTCTGTGAGAGTAAACGTTCCTTCCACTCTGTCGCCCATGTGACCACCTCGCTGAGCACAGTTAGTGCGCTCAGCACTGCAAAGCTCGATTCCCGCTATGGAGGATCGCACTTTGCAGCCCCGTCGTACGCACATCGTAGCATTGTGACAGGGAGGCTTTCAGCATGTCCACTGTAGCACACACTACACAGTTGAGGCCCGCCCCGTCGAAACGTCACAATGCTGCGTTGGACGTCGGGAGGGGCGCAAGTACTCTCGCTCGTCTGACACTAGTCTAAAATGTAAAATAATCACCGCGTAGTCATGCTTGTGGCATTCTATTTCATTTGAGCAAACTTCACATGGACATTTTGAATTACACAACCCAAATGTAATGCAAAATGTAAAATCTTTTGATTTATTAAATGTCTGAATTAATATAATGTAAATGTTATTTAAAATGTATACGTTTAAATAAGTCACCATTCCTCCATGTTTTACGTGTGTAGATGAGGTGCACAGTCTTTTGAAAGTGCTTGTTCTCTATGAGTATGACAGTCAAGCCAGAGAGCTTCAGAAGATATATGATGAGTTGCTACATCTCATGGAGAACTCCATCCCAGAAATCTGGACTCTGAATGTCACGCCAGGCACTGCAGCATCGGTGAGTTTGTAGTACATTTTCAATGCAATTTACTAAAATTTAACAGTTTTCCCAATGTGTACTCTTGCATTTCTGTGTATTTTAAGCAATCTAGTTGGAATATTGTCCAGCTGCTCCAAACTGTAATTCCATCTATAAATGACTTGGGCAAAATAGACATTGCAAATACAGTCAAGGAGGATATGCAGGATGGAGGAGAGCCTGTCTGATGGTTTTCTTTTAAAGTGACACTACCAGCAACAAAAAAAAACGTAGGCAGCACAATAAATTATTTTGTGCTGCCAGCTCTGGGTATTCCGGTGGTGGCCGAGATGGTTATTTATGCTCAGCCGTCGTTCGGGGAATCCAAGATGGCGCCCCCCATGATGTCAGAGAGGGCACGTCGGACGGATGCCGCCCATTCCTGCCCAGTCCCCTGCCAGTGACAGACGCGCTGGGTCAGGGAAAGCGGCTGCTCCCTGTTACCATGCAGCTGGGGGGGACATCTCATTGCAGGAGACACAGGGGTCTTTGGACCACTGTATCCCCGCTCCTCTCCACGGCCCTGACAGACACAGGGAGCAGCTGCCTTCCCTAAAGGGACATTGCACATATCCTGACCACTTTGAGTGCACTCCCCCCGCCCCTCCAGCACCATTCAGTGAACACTCGGCAGTTGGCGTTTTGAATATCCCACCTGCAGGGGACCAACTCGGGGACCAATAATGCCAGCACGCTTCATACGTGTTGACATCTAGTCCTCAATACATCTCCTGGAGAGGGAAAATTTGGCTGTGGCAGAATTTTGAACTGAAGGTTCCAACAACTTCCATATTTTGAAGCCCCAGAGCTAGAGTAGGAGCAGTCCAGTGCCAAGGGAGAAAAGATGAGTAGCTTAAGCTGACTAAACCAAATATTAAATAAATTATTGTGCAGAGGTGGTCAGTAGCATCTGCACAATTATTTAACGGGGGGGGGGGGGGTCGTCAAGTGGTCATTTAAATGTTGGCTTTGTACCCCACGTTTCAAATAAATGTTACAGTAGTTTTTCAGCACTAAGTGCTTGGTTGTGAAGGGGTTAATGTGTTGAAGGTGCAATTTTAATTGGTAAAGTGTTGATGTCGTTTGTGGTCTTTTTTTATTTCCTAAAAGCGGCCATTTAAAAAACAGAATGTGGTAAATGCTATTTCTTTAAGCCTATGTCCGTTCAAAATATAATTTATCATTCCTCTCATTCTGCAGGTCCTTGGACCCAATTCAACTGCAAATAGCATAATGACGTCTTACCAGCAGCAAGGGAAGATAAATAACCCAACACAGGGTAAGAGGCTTCTGACACAGTGGTGATGCAGAATCGTGCAGCTGCATCTTTTATTCTCTTACTGCTTATGATCAAACAAGCTCTGCCATATATAAGGGCACTATCACCTGGTGTGAGCTAACCCTGTTTTCGCGTTGGCACAGGGTAAATTCAGTCTAGCGCCAGACCAACAGATCATTTGCCTCTTCCTAACGGCGAAAACCACTTAGCGCGCAGTAATTAGCGATTCGTAGCGCAAGCTTATTGTACTTACCGCGTCCTATACGTAACACGGGCAGCGCTACAGAGCACTTTCACTCTTCTAACTAACAGATCTTTTGGTCCCAGCGCTAATTTTAGCACCGACACTAATCTCAAAAGTTTACCTAGTGCTCAGCCCTGTTGTTAACTGATGAAAAAGGAAGAAAATAAGGGGAAAAGAAAAGTCCTTGTCCAAAATTAACAGGCAATTGAAAGGAATGCAGCACAGGTGTTCTCTTGGCTCGCAGGATGTAGTTTACGTGTAAAAGATGCATTGTGTGGTTAAACCGGCGTGCTTTGGGGAAATGTGAGAAAATGCATTGTATAGGAAAACCTGCCGTGTGCGAAGCCCATAGGATTCAATGTAAAAAATATCATTTTTATTCTTTAGTCAACCGTTTATATTTTTTAAGCCGCAGCAAAAAGCCTTTTTATTTATTGAATTTTTGAATTTATTGGGTATTTTTCTGGAGTTTTCTGGCGAAATTTGGGGTTCCGCTTTTATTTCTTTTTAAAAAAACTAGGCTTTTTTGCACTGCAACGCTTTTTTTTTTTTTAACCATATAGCGCATTAGCGCTGGTTCTCAGCCCGGGTCTTAGCATTTCCCTATTGTGCGCTAATGAATCTTGTACACGAACTACTGCAGACAAGTTGATTTGTTGGTGGGTTTTCAGGCGCTACCTTTTTTTTTTCCCCTTTTTTTCCCTTTTTCTCAATTTAAAGTTTATTCAATTTTTTTTCTCAAAACAAAAGGGATACAAAAAGAGAAAAGGGAAGAGAAAAAAAAAAAAAAGGGGGGAACACTTACACAAAGCAACATCTGAGAATAATATATAGAGAGTGTACATTTCCTAACATCATATTTTATAAGTATTTCAAACGAAATTTTAGGGGAAAATTGTTGCCGCCGCCACCTCCCATAGGTACCACGGGTCTCTTTTAGTGCTCATACCACCCTCCACCGAATAAGCCATGCCATCCAGCCCTTTTTAGATCATTAATTGATTTCCTTAATCCCTGGAATCTCCGAAGATCGCCACCGGGATGCCAGGCGAGTGGTCGCCACCGTCAATATATGGGCCAGCAATTTCCGAAGAGGGACCGAGAGACTGGAGGGAAACCGTTGTAACAAACACAATTCTGGAGTGATCTCCACCGTCCTGGGGGCCACCCTGTATATAATGCTACTCACATCTCTCCAGAACATCCGGAGAAGTGGACAGGTCCACCATATGTGAAAGAAGGTGCCTCTCTGTGATTCACATCGCCAACACGCATCTGAGGAGCCAGGTGTCACATGCCTTCCCCTATCTGGAGTGATGTACCAGCGATAGAGCAACTTTTTCCTCGCTTCCATAAGGGAGGCACATCTAAATTTGCCTTTATCAAATCCGAGACAGCGCGTCCACTCTTCGGAGGACAATTCCCTTCCGATGTCTCTCTCCCACATTCTCTGGAACCTCTCCCTATGATGTAGGGTGGGCTTAATCATTAATTGGTAGCAAGACGCCAATACATGGGAATTAGTGGTATGGTCCACACAATAGGATTCAAATGTGGACATAGTCGGTCTAGGTTTAGACAATGCACCTAGAACACCTGAGGCCGAGAGATAAGAGCGGAGTTGCCTATATGGGAATCGAAAATCTTTCTGTGCGGAGAATTTAGCCTGAAGTTGCTCATAAGATAAGATGTCTTTTGGAGAGAACAGCTGAAACAGTCGAGAGACTGAGAAGGAACGCCAGATATGGGGATTAAATGTTGGTATTAACGCTTTAAAAACCCAAATTGGTGTGGCCATGGAGAAGAGGTGGGTGGCCGTCAAGTGTTGGCGCCACTTATCCCAAGTCTGTATTAGTAGGGTAGCACTCGGCATCAAATGTGGTTTATGGAGGTGGCGTGCTCTTGCGAGCCAGAAGAAAGTATCAGCAGCATAGGGGAGGAATTGAGGACCCAGGAGGCCTGGCCAACCTGGGAGCACCGCACCTGACAACAGCCTACCCACAAGCGACAATATCGCAGCTGAATAGTATAGTTTAAGATGTGGGAGGCCTACCCCCCCCCCCCCAAATCTTGTGGTAGGTGTAACGTAGACATCTTCACTCTGGGTCTCTTATTTCGCCATACAAATTTTGATAAGATTGACTGAAGGGTATTAAAGAAGGATGGTGGTGTCGCTATCGGGAGCGCTCTAAATACATACAACAGTTTAGGAAGAAGCATCATCTTGACAGAGGCCATTCTTCCCCACCACGATACCTCAGTTTTTGACCATTGCGAACATAAAGCTCTAGATTGGGCAACAAGCGGATGATAATTAAGGAGGAATAGGTCTTGTTTATTAAAATCAATTTTTATCCCCAAATAGGTCAGATATTGAGATCGCCACTCATAGTCGTATGTCGCCTGTAGTGTAGTAAGTTCAGACTGTGGGATTGCGTAAGTAAGAGCCTGCGTTTTCCCCATGTTTATTTTGTGATATGATACTCTAGCATAGTCAGTATCTGATGGAGGCGTGGGAGAGACTCAGTTGGGTTAGTTAGCGTCAATAAGATGTCATCTGCAAACAAGCTAATGGTACAAGATGAGGGGCCAATGGGAACTCCAGTAATATTCGAGTCCTGTCGTATCGCCTGAGCCAATGGCTCCAGAGCCAAGGCATATAGGAGCGGTGACAGGGGGCAGCCCTGTCTCGTCCCATTCGAAATCGGAATGGGCTGAGACATGAAGCCAGCAGTCAGCACCCTCGCCACAGGATTAAAGAGCCAATATCGCCGTTATAAAGTCAGGGGGAAAATGAAATTTTTGGAGAACATGTCTCATATATAGCCAATTAATGCGGTCAAACGCCTTCTCAGCATCCAAAGACAATATCAAAGTCGGTGTGGAGAGGTACGTAACCCGTTCTATTAAGTTCAGAAGTTGAAAAGTGTTATCAGTTCCCTGTCTATTTGTTATAAAGCCTACTTGGGCATCACATATGAGGTGGGGGAGGAGGTGCGACAACCTAAGGGCCAAGACTTTCGCATATAATTTAGCATCCACATTTAGTAGAGATATAGGTCGATATTTAGCGCAGGAAGACGCCGGAGGAGTGGACTTCGGAATGGTGACAATCGTGGCTGCTAGGCACTCCGGCGGTGTCTGTCCTGAGGAAAACACAGATCGGAATAACATCAATATATGGGGGGTTAATATAGTCATATAGGATTTGTAATATCGGGCTGTAAAGCCATCCGGGCCCGGAGCTTTCCCCTCAGGCAGGGCCTTAATCGCATCAGATATCTCCAAGGGGGATATCGGGGAGGAGAGGGACTGCAGCTAGTCCTCAGTAAGGGACGGTAGGCCTATGTCCCGTAAGGTAGGCTGATGAGTATTTTCATCATCTTTCAAGTTGTATAGTTTAAGATAGTACTCCGCGAAGCAATCCACAATATGTTGCGGTTGATGGCGAGAACCACCCGCTGCATCTACTATGGTACCAATCCTTGACGCTGCCGCTCGCAGTCGATTCGCTAGCATCTTACTAGGTCTATTGCCATAGCTATAGTATGTGGCCCTGAGTCGGCGCGCAGCCCAAATGTAATCCCGCTTGTCTAAATCTAGCAGTTGTTTGCGCAAATCCATTAATTCAGACAACATGCTGATCAGTAGGCTGCAGTTTATGCGCAGTAGCCTTCTGGTCTATCTGCTGCAAAAGGTCTAATCTGTGGGAATGATGCAGGTGTTTAAAGTGGGAGCCCCATTTAATCAACACACCCCTAACTACTGTTTTGTGTGCTTGCCATAATACGGGAGGACTAATCTCCGGTGTGAGATTTTCTGAAAAATAGTGAGTCAGAGTGTGTCGCACATCCTCCACCACCTCGGGATGCGACAGCAGGGAATCATTCAGACGCCAAGTCGAATTGCCTCTCGTGGAGTAAGAGTCCGCCTACTGCAAAGTCACCGGGGCATGGTCTGACCAGGATATCCGTCCTATAATACAGTCCTGAATCCCACGCAACCCCTCCCCCCTGGTCAGAAGGTAATCCAGCCGGGAGTATGTTTTATAAGCTTGAGAGAAAAAAGAATAGTCAGTCTCTCCCCGGATGGAACATTCGCCACACATCATAAAGCCCAAATTCCGAAAGCAATTTGGTCCGGGCTCGTAGCTGCGCCCTTTGTCGGTTAGTGGCAGAAGAAGAGTAGTCCAGGACGATATTAAGGACCCTGCAGATCACGAGATTGCCCATTTGAGTCTCTGTCAATTTAATCAACAGGCGTCTAAGAAACTGGGTCTGGTCAGTGTTGGGACAATAAACATTCACTAATGTGTAAAGCTGATGGTTTATGTCACAAATCAATATTACGTAGCGCCCGTTACTATCCAGAATCACGCTGCGCAATGAGAATGAAACCCCATCATGTATTAATATAGATACGCCTCTTGATTTTGTTGGACGTGGCATGAAACTGGGTCTTATAATGAGGGACATTCAATCGTGGATGGTCAAGTCGCTTAAAGTGGGTCTCCTGAAGGCGTCGGGCGTCTCCTTCTTAACCACTTGAATGCTAAGGACGCGCTCAGCGCGTCCTCAGCATTCCCGCTGGTGTGCTGAGGACGCGCTGAGCGCGTCCTCACATTGGGGTCAGCGTTCGGCCGGGTTCCGGCCGATCGCTGGCCCCTCCGGTGCGGGCTGACATCCTGGATGTCAGCCCGGCATCCGGACCACCAGCCGCCAGAATTAGGTGTCATCGTGGGGGCGCGATGACACCTAATTCAGGCGCCCCCCCCCGCATGTGCGGAGGAGGCGCCTGAAAGGGAGGGGGGGGAGGTCCTTCGGACCTCTCTCCCTCCCGATCGGTGGCTCTGCGGGGCTTAACCCAGGCATCATTTGGAAGGGCATAGCCTGCCCTTCCAAATGATGCCTGGCATTAACCCCTGGGGAGCTGGATCGCGAATCGGCGCTGAAAAGCGCCGGTTCGCGATCCTTTCCCGGAGCTGGCCGACATCTTGGATGTCGGCCAAGCCTCCGGGAACTCCCCCAGAGGACTGGCGTCATCGTGCGTAGCACGATGACGCCAGTCCTACAGTTAACCCCTAACTGCCACCAACTGTGGAGATAGGGAGTTCCAATGAACTCCCTATCTCCCGATCCGTGGCAGTTAGGGGTTAAATTTTGGTATGGTTGGATCGGCCAGAGCATGGCCGTTCCAACGATACCAAACATGAAAGTGTAAAATTTTGTAAAAAAAAAAAAAAAATGAAAAATAAAAATTAAAAAAAATAAACACTTTTTTTTTATTTTTTTGGGTTTGTTAATGCAGCAATATTGTTCCCATTTCAATTATAATGTGAACAATGATGCTGCACTAACGATTTTTGTATGCGGTGCGTTTGTTAAAAATAGTGTCATTTTCCCCAAAAAAAAATGTAACGAGACCCCATCTCTAATTTTTTTAACAAGCGCACACCATACAAAATATAACCGCAATTGCTCGCATGTTAAAATGTGAAAAAAACACTTTACACGTTGTAAATTATTGAAAATACATATTTTATTGCATTTTTTGTTATAATATACAGACATGACATAACGTATACATATAATAATGACATATTATGAATCTACTGAGTCTGACGGAAAGAACGATATATAATATGTCTGGTCATATACTAAAATAAGCCTTCAAAACACGTTTAAACATGATGCGCAAAACAGGTAAAAATGACCTCAGCACAGGGGCGGGAAAAGCCTCAGCAGCGAAAGGGTTAATATCTGCGTACAGGGAATGCCGTTTATGGGGGGCATTCAGCCCCTTAACATTTAGTGAGACTATTTTCATGAAAGATAAAATCACTATCAAGGGGAAATGTGGCTTAATGGTATTATTACTCCTAGAGCCTACAGATATCGTTCTACTCTCCAGAGTTTTGTAAGGGAAGGAATGAGCAGCACACTCTCTACAGCTGACGAGGGGAAAAGAGGAGAGAATCAAAATAAACCAAGTCAACAGGACCTGTAACAAGAAAAAAACATAAAAATAGACAAAAATATATACAATAAATCTCCTGGACCCTACTAAAACCGTACGGTCAACCCCTTCGGATAGGGGGGAGAGAGGGGGAGTCTCCATACACATGTCCGGTGCAGCGCGTGGGACCCAGCGAGCAGTCCCAAACATGTTCCAAAGTATTTACTCAGTGAAGAACGCCACAGCGCCCAACCTTCTAAAAACAAATACCTCTAGGAGTCCTCCAAGACTAGATCGTAGGGAAGGCCAAAAAGGCAAGGAAGATCTCCATAAACATGCCACCATTATTCCAGCCCCGATATCACTTAACCCGGTGCCACTCTGGGGAGACTTTCAATGGAGATGAGGTCTCTTTCTGTGGCGGGGTATATTCCTCCAACAGGTTCCACTCGACCAACATTTTCATCCCCTCCGAAGCCGTGTACATGACATGAAGAGCTCCTTGGTGCCAGACAACAAGTTTTACCGGAAAGCCCCACCGATATTGGATTTGACGATTCCTCAGTATTTTCGTAACCGGGAGAAATTCCTTGCGTTGGGCCATGGTATATGCCGAGAGATCAGCGAAAAATAACAGCTTGGCGTATGGTGCCGGCAACGGTGACAGTTTACGGGACGCAGCCATCAATGCGTCTTTTACGTGGTAAAAGTGTACACGTAAGATGGTATCTCTGGGTGCTGCGGGTGGCAGGGATTTTGGTTTAGGAAGACGATGTGCTCTATCGAGCTGGAATTGCTCACGGGACATGTCAGGCAGAAGCACCTGGAATAGCTCGTACAAATAATCCGTTAGGGCTTCGTGTCGCACTGTTTCAGGTATACCCCTTATTCTAATATTATTGCGTCTAGATCTGTCCTCTATATCAGCCACCTTAAGAAGAAGCTTTTCATGGGATTGTTTCAGGGACGTGTGTGCGTCTATCAGCTCGTTGTGAGCTAGACACAGCTCATCCGTTTTAGTCTCTACCTGCTCAACGCGATCACCCAGGTCCCTTATGTCCCTGTGGATGTCAGCTGTGATGGCTCGGAAGTCCGCTTGAATAGTTGTCCTAAGGTCTTGCAGGAGCGCCTGAATCTGTTTCTCCGTGGTATAGTGAGAGCTGTCTCGCATCTGCACTTCCTCTGCATCGCCCATGCAGTCCGATGAGGATCCCGGGGAGCCGCCATCTTGGATCTTGCGGCGTTTCAAGTTTTGGACCGATCTGCCTTGTTCCGGGGCTTTTGGAGCCTTGGGAGGTGGCATCTTGTTCCCTCCTGCCTCTCTGAGGGTTCACCAGTCTCCGATGCCTCCAACAAGTGAGGTAAAGTTGCAGGATTGGTAAAACGGCCGGGCGCCGCTGCGGAGCTGAGCTCAGCTCACTCGCGTCCGCTCGTAATGGCCGCCGGACACACCCTCAGGCGCTACCTTTTAGCGACTCACGCTAAATTTTTCATGTAGCATTGTAGTTTTAGCTCACACCAGCTGATGGAGCCTATAAATCAAGTAATTTACAAATTTCTTGGTTTGTGATTTTCAAGAAACTCACAGGATGATTCATTATCTTTTCCTTTTCCCTCTTTCCTCCATTTCCAACAAACGTATTTCATTTGCAAATTTCCTGCTCAACTACAGATTGAGATAACTCGATAGCAGACATCTCGCGGTGCCTTTGGAGACCCAAGTTATCTCAATCTCCAGAGTGAAGGGGTCAATGTGATCTCACCTGTCTTTCAAATACTTTCAGCTGGTGACTTAGCTGTTTTGGCTAATAAACTGCTGGCAACACAGTCCTGTTTACAGTCTTATAAATAACACCTCCCCCTCAGCCTGCCCCCAGGTCATGAGTTCAGCACTATTTTTTTCCTCTTTGTCTAGCCTTACTAAAACTGTTGGATACCGTTGCGTTAAGCATGTTTGGTACTTCACATCTCTGGAAGGAAAAATTTAATTATGAGGCTTACACCGTCATAAGCTGACCTTCCAGGGAAGTTTTTTATTAAAGGGATACTCTAAGGTAAAAAGAAGGTCCACTTGCCAACCCATTGTCAGCAAAAAGTATCAGTTAAAAACAAAATTGCATCCTTTCCAGCTTTGGGGGTCTCCTACCTCAGTCTTGTTTTCTTACAGTGCTGCTTCCGCACGTCGTCAGTGGGTTAGAGTTCAACCAGTCCAATGTCTCTCAATACTAATGTTTAGTAAGTCATGTAACTGCACAGTGAGCTGTACATTGCTGTGCTTAACCTGGGAAAGCTTTCCAGTGTGAGCTGTGTGACAGCTTTTCAGGTGGAGGAAAGCCCTCCATTTTTGAAGGATGCCACAGTCTGCAGGGACACCTCATGGGGGAGCAGCTCTGTTTACAATCACCTTTTAAGTACAAATGAATAGTCTCGATGGCTAGAGTGTCCAGTCACGTGAATGGCCCTTCATCGAATGGTGCACTATTTAAAGCGAGCAGCATCTATTTATTGGTTATCACTATTGCAAAATGAGAGGTGGTACCTGCAGTTGGATCTCCCTGCATAGCCCACAGCCAAGTTGGACAACTCATAATTTATGAAAAACACGACACTGCAGCCTAGACGGAGGTATACTCTATTTTCATGCATTTCATTTTGCACATATTATGGGCTCAATTACATTCTTTGCGCAAAAGCACACGCACAGCGCAATGTTTTTTGCTCGCAGCGTTAAACATTAACGCGTGTAAATTACGCTGGTATCACAATCCGAGCGCTTTTTTTTTTCATCGGTCAAAAAAATATTGCGCGTAAAAAAGACGCACAAAAACACGCGCACATTAACGCTGCGCGCAGAAATCGGTGGGCGGACTGTTTTTTCACACGAGTCAGCCAATCTGAATTAAGAACCACAATTGTCTCCCGTTAAGTTTTTGCGCCTGCCAAAATCAATCTGAGTATATATGCTGCAGCAATAATAAAAACACGCGCAACCTCTCTATTTTATTGTTTGGGTATGCGTAGAATGTGTAACTATACTGTGCTGTATTTTATTTTTTCGGGCTGGTGTATTTGGTTTCAGCCAGGACGTTCAGATTTGCCTTTAACACCAGCTTTTCAAAGACGTTAAAATTATGCGCGCAAGCGTTGTCCGTTAAAATCTGCGCTAAGATTGTAATACCATGCGCGCACCAGCGCACAAACGCATTTGCGCTCACAATGTTAAGTATGGGATGCACACACGAACTTGCGCTCGCGCAGGGTCACTCGCGTTAGACGTTAACGTACGTCTTGTGCGCGAACATCGTAATACGACGTTCAACACGAAGGGTTTTGCCCCATGCGCAAAATTGGGCGCAAAGCGTGTAATAGTGCCCTATGTGTCTACACAATGCACGTCAGACTTGTTTGGATTTAGCACTAGTACAAGTAATTTATGTTCAATGTATTAAGATGTAATAAGGTTAAATACGATTGTCATTACTGGACACCTGATTTACCTTTGCCTTTTACTGAACCTTTCATGATTCTCAGCCAGGTAAAGCTTCTAGTGTTACACTGTTGTATTGTGTATCAAATATAGCACTAGGCAACACAGCGTGGATATAACAATTCACCAAAAACATGTGATAAACAAATACGCATTCACAGTGTATAAAATTACTTGTGGCTGCTATGCCTCAAAATGTGATACAAATGTTTTTCACCTGCTCTGGGCAGTCATTAACGTTCATTTCTGCAGCTATAATCCATATGCAGATGTTACTGTTCCTCCTTTGGCCAGCTGGTTCTTTAGTCAACAAAAGTGGTGACTTTCTTTATCGAGTTTTGTACGTTTCGTTAAAGATAAACCTTTTAACGCCTTACCCAGTGATTTATTTTGAGCTTATCAATTAAATTTTTCATTTTTATTTTAATACATTATCTTTATCCCTTGCCAACTGCCATCATACTTCCCATGTTCACAAGTAAATGGGACTTTGTGATTGCCAACGTGTCAGACATTACTGCAAGATTAAAAATATGCTTTTAACCACATTCATTCTGTGGAGATGTTTGTTATTTTCAAAAGCCTTGCTATTGAAGCATTAGAGAAATGGCTATAGCACCACAATTTCAGTGATCGCCATATTGCTATGTGCATTACATGTCGGGACCAGGGCATGTAGTTGCTATTACTGGAATCCCTAATTAATTGGATATCCAGTATAATTTCTGATGACCCAGAGATGGCTGCCATCCTTCATAGCAAATTGTATGCATGCATGATCGTTGATGTCAGCAGCACACATGCATGCTGGAATCGGCAATTGAATAGTGGTTATTGGCTACATAGTGACTGTGAAACCCAATTCTTGCCTTCCCTAAATGACAATCCAGTTACAAGCATTTATAAAGTGTCAACAAGTTCCGTTGCGCTGTACAATGGGAGAGACCGAACAAATATACATATAAATTACACACACAGAACAGTAGGAGAGAGGACCCTGCTCGAGAGTTTACAATCTGAGAGGCGAGGCGTCAAACACTTCCTATGATCAGTGACAGAGGCAGGAAGTGCTATAGTGTGTTCAGACTTCAAATTTTCCAGTAACGTAAAAATTAAAAGCTTATTTTTTGTTCGAACACTGTATAATTTTAATATAGAGCGGTTAGCTGTAATAAGGTGCCTTATTATGTAAAGCAGTTTTTGTCTGAATATATATTTATATGGATATTTAATATTCAACAAAGGCGTGATGATGCTCTTGCTGTGATCAGGTGCGGTCACAGTGACATCCTTCCAGTGGTCTTTTTTCTTTACATTCAAAATATGTTTTTGTTTTCCTCCATGTCTTCGTTTTGGCAGTGTTTAATGTGTTTGTACATAGGGTTAACAAACCAAAACAAAAAAAATCTGTACTTTAAAAACAATATATAACCTAATATGGGGACACCCAGTGGGAAAACAGAAAATTACCACGAAAGGACCAAAATAGCAAGAATGCAAAAAAAAGGGCCTCATTCACAAAACAAGAGAATAGCCCCTTCATGACCACTTTTGTGGGTAAGGAAATCGGTAGGGTGTCACACTTCACAGGTTCTGTAAACCAAACAGGAAACCATCATCTGTGCCTTTTTTTTGTTTTCTTGGTTAATTCAGCAAAGTTTTACCTAAAACCATGAATTTTTGTTTTTTCTCTTTGCAGATGCAGAGCTTTTTGTCGCTCCAAAGCTTATGAAAAGCTTCCAATGGAAACTGAGCCTGCTTCAGTGAATGTTATGAATAGCTTGATATGGGACATGGTTTCTCTTACCAGCATGGCTGATGTATCATTTGTTACCACGACACTCCTACACGAAGACAGAAAAAAATGCCTCCTTACCCTGCAAGTGGACACTCATCACCAACTTGATATGCATAACCTTTCATGTAACTGGACTAAATATATTATATTGGTCTGTAATAAATATCTTTTTTCTAACTTTATTTTTACTATGAAATTAAAGAGGGTCACTATTGCTACATCTGGTGCAGGCCTTGATAGGGTTTTGTATCTTGCGAGGGTACCCACAGGTGAAAATTTACAGAGCTGGTTCTGCATCACTTGGTACCCAAAACAAATCTGCCAGAAACTTCATTTATTTGATAGCGAACGCACAAGTCTAGAATCCCAGAGTGCAAAGATAGGGAAAATAAGGGGGTGATTCTAGGTGTAATGCAGCTCCAGAAACGAATGTGTTGGCAAAGTCCACCCTCAAAACACTTTGTCAAAATGTATAACAACTTTATCAGATTGATAGGTCTTTTGCGCTTTGTGGATTTTAGCTATACTTGGGTGTATTCCTTCTCACTCCATTATTACGGGTAGAACATGGCCTTGCATTAAACTTATGTTAAATGACTAACCAAATAAACCTTTTATATAAATAGATGCTAATCATCACCTTTCCCTTCGTGCACAAGAAGGGTAAAATGTAAACAACGATCAGTTTAGAGGTGGCATCCTAAAGCGAATGTAAAAAAGCAGGGGTCAGCAACCGTTGTAATCTAGATGTTTTGAAACCACATTCCCCTTGATGCTCAGCTACTCATTAGGTTGGTAGTTCTTAACCCCTTCACATCTTAAAAAAAACCCACTTTTATTATTTTTTTTCCTTTACTTTAAACATGGTCATGTTTGGTATCATTGAAAAGGCCATATGCTAGGTGCCAAACGTCAGTTTGAACCCAGATATCTCCTAACCCCCTATCTCCACCCCATCTTTCCTTAGTAGTCAATGAGGATGTTTCCCACACGTCCTCAGCAGTGAAACGGTTAAACATATTCAAGGGCCAAGGTTGCTGATCTCTGGTCTATTGGGTCAGAGGTTACTGGATATTCCCAGCATTACCCTAGTGTAGTCTTTACTGGAACAGGCATGTTTTCTTAAACCTTTTCATATTTTGGATGAAATTGAGGGCACTCATTTTAAATCTGCTGCGCATCTATCTTTACAGGACCCAGTGACGATCAGATCATTGCTCTAGTTGCCTTGGTAATTGCTGGCGTTTAGGTGATGATCTAACGACCAGTGCCCTTTTTTGTCCTAGTGCATGGAGAAATATTCATACCCAACATTCCAGTACTTCTGGTTTTGTGAGGCTGACCGCTATCTGGTGTGAGATCATTGCTGTTTCATGGAACATCACAAGTCTGTGACAGACTCAGGGGTGCATGACTCCTATACATGCCAAGCTTTGTTTCTTCTAAAGCTATTGCTAGCACGTTCATGGCTATGGCAGGGGAACTAAATAATCTAATATTTTAAGTCAGATTTCAGGGGCTGGGCTTTAAGGAATCCTCACCTGCAGTCTACAGAACTCAATGGAGTTTTGCAAGAGCTAACTGGAGAGCGGTTGTGGAGGGTTAGGACACTGGGAACTGTTTCTTGTGTTCTGCTAACAACAATAGGAGGCAGGGAAGCATTTCCCCCCATGGGTCTAGAGCAGTGTTTCCCAAACCTATCCTCGGGACCCTTAACCAGCCCAGATTTTGCAGATCACTTTGGGGAAAAGCAGACTGAATTTTGCTATCACTGAGCAGCAAATCATATCACCTGTGCTGTGCTTCAGATATCTGGAAAACCCGGCGAGGTGGAGGGTCCTGTGGACAGGTTTGGTAAACACTGGTCTAGAGGGGTGCAGAGATTTTGCAAAACCACAAATGCTTGCACTTATCCAGAATATGTCTACTTTGGAGGTAGCAGGTTGGATACATTTAAATCGGATTTTATTAAATCAAATTTAAAATCTCTTTGAGAAGCTTTCTAGTGTATCTTAAATAACTTTATAGTCCAAAGATTATGCAGAATGAGGTTGTATATTCATGTATTGTCTATATTTTTGGTAATTAAATTCCAGAATCCAAGGTAAGTTGGGTCTGCAGAGAAAACATGCACTTAACAGTAAAAATGGTATCAAATAAACTAAGTTTAGGATAAGAGTTCTCATTTTACATATTTGCAGAACACATTACTGTAAGTGACAAATTTGAAACGGATCAATTGATTGGAGTTAAATACATCTGCACCAGGAGCCAAGCGTGAGGAGCAGAAATTAAAAACCTGAGCCGCATACAAGCTTTGGGATCTTTGTGCACATAGCTTGAAGTTCGTTACGATTTTGAGAATAATGGCAGTAGGCTGTAAAGTAGAACCAGTTTGAGAATGTTAATGAAGTTCCTCTACCGATAGTTGAAACGGGCATGTGCACAGAATGCAACAAGAAAGGCCTGAATGAGACTACTTCATAAGAGCAGAGATGGAAGGAACCACTTCAGTTAAACACAAATAAAAATACAGTAATGTAACATGGAATACAGATTGTTTCTGAAAAACAAATGGTTTTATTTAACTAAAGCAAATTATTAATCAATTCGTTCACTTTGCAATAATGTCATCTAACGGTATAACAAAAATCAGAGATAACCAGCAAGAATAAGTTCACAAATTTAATATTTGAACTAGATGAAGCTGTAAAATATATATTTTTACATTTAATAAAAATAAAAAAAAAACCACTTATGGATTAGTGATTTAAATGATGCAAATAGACTTGAAACAAAAAAAAACAAACCCACCTTGAAAAAGGTTAGTATTTGTTTACAGTAAGAGGCTGTAACACATCTAGCCCAATATCTACCCAAAGCACCAAATACAACATGGCTAGAGTGAGTGGTTTCGCAGACTAGCCCTACAGCCTCTGTGGTACTTTTAGGATATCTTGTAGAGATATTCTCAGATTAATTATCAGCTTTGAGTATTATCCTATGTAGTATTTGTTTTTCCACTTGTTTGTTCAGATCTAACATTCTGAAATAGTAAGTACAGATACCCTTGATGCAACAACAAAAAGGTAAAATGAAGGTGCCAGTAAACTCATTTAAATAAACTGGCAAAAGGAACTTCCAATACAGAACTATAACAAGTCTGAGTCCTGTGTGCTTTACATTTACAGGATTATGATTTCCAATGTTTCTTCAGGTGTTCTTTTAGCTTTGGTATGGTGGATTGCTGCTCTTTGCACACGTGACACTGCAGCGGAGATTTCAAGAGCTCTGTTGCACCATCTTTGACAGTCACTCTGCCATTCTGCTTTACCATCTCCATCACATCTGTAAAATAGGGTGAAATGGGAAGTGGAGGAAGAGATCCGTATACTATAAAACATGTACATGAAATACAGGACTAGTGGTTAAATGAAAACACTGTACTTTGCTATGACAAAAGCAATGCTCCAAATAATAGTAACATTGACTATCACATTTGCTTAAATAGTTCACGGAGAAGCTTTAGAACAAGTTCAGATTTAGTCACAAGGAGATTAAAGAGACAATTTTTAATTATACAATAGGAGTCAATATTTACCTTCAGACTGCAAAAAATAATCTGTGGTGAAAGAGTTCCAGTGTTTCTTGTTTTTAAGACACGGAGAGTCGAAGTCTTGACTGATGACATGTAGATGAATATGGCTAAATAAAGCAGTAAAAAGATAAAGCGTGTATGGCCAAGAGTAACACAAATATGGTATGCATTTTTCCAAATCTATTAGGTTACCCTTCTGAAAGAGGATATAGCTCCTCTAGTGACTCGTCCATTAACAGATAAGACTTGAAATTGGATTTCACCTACAGCAGAGGAAGGGGCATCTGATTACATTGAAGAGCAAAAGTCGCTTGGACATTGTTTGTTACTGTAACTGCATAATAACCAAGCAGTCCAATAGCTCACATTTAAGATTAAAGGGGTTATTCTCCAAACCCCGAATTGGTCAGAAATTGCACAGATATGGTGCAATTTTGGGCGAATTAGTCTAGTCACCAAATACAGACGAAATGACACCAAGCTACTGTGCAGTTCACTGCACCAAAATGCCCTGATTTTCTGTGTTTTAGTATTCAATTTAAAACCATACGATCTAAAAAAATATATATTTTCAGCAAAAAAATTTTTTTTTAAAAGCATATTTTGTAACAGACCTTTTTATTAATTCAACACCTATTAGGAGCATAGGAGACTTCCCTTTATTATTTTGCAGGTCGGTGGAATTTGCCGACGTCCGATAACTGCTGTCAATTTCGACAAAATATGGGACCATTCGCTAAATAGGGAATACACCATATTTCAGCAAAATGGAATCGCCGGAGTACTATGAAAATCAAAGAACCGAAATTGTGTGCCATTTCAGTTTATTTTTAAAAATAGACCCTTATGTCTTTGCCGAAATAAACAGCACATGTTAATATGCCAATTACTAAA
Source organism: Leptobrachium leishanense (assembly GCA_009667805.1). Classification (NCBI taxonomy): domain Eukaryota; kingdom Metazoa; phylum Chordata; class Amphibia; order Anura; family Megophryidae; genus Leptobrachium; species Leptobrachium leishanense. The sequence continues at coordinate 362,348,914 of CM019063.1, read as the reverse complement.
TACAAAGTATTAGTTACTGTATGGTCCTCCCTCCACGTATCACTTTTGCGAAGTTTGACAGCCAGCTAAAACTTATCTATCAGAGTCACGAAGAAGTTAAGTTTCAATTCCAAACTTTATTGAAGAAAAATCAAACTCTACGATGGATTATACTAAATGAAATCAAACTAAAAAAGAATTATAATGTACAATTAGTCTCTAACTATATTTGGTTGTATTTGAACATGTATATACAGAAATACTGTGGTCATTACACACATCTGGACATCATATGAGACTATTAAGGATATACTGTACATAGAAAAACATGATAACCTGCTATGTATTTAAAAGGCAACATTACATCCACTCTACACATTAGAAACAGCAATATGTGTTGATGGAAGCAGATAAGGTAATTAAACTGAGTGACAGACAACAGAGGGTTGTGGTAAATGGAGTTTATTCGGCGCAAGGTCTTGTTACCAGTGGGGTACCTCAGGGGTCAGTACTTGGACCCATTCTCTTTAATATTTTTATTAGTGATATTAAGAAGGTATTAATGGAAAAGTATGTCTTTTTGCTGATGACACAAAGATTTGCAACAGGGTTGACGTTCCTGGAGGGATCAGCCAAATGACAAATGATTTAGGTAAACTAAAAAAATGGTCGGAGTTGTGGCAATTGAGTTTTAATGTGGATAAGTGCAAGATAATGCACCTGGGACGTAAAAACCCAAGGGCTGAATATAGAATATTTGATACAGTCCTAACCTCAACATCTGAGGAAAGGGATTTAGGGGTCATTATTTCAGAGGATCTAAGGGTAAGTAGTCAATGTAATAGAGCAGCAGGAAATGCTAGCAGAATGCTTGGTTGTGTAGGGAGAGGTATTAGCGGTAGGAAAAGGGAAGTAGTCATGCCACTGTACAGAGCACTGGTGAGACCTCACTTGGAGTACTGTGTGCAGTACTGGAGACCGTATCTCCAGAAGGATATAGACATCTTAGAGAGAGTTCAGAGAAGGGCTACTAAAATGGTGTACGGCTTGAAGGAGAAAAGTTACCAGGAAAGGCTTAATGATCTTAACATGTACAGCTTGGAAAAAAGACGAGACAGAGGAGATATGATAGAAACCTTTAAATACGTAAAGGGAATCCACAAGGTAGAGGAAGGGAGTATATTTAAAAGGAAACAAAGTAGCAAAACAAGAGGACATAGACTTAGATTAGAGGGGCAAAGGTTTAAAAGTAACATCAGGAAGCATTATTTTACTGAGAGGGTGGTGGATACATGGAACAGTCTTCCAGTAGAAGTGGTAGAGGCCAAAACAGTAATTGAATTTAAGCAAGCATGGGATAGGCATAAGGCTATCCTAAACAAAAGATAAATCCAGGTAAAGTATCCATGTAATTGGGCAGACTAGATGGGCCGAAAGGTTCTTATCTGCCGACATTTTTCTATGTTTCTATGTTTCTAACTTACAGCTATTGCTCTTCAGAATGCTCAAAGACAAGGGATAATGGAGATTGTCCATTCAGGACTGTTCAGTTGCTCACCACATAACAGCCATGAGGTAACTCACACTTCCTGGATTTCTAAGAGCTGTTTACTTACTGGTTACTAAATTGCCTGCGGTTTCTTAAAATGATCACTAGGTGGACTTAACAAAAGAGCTTAACCGATATTTACCTGGAGACAGAACCGTTACCATTTCCCTTTAGTCATGTAACCAGTGCCATGTTTGTCATCAAGGTTGGGAAACATTTGTATTGAAAGGCAAGGTTGTAAACATATCACTTTGGGGCATACTATGCTGACCCCTTGACGGGTGGGTCCGAACACTGGGCAATCTCCCGGCGGTAAGGGGTTAAATTCATTCTATATATGATTATATTGGCACTAGAAAAAAAGACGCAACTAAATTAAGGGGAATGGAAGATTTAAGTTATGAGGAAAGGCTAAAAAGCTTAAACATGTTTAGAAAAAAGGTGCCTTAGGAGGGACCAGATAACATTATACAAATATATATACGTGGCCATTATAAACCATTGTGTGGAAACTTAGTCGTAAGGTGATAGAGGTTACCCATTTAGACTGGACGAAAGGAAATTCAGCCTGAAGTATAGGAAGTGTTTTTTGTTACAGTGAGAATAAAGCTGTGGCATGCTCTGCCTGTTGGAGGTGTCAGACTGTACAAACGTTTAAATAACATCTGGATGGACTTCCTCAGAAACCATATTAAGGGTTATAAGATTTAATGTGTTTGGAAAAGTCCAAGAAGAAATCTGACTGCCATTCTGGGGTCAAGAAGGATTTTTTTCCCCAGTATGTTGCATATTGGCGAGCACGTCAGACTGGGGTTTTTTGCCGCCTTTTGGATCAACAGCAGTAGGTGACGTGTGAAAGAGACATGTGTTTTTTTGGCCTGCAATATTACACTTTTTATTGTTGGTGAAATATGAGTGATCAGGGGTCACTGTCAGAAAGTTTAGGTGCAATATGAATAGAAAGTTGAGAGCAGATTATTAGGTGTCCTGGTCGAAGGTGTACACAGCTACAGAAATTCAGGTGTGAACACTTGTTTCCTTACCTCATGCTCGGAATAACATGATATCCTAACCTAAATTTGTTGCTGCTTGAGTTTGTATAGTCCTTTATCACCTTCTCCCCTACAGTGTGCATGTGTTGCAGCAGATTCAGGTGTTCAGTCCTTAGCGCCTTCAGACTAGATATGGATTCCCAAGGCAAAACCAACCAGTGGTGACGTGCTTTTGGGTATTTATCTTTGATCACCACAACTTTATCATCTTTAAAAACCTAAAATAAAAAAAAGTGAGAAAGATCAGGATTATCATAAGTCAGGCACAATAAGTTTAGAATTATTAAAAACATTCATAAAGATATTTATTGAAAAAAGATTTAAAAATGTCCTCCAGCACCATGCATTCAACAAGAAGTAATTGGATGCCGGCAAAAATGGTGCACAATACTTCCCAAAGCTTTGCACTGATAGGAGGGATTGACTGGTTGAATGGCACCGCAAACTATAGCTACGTCATATTTGGTTTTAGTTTGTTTTTTTTCCCCCCTCAAAATATACATAGGACACAGGGTATTGATGCCGAGACGCAGCGTCATCATCAGTCTAACAAAAATGTTAACATGAGCTATAAAAAATTATGGCAAAGAAACCGTGTCAGTGAAAAGCGACATTAAGAAACAGTTCAAAACATCCAATGTAAGAAGGTTGACAGAGAGGGTAGGGAAGGAGAATTGTGTGAATACTCTCACCAGTGTCTAATCAAAGCCAAGTGTCCAAGGCCCTGACATCTCTAAAAATCAAATCTAACCTTCGTGTGGGGTCAGAATAGGTGAGGGTGATGCAAGAGACATGGAAGGAGGACAGTAATAGGAATTAGTTGTTCGTCCAAGTGGTTGGCCAATAAAACCAGTGGCAGAGATGTTCTATCCTGACAGTTGTCCGGTAGATCAGATGGCTCCCACCTCAGAGCCATTCTGTGATCAGTGGCGTTTCCTGCAGATTTCTGATATCAGGGATAACCGCCTTGGCAGCGTTCAATAACCATATGTTAATTGATGGTTTATAAGCAGATTGAGACACAGAGGTATGGTGTAGCAACATGGGGGCTGGGGCAAAGGCTGATGGGTTTCCAGAGACCTTACAACGAATATCATATACCTAGCAACAAAAAGGCTGTACTACCGGGCATGCCCACCTCATGTTTATCATATTAGCTCGGGGGAGGGGGGCATCTCCAACAAGACCCATCTATACCCACTAAGATGACAGCAGAGCAGGGGTTTTATACCACCTAGTTAGCCTCCAAAACCAAAGGAAACCACCTATAAACTGCTATCGAACAAGAGGTGGCAAGAACAAAAAAATTGTTCCCACTGATCTTCCGTGAGGGACATTTGGAGTTGAGCCTCCCATTGGGAGGCAAAAAGGGGGCACAGGAGAGTCCAGTCGTAGCAACTCATAAAAGCGAGATACCATGTGCCGGGAGAGAGTTACAGGTAAAAAGAAAAAAAAAAAAAACACAAAAACTTTTCAAATGGGGTGAGGGAATGATTATAGCCAGGGCTTAAAAAGAGTTTACGGTGGCTCACCAGTTAGTCAAAAATGATGTCAGCAGGACCAGACTATAGCCATGCAATTTATGGTAACAAATTTAAACCAGGCACTCACTTTTATTTCTATGTAACAATGCGCACCAAACCAAATTAAATTGTGCGGTATTTGCATATTTCTTAGTAGAAAAGGCACTGCTGTCAGAGGCATGGCATTTGTGTCCTTGAACATGCCTGGTAGTTTTAGCACGAAGTACCATTTATCGATGGCTTTAGTATGGTTGAATTGTGCTAGTGGAAGTCCATTTAGATTCACCATCATAAAGGTTATCTAAGCTTTCAGTCTCTAAACATGATCTGAATTTATTTTTGATTCGATTCATCTGGCTGAAACCCCTTTCACAGCTAGCTGTAGAAACTGTTAGAGCAGAGGCAATTTTAAAGAGCTTCAGAAGAATAGGAAACCTATCTCCATGTTGCATTGCCTTTCCTAGTAAATCTATTAAGGACAGATCTTTGCGCCTATTTTAAATTCATACCATTCATCCAGGGCTTTCTGAACTATGTCTTCTTTGCCCTTGTGTTGCAAGGCCGAGGGGCAAGCCACGTCAAGGGATTTTGGAGAAAGACAAGGTCAAGGAGCAAGCCAGGTCAATATACGAGATCAAAAACACAATCTCACTAATGGGACTCGAAGGAATATGCACAGTAGATGGGAAGTCTGAAAAACTGGACCAGTGCTCTCATTGGCCGGCGTCATCCATGCGCGCCAGAACGTGTGCTCGAGGAATGGGAGTCGGCCACCCAGGGCATCAGAACTCTGCCTCAGGCACTGCGGTTAACAAATTTCCTGAGGAAGATTCAGTCATCGTGGCACCTCTGAGCGTACGGCGGAACATGCGGGGAGACTGCCAGCCGAGTCACTCGTCAAACCAAATATTTCACTCGTCGCAGACGAGCAAATTTTTTAAGTCCTGAGTATAGCTATCTAAAAAGGTTCTAAAGGAGCGAAGGTGCACAATAAAACAACAGTAATTGAAAGTGGTAAGGAAAGAGTGAGGGCAAGCTAGGGATACATCCTATGCGAGTTTGGGCTGGTCCCCAGTCAGGCATGTGCGTGGCAAGTGGTGTACTGTCACGTCTGTCGGAGTGAGGAGGCAGATATGTGAGGAATATGCTGGTAGGTGGCATACAGGCAAAAGCAGGGATGGTCATGCGGCAATTGAAGAAGTGGAATTCTGCACAGACTTCCACACCTATATGGTAGTGAACACCCGTAGTGTGCAGTGTAAAGTTTGGAAAAGCAGCTGTTTTAAGAAGCCATGGGAGGGATGGAAGAGGGAGTTAACCTTAGCCTGCTCCAAGGAGATCCACAGTTTCTGTGGGGGATTTATTCTCCATTCTAAGAGGCATAAGAGGAGCATGGCACGATAGTTGTGCACAAATGGCAGTGCTAGACCCCCTTTAGCTCTCCGGGCCATAAGCAGGCAGACGCACGGTTGTTGCTTGTTCCAGACAAACATGAGAAAAAGTAGTTGGAGGGAGCGAAAAAATTGCGAAGGTGTAAGGATCGGTATGGTCTGGAACAAGTAGAGGTGTGTGAGAACACTCATCTTCAGAACACTGATATGACCAAACCAGGTGACATGTGGATGTGCCCATCTAATAAGATCATCCCCAATGCTCCGTAAAAGAGGGGTAAAATTAGCAGCATAAAGGCCCACCAAGGTCAGGATCAAATAAATGCCCAGGTATATAAGAGATCTTCTAAAATTAACATGTCAAAATCCAAAATTCTTGGAATCTCGATCCCAGAGCCCTTGAAAACATAATTACAGGTTCACTCCCCATTCTGTTGGTGTATAACTTCTAAAAAAAGTAGTAAGCTTGCAGGAGGCACGTGAGGGAGGGCAAGGAAATAAGTGGTTGTTGTATGAAAAATAGTAGATCATCCGCATATGCGGCCACTTTGTGTGTATGGTCTCCTTTCCGAATGCCATGTATAGAGGGATCTGACCTGATAGCAAAAAGGAGGGGGGATAAGGGGCAGCCCTGTTGGGTCCCGGTGCAGATGGGAAAGGAGGGGAGTAATGCACCATTCAAGTTAATCCTAGCCGTTGGGAGTCGTATACAGAGCGTGAATCCACTTAAGCATATTAGGGCCTAAGCCCATGTGTTTAATGGTTGTGAAGAGAACGTCCAGTGCACCCTTTTGAAGGCTTTTCTACATCTCTAGAAAAGGAGCAATGTATCAGGGTGTCTGGCAGTGGTGGCTATACTAATTAAATCAATGGCTTTGACAGAATTGTTCCTGGTTTCCCAACCCAGGATAAATCCTGTCTGGTCTGGATGGATAAATTGGGGCATATGTCTGGAGAGCCTCAGGGCTAATACCTTTCCAAATTGTTTGAAATCCTGGTTTAAAAAGGGGAGATGGGGCGGTAACTCGCACATAACTCAGGATCTTTATCAGACTACGGGATCAGTGTAATATAGTTTGGGTTGGGAGGGAGTCATTGGGTCGTAAAAGGTTATTAGAAACAGCGAGCCAGGCCGGTTGCAGAATTGATAGGTAACGGTTTTATAATATCTAAGGGGGGGGGGGCCCCAACAGGTCCTGGGATTTTACCCACAGGAGTAGATTTTATTGCAAGTTTACATTTCTCTGCAGGGAGAGGTGATTCAAGGGCCACATTTTGAGTCTCGGAAAGTTTCGTATAAATATGTGACTGAATAAAAGGTGGTCATAGGTTCTAGAGAGCATTGATCCAGTATGGATGGGATATTGTAAAGGGCAAGGAAGTGGTGTCGAAGTTGTGTCATCATATCGTCGGGGGCTGTGACGTAGCTGTTTTGGGCTTGCAAAAACGAGGAATATACAAGTCTTTTGGCAATGGGATTTGAGGGTCCGGGACAAGAGTTTCCTACATTTATTGCGAAACTCATGAAAGTAATTTTTGCAACCAAGAACCCAAACCCTGGAAGGCTGTCCAATGGCTGCTGATTGACAGTCAGGACAGAGGTGATGCCTCCACTACAGAGAGCCGTTGTAACTATGGGGGTCAGCTTGGGAAGTGTCCTGATGCAATAAATTGAAATGCTTTCTATTTAATAATAAAAACTATTATGAACTGCCATATCATATTGTACATTAGATAGCATTCCTCTCCCTTCTACTACTCTTTTGTAAAATCTGTCCAGTACAAAACCAGAGCATTGTAGGGAACAATTCGCACCTGCAAAATAAATAAACCCTTGTTGTGTACCCATTGTGCCCCACCTCCTCTCTGACAAGTTTGAATTTAGATTTATAAATAGGAGGTGGTAAAAGGTTGCAATTTACATTTTGTTGTCCTACATCTCTGAGAACAATAAAGTTCCCATGGAAAATATATTTACAGGATGAAAAGCAGTGAACAATAAAAAGCAAAGTACACATTAGCCACTATTCCAAATCCAATAGGAACTTGTGAGCAGCAGCTGAAGGAAAACTGCCAACATTGAATGCTAAATTTCAATATCACTATGGGCAACAACCACTTGGTGCACCAACTGGGTTGTACATTGGCTCCATTGTGTTAATGACAATGTGAACCCGTCACATTGGACAATGTTTAAATAGAAAGTAAAGTTTATGATATATATATATATATATACATATACAGTATAGGAGTTAAATCTATAACAAATGTGTAGATCGAAAATAAATAGGGTAAAATCAGCACACAAAAAAGTGGTCTTTTTAACCCGACCATCTCAGATTTCCATGACGTTTGTTAGGATGATAGAGTACAAATAAGAAAAAAAGGATAACCAGGATAGTCAGTATACAAACCGGTATTATGATAGGCACACAAACAGTAAAACTTTCAAAAAGGTTGGTACCCAGAGACAGGTAATCATAAAAGCCAGGGTGAGGAGTGGAGACCTCAGAATCAGAGTCAAGATACTTGGCCAGAGGTCAAACTGGGAAATACAAAGAATGTGCTGAGTGGTAACTTCACAAGGTAGCAACAATGCTAAAGGATGTGACAGCAGCAGTGATGAAGCAGGCTGTCAACTTGTACTAGTCTGTTAAAAAGGAGAACTGAAGTGCAGGCAGCTGCATGATGGAAGCAAACTCATCACTGGAGCAAAGACACTTACAGGTGTGAAATCCCATCAAACTATGACTGGTCAGGAACATTTACATAGGAGAATGGGATATGACAAAGTGGTTATAGCACTCAATGAATTAAAGGAGTACCTTGAACAAACTCACGATTCTTAATAGTGCTGCTATTTTGGACATAATATGCAAAGCTTGATGTATAGGATGCTCGAAAGTACTGAAACCTAAAACAAAATTACACCTTGACTGAGAATAGCAAATGAGGCAAATCAATTAGACTTAAAACAATATAATTTCCTATAGAAACACACTGAACAGAATAATTAGGTCAGACAGCTTACAGGAATATGAACTGTATTTAATACCAGACTTACCTGCATTGCAGGATCCTGCATGGATACCTTTAAGCCTTGGCTCCAGTGTCCTGGGTTTTTAACCTTTAAAAATAAAAAAAGAGATTCAATACATAGAGGGAATAAACTCCATAGTCTGTCAGCGGTTGTATAGCAAGTAGATCCATGGCAACAATGAGTGCAGGTTGACTGGCTGACTACACAGTGAGATTGAGGACAATGAGACACCGATAACGCAGATTTGCTTAATGAGTTTGTTCTATTCCACTTGCACAATGCCTGTTCATTAGCAGAAAAAAAAATATGCCTTCTCTTTCTTTCACCTATTCAGCAATGTCGGATATAATCTCTGCACGTGAATACAACACGTTATATATATTGGACTTCTCAGCCAAACCTCCAATATGGCAGGGATTATTATTTCATAAGAAATTTATACGAGACACAAATATCAATCGTTTATATTTCCTAGAAATTCTCCTAAATTCTTTTAATTGTCTGCTTTGCTTTGAAGAATACAATAATCAATAAAATCGGATAAAAACATATATATATTTATTACGTATACAAAAAAAATTTCAAATCTCATATCATAAACAAAGATTTATAAACCACAATCCATCAGCACATAAAAACTAGCTTCACAATATATGTATCTCCTGTTAGTAACTGCATATATGATTAATATCATTTACCTTATCAGTTAGTAACTAATACAAATGGTTAATAAACATTTCTGCTTAATACAACATGCATTTCCCAGCAAACAATGTTTAACCAGCCAGATCTTAGAGATATATGTATATCTCTCTATACTACATGGATCAACAAAAGATGAGCTAATTTAGAATGATAAGTAATAAAACTTATTTAGTGAATCCTCCCCTAATCGAGAATTAAACTTCTAATCTTTTGCTTTTTATTTCTAGTTATATAATTCCTTGCTTATTAATTTCAATCACAGTAATTTCCAAATTCAATATATATATTTGTATCAATCCTACAACAGTTTCTTTTAGGATAAATCCTTATGTCCACTTCTTCATATTTCTATCTGCAGAATAGAAATATTTAGACTTTTGGAGCTACCAAGAATCTGAGAAATCTCAGTCTGTTGCAAAAATCTACAGATATATATATATTTACATTAATTCCTTAATTTAAATAGCTCTCATACATTACCTCTCCAATCTGGATTTTGATGAGTCTGCCTTGGAATTCCTTATGTAATATTGTTTTTGGAATATGTGAAGATTATCAATATCAGATAATCAATGCATGTGAGTTAGAGATTTGATGAGAGTCTTGAGTGCCTCAGGTCCTGGAATCTCAGAATTTCTCATATGTATTGGAAGTCTGAATGCATTGCGGTGTATGTCTGAGTCTCGGAATGACTGCAACCAACATTGCTTCAATTATAGTCAATTTGACGTCACTAGCAATGCCCTTATAATATCAATTATAATATTTACGATCCTCTAGAGGGCAGCATTGCACTTCTCAATTAATTCCACCATTTCTTTTTAATATTCCTATCTCGGGTCAGAGGTCAATCTCACTTAACAAAGACCTTCTCTCTCACCAGTATAGACATTGTGTCTCTACATGTCATATCAAATTTATGTCCTCACTCCTTTCAAAGTTTTACATTCCTCTCTAATTCACAGAATCTCTTCTTCAGTAATCATCTATTTACCAATTATATACTTATACAATATTTATTGGAGCATACATTTCTACTATAAATATACCTTGATTATAAATATATATTTTGTGAATATATTTTACCTTACGAAGATATTAACTCTTATATTCCTATATCCAAAAGACAAAATATCTTTTTGTTTTAAAAACTTAAAAACAGACCAATAAATTTAATTATGACAGGACTTAGCACTTAGCCTGGCATTATATCACACAAAGACATTTCAAGGTTCCTTCATGTCTGGTATTTTTAAAAAAATATAAAAGATCTCACCCAGCCATGAACTCTGTAAAAATAATCTCGGTTCATTTCTAACTAGGGAAATTTGGGGAAAGAAAAAGACTGTCTTTAAAAACAAAATGGGTACAGGCATCCATTTTACCTTTTTTTCCTTCCAATATACCGGACATAAACCCCCCCCCCTTTGGTTTCATCTGTTCTTTGATCAAATAGAATTGAGGAAAACATACAATATCTCCCCCTTTTACCAATCAGGCTAGATTTCCACCTTTCGCAACACGTTTTTCTTCTTTCATCCATTTAATAATTGAAAAGGCAGTGTTTTTAAACTTCAATGTACATACTTTCTTTGTTAGTACAATCATCCAGACAGTTAAAAACATAATTACTATACAAATCACAATCTCTGGTCCGTTATAAGCAGATAGCAATTGATGATCAAGCTGTGAATACATTGGAGCATAAATTGTTAGATTATATATATTGGACTTCTAATAAAGAAAGATAATCTGTTGTATTCACGTGCAGAGATTATATCCGACAGCAAACCCTCTGCACAAATTTGATGTACCAATTAATTTTTTTTTTTTTTAAAAAAAAGCAAATTATTTTCCTTAGTGGAAATCAGTAATTAACGTTGGGCTAAGTAAGGTATTACAAAGTCCTAGAGCTAATAAATGCACCAGTGCGCAACCCAAAAGTTGGTGCTAACTGATTGCGCTTTTTCTAAATTATTTAGCACCCCCTATCTCCCTCCCAATAAATCCAATACTCCCCTCTCATCCCACGGCAAGAACGGTGGCCTGATCCACTGCTTCTCCTGGCCACGAGCAGAGAGAGACTAGGGACAAATAGTTCCCAGTCTCCGCAGGAGCGAGATCATGCAGGATTGGTGTCCCGGCAGTGCAACCCTCCATGGAGTCTAGAGGTTAGGAGGAGGTAATGACAATGAAACATGCAGCATGCCAAGCCTCAAGCTGGGAGACCTTCTGGCTTAACACAAAGAGGGCCCAAAGGAGGGGGTGATGGGGGAAATGCCAGGAGTATGCCCCGCATCTTGCAATACAGTAACTTAGGGTACCATGTTCTAAATCCACTGCATAGGACATAGTATTTCCACATGAATTGCTCATACGGTGTCAAGTGCCCTGTCCATGTAAGAACACTCCAATGTAGTCATGCTGTGTAGCTGCAGGAGCACCACTGTGCCCCAATAAGTAGACCTTCAATAAGCTACCACCCAATCGTGTACTGCACCTTAACATGATTGGGGGGGGCAATTTTACACTTCACAAATCAATTTTCTTCCTTAATTTGCATCAATTCAAGGATAGTTATTAAAATGTTTTTTAAAAAAAATTAAAAAGTACAGTATTTTCTGGTGTATAAGACTACTTTTTATACTTAAAAACATCCTCCAAAAATTGGGGGTCGTCTTATACAATACAATATATGACGAGTATAGCCCAAAACCTATTTTTTTAACTGGAAAATTAGGGGTCGTCTTATACTCCAGAAAATACGGTAGATTCTTTTAATGTTCTGCAAGTCTGATTCCTCTAGCAATCTGTCAAGTTAGTACATACAGTGGCATTCACAATAACATGTACAATAAGCTTTACAAACCTCAGGAACATGGGGCAGCTTTTCAGAAGAAGTCTTCTCACTTCTACTTGTGTTCAAATTGGAAATACTTCTATCGGATTCCATTCTCCCAAACTTTTTTGGACTTTCCTTGTCATTATTCACGGAATCTTCAGGAGGCCTTTTAATACAAGTTTTAACCTCATCCCCTTTACTGCCACCGGCTCCTTCGAAAAACTCTACCACATAGGGGTACAGGTTGTTCACCATATACAAGATGCTTCCTGGCTTGAACGTCATTTCTTGGCCTTTACCGATGTCAACAGAATCAACACTTGTTGGGTTTGTCCCAACCTAAGAAAAAAGGTAAAAACAGTCAAATGTGAACACTAGCAACCTATGGTGAAAAACCACTGACAAAAACATTTACAACCTTAAATATCATCTATTTTTTCTTCTAAATCATTTCACCAACAATCAAGCATGATTTTGGGCACTATTATAACAAACAATTGTCTAGCATCTAAAACTGTACGATACGTTAGATATACAAAAATATCGCAAAAAATACGTATCATTTTCAGTGCATCTTCAGGTTGTTCCTCCTTTCCACCCAAACAGAAATTTCACAAAGTGATCCCTGAGGAAGTCTACGACGAAACATGTTGGATACTGAAGGACTTCAACATTTTGTAAACAGGTGCCGTGAAGTGGCGAGTGAGCTTACGTTGCAATGGCCATTGAAACAAACAAAAACCTCAGTTTTGTTGTACATGGAACACATAGAAACGAGCGCAGATGACACATTTTTTCCTTGTTATGGACTTCAACATTTTAACTGAATTGTTTAAATTTGTTTTAATTTCATTAAATTTACCATTTTATTTATCTTCGAGCTGCTTTTATATGGCCCACTACCAGATCGGTAGAAATTGGGAACCTATACACAAGAATATCCATTGAATCCACGGCTGATGACCAGTGTGGCTGAGTATTTCATGATATGCACAATATTCACTTTTATCTTGTAAGCGCCAATTTGTAGCAGGGGCAATTACACCTAATTTGTGTCAGTATAACGCTATGTTGGGGTCTTTTGCCTTATATTTTCAGTGCACTTCCATCACTTTGTGAAATTTATGATTTTGGGCACACAGGCAAAAATCTATTTTGGTGCCCTTGCTCCATATAACACTCATTTCTTTATAGGCTCCATTTCATATTATGTAACATTCCATTATGAGCATATCATTATACTACATTGGATTATTCCATACTCTTAACATCAGTTTCATGACCCGGTTTTGATTTCTGCCCCCTTTGAAAGACCTCAGATCAAAATCAGAGTTACCTGCACTCCCATGAATCCTCCTTTTTGACGTAGTGCTTTGTCTTTGGTGTGTCAAAGCTCCAAAGTGAAGTGGAGTGTCTGAAACCCCTCCTCACTGTGGCAGTATGAGGAATACCTTCCTTGCCTAGCAAACCGATCAATAAAGGAAGTAACAGGTACTTTTTTTTATTGTAAACATTGTATGGGTCATCCAATACGATATCTGTGCTTTGTGAAGCAGCACCTCGCCCTGCGTATGCAACTAGGCACACTGGATAGAGTATACACTGGTGTAATAGGTAGCAGAAGTGGAGACTGAAATCCTCACTGCTTCACATGACTGGTTCAAATGAATACCAAAAATATCAAGCAGTGACGAAGGAATGCAAAAAATAAAAGAACTGTCCAAAATTATTTGAAACTGTTATGCTGATGTAACTGCATCACCATTCAGCAGAAATTTGCCTAATGATTCAGTTTTGTGAAGAACCCTTGAAGTGATTTTAGGTCATTTTTATGAAAAGGAATCAGACCTTAACTGACATCAAGATGTGGTTGCTATGCAGAAATGTACTCTTGTCCTAGCAACCAAATCAGCTGTTTGGGAGAAGCACAGAACATGGTTTCCTCTGCTCCAGATGGCATTATTCATTCCTCACTGATTTATAATGTCGATATATTTTCTAGGGGAATAAACACTTGTTCATCTCCATAACTCTGCTTCCATGGGAATAACAATAATGGATGGGGAGAGGAGTCACTCAGGCTTGGCAGACTATAAAGTAAAATATCATTTTTTTTTAAATCAAGAGGATCCTAAACAGGAGAGGAATCCCTTTCAAATCGGCCATGCTGCTTATAGTAACGAGAGCCTGCGCTGCACAAAATGTGACTATGCCTAATCTGTACTCCGGTAACGCTCAGTCTATAAACTGTGCTAGTAAAACACACAGATCTATGTATATACCAAAAGGAATGCCTCCTGTGACGGGAACTCCTGTTTCTGACATCATTGTGCCCATATGCAATGATGTCAGTGGGAGAAGGGTAAAAGTCCCACAACATGGACTGACATCCAAGTCATCATACTGTAAAAGAAGCTCACAAGCGATGCTGAGCTGAGGAACTTAAACATCGTGCTGAGCGCATCCTCCGCTCCTAGGGGGAAACCAGTGAACATGCTCACCACAAAAGGTCCACAGGTAAGTAATTAAGTATATTCACCACTGTTAAAAGCAATGGTAATTTAGAATTTATGCTTCCCCCCCTCCCATTTAAAAAGGTGATTTTTACCACACAAAGAGATGTGTAACATCTCGCGTTAGCAGAGCCGAGAATGTCACCTGTGGGTGCAATTTCAAAGCTTAATGAATAACCCCTTTGTACACCACATATGTTTAGCGCTCACTCCCGGAGGAGCCGCTGAAATTGAACCTCGGGTCAGATTTTCACAACGGCCTGGAAGGCCTCTCACCCATCCGCCAGATACTCTGTGCTCCGCTCGACCCAGGACGTCTCTCCGCTCGATTTTGACTGGGGTTCTCTGTGTCAACGGCTCTGCTGTCTGGCTTGTCTGTATCTGCCTCAGTAGTCCAGCTCACCGCCTGCACTCCCTCTTGAATCGATCTACGGTTCTCCTAACTCGGGGTCCTCCAGCTCACTCGGTATCAGCTCAGGTTACTGTGATGGATCATTGGGTCTTCATAGATAAAGGCGGAAAAACCCGGTCTCCAGCTCTGTCAGGCCCCACCTGCGCTCCGGCCTGGTCACTGTCCAGTTCAGCTACACTGCGTCTTGCTTCTCTCACTCCTAGGCCGCTCTGCCAGCTCTCTCTCCATGTCAGCGTCTCTCCCCCACCCACTTCCTGTCCCCGCCCGCAAAGCATGCCGGGAAATGTAGTCCCAATGTTCAGTGTCTCACATCGCGCTTGTCTCCCTCTTGTGGCCAAAAATAAGTACTACACGGCAGGGGATTTAAAACCAGCGCTACATATGTAAAAGGAGAGCAAGTGTAAGCTAAACTATAACTTAAGGAGACTACTGTGTAAAAAGTGGTATGTCACCACAAAAAACAAGGAATAAAAAGGCACACAACAAAAAGATAAAACCGGAAAATTTGAAAAGGACACTCTTGTCTTGGCCAAGAAGCTAGTAAGGATATTGAGAAACCTTATAATCAACCCTCTTGTTGCAGTTGCCATTACCAGTCAATTTACTTGTTATGAGAGGCATCCCATGTAATTTGCACAAATAGGGCACTATTCCATTCTTCGCGCAAGCGTTAACACGTGCGCAAAAATGCATTAACGCGAGGGACAAAACCCTTCGCGCAGAACATAGTATTACAAGGTCCAGGCAAAAAATGCGCGTTAACGTCTAACGCGGGTGGACCTGCGCGAACCCTTTGCGAGCGTAATGTACTTTGCGCGTCCTATACTTTACATTGTGAGCGCAAATGCGTTTGTGCGTGCAAGGTATTACAATCGTAGCGCAAAATTTAACGGACAACGTTTGCGCGCATAATTTTAACGTCTTTGAAAAGCTGGTGGTAACAGCAAATCTAAACGTCCTGGTCGAACCCAAATACACCAACCCAAAAAAAAAAAAAATACAGCAATGTATAGTTACACATTCTACGCATACCCAAACAATAAAATTGATAAATTGTGCGTGTTTTTATTATTGCTGCAGCATATACAGTGTATACTCAGATTGATTTTGACAGGCGCAAAAACTGAATGGGAGACAATTGTGGTTCTTAATTCAGACTGGCTGATCGCGTGAAAAAACAGTCCGCCCACCGATTTCTGCACGCAGCGTTAATGCGCGTGCATTTTTGCACATCTTTTTGACGGATGTAAAAATGCACTCGGATTGGAATACCAGCGTTAATTTACACGCGTTAACGTTTAACGCTGCACGCAAGAATGTAATAGAGCCCACAAACTGTAATGATCGGGTTGATAAGGCTTAGAGATGTGCATGGCTGAAAAATTTGTTTAGTTTTTAAATAATTTCGTTTTTGATCGATTTGAAACTTTGAAATCGATTTCAAATTTCATATATCAATTTGAATTTTGAATCACTAAATAAAATCCTGATTAATCAAATTTTGCTGTTAACCTCCCTGGCGGTCCGATTCTGACATATTTTAGATGTCAGAATTGGACGAATTAATCCGGCCCCCTAGCAGTATAAGTGTGGCTCGGGGTTAACTTTCAATAATGAAAGCGGTATCCCCGAGCCACACTCGGGCCGATACTCATATGTCCCTCGCTGTCCCCGCAGTCACACTGCAGCCGATCGCAATGTCACACTTCCTGGTTCACTCCTCGCGAGAAGAGAACCAGTCAGTGTGATGTTGCGAGTGGCTGGAGGAGACTGCAGGGATCAGCGCCCCTTTGATTTTTTTTTTTATGCCAAGTCCTGCACGATCCATGCAGGTTCCAGGACTTGAACTTTCCATACAAGCCCTGGAGCCTCACCTGCACTTGATCCTGCCTGATTACCTCAGCATAAGAGGAAGCTACGCCCTCCCTAGGACGCTTCCTCATTGACAGCTCAGCTAAGCGCAGACCTGTCTTCTTGATTTCCTTGATTGGAACCCCCTCCTGATCCATAGACTTTCCTGAAAACCCTCTGTTTCTTCCTGGACATTATCTTCCCACCGGTATCCTCCTTTGCCCCCCCCCCCCGTGCCCCTCTGCTATTTGATTGATATTCCTGTGTACCAGATCCTTGCTAGACCCTGACTTCTCTATTTCTTGTTCCAATGTACCGTTGCCTGGATTATATGTTATGTCTTACTTTGTATTATTGTATATTCAGCGTCCCCCCCTTCCTGTTATCTGAATTCCCCTCTGTATTCTACTCTAGTCCCCTTCTAGTAATTCAGTCTCCTTTACCCTCAGTTCAACCTGCCTCCCAGCTCCTCCAATCTTGAGTTCACATTCCCATTACTCTCAGCCATTCTCCTGTTAACTATAAGCCCTTTCTTCCTGCTTCTCCTCCCTTCTGCAATCTGTTCCCATCTTGCCCAGTCTCCTCCTGTTATTTAGTTCTCTTGTGTAGTCTGTTATATACTTTGGTTTATATCTCTTGTATGTTGCTTTAATAAACTGTTACCCTGTAACCTGCTCCTATCACTGCATCTTGGGCTCACACCCACACTACTGAGCATAATGCTAGGCTAGACGCATGACACGCAGGATATGTAAGTATACAGCCAGAGTGTGGCTCGGATACCGCTTTCGGTACAAAAAGTTAACCCCGAGCCAGACTCGGGAATACCGTCAGGGAGGTTAAAAGAAAAGCTAGGGTTAAATTTTAAGCTGTGTCACAGATTTAGTATTTGAGTCAAGTTAAACAGTGAAACAAAATTTGTTTCATAAAGTCCTTTGCTGACTATTACTTGTATAAGTTATTTAATTTTAAATTCAATATTTGATATCAATTATTCAAATTTTTCTTTGATACAGTAAAACAAAATAAATTCATTTTATACTATTTCGAATTCGTATCGTATCAATTCGAAAGTACTTCCAAACTACGAATTAATCAAATTTCGTTCCAAATTCTGACTTTTTCCAAAACGAATGCACTATGGCTCAAAATAAGAGAGTTTTATTTTAACTTACACTTTCATTCCCTTTCGTGTGTGGTGAAATAGTAAGCGCACCACTACTGCCACTCAGCTTTTTAAGCACACATACACACGTAAACGTGGAAAAATTAAAATTTCAGGGGCTATAAAAAGACAGAAGTTCACAAATGTAAACTCTAAAGAGTGACAAGTGATGCTTCACAGTGCAGCTTCTCATTTTGATCTTTGGAATTTACTTTTGTGTACTACAGCATTAGTCAGCGCTGCAGAATGATCTATAGCATACCTGTTTGACCTTCACATACCGCTTGTTGTAATCCGCCTTTAACTGAACTGTTTAAAGATCAAAAAAGAAAATGTACTTTTATTAATTACCCATTACAATCAGAACAGACTAGGCAACAACACTAATAAAAATTATTTTCTGGCAAAAAGTGTGGGAACAAAGATTTCTGCTCCTCCGTTAACCATTGACATCATGACATGTCCCACTCCACATGCAAATTTGATATCAATGTTTAAACATCAAGATAAGTTATGTTTTAAGGAATCCTTACAATAATTGGAATACGAATCATATATTGTGGGTGACTTAATAAGGTAACACGACTGGACCTAACAAAGGCTTCTTCGTTTGTGGACCAAAAGGGAACTATGTTGCCTCTGAGAAAAGAGTGTAGGAACTGCATTACCACCCGACTTGACCTCTGAGGAAAGTATTTAAAAGTAAAAAAATATATATATTTTTTGTTACAGAACTCCAGACACGTAAATTTTTTTTTAAAAAAAGCATTACATTTTGGGAAGACGCCCCATTGAGCTTCCATCCTATCCAATGGCTGGGAGGGAGGTGGGAACCAAATTTGTTCCCTCGGTCTGGTTCCACTGCCTTAAGATCAGGTCTTCACAGATCTGAGCGTCGAGGAGGAGCTATGTCCCTGCTCTCCAAAAAGCCTTCCCCAGAGGAGCAAGGGTGCTCGGGGCACTGTCATCACTCAAAAGGAGTGTGCATAAAGCAAATGCTATCAGTCAACATGAAACGGGTTGGGGATTTGGCATGGTCAGGTTGTCATTGCTTTTTGGAAAGACAAGGGCAAATATTCCATAGTTATGTGGAATAATAGATAGGTAATCGTTAGCGCTAGGGGTTAGTAAGTTTAATGTGTGGTGTAGCATCAATATTCCAATCCTGACACTAAACGGAGGTGAAAAACTTTTGCACCTCGCAGCTTGTGAGAGCTTACTGTACTTAAGGGTCTCCCATACTTCACATGGAAAGCACAATATTTTTTTAGCGTCTCGACAAGTTAGGGGAGAGCGAGGTCACGCAGAGCTTGCAGCCCGGAAGTGCAAGTCTCCATGAAGTCCTATGGAATCCTGGAGCGGATACTCGTGGCGTAATGGAAGCACTACTACGAGTATCTGGGAGGTTAGCACTGCATTCCAGGGTGAAGTGCGGAGATATCACCTTCCACAGAATACAATGTTAACATGGAGACGGTAAGGGAAAATTTGCAGGTGCACATTATCCGACTTTCTGTCTCCATGTTAGCATCAACGTTGGAATATTGCCCTATAATTGCTCTGGTAAATTTACAACAGCTCTATCCATGGTAATCTGGCAGGTGAGGAAAAGTTAGAGAAAAAAAAAAAACATACAAATTGTACAAAATTATGAATCTACCTTGATGTCTGGAACATTTTTTGTCGACTATTTCCGTCTCTGGCCCACGTCCTATCAGCACAGTCTCGGCGTGTGGTAGTTTAATACGGCCATGCTTCTTATCTTTACTCACCAGCCAGCACACAAGCATTTTCGGCTTGGGGAAAAAGGAGAAAAAAAATAAAATCATCAAATGTGTTGTACTGGCAGGTGCCCAGGGGACAAATTCAGTCTTGTGAACGGGGGAGAGACTAGGCCCACTGGAATCAGGGCTGACTGATCATCATACGGTCCAACCATGTGACACTCAATTTTCCCCTCAGACCTACAATCACCCTGCAGCCCTAGGCTGCCCCGTGGTTTTTGGGAGGCCTGAGGGAAAGAGCACTGCTAGCAGTGCTTACACGGTTAAATCGGGACTTTATTTTTGCCCATATAAGAGTGAAGCAAGTTGTGGTCATCATGTCATCGGCCACTCACCTCCTCGTATGCAGAAAAACGCCAGGGCCAGCAGAGGAGGTGAGAGGCGAGCTGGGGGCAATATATACCCATATGAGCTGGGGGGAAATATATACCCATATGAGCTTGGGGGCAATATATACCTATGTGAGCGGGGGGGGCAATATATACCCATGTGATCGGGGGGGGGCAATATATACCCATGTGAGCGGGGGGCAATATATCCATGTGAGCTGGGGGGCAAATATACCCATGTGAGCTGGGGGGCAAATATATCCATATATTCAGGGTGTGCCGGTGTCTTTTTAGGGGCTCCTCTATATATTCAGAGTGTGTGGGTGTCATTTTAGGGGGGGGCAGCATTTCAGCCTTCGCTCCAGGCAGCACAATGTCTTGGGCCGAGGTTGAGATCTTTTTGGACAGAAATACCTGCTTGATTTTTACCAAATACTCGGTATTAACAGACTTGTACTCCAAAGCCAAGGAGCAACAAAGAACAACTGATTTTGCACTAAGTTCCAAAGGTTTCAAGACAAACGGACAACTTAGAGCACCTTCAGAAACACAATGATTTTCTTGACAGTCAACAAATGTACAGATTTAGCGTTATCTGATAAACTCGAGCGAGTAAGAGGTACCTTACAATTATCAGAGGTAGCTGACACACATGTGGGTATAAAGTTGGTACAGACCTGGGTATATTTAGCGGTTAGGATGCAATGATCATATGCGGTATTTAAACAGTATTTCTTTACCGCGATTTGCACATATGCTCTTAGCAATGAAACATACACCTTGGGTCTTAAATAGTAACCAGCCAAGGCCACAAATGATACCCCAGAGCGAGATGGGAATAATCCCAGATAGCGAGTGAAAACCCCAGCAAACATAGGGTTAATCCACCAATGCCCAATATCAGCGATAGCTAATGGTGGAAGCAACAGAATGGTCAATAAACACGCCGGGTCAAAATCAGGAGCAGGAATCGTAGACAGAAATGGGTCGGCAACTAAATCAGCAATAAGAAAATCAGTTTAGCGATGCGGGAACATAACTCCACGTCAGGGCGACGAGGCAACTCCTCGCGCCCTGCTTTAAACCCTGCGGCTCCTCGTGACCATGCCAGGCCCCGCCCCCTCAGAGGCTGCGTGGCCATTTCAAGGTGCTGGCAAACGACCAGCCAGTGGCACTCAGAGTTTTATTTAGGAAGTAATCTGCCAAATCCTATCAGAAGCAACATCCCCACACAAACCATCAATCCACCAATGCCACTCCCAGACGTCCCCCCCCCTCTGCTGTTTCATCCCAGCCACTGAGGAAGAAGTCAATACCTTACTGTCCGCCATACATCTCACTACGTACCCGCCTGACCCCATTCCCTCACATCTGATACCTCCACTCTCCTCCTTCCTCCTCCCTGCTCTCACATCCCTCATCCCTGCTCTCTACCGGCTACTTCCCATCCGCCATCAAACATTCACAGGTTACCCCTTTACTAAAGAAACCCTCCCTGGATCCAAACTCTCCATCCAACTACCGTCCTGTATCCCTCCTTCCACTCACCTCTAAGCTCCTGGAAAAACTAGTCTTCAACCGCCTCTCCCTGTCCTCAAATTCCTTGCTTGATCCCCTGCAATCAGGCTTCCGTTCCCTACACTCAACCGAAACTGCCAAAAAACACTGCCACTATTCTATTCTCATCCTACTTGACCTCTCGGCTGCTTTTGACACTGTCAACCGCCCCCTCTCCTTCTACAGACTCTCGGCTCTCTTGGTCTCTGTGACACTGCGCTCTCTTGGATTCACTCTTATCTGTCTAACAGGTCCTTCTCTGTGTCATTTGCTAGTAACTCTTCCTCTTCAATGCCTTTATCAGTTGGTGTACCGCAAGGCTCTGTCCTTGGTCCTCTGTATCTACACCTCCTCCCTGGTGAAAAATCATTAAACAACTTTGGCTTTAATTCCCACCTCTATGCTGAGGATACTCAGATCTACCTCTCTACCCCTGATCGCTCTCATCCTGTCCTTTCCAAAGTAAGCGACTGTTTATCTGGCATCTCCTCCTGGATAGCCTCTCACCACCTCAAGATCAACATGTCCAAGACTGAGCTCCTACTAATTCCTCCCTCCAATGCCTCCCCACCTCCTGACTTCTCTGTTGTGGTCGAGGTTATCACGATCTCCCCATCAAGCCAGATTCGCTGCCTCGGAGTTACACTTGACCCTGCTCTTTCCTTCACCCCCCACATTCAGTCTCTTTCCTCCTCCTGCCGCTACCAAATACGCAATATTTCCAGAATTCGGCCATTTCTTACCTCTGACACCACAAAGCAACTCACCTATGCCCTTGTTATCTCCCAACTCGACTATTGTAATAATATTCTAGTTGGCCTCCCTCTCTCCGGCTCACCCCCCTACAATCCATTCTGAATGCCTCTGCCAGGCTCATCCATCTCACCCGCCGCTCTGTCTCTGCGAGTCCCTTCACTGGCTCCCCATCCACTACAGAATTAAATTCAAAATCCTTACCCTGACCTACAAATCTCTCACTAACTCAGCTCCCCACTACCTGTCATCACTAATCACCAAATACACCCCAGCCCGCTTCCTAATATCAAACAGTGACCTGTGCCTAGCTTCTCACCGCATCACCTCTTCCCGTGATAGACTGCAGGATTTCTCACGTGCAGCTCCCTCCCTCGTACGGTCAGATTTTCCCCTAGTTTCCCTTCAAACGTTCCCTTAAGACATTCCTATTTAGTGAAGCCTACCACCCGTCTCGCTGATACACCTCACTGCCCCAACCAGTCCATCACTCTCACCTTGCAGTCCTCTCCTCCTGTTTCCATCCCCAACCCTTCTAGATTGTGAGTTCCCACGGGAATAGGGCACTCGTTTCCTCCTGTACTGGTTTAGCAAATGTTGTTCAGTCTCATTGTATTGTAACCCTGTCTGTATTGGGCCCATTATTCAGCGCTGCGGAATATGCTGGCGCTATATAAATAAAAGTATAAGAATACTTGATAAAGGCTCATGTAGAGAGCCAAAACATTGTTTCTCCTAGCGGTGTTTAAAGCAGCCTTAAACACATCCAACCTTGACCGTCATTACTATGCTTGACTACTAATGTTTGGGGGACTAATAGCTGTACCCTGCTGCTGTGTGGAACCTTTGGCAATGGATATCTAGGTAAGTGCGTCCACTAACCTTTGTGTATTCCAAGATCTACTAGAAATACTCTGTTGGTAACTATGGTTTATGTACAGCATTGGGAGTTTTTACCATTTCTCAATTTTAGCAATGAATGTGATTTAACTGCAGTTTGGGTGTGTGTAGGCTTTTTGCAATCAGGGGACACATTACACCAAATATCCAAACCCATAAACTTGAAGCAGCATCCCATAGATCACAATGCAGTTATTCTGCCATATTGTGCCCTGACACCAGGCCTCAATCTCCCAGCATGCAAAGCACCTGTGCCCTCACCTTACCTAGTGAATCCTCGTTACAGGCGTTCCCCAACCCCGGAGCAAAGGCAAAGCAGTGCTCTGCGAGCTTTTCAGTGGCCACTTCGTTTAAATAATAGACGTGTTGCTCCTGGAAAGGCCTGTAATAGCTTACCCTCAAGCTATTATGCACCCTAGGCGCCGGCCATTTTTGTTCCGGGCATAAACGTGTAATAAGAACGTATGCCTTTAACTGTAAGGGTTATTCTCAGGTTCGGTTCTGAACTACATACATTAGAAATATTCAAGAAAGGGGTAGTACACGGTTTTTACACGTGTGGCACCATATTACGCCTTCGGTGAGTTATAAACACTAAAGAAAAAATCCAGTGAGGCAAAACCGTGACACACCAACCCGTGCACAGTAGCACAAATAATTAGACTTCGCCAAAATGGCCCCTAGGCCACACAGCGCAGCAAGCTCAACTGTTTAATGCAAACCATGAAGACTCTGATAGCCGCGCCCCTCCCCTTGACCGACCGCTGCATCACTGCCGCTCGCTCCGCCTCTTACAATAAGTTCCCGGATGCGGCTCTTGCGCTCGATCTTTCCAGAAGCTGCCGGGGAGGAGGCAGAAGAGCCAAGAGCCTGGTCGACGGCAATCTGCGGTACCTGGTGAGAAACGGAGGAATTAAGTGAGGCCATTCCCCCCCAATACCCGAATGCGATCACCATGGCAGCCGAGGCCAGCGGCTTCTCTGTGTGGTAGCCCTAGTTACTGGGCCGCTGGCCCTGTGCTGCTCATAGTTAATTTTTCTTTTAGCGGTCCCTGAGCTGGGCTTTACATTGGACCCGCTGTAATATTAACACTGCCGATGGCGCCCACGATGGACCGAAATCCGTTAATTCGAACGAGGTGGGGGATGGTTTCTTTTTTCGTTACGCTATTACTCCCTTCACCGGGCTGTTGTTACTCCCGTCCCCTCAGCCGCCTGCTCTCTCCGGAGCCGTTGGTCATGTGATCAGCTGAGGGCCTGGCAAGGCGTTTTGGACCATGTCTCGTCGGTGCTTGTGCCTCCCTGACAAAGGTCCCGCTAAGTGCGACTTGCTGGGCTTGGAGCCCCCACCTTCCCTGTAAAGGGACCCTTGGCTCATGTCAATGGCGAAGCGCCTAAAGGCATGCCCAGGTCACTGCGCCCATATATGGGTTCCGTGCCGGTGACGTCATACCATACTTTCCTGGTTGGGCGGGCTATGGCTTCCGGGAATCAGTCTCCCCTCATTTCGTAAGCGAGCTGCGGGCGTAAGGAGCGTTCCTAAGCCAGGACCAGTGCGCAACCTTAACCATCAATGATTTTAAACGTCTCTCATGATGCTCAGCCATTCCAATAGACCCCCCCCCCCAGGCCAGGCATCTCCATCTCGAAGCCCCCCCAGGTGTTGCTTGCCAACAAGGCCCATAACTTTTTGACTGCAGTAAGGCTAGGGTCAAACTGAGGCAGTGCGAACGCGCGTTCTGGCGCACTTAATCTCGGCCGCACTAGCAGCAGATGCCGGGCAATGACGGCCAATATACGAAGTACGGTCGCACAAAAGTCCGGCTGCGCAACGCAAGTGGAAAATGAACGCATTTTTTCGAGAACGTTAAACCACTAGTACTGACGTACAGAGTGCGCTGCGCCCGCTAGCGGCGTGTGTGCGTGAATTGGAGACATCAGACGCTGCTAATGTCCAGCCAACATAACGTCCAGATGCAAGAAGTGTTTTATTGATGATCCGTACAAAATCACGGATGAAACTGCGCATAGTATGACCGCTATTGCGTATTCCGTGAAAAAATACGTCCATTCTTCGAACGCACATTTTCACGGACAACGTGAAAAATGCGTTAGTCTGACCCTAGCCTAAATGGCCAGATAATCATGGGATTTGTAGTTCATAAACCAATGGGGGCCAAGAGTTTGAGATCCTGCCCTAGGCCGAAGAGAGGGAGGTAATTATTGGTTCCTTTACCCACCTTCCCACTGATTTTTGCCTAGTCTACCTTTTAAAAACCAACCCTCGCCCATGTTGTGGTCAATTGGCTAATTCTACCATACCATTTCTGAACCGCTGGCACTAATGATCCTGACACAAATAACCATCCTTTTGTCTTCCTCCAACCTAATCCCTCTAGATCAGTGGTTCCCAACCTTTTTCCATTTGAGTACCCCTGTTTTAACATTTCCATAAAGTCAACCCTCAGATTAAAAAAAAGAATTACTTTTTTGTTTGTCACCTGTCTGTGCTTCAACATTGTAAAGCGCTTCAGAATCTTATGGCGCTGTGTAAGTACTTGTAACTGTGTGGTTCTCTCCATTTTCTCTGCTTTGTCTATCCTCGTTTCGCACCTTCTACCCAGCTGTTATTCTCCCCATCTTCCTCCTTCTAGTTTCTTTTCCTTTTTCCCTTGCATCTCCCCATTTCCTCCCCGTCTCCTCACTAGCTTTTCCTCATCTTCTCCTCCCCCAGCGTCTTGTCTCTTTCATTAGTTTCTCATTATCTCCACCCCTGCATCTACCCAGCTCCTCCTTATCTGCTCCCCAGCTTCTCACTATCTCTTCCCATCTACTCACTTACTAAATATATATTTTAATGACAACCTAGAACAAATAGGACTATATATCATAGAAGTGTACTTAACTCCCTTAGTATAAATGAAATGGTGAGGAAATTAAAAAAAAATACTTGCAGTAATATGCGGTGTGTATCAGAGCACGTTACTGTGAATTTTATTGCTGTTGTGTGTGTGTGTGAGGATTTCAGAACTCAACAGCAATAAAACTGAGTATAACTCTCGCAGTTTTGAGCATACACAGAATCCACAGCAAAATAACTCTACATGGTAAAGGGTGTGCGTGTGTATCTGGTCTCCTGCGGCCACGTACCCTTGTCAGCTGTTAAGCTGGCACCTGCTGATGAGGCCACACTGGGTGGCACATGTAATGTATGGTCCTGGTGCAGGGAGAGGTTGCTGGGCTCCAGTGACAGGACAGGTGGCACTCTGCCCAAGGGCCTACCCAGTTCATCCTCTCCTTCATCCGGCGGCTTCTGCTTGTTCCTGCTCAGCAACCTGACAGGAAGGCCATGTGACTCTACGTCAAGGAGTCAGGCGTCTCTGCCCTTCTCCCTTCTGGAAATTACTGTGCCTGCAGCAGAGAGGTCTGCCATTTAAGAATTTGGTTACGCATACCCCCAGGGGTTTTCGGACGTACCCCCTGGGGGTACGTGTACCACAGGTTGGGAACTGCTGCTCTAGATTGTAAGCTCTTATAGACCCTCTACACCTTGTTTCTGTTCCTTTGTGTCTTTTCCCCTTTTGGTTATTGCAAAGCGCTGCAGAAATTGTTGGCTCTATATAAATAACAATCATTGCTTTTTTCTTTTTAGGAAGGGGTAAACTCTGAGGCCTTTGACTAGTCTTGTCAGTGGGAATGGATTGACAGACTTTTGGGTGGAGGGAAGACTCTTGCTTTGAAAGGCTATCAGAGCTAGTGTTAGCTAGAGGAGGCACTCTAGGCACCATGGCTATTTAATTGGTTTTAACTGGTCATGGTGCCTAGTGTCTCATGGATTTTAAAGCCGTACTGTCTAGAGCTGGAATCTGCATGGAAATGCATATACAATTAGAATATATGTAGAAATCCTTGCGATTTATGAAGCAAATTAAAGGCTTCACATTGCAAGTCTTGGCAGATTGTGGCCCAGGCAGCCTACAGGCTCATGTAATCTATAGGGCTATAACATGCTCTGATCACTAGTATAGACTATTCTGACAGGCATCAAAATGTGTGGTTGGCTCTTATGCCATGTTGTTCTACAATACTTGTGACACACCCATCATGGGTTCCAGTTTATTTCCATGGATTCTTTCGACCAGTATGAGGTACATCAAGGTTCAATGCAATTTTGTAGGACTCTGTTCCGCTCTGACATTTGGCTAATGATTGGGGGGGGGGGTCGCTTGGTCATATTTGTGTTTTTTCCTTTGTTTTCTTGGCTGTAAGAGGTAGATGTGCTTTTCAGTTCACACTCCAATATGGCTGCAACTAACGATTATTCTCATAATCGAGTAGTTGGCAGATTTATTTAGATTAATCGGATTAAATTTAAAAAAAAAAAAAATTGCTTACTTAAAAGGAATTTTATGTAAAGAAAATAACCACAACCCCTCCCTTTCTTCATAAGCAATTTGCGTAGTGTATGCAACTTTCATACGTACATATGCAAATTGCGTATCTTGCTTACTTTTCACACAAGGTATGCGACTGCTTGGTCAGAATGATGGGTTGATGCTGCATGCGCAGCTTAAGCCCATGTTTGCTTTCGCAAATGAACACTGCTACAAGCATTTGGTCATAGATGATGTCAGCATGAAATCGGGTTAATAAGCTAGAGTGTCCCTTTTTAAATAATTATGTGAACAAACTGGGTGGGAGTGACTTTGCTCAAGTGACCTGACCTGTGTGTGAGGAGTGAGTGAGTGGGTATGGACAAAAGACCAGATCTGAGAGTGGGTTTGGGGAAAGGGACCAGGCAAAAGGGAGGGAATGGCAGTTCCCAACCAAAGAGGGTGGCGTGGTGGCACAGGACTCCAGCTTCAAGTAAGTATAAAACACAGGCATACAGCTCCTTCACCCAGTGGCAGAATCCTATTGTTTGTGTTCTGGTTCTGCTCCTGTTTTAAATGGAATAAAAACAAACTGGTTGTGTCTGACATAACCCTAAAACTAACTCCTACCTAGTAAAGCAGCGGCGCATCTTCTCCAATCAGCTCCGAAGCTAAGGTTATTTACATTTAACTTAGTCTGACTCTAAACAGTGTGTGATGTACACAGGACGATTAATCGATGATGGAAATGGTTGACAACTATTTTAATCGATTAGTTGTTTCAGCCCTACACTCTAAAGTCATTGACATTTAAAATGTATATAATTCAGATTTATTTTTTTTCCTCACCAGGTCTGAAGGAAGCTTGCTGCAGCAACAGCCACGCTGAGAAAATGGTGATCGAGACTGGATACTATGATATTCTGGGTGTGAAACCCAACGCTACCCAAGATGAGCTCAAAAAAGCCTACAGAAAGCTGGCCTTAAAATACCACCCTGATAAGAATCCAAATGAAGGTGAAAAGGTGTGTTGCCATACTTCCATGTGACTATGTTGGTCCAGAGCTAGCTTGTTTTACAGAATCTGGCTTCCCCTTGTGTCAGATATGGGCCCCCCTTCAGGAATACTGTAGTGATTCTAGTAAAGTCATTGCTTAAATGCTCTCTAAATACTGAAACCAGAGCTTTATTTTAGGATAGTTCTTGAATCCATATCAAAGGCACCAGAAGTCTCTTAACACTTTGTCTACCAATTTCCATTGCACTTGCCTGTCAACTTGGTTCCCAATAGTACCGGCTGGGTGGAGTAGCAGTAACATTACTGCGCTGTGTGGAGAGAGCCTGTGGAGACGTCGGTTCGATCCCCAAGAGCACCTCTCCAGTTAGTGTCCTTGGGCAAGACACCTAACGGTACATACTCGCCACCCAGGACATACTTGAAAACAAGAGAAATCTCAATGTATCCTTCCTGGTAAAATCCTTTCTCTAAAACTGTCAAAATGCCATAAATCAGTGTTTCCTGGGGTTGTTTGGATTATTTTGTGAAGCGCTGGTATTTGTCATCACTGCAACAAATGCAAACACCAGCTCTCTGTGAAAAGTACACCAAGTTCATCAGGTGTTTAGTCACATGTATGCTGGCACATCATCGTTAGTTGTTTACTTTATTGAGCCTTTTTTAACGTGTAAATGATTACTAACGCGGTGTGACTTGATGGAGAGCCCACACAGACTTGCTGGTCACCCTGAGCTGTGAACATGGGTGATGTCTTAGATTGTGAGCTCTCGAGCAGGGTCCTCCCTCCTTCTGTTCCGTGTGTAACGTATATGTGTAGTTGTCCCTGTCTCTCCCATTGTCCAGCGCTAAGGAATTTGTTGGCGCTTTAAATACTTGTAACTGTCTGTAAAGTGTTTACTGCTCCCTTTTTATTCTTGTATTGATAGGGTTTTTTTTTCTTGTTAGTTTAAGCAGATCTCCCAGGCCTATGAAGTCCTCTCTGATGCCAAAAAAAGAGACCTATACGACAAAGGTGGTGAGCAAGCGATTAAAGAAGGTGGCCTGGGAGGAGGTGGCTTTGGCTCGCCGATGGACATCTTTGACATGTTCTTTGGTGGCGGTGGACGAATGCAGAGAGAACGAAGAGGTAATGCATCACTAGGCTTCTAAGCGCTTCTAGGGATATGTTTGGCAATATTCTGATTAGGGCAGCAACTAACGATTATTTGCATAATCGATTAGTTGGACTTTTTTTTTTTTTTTTTTTTTTTTTTTTTCTTTTATCAATTTTTTTTTCATCAGATAAAAGATAAAAATTTACTTAGGAGGGGGGCAGGGGTTAATTCCCCCCCCATCTTATTTTTTCATAAGCAATTTGCGTAGTGTATATTACGGTCATAGGAACATACGCAAATTGTATACTTTTCTTACACGAGCGCCTGACTGACGGACTGATGCTGTATGTGCAGCTTAAGCCCATGTCTGCTTTCTCCCCAAACGAACGCTGCTATGAGCGCACAGACATGTCAGCAAGAAAGAAGGGGGGGGGCACTCCAAGCAGCCAGACCACTTTTAATAAGCTAAAGTGGTCAGGGTGCGTAGAGTGTAACTTTACAATAATTTCATGAACAAACAGAGCTGGTGAAAGGGATGGAGTTTGGGCAAGAAACTTGACCCGAGTATGAGAGGCAGTGTGTTTGGGCAAAAGACGACCTGGAGGGGGGGGGGGTTGTGGAAAGGGACCAGACCAAAAAGGGAGAGAGAATGGCAGCTCCAGACCAAAGAGGTGTTGGCACAGGACTGCCAGCTTGAAGTATAAAACGCCAGCGGTACAGTGCCCATACCCAGTGGCAGTATCCCAGGGTTTGTGTTCTAGCACTGCTAGAGTTGTAAACCGAATAAAAACAAACTGGTTATGTCTGACATAATCCTAGAACTAAATCATGCAGCGGCACTTCTCCAATTAGCTTCAAAACCGTTTATGTTTAACTCAGTCTGACTTTAACGTTATAATCACTGTAGCACACAAATCAATTGATCAATAATGAGAATAGTTGACAACTATTTTCATATCGATTAGTTGTTTCAGCCCTAATTCTGAATTTACTTTCTTTTATTCAGGTAAAAATGTAGTACATCAGCTGTCTGTTTCACTTGAAGACTTGTATAATGGCGCAACTAGAAAACTGGCTCTTCAGAAGAATGCAATCTGTGACAAATGTGAAGGTAGGATTATTGCTATGGGCATGTCTTGGGTGGTATCGTTTCTGATGTGATGTCCTTGCTAACCTCTGTCACTTACAGAGAAGATAATTGCTTTCCTCTTGACATTTTATCATAGGTCGTGGTGGCAAAAAGGGCACTGTGGAATGTTGTCCAAACTGCAGAGGTACTGGCATGCAGATCCGAATCCACCAAATTGGACCGGGAATGGTCCAACAGATCCAGTCAGTGTGCCCTGAGTGCCAAGGTCATGGAGAGAGAATAAACCCTAAAGATCGCTGTAAAAGCTGTGTTGGTCGTAAAATTATCAGGGAGAAGAAAATTCTTGAAGTTCATATTGATAAAGGTGAGACCTATAAGGTTTTTTTATTTTGCATGTGTGTGATAAAACGATAATTCTACTTTTTGGGGGTTTGTCATTGGTAATGACTACACTTTATACAACTAAAAGGTGAACAGTGTCCTTAAACGCCCACTTGTGTCAGCTGGGATAATTACATATGAAATCTGTTTAAATTTTTCCTTTGCACAATTTATCAAATCTTTGGTTGAAAAGCGCAACCCAGACATTTCAACTTGGTGAATGGCAACAAGTGCATAAAATCAAAAATACTTTTTTTTTTTTTTTTTTTTTTTACCGGATTTTGTAAAAGCAAAATTTAATTTTTTTTTTTTAAATTTCTGTATGTAATACTAGTGTTCAGCTTAAGGCTGGGTTCACATCTCAGCGTTTTTCACATGTGCGTAATAAGCTTACGCTGCAATACGCCCCAAAGAAGCTCCTGTACTTCTTTGGGCATATGGCGTTTTACAGCGTGTTCCTACGCGCTGTAAATGCCCAGGTGTGAACAGGCCTCATAGGAAATCCTGGGGTATCTGTGTTTGGGTGTTTTTTACAGCACGCCGGAACGCGTTGTAAAACGTCCAGGTGTGAATGGGACCTAAGTGCCAAATTTCTCACGTGCATTGCTTTTAGGCCACCTCTGCTCACAAACCAGAATGGGACATTGTTGGTAGTGTTACCCTGTACTAAAAAGAAAAAAATCACAGCTTAGTGCATATTGTTGCATTTTTTTTTTTTTTTTTTTCGGTTTCCTGCATATCCCTTGAACTTGCTGACGAGCAACGTTTCTAATTTACCTGGCTCCATTCTACTGAAAAAATGTACTGGTGCATTTTTGGGGGATCTAACGTGCATCATTGGAGGCCGGAAGGAACGTCCATGAGTGGATGTTCCTTCCATTCGACACCCTTCTGGCCACCTCGCTGAGCGCAGTTAGTGCGTTCAGCGATGCAAGGCTCAATCCTATGGAGGATCGCACTTTGCAGCTCTGGCAATGCGCGTCCTAGCGCTTTGACGGAGAGGCCTGTTGCACACGCAATAGTGTCTGGCCTGCCCCGTCGCAGCGCTGTGACGGAAGCCATGGCCGTACGGGTGCTCGTCTGACACTGGCCTTAGGTTTCGGTCACACAAAGCTGCAAGTGACATTCAGTGCGCATCACTTGCGCTTTGTAGGAACGTGCGCTCAGCGATGTGGCCACACAGGCGTCCGAGTGGAGAGCACGCCCATTCTCTCAGTGCTAGTGTGACCGTGGCCTTAAGGGCACTCCTCCGATGTCTTACAGGCTGGTTTAAGCCTTCTGAAGTAGAGGAATTTCCTCTTGGCTCATGCTCGTCCTATTTAACCTCTTTCTCTTCTCCCCCGTCATCCCAGGGGGATGACCCTCCACTCTGGTATCTATAAAGTGCCAACAAGTTCCATAGTGCTGTACAATGGATGAGTCAGAACAACAGATATACAGAAGTTAGATTGTAAGCGCTCAGTCCTCTCCCTTCTGTTTAGAAGGAGTAGTGTCCTACTACTATGACCACTTTAGTGTGCCCTTAACCTGTTTATAAATACGTTGAGGCTGTTTTAATTTGGCTGTAGAATGATTAAAACCTATTATCAACAAAAACCCTGTTTGTATTTACAATACTATCTTTGCAGGAATGAAGGACGGTCAAAAGATTACGTTTGCTGGAGAGGGTGACCAAGAACCTGGACTGGAGCCTGGAGACATTATAATTGTGCTGGACCAGAAAGATAATGGTGTTTTTACAAGGTATTGTCCTAGTCGTGTATTCATCTTGATTTGAAACCATTTATTGTGCTGCATACTGTATATGCTTACCAAGTACACCATAAGCAGTGACAGCCAAAACATAATTTGTATTGGGCAAATATATATTAGGATTACATTTTAGGATTAATATTCTGCTTTAATTTTTAAGGCAACAGATTATTCCCTTCTTATCCATTATTTTAGCAGGGTTTTTTTCTCTAGGCAAAAGACTCTACCCCTTCTTTTGACATTTAAAGTTCTTTGTCAGATTTTGGCCAAATTCTGGTCTGAAACAAGGTACTAACTTATTTGCATCCCAAAATTGTACTACTCAAAAGAATACAAGCCATCTAGGCTACGTCCTTAAACAAGTTTCCAGTTGATGGTCTCAGGGAAAGGTATGGACACCAGTAACCTATTTTAAACACAGGGTGTCTAGTTCCAGGAATTGTGCCTGTGTACATTATGCAGTCTGAGGTGTCTGGCATATCTGCAAGCCCAAATTCTCCACACACTGCTTATGGAAGTAGCCACGTGGTGCACGCAGCCTAAAATTAAGTGGGTTATTCAAAGTGCCAGTATCACTGATAATGCTGCACTGTGGATTTTGGCATTTGCAACATGATTTTTTTTTTTTTTTTTTTCCTCTACACTATCAGGGTTATTCAAAGAGATTCGAAAAGTCACCGCATGTTCGGTGACTTTTCGTTCTCTTCAATTCGGTTCCTTTTGCCAATCCCATTCCGGCAACCCTGCAAGCACCACAGGGTCCCCGAATTGCAGGGAAAGGCTGCCGAAAACTAACCGCAAAACCCGACGAATGCACGCTGAGAACCTGCAAAAACATCTGGATTAACCTGCCGAAAACCACAGAAAAACCTGAGCAGGAGCAGATCACACGCAGTGAAGCTGCCAGAACAAGCCGACACTGCAGACAAGTGAAGTGAATAAATTAGAAAAAACAGTTTGCATGAATGTTTGAAAAATGAAACCCTGTCGCTCAGTAGTTTCTTTGCAAACAATGTCTGAAACTTACATATGAGGTCCAGGGAATGATAATAGAAAGGGCTGTTACAGAAAAAATAAGTACTGTAGATACTAGAGTATACCACTAGATTTTGGTGACAAAAATTTACCATAAAATTGGAGGGGTCGCGTTCTATTCGCGACATCTGCATCGCGGGTAAAAAAAAAAATAAACAAAATTGCCCTCCTCTGGATCCCAAGTCTCCCGGACGTTTCCTTTTTTAGTCTCGCTGAAGTGAATGCGGGTTCCCTGATGCTTGCAAACACTTCAGGAACTCCCAGATTAAGTAGAGGTCAGATCCATCACGGCCAGAGGGCACGCTCTGTTTAAGCCAATCATTCACCCCGCTGGCAATCTAATGGCTAGTAAAGAAGACGGGTGGCGGCGGCTTCATGATTTTTATTTTTAGGAAGGATACACTGATATTTCTCTCATTTCAAGTATGTCCTGGGTGGCGAGTATGCACCGTTAGGGGCTTCATACTTAGTAACAACTGCAATCATTCTAGAGCAGAGGATCCTGACCTGAGGGGTAGCCTGACTGTTAAGAGAACCTGGAGGAATTTTAATTGTTTACCAGTACAGTATAATTTTGTTCCTCGCGTTTATATTCGAGTCTTGAATATTCTCATTTCCATAATAAATCTCTCTCCATCGCATTATATTCAGGTCGTGTTATACTCGAGTATCTACAGTAAACTGAAAAGTCTGATTTTATTTTTTTTTTTTTAAGCATTTTTCTGGATAAAAAAAAAAAATAGACTCTTTACTGCAGAATTTTATAATGAATGGTTTATTAGATATTGAATTAAAACCGGAATATTTTTAACATTGAAGCCTATGGGATTCGCCTGAATAAATAAATCTGCCGCGTGAAACCACCGAATGGCAGGGCATTTCGGGAACCTTTCACTGCTGGTTTGTGGTCTCTGAATAGCCAAAAAAGTAACCAAATGCTGATTTTCAGCATTCGGTTACCTTTCTCAAGCAATTCGGATCTCTTTGCATTACCCTGTATAAATGGTTATACTAGTGTACTGGAAATATACACTGCAACTGTCTCTCCGCTTGGTGTGTGTGTTTTAAACATTTAGTTCTCTTCCCTCTAAATTACAGGAGAGGTGAAGATTTGTTGATGCACATGGAAATTGTGCTGGTAGAAGCACTCTGCGGCTTTCAGAAACCCATTGTTACTTTGGATTCTAGAACCATAGTTATAACATCTCATCCCGGTAAGCAAAGAATAAGCTTCTCTTAACAGGCTAAAGAAAATAGTGTGGGTGAAAATCTATATCTTAATTTCTCCTCCCTCCCCCAGGTCAAATAGTTAAGCACGGGGATATAAAATGTGTGCTTAATGAAGGAATGCCAATCTACCGCAGGCCTTGTGAGAAGGGACGTCTTATCATAGAATTTCAGGTAATGACCCTATTAATCCTGTAAAGCCTATGTAGATCTTGGGCTAAACTGATCCTTGAGCAAATGCTGACTTGTTATTTGGATGTCATGCTCGAAGTCTGCAGACTTGGATTTTATACGTTCTATGAGTGTTTACGCTTTCAAAATTCTTTTCTTATGGGCCATCCTTTAATTTTTATTCTTTTTGTACACAGGTCAACTTTCCTAGCAATGGCTTCCTCTCACCAGATAAACTTCCTATGCTAGAGAAACTGT
Organism: Leptobrachium leishanense; assembly: GCA_009667805.1. Lineage (NCBI taxonomy): Eukaryota > Metazoa > Chordata > Amphibia > Anura > Megophryidae > Leptobrachium > Leptobrachium leishanense. The sequence continues at coordinate 362,313,171 of CM019063.1, read as the reverse complement.
TACCTGCAAGGAAAGCTATTGAAGAAACAGAGGATATGGAGCAGGCCGAATTAATGGATTTCGATCCATCACAGCAGAGGCAAAACCACTACAACAGAGAAGCCTATCACGATGATGACGACCATCCAAGAGGAGGTGTACAGTGCCAGACATCCTAAAACCTATTTGTGGTGGCTTTTGTGGCAAAATTGTCTGAGTCTTCTCCCTTCCCCACCTTGGCATATAAATATGCCTGCTGCAACAAGCCATTGAAGATGCAGAGCATTTTCTCCCCATATTCTTCTTGAAGCGTTGTGGAGATTGTGCCTCCTAGACATAAAGGCATTCAAACGATGCTGACACCAAGACTTTGTGCACAATGTATTGCAAAACCAGAAACTAAACTTATAATTTATACAGTATGTTAGTGTTTGTAGTGTCCAGTCTGAATTCCCAAAACACTTTCATCTTTTTACATAAACTTAACTTATCGACATGACCTTAATTTTTTTTTTTTTCTCGTATAAATAAAAGTAATTGTGGTTCTGCATAAACTTGCATACTTATTTTTGAACCTGGGGGAAAATAAAAATATGCACTCATTCCTCTTACAGAAAGGCTTAGTTTAGAAAGTAATCTTGTATTGGTCTGCTGTGCTGAAAGGGAAGACCTTTTAAGTTTTGGCAAAACTGATTGGAACCTGGCTTAAAAGTTTAGGTTTTTTTTTTTTTTTTGCTGTAGCTTGTTCTAGGGTTATGCTGGACATCACCAGTTCGGCTGTTGTCATAAACTAAACAATCCCACAGCGTGGGCTGCTGAATAGAGTAACTGTCACCAGTGTTTCATCCTTGGCTGGAGTCATGTGCCACCACACCACCTTCCCTCTGGTCCAGAGCTGCTATCACTCCCTTTTGGTCCTGCTCCCTTCCCTGCAAACTCCATCCCAAACTCGAGCCCTCTCCTTTTTAGATCCTTCCCCCACTCAGTTTTTTCTTAGAGTATGGCGTGACCCGAATATAACGCGATGGATAGAGAATTATTGTGGAAATGAGCAAATACTCAAAACCCGAATATAACGCGAGGAGCAAAATTATAGAAGTATACTGTGCCGGTAAACAATTAAAATCCTTCAAGCTTCTCTTGACACAGGCTACCCCCGCAGGCCAGGGTGCTCTGCTTTAGAATTATTGTTTAAGTATGAAGCTGCCAGCCACCCATCTTTACTTGCGATTTAAGATGGCTGGCAGAGGGAGGTGACCAACGCAGTGAATCATTCACCGATAGCCAGTAGGCCGGAAGGTGTCTTTTTCTCACCTCCAGCAGGCAGGCTCAACCACTGCATTGTGGAGCGAGGGTGCATGCTCAGTTTTAAGCAGATCTTGAACGATTGGCTTAATCCTAGCGTGCCCTCTGACCGTGACGAATCCCCTCTCCCGAATGTGGGAGTTCCTTTTAAGTGTTTGCAGGGAGCCCACATTCCATTCAGGGTGACTACTGGGAGATTTGGGATCCCTGAGCAAGTTTTTTATTTTATATTACACGCGATGCAGATGTCTTGACTATAACGCGACCCCCTCCAATGATATGGTAAAAAAAAAATCTCACAAATCTAGCGGTATACTCATCACTCTAACCACTTTAGTTTATTAACATGGTCAGGCTGCGTGGAGTGCCCACCTCCTTCGCACCCCACTTTGCATGCTGACATGGCTATCCAAGCACTCGTTTAATTCGGAGAAAGCCAACCATGAGCTTGAGCTGCACATGCAGCATCAATCCAGCACTGTGACCAGGCCCCCCCCTCTACCTTTTGTGTGTAAAATTATGCAAGTTACGTGAGCTCAGAGAAAATAAACATACCCAGGTGAATGTGGTATGATGTACTTTATTGCAGAGGACCAGGTTATGTGCCCAGTAACACCCGCCATAGACAAACTGGTCTTCCCAGTCTGCCATAAATAGGTTGTCGGACCTAGGAAGACATTCTTTATGTGGAGATAAACAAATTAGGAAGATCAATCGAAGAGAAATTCTAAAATCTAAATCCACAGAAGAAAATGTGGTACCGTTCATTACAACTTTACCTGACTGATCACTAAAATTACATCAGATTATTAGGAAATTTTGGCCCGTTCTCCGACAGGATCCGTTACTAAAAGAACTTGTAGGAGAAAACCCAAAACTGATCAATAGGAGTCCAAAACTTAAGGGGAATTTTAGTTAAGAGCCATAATGCCATTTAATAAGGCTAGGGTCAGACGAACGCATTTTTCTCGTCTGTGAAAAAGTGCGTTCGAACGAATGGACGCATTTTTTCATGGAATACGAGATAGCGGTCATACGATTCGCATTTTCGTCCGTGATTTTGTACGGATCATCAACACTTTTTGTGTCTGGACGTTCTGTTGGCCGGACATTAGCAGCGTCTGACGTCTCCTAATCACACACGCCGCTATGCGGCTGCAGCGCACTCTGTACGTCAGTACTAGCGGTTTGACATTCTAGAAAAAATGCGTTCGTTTGCCACTTGCGTTGCGCGGTCGAACTTTCGTGCGGCCGTTCTTATGTTACCCGGCATTGGACGTCATTTGCTGCTAGCACGGCCGTGATTTCGTGCGGTTAAAGGCACGTTAAAAATGCTTTCGTCTGACCTTAGCCTAAAAGGAATATGTTTAACCTACCAGTGTGGAAACTGCCCAGCATGAAAAAAATGTAAGTTAAAGAAAAATACTACCCTGGAATTCTATGGAAGACGTGATAGCAATAAATCTAACGTCAGAGGAACGATAACATTCTTTGTTCTACATGTGATCTTATGTCGGACATAAGACCACTCACAGTGAAAATAAGGGAACATATTTATAATCAGTCGAGGCTTAGAATCTCACTCAGTGTCTGCACATTATAAAACTGTCCAACAGCTCACCAGAAGGTACAACGTTTAGAGCCATTCAGAAAGTAGTGATGGGGATTTTAATTATATCCATCTCATCATGATTAATATTCACTTTAAAAACTATAGCCCCCTTGGGCATGAATGTAGACTTCGAACTTTGCCATTTTTATTTTTTTTTAAGGTTACCACTGAGCAGACACTGGGAGTTTGAAATGTCTTATTGTTAATGTATGAATTCGATCCAAAATTATAGAATTTAGCTAACTTAGAATTTTAATAAAGGACTCGGAGGCTCCTATTGCAATATCTTTCTTTTTAATACAGCAGCAAACAAATGTCGGGAAAAAAAAAAAATCAGACCTTAAAGAAAAAACATATTGCTATCAATGGACCAGTCTAACCCCCCCTTCCCCAGTGAGTCAGTCCATAAGTAGATCCCTGTTCCAACAACAACTAGGCATAGAAGTGAAGAAATACGATCCAGCCAGATGTCAGAGCAGGAACTGCCAACAGACGGGTCTCAACATCTCACTGAGCTGAAATAAAAGGAAGAGTGACACCAGCGTGACCACGCGAATGCGCAATCAATCCATAAGTCTGCCCTGGGAGGGCAGGGTGGGCAATACTCGCCTCTGAGTCCTTTATTAAAATTCTAACTTATTGTCATACTTAGCTAAATTCTATAATTTTAATACAAGGACTCAGAGGCTCCTATTGCAAGTACAAAGCTGGTCCATAAGAGTGGACGACCAATGAACAATCGTCTTAAAATAGAAGGGACGGAAGGTGGTCTCTCTAGACCAATCACCCGATTTGAGCAAATCCTCCAAACAACAACCCGCTGTTACCGCGGCAGACGCTGTCGCGCTACGAACTGAATGAGCCCCAAATCTAGACACATCCACCCTCACTAGCGCCAACAGCCACTTCAGCCAACGCGCCAGAGTAGTGGAACCGACCGCGGCATGCGGAGAGTGAAAATAAAAAGAGGTGACACACCATCCATTCGCAGCGACACCGTACGTGCTTCAAACATTTGCAAACAATTTACTGGACACGGCCAGTTGAGAAGGAAGCGCCGGATAAAACACAGATTTTATAGACGTCTTAGTCCGACGGGAAACATCAAACCGAACCCCTTCCGGTACAAAAGACGTGACCTGGAAGTCCAAGGCCCGGACATCCCCTACCCTCTTACACGAGATGAGACAGAGAAGGGCCAAAAGTTTGGCCGAAAGCGGTCTCAATGATAACTTGATTAGAGGGCCATTCGCTCAAGAAAGTGAGCAGGATTGTCACATCCCAAGTCTCCAAATACCGAGGGAGCGGAGGTCTTGAACACCGAATGCCTCTCAGTAAATGACAGATCAAGGGATGTTTGGCTACCGGAATCTCCTGGAAACCCACATGATAGATCGACAAGGCCGAACGATAAACAATAGTTTGATAAGCCTGACCGTCGTCAAAACTTTCTGATAGAAAGTTTAAGACAAAGGCAATAGGGGCTTGAAAGGGATCCAGATTCCGTGGCATACATCAACCAGACCACTGGACCCAGGCGGAGTCATAACAGGACAATGTGCCTGGAGCCCATGAGGCCCGTAGTAGGGCTCTAGCCCGGCTCGAAACGCTTCCGAACGGCCCGGATTCCCCGAGACCAGGGAGGCTAGGACGCGACATGCGCCTCGTAGCAACAGTGGATGAGGAATTCCCTGACCGTTTAACAACAGATCCTGACGTCTCGGTAATAACCACGGGAAATCCACCAGGAGTTCCAGAAACAGGGGAAACCATGGTTGGTTGGGCCAGAATGGGGCCACTAAAACCACCTCCTGCATCCGCACCTGGCGTAACGTTCGTGCGACCAACTGATATGGAGGAAATGCATACTGACGATGCCCCCTCCAGTCCTGAAGGAATGCATCCGTGTCTAGCGCAACTGGGTCTGGACGCCAACTGTAAAAGTTGGGTACCAGGTTGTTCAGTCGCGACGCAAAGAGGTCGATCTAAAACGGACCCCAAAGCTCCGTCACAACAGCAAAGATTGACAACTTCAAACGCCAATCCCCGGAGTCCTCCATGTGTCTCGAGCTCCAATCTGTGAGTAGATTCGAAACACACGGGATGAACTGGGCTTGCACCATGATCTGCCTTCGAAATCACCAATCCCAGAGCCGCGTCGCCATCTCTGTCAGTAGTGAGGACCGAGGACCCCCCCAGGGCATTGATGTACCTCACAGCTGGGAAATTGTCCATTCGGAGGAGAACGGACACCTGACCCGCTGACTTGAGAAAGCTCTGCATGGCAAACAGACCCGCCAATAATTCCAGACCATTGATATGGTTGCGAGCTTCCTGTGTCGATCAAGGTCCCCCCTGTCATCAAGGTTCCAAACCTGGCTCCCAACCTGACAGACAGGCATTGGAGTCTATCGTCACTGTGGGAGGTAGCGTCGTGAAAGACCTGCCGTTGTAGCACTGGAGGTTCCCGATCCACCAGAGGAGATCCTCTCGCGCTCCCCTCGAGAGCTGAACCCGATCTGAATAATCCTGACCCTCCCGTAGGAAATGGGCCGTCAGGCATTGGAGGGCCCAATAGTGGAGAGGTGCTGGATGTACTGCCAAATTCAAGGCCCCCAAAAGCCCTCTCATGCGTGAGAGATCTTGCAAGGTCGGGGGGACATTATTGAGAAGCGCACGCACCTCCTTCAGGATAGACTTGCACTTGTGCTCTGGGAGTACCAGGGACATCCGTAAAGGTTGAACCATGAATCCTAGAAATTCCAGAGACTGAACTGGGTGAAGAATCGATTTTTCTGAGTTCACTAGAAAACCCAATTCTTGTAACAGTGTTATCGTCTGCTGAATATGAATTTGCAGCAGCCCCGCGGACTCCGCCATCAGAAGGATGCCGTCCAGATAAATGATGAGGTGGACCCCTTGCGATCTGAGACGACATGCCACTGGCTTCAGAAGCTTGGTGAAGCACCAAGGCGACGAAGAGAGTCCGAAAGGCAGTCAACGCAAATGCCACGTGACGTCTTTCCAGCGGAAACAAAGGAATCTCCTGGATTCCGCCGCCATAGGTACTGTTAAATAGGCATCCTTCAAATCTACCTTCGCCAACCAATTCCCTTGTCGAAGAAGATCTCTTAACAGGTGCAAACCTTCCATCTGAAAGTGGTTGTATATTACCGATAAATTCAACTCTTTTAGATTGAGGACGGGTCGACTCCCCCCGCCCTTCTTGGGAACTAGGAATAAATTTCCCAAGAATCGCACCTCTTTCCTTGAGGACCGTTCTATGGCTCCTTTCCGAAGGAGATCTGCAATCTCTTCGTCCACCAGCACTCCCTCCTCCGCGGTGAAGATCAATGCCGGGGGAAAGGAGTGCTGAACAGGAGTCAAGATGAAATTTATGATGAAACCCTTTACGGTGTGTAGCACCCATGTATCGGACGTGATCTCTTGCCATTGTCGAAGACATGTGGATAAACGGCCCCCCACTTGCACATTCATGTGATGAAACAGAGAGCGCAATACCTGGAGATCTGTACCGGAAGTTGCGTCCTCCTCAATAGCCTCTGAAGCCTCTGGCACGCCAGGGTCGGGAACGGGAGGGAAAAAAATTTGAGACTCTTGTCTCTGATTGTGAGGCGTCATACGCCACTGAACCTCTTGAGGCGTCATACGCCACGGAGCCTGTGAATTGGCAGGAGAATCCTGCCCTTGCACAGCCGGCAGCGCGACCGACCCCTTCCCCTGCCGGCCCGTGCAAAAACCCCCGCGGTGAACACCTTTATGGAAGTAGTGACTTTTTCCATTGTATATTCTGACATATCCCGTAAAAACCCAGGGCCAAATAGCATTCCTTGGGCCTTAACCCCAAGCTCATTATCTGCAACTGCCGCCAGTTGCGAGTCCATTTTAAGCAAAATGCATTTGCGTCTCTCCGTAGTCAGAGCTGTATTTGTATTGCCCACGAAACTAATAGCTCTCTGGACCCAATTAGTAACCTCATAAGGGTCGAGAGTAGCGTCGTTAAGTAGCGCCAGTTCGGCCACATCTAAAGGTTTGGCCAAAGGACCCATCGTGTCCAGGAGTTTATCCTGACAATTTCTGAAAGCCAGGTCTATGCCTCTACTCTGGGACCATCCTTTTGTCTCCACAAATTTTATAAATTTTTTGTCCACATCTGGGGTCAAGCACGTTTTCCCTACTGTAGTAGGTCGGGGACACTCCGCTCTCATCCTGGATCTGGAAGCCTTATCAGGCCTGCGCACACGCGCATCGATCCATGCCTCCACATGTGGGGTGAGGGTCCACTCTGTGGATCTAGGGTGAGTTAAATCTTCAGGAGCGAACATGGGGTTCCCCATCGGGTCATAAATGGGCCCCCCTGTACCAGACCCCTGTAGGGGCACTAAGATCTTATCAGCAAACTCCTCGTCAGACGCATAAACTTCTAACGCGTCTTCACCACCTTCCTCTCCAGATAAAGGGGGATTATATTGTCTACTGGAGGAGGAAGGGTGATCATCGTTATGAGAATGCCCAGCGCGTTTACTACGCTTGATTGAATTTGACTCAATATGATGAGTTTTGTGTGAGTGCTTTCTTGGCGTGTGTGTCCCCGGGCAGTGTTACGGGGACACCAGCCCCTCCAGCCTTGCGCTTATCTTTTTTATCAGGCTGTTTCCCCGTGGTTAGAGGAGAATCAGAGGGCCTTACCTCAGTGAGAGAATCACCCAAATCTTTAACCGGGAGAACCGGTGTTGTGTCAAGTTTAGTTTCTAAAATAGCCTCCTTAAGGGACTGAGTAAATGAAGTGGAAAGGGCATTAACCGCTTTGAAAACTGCGGATTCTATTGAGGCTTGGATATGGGGCTCAACCATTTTTTATGTGTGGGGTCAGAAGGGCCTGCGGCTCTGGAGCCTGTCGAATTACCAGCCAGGGGATTTATCCATGGGAGAGAAGCTGTCCTCCGATCCTGAGTCCCTTGCAGGGGAGGAATCCTTAGAGCTCATGCGTGAGGTAGCTTTCGATAACGGCATCTTGAGAAGTGTGAGGTAACACTAAAATGGCGGCAGGTAAAGCGCGCAAATCTACCGCGCATGCGACCCGCCCCCTATTAACCGACGCTATTGCAAACACGCTTACTGCAAATAAAACAGTTAAATAAAATAACAGGAATATCAACGCGGAAACCCCCGCAATGCTAATGAATAAAACGTTACTAAAATCACCCCGGTCGCCTCAGTTAGAGCCGGACGACCGGGAGAAAACCTCTAACAAGTAAACTGGAGAAACAAAATTTTAGACTTATCTTCTCCAGCAGCAAAAAAGAGGGAGAAAAGGCGGAACAGGGATCTACTTATGGACTTTGGACTGACTCACTGGGGAAGGGGGGTTAGACTGATCCATTGTTAGCAATATGTGTTTTTTCTTTAATGTCTGATATTTTTTTCGACATTTCTGTTTGCTGCTGTATTAAAAAGCAAAAGAGATTGCAATAGGAGTCTCTGAGTCCTTGTATTAAAATTGGTGTATGTGGAGGGTTATATATTATGTATAAAAATATTAAACCTCCTGGATTTCTGGTATCTTAATACTTTTCCTCTTTTCCTTTATGATTGGCCGAACGACAGGCTCTCTTCTAGATATATGAAAAGTGTATGGCCCTATAAAGAGAAAACTCTAAGAATAAGGTGTGATGCAAAAATGTATAATGATTAAGTTGGAAGAATGAGACATCAGACTCAAGTGCTGGAGATGATGGAACAGCATCACGCATGCGCGGGGTTTCATTTCGCATATAAGAAGGCGGAACTTAATGACGGTATGGGAGGAGACGGCTATGACACGTATTTTCGATTACAATCGAAAACGGAACAGGAAGAAGGATAATTTGATGTACAACCTGACATCCCAATGGGGAGGTTCTTCTGACAGGGGGAAATGTAACCTTATTTCTTATTGGAAACAAACTTTTCTCCCGCCTTTTTTAAGGAAACTAATTGGACAGTATAATTAAGGATAGAATATAAATAAGGAAGAGACTATAATGTTGATAGTAGCCAACTGAGGAATCCACGGGTACTTGTGACCCACGTGCGAAACGTATTTTGGCGTCTAATACATTTTTTATTTCTGTGTGTTTTATTCATTTTAATAAATAATTTTTTCTATCCGCTGCTGTCCAGGAACATCTATAGGTTTTTATTGATGGTTGTATCTAGAGAAACAACCTCTGAGCAATTCATCTCAGGACCTGAGCTTAGGTCTTGGACCATGTGAGTACTTCCATGTGTTGGAAATATTTTTCTTGGATATACTTTACTGTACTGTAACATGTCGTTTCCCTTGTACTAGTAGGATTGGAAGATTCGATATTCTCAAGCGCTGCTGGGTGGCTGAGATAACAACCCACAAGCATAAGAACTACACCCTGTTCCAAATTATTATGCCAATGATATTCTCATTTACCTAAATAATTGATGTAAACAACAGTCAGCATAATTCTCATGTTATCAACTATTAAGAGTACAATTCAAATTTTATTAAACAAACCTCCTAATGATAACAGTAGTTTTTTTCCAAATAAAAAAACTTACTGTGCATAATAAATTGGAACAGTACATTAAGTTTCAAAACACTTTGTCATTTGTTGTGTTTGCAGCATATTTACTGAAATCAAAAGCTATTTCAATCAAACTTTGAACAACATTTTAACTTTTTAAACATTTTAACAGGTCACGTTACATTTTAACATAGGACCCCTTATTTGATAGCAGCTTCAAAAGTCTTGCATCCATTGAACTTGTGAGTTTTTGGACAGTTTCTGCTTGAATTTGTTGGCAAGATGTTAGAATAGCCTCCCAGAGCTGCTGTTTGGATGTAAACTGCCTCCCACCCTCATAGATCTTTTGCTTGAGGATGCTCCAAAAGGTTCTCAATAGGATTGAGGTCAGGGGAGGATGGAGGCCACACCATGACTTTCTCTCCTTTTATCCCCATAGCAGCCATTGATGCAGAAGTATTCTTTGCAGCATGAGATGGTGCATTGTCATGCATGAAGATGATTTTATTATGGAAAGCATAGTTCTTCCTTCTGTACCAGGGAATGAAGTGGTCAGTCAGGAACTCCTCATACTTTGCAGAGGTCATCTTTACACCTTTGGGGACCCTAAAGGGGCCGACCAGCTCTCTTCCCATGATTCCGGCCCAAACATGACTCCACCACCGGCTTGCTGGCGTCGCAGCCTTGTTGGAACAGGGTCGCCGTCCACCAACCATCTGGACCATCCAGGGTTGCACGGCCCTCATCAGTGAACAGGACTGTTTGAAAATTAGTCTTCATGTATTTTTCTGCCCAATGCAGCCATTTCTGCTTGTGAGCATTGGTTAGTGGTGGCCGAATGGAAGGTTTATGCATAGTTGCAAGACTCTGGAGGACTCTACACCTTGATGTCCATGGGACTCCAGAGGTGCCAGCAGCTTCAAATATCTGTTTGCTGCTATGTAACTGTATTTTAGCAGCTGTTCTCTTGATCCGATGCATGGATCTGGCAGAAATCTTCCTCAATGTGCCTTTATCTGCACGAACCCTTGCTGTGCTCTGAATCAGCCACAAATCTCTAAGGCTAGGGTCAGACGAAAGCATTTTTCCCCGCGAACGTGAAAAAGTGCGTCCGAACGCATTGACGTAATTTTTCACGGAATGCGCAAAAACGGTCAGACGACGCGCATTTTCAGGCGTGATTTTGTACGGATCGTCAATAAAACTCTTTTTGCGTCTGGACGTTATGTAGGCTGGACCTTAGCAGCGTCTGACATCTCCTAATCACGCAAACACGCCGCTATGCTGCAGTTGCGCACTCAGTACGTCAGTACTAGCGGTTCAGCGTTCTCAGAAAAATGCGTTCAAATTCCACTTGCGTTGCACGGCCGGACTTTTGTGCGGCCGTACATCGTATATTGGCCGTCATTGCCCGTCATCTGCTGCTAGAGCGGCCGTAATTATGTGCGCCAGAATGCACGTTAAAAGTGCGCTGGTCTGACCCCAGCCTTAATAGTGCGATGATCACGCTTAAGTTTTCGTGAAATACCTAATGTTTTCATACCTCGTCCAAGGCATTGAACTATTTCACTCATTTCGGGGGCAGAGAGATCCATTTTCTTCCCCATATTGCTTGAAAATGGTGCTCTGCTTAATAATGTGGAACATCCTCCTTTAGTAGTTTTTCCTTTAATTGGGCTCACCTGGCAATCTAATTATCACAGCTGTCCGAGATTGTTTTCAGTGATCAAAAGAACCCTGAGACACAATGCCATCCATGAGTTAAACTGATAAACAAAATATTTAATCTTTTGTGATAATGAAATAGAATTTGCATAATAATTTGGAACAGGGTGTAGATGTAAATTAATAACATTATACAAATCAAATCAGTGATTTTTAGCAAACGCACCCCATAGAAAAAAATCATTAGTGCAGCATTATAATTGAAACGGATCCCCCCTTCCCTTTCAGGCAATCTCCCGGCATTGCCGGGGGGGGGTCACCTGGAAATGACATCGTCGACCGGCCTATTTTCAGTGCCTGGCTTCCCTGAAGCCAGAACGCCGTGGGACCCCGGATAGAGAGGTGAGTATCTCCAAAGGGGCTCCCGCTTGCGGGTGACGTGTGGGGAACATCCTCTGCATATAGCGGGAGTCAATGAGGACGTTTCCCACATGTCCTCTGCAGCGAAGGGGTTAAAGCCCGTGGCAGATGGACCGCATCTGTGACGCCCAGCACCCGGACGCAAAAAATTGCTTTTTATATCATGTATCAACTTGTATCATTTTTCATATTACGTTTAGTTCCCATAATTCCCTTGTTTGTTATACATCCGTTCTGCACGCACGCAGAGTGCGCTCAGATTGCGTTTTGTCTGACCTGCCTAAGGCAGTAATTCATTACTTTTAGGGGGCGTGTCTGAGAGCCGAGGAGAGTGGCCGCCTTTTTGATGTGCTCCGAGCTGTGCCACAGGAATTTGTGTCCACGGCCGTTTTTATTTCCCCGACTAAAGCTCACTCTCCTCAGGCTGCTTTATAAGTGATCTGGGACCAGTTTGCCTTACCCTGCGGCTGATTTTGCAGTGGTGGGAGCTGTTTCTGGCGTTCTTTCTCCCAAGCCTGGTGTGTGCAGCCACGGCGGCCATCTTGATGCCTACTTGCAGATTGTCATCTGCCTAGGAGTGGTCTACCTGGAAGTATGGAGAGAAGGCATCGGGAGCTGAAGGTGGTGAAGTATCCTGGCGGAGCGGGACTCGCGACCCGCTACAAAAGGCGACTTGTGGTTTCTCTTGGACGACATGCGGGAGATGTAGAGGGCCGAGCTTCTTATTCGGTTTATTCCTGCAGATCCTGATGGGTGCTCCATCCGAGGCGGAACAGCCTGGCAGAGTTGCTGTGAGTTGGCAGGCACAGAGGAGCTTGCTGCGGCTGTGAATGTAAGGATGCCAGCGGTACTGCCCGTGATATGCCTGGTGCTGTCGTGCAGATGCGGGACGGCACTGGACCTGTGGAAGTCCTTGACACAAGGCGACCTTTAGCTGGGGAGCTCGGGGGGCCTCTACATACCTGATGTCGGCAGACTGCCTGTCCATGGATCGATGGTGGCCTCGTTCCTTTCACTTTGCACCTGGTGGTGGTGGTGGAATGCCCTCCTGTGCTGCCTGTGAACGTGAAGCTGCCCCCCGGGACTGCCATTCCGGCCCTTGCTATTGCACACCGCCCCAGCGATCCAGATGAAAAGGTGGCCTCCTTTGCTGACCCGGCACGTTCTTGGAAGAGCTTCTCCCGTGCCACGCTGGGGGCCCGGTTTCTCCTGTTGGACACTGGCAGAAGACTGGACAACAACTTGCCCACCCCATTTACCTGGCTCACGACCCCTGGCTGTTAACTACCTCCCTCACCCTTGATTTTCGCTGAGACTCCTTTACTTTTTATGTTTGTTCCTCCACCCTTTTTTTTTTTTATGTATCCTGAATGATCCTATAGTTGTGCCTACCGAATTTTAGGGCTTACTGTTCGGCTGTTGGTGCACCGGGACTCCTTATCCCCCTTTTTTTATTTTTATTATTTATGTGTGGGACACTGGGAAGTAACCTGGACGAGCCGCTGGGATGGCTACCTTGGCTCCAGGTCTCCCGGCCCCTTCCATGGCCCTCAGTTTCCTCTGAGTTGCTGGGGCGAGCCGGGAATGCTACGATATATTTGGCAGTCCCTCGCCACTTTATTATTAATTATTTTTCTGTCTGTATCCCGGTCTCCCTGGTGCCCCCTCCCCGCAAACTCAATTGCCCTTCTATCTTTTATGGGTCAACTCTCCCGACAAATTCTTTAGTTATTATATTAGTAGCTGTACTTTACACGGGCTAGCTGTTGACACTTTATATTTATGCATATGTTGGCCCTGCAAAGTCATTGGCTGGTTGATTTGTGTATTTTCTTTTTCTTAGTTTGTTATTTTTCGTATGCTGTGTGCTCCTAGATGACCTTGTGTGGTCCTGCGAGGCCCTCTTATTTTTGACATTACAAAATAAAAATTGTAATTAAAAAAAAATTAATAATAATAGTAATTAATGGCTTTGTTCTTAATTACAATTGCTTTAATAAAATCTGGAAATTATTTCAGTTATTTAATATACAATTACACTATTAGAAATAGGAATAGAAATAATGTAGCATATTACAGGGAAACAGGGCATATATATATTGATATGTTAATTTATGATGTAAGGCTATAGCACTGACGTAAAACAGTTTAGAAAGCAGTAACAGCGGCAGAATTTAATTACTATTTACATATTTATTTAAGGCATTAGATAGTATTGATAATACATGTCTAATTATCCCTAATAGTTACTCACACCACACAAACAAATCCCATTATAGCATCCTAACAGAACAAAATAACTACATTTCCCATAATCCAACTTGCATTCCAAAAAACTCACGTGGTTTAGATCAGACTGCTAAAACTCACACAAGAGAGATAAGGGGAGGGGTGAAGGGGAATAATTGAACAGAGAGACAGAAAAAACAGTCCTTATATCTAATGTTATTATGAAGTGTTTATAAATAATAGAAAGATATTAATAGAAAAAAGAACAAACAAAACTGTTCCTGCAGGAATTATGGAAAAAATTTAAAAAAAAAAAAAAAAAAACAGCAGTTGGCTAAATAAACAGCAAAAATTAAAACACATAACAAATGCAATTATTGAAAGGTAATGTGAATCCAAACGCTTCTGTTCTCTTTTTTCACATCAACTAAACGAAAACCAGATGACCACGTCAATAAAAAAAAAGAAGAGAAAAAAAAAAAATATCAAACCTGAATCAAGGGAGGGCTGTTTCTTTTACAGCTTTAATAGAGTGGGGGGGGGGGAGAGAGAAGAGAAACAGACAGAGTTCAGCTGCTTACACAATGGCAAAGGACATCTTTTAAAGGAAGAGATATATATATATATACACATATACATACACACCGGCAGCTGTACAGTGTAATAAAATACAAAAACATGAAGGATATCAAGTATGAGTTAGAAACAGTGACCAGTAATAAAATACAAAAAACAGGATATCTGGAAAAAAACAAACCTATCAAATCGTGTAGAAAATATCGGCAATAAAAAAAAAAAATAATTAGTTAGCAATTATAATACAGAAACCGGACAGCGGTGCGAATGGACAGCAGTGCAAAGGGAAGCAACAGCGCAAAAGGGACAGTAGCGCTAAGGGAGTGGCTCTCAATGGGAGACAAAGCCATTTTGTTATATGAGAAGAAACTGGACAGATCTAATCAATTAAAAAAAAAATAAGATGCTCAAAATTACAAGCAGGCATGGACTAGTCAAAACTCCAACACAACAGAGCTACAATAAACAGACAGACATACAAATACGCAAACGCTAGAAATGTCTCTTTTTTTATGACTTCCTTTCTCGGGTGAGTTAATACAATTATAATAATACACACGTGAGGCACACTGCGGGGTCTCCAACAATTTTTTAAAATGACTACAATAAACACAAATATAAACAAAAATATACCTCAACACCGCAGGGAGGCAATAAACCCTAGATCATCCTCCCGGACAAGTTCGAACAAAACAAAAACAAATAGAGCGTCCATAAAACATCCATGCAACAAAAACACCCAGGCTCTCACAGCCAGAACGAAAACTAAACATAACCAGGAAGGCATTAAGATTAACGATCCGAACAAGCGAATGTAAAGTAATAAATAAATTACTCAAACATTTGAATGGCAGATCCCACTTCAGAACACCAACTGTAAAATAATAACATTATACAAATCAGTTTTCCTAATTATAATTACCATAATTGGAATTCCAATAAACCTTTGCAAGTTCCTTCTCAAATAAGAAAATGAAGAAAAGACTCGCACACGCTATAGCGGAGACATTAAAATCAACTACACACAATGTATAGCTTTCATCATGTCTGGCTATGCTTTGTCCAGACAGATATATATTAGATCTCAAACAACCAATTAGAGCGTTCCACATAGACATGGTTCATTTCTGCACCAAACAGGAATGTGATATAACAGCCAATCAGTATACAGATATATTACAAAATCAAAGTTGATCAATCCCACAAGCACTTATAGCCCAAAGATGTTTTTTTTCTGCCTTATAACTTTCACGCCCTTTTTCTGTCCTTGTAACGATAAAGGATCTTCACTTTACCAGGATATGGTCTGGATTCAAAACAACATTAAGCCCTGGACGGTATGCCATAAAAAAGGGAGGGGGAAACCACAGCCCAATACACATTAACTACAGTACGTATTTGAATCACAGGATATTTATATTCATACAAGAAATTAAAAATATCAATTCTTTCACTAGAGCCGGCCAGGGCTCAAAAAAATTGTGAGGGAGACTGCAATAGCCTATTTTGTATTTAGGTGTACAAGTTACGCTATGATCTGTAGGTTTATTTCATATTGCAATCATCGAGGGAAGAACTCTAGCAAATAAGATACGGTAATATACCACTCTTATTGTTTTAGAAACACTGGGTGCGCTACACTCTATTTTCTATTCTGAATTTCAGATTGGTTACTTAGTGGTAAAGGCAACATTATTGGAGTGTTTAGCGACTATTTCCATATTAAGATATCCCACGTATGTACTAAGCGCCGCCTGCACGAATTATACGGTTTCTCTCATGGATCTTATCTTGGCAAACCAAGATATTTAATGATGGTGTCGGTAATCTTCTAAAAAAAGAAGTTTAAAAATAATAGTATGATACCATAGAACCATGGTTTCATAACTTGGATGACAAGTAAAAATTAAGACCTGGCCTGTTAGTGCTCCCGGGGGGGGGGGGGTGGGAAACACTGGTTTGCAGCAAAGTCTAATTCATAGTACATACAAATGCATGCTGCTCCTATTGGTGTTACAGGGCCATAAGTGGGTCTTCGTGCGCTCGCCTGCTCCCCAACCTAAGTGTGCCCGTACTGACGTGCCTTCCTGTGTCCGTCACAGCGTTGTGACAGGGCCAGCCGCACGCTGTTGCGCACACACAAGTTGCGCGCGCGACAGCAGCCATGCAGCAACCTCCCCCTCAAAGCGTTAGGACGTGCGTTGACAGGGCTGCAAAACACGATCCTCCATAGGAGGATCAAGCCTTGCAGCACTGAGCACAGCTAGTCAGACAGGTGTCGAGTGGAAGAAACGTCCACTCACATGGACATTCCTTCCGCTCCTTAAACCGCTCTTCTGACCACCAGCCTTAGATCCTCAGCTGTTTATTTTATTTATAAAAAGGATCCAACCAGAAAGGTTTATGAAGGTGGCGCTAGACCTCAAAGAATGATTCCAGAAAGGGATTTTCATCTAGTTTTGGAAACGGTTTTTAAATTTTGAGATTGCAGCTCACATTATTGCTTAGGCTTATTTCACACAGAGTCACTAAGCCATCTTTTTCCTTACACAATAGAGAGAAAAAAAAAATGGAGTAATCCTTTTGAGTTTCATTGTCACATTTATGTGGCATGCCACGGGGGAGAGTGACTACTCTGAGCAGAGATCTGTTCAATACAACAACCCTCAGCGTGTGTACACCATTGCTGTCAATATGCTGAGAAGTCAGCTCACATATGACACAGATGGGGAAACGTGGCACTCAATGCTAGGACCTGGTAAGTACCAGCTGCAAGGTGTCAAATGGTACTTCAACAGCACACCTGAAACAGGAGGACTTTGTGTGCATTCTGCAAGTGTAACAAGCTACAACATGGGCAAATGTTCCCTTGGATGAGAGAGAGGATCAGGTTGCTACACTTTTACCAAACATTTTCAGTCGGATGCGAACGCTCAAGGTGATACCCAGTTTGCAAAAGTTGTGTTGTCTCTAATGACAAATGAATTTGATTAGCAGTTGTTTGATTTCCCCTTCATGTGCTCTTGGCATTGCTTGAGTATTACATATTTGTAATGCTGCCAGAGTCAGGAAAAGAGAATATTTACTTCTGGTTCTGAAACGATGCATGTTTCCAGTTAGTATTGTTCCCAATATGTACTAATGTAGAAACTAATAAAAAAAATAAAGCAAAACATTCAGTATTTGCCTCTGGCCCTTCAGTTAAGGATGTGCAATCCACTGCCTCATTTTACCACAAGGACACACAAAAAATAGTTCTCTGGTGCTCTGCTGCCAGTACTGCATGATTGCCTGAATCTGACAGAAGTGTCCATGGAATCCTGTGTAGACTCTTGGAGAAAATACCAAATGATACTGTAGCACTGCCGATATTCTTTAGCTGCTCCATACAATTCCAAGCAAAGTCTCTAATGCAGCAGCTCCTAATTGAGCTGGTAATGGGGAAACCAGTAGGACTTGGCAGCTTCATAGTACCTGCTTAGCTCTTCTGGTGCAGATGCCACTAGCTCCTGTGAATGATGTATGTAAAGCCTCTGGAGTTGCCGGTCCCTCAAGATTTATAACAATAGGGACTGCTACAGCATCAAAAACCTTATTCTTTCCATGTGATGGTCAGAAACCTGAAAACACGTGCGAGATTATTTTTTTAGTTTATTTAAAATACACCCTTAACATCAGCTGCATAGGGGCTCTCCAGTGCTTCCAAATGCAGAAATCCTGTAAGCTATGCAGATTGCATGTTTAGTGTAACTTGCGTAATTTTTGCAGGCAAGCACTTACACAGGACTGATGGATTGGTGCTGCATGTGCACCTTCTGGGAGTGGAGCACCAGCCCACAACTGCTGGCTCCCTAAGCACATACTCCGTCCTGGAGACAATATGATGGCAGTACGCAGAGCCTGCTGACATCATAAGCCACCCAATTGGTCCTGGAGGGTGGGATATTCAGAATCCTTTCTGTCCAGTGACAACTTTGTGGGTGGAGAAAACGCTCCAAATTCACATAAGGTTGGGGGGGAGGTGGTACCTCACTCAGCCTCATCACTTTAACTTAAAGTGGTCAGAAGGAATAGTTTTGCAAAAAATATATAATATATATCCTACACTAAATCACTTTTAAACAGGATCAGCACAATACTGTCAAAGAGTTCAGACGGGTGAAATGGCTCAGCAGCCAAGGGGTTAGTCAAAGAGCAATGGAATTTCAGTGCCCTTTTACGGAGCACTTTGCATTGAAATTATATATAAAAGATCCTATGAATAACAATAAAAAGGTCTGTTACAGAGGAAAAAATAAATATCGGAATCGAAATTTTTTGAAAAAATAAGGGGAATTTTTTTTTTCTTTTTCCATGAAAACCTATGGGATTCGCCTGCTTAAACCTATTGAATGAAACCACTGAAAATCTGGGTATTTTGCCAACTTTTCTCTGAATAGATTAAGGCCGGTATCAGACGAGCGCATGTCAGAGTGGAAGAAAGATCTGTGAGAGCGGATGTTCCTTCCACTCCGACGCTCCTGTGGCCACTTCACTAAGCCCTATTGAAAGTGCATCGTAGCGTTTCCCTGGGGAGGGTTTCAGCACATCTATTGTACCTCGTGCGCGCACTGCACCGTGTGGCCCGCCCTGTCGAAACATCACAACACTGCAATGGATGTCGCAAGGCGCATCACACCAGCCTTAACCGTTACTTCTCTATATGTGGGAATTTCAAGACTGCCGAATTGCATCGTATTTTGCTGTAAATTTGCCAATATTTGGCGAATTGCCAGCTTTTTGAATAGCCTAATTGCCATGAAATTGCAACGTTCAGTGCAATTTGGTGGACAATTTGTCCCTTAGAATAACCCCTTAAGTCTTAGTACGTGCTGTACGCAGACCAACTAATCAATGAGAATAGTTGCCACAGCCCTACATATTTATGCAGCTGGAAACTAATTGAAGAAGTGCTGTCTTTTGACCAATACTGTGAGAAATAAAATAAAAATAAAAAAAAAAACACTTTTATATTGTACAGCATATTTAATAAAAATTTACATAAGAACTGTAAACAAAAATTAACGTTTGCAAGTGAACGTTTACGTACTTCTGAAACCAATGACCAAAGGATTAAAAGCATAACAAAGTTTCTATGGGCTAGTAACATTCACGCCTCCCAAAAACATTTTACTTAAGCACAGGTCAACAGCTTTTGCCCTCTAAATGTTTTGGAACTACATTTCCCACGAGGCTCTACCAACTCAATAAGTAGCTGAACATCATAAGAAATGTTGTTTTAAATCATCTGGAGGACCAAGATTGCTGACCCCTGTTTTAAAGGTTAGAGCAGAGGATAAAACATACCAAGCTGAGAATGGAGTGCAGTTTCCTGACAGAAACAAATGGGCGAGTATTAATATCACTTTCCTTTTAAATCAAACACTACTAGAAATAGTTGGCCCCTGAAGACCACCTGACATTCATCAGCATAGTAAACAATTTTGGGACAGGTTCAAGCATCACTACATATCTGTTCTTTATTGAAGTCTGAGAATTCTATGGTAGATGAACAGATTTAATTGAAACCACGATTAGGTTTTTTTACCATACCAATGACTACCCTCACTGTTCTGGAACATGATTTAATGTGGAGGTTCTAAATGTATTAAATACCCCCCCCCCCAAAAAAAAAAAAGAACCCATTAACTTGAATATATCTGGAAAATGCTTTTCAAATAATAGAGTAGAAGTAACTTTTTTTATTGATTTGCACTTCTTTTACCAAAGCTGGGAATGCATAATAACACATCACTAATAATGTAAGAAAAAAATATACATATATGAATTTGGTACTATGGTTTCCATAATTTAAGAAGCCCATCTTCACTGTAGGTACCAATCAGATTCTGATGAGGATGATGAGCGATCCCAATGACATCCTTCTCATGAACCTGTAGAAATAGAAAAGGTAAAATTAAAGTAACTTGGGTCTATTTTAACCCCTTCACTACCAAGATTCAGGAATACAAATTTTTCAAAAGTACCTGCTCGACCCTGATATCAAGTATGTTTGTTGTGGTCAAATTCTAGAGCAATGCAATAGGAATTTACTTATGCAAATAGGCTCCAAAAAAAGTGCTAAAATTTTAACATCTCATGCATGACAGTCAAGGTACTAAAAAATTTGATCAGCTTAGGCAACTGTTATTCTGTCAAGGAATAACAAATAAATAAAATTTAGCCCAAGCTGTATTTTGGACATTTAGTAGCAACAGATGGCATCATGTACCGGTTATACAGACCAAACAAGTGCTTTTGAGATTTCCAAGCACATTTTCACTGTATGGCTACTGCAAAGGAAATTTTAATAAAGTCACTGGTTCTGACTAGGGACAGACCGATATCACTTTTTAGGCACCGATACAGAGAACCAGCAGATAAACGATATCAGGTGCCGATATTCTGTACATTAAAATTTGTGAAAAAAAAAAAATATATATATATATATATTCTACAACTTCTACGCAAATCCGGTGTCAACTGAACATGTTTAATAAAATTCTGAACATAACTACTGCGAGAAATAAAGTGCTTGCAAAGTAACTGAATTCCCAGAACACCGAAAAATGGCAACCCCCCCCCCATTTTTAAAAGAAAGAAAAAAAAAAAAACACAACCTATAAATATTACACACTAAACATCACTAATAGAAAGCTAGACAATATTTTGGGGTAAGGGATCACAGCGCATAGTGTGATGGGTTAAAATAATAAAACGCTCAGTAATATGAACGGTGTATGAAAAGTTCGCAGAGCTCTACAGCAGTAAAACTCACTTATACACAGCGCACGATACTATGAGTTTTATTGCTGCAGAGCTCTATGATACACTCATAAACTGCACATTACTGAGTTTTATTGCCGTGCAGCTCTGTGATACGCACACATTACTGTGAGTTTTATTGTTGTGGAGCTCTGAAACAGTAATATGCACTGTGTATGACCGTATCAGAGCTCCACTGTGCAGCATCATTGATCACTTTATAATTGCGTATAACAGTGCTGTATCAGGAGAAAGAAAAAATAAATTATAAATACAATTTTAATTGAGCATAAACCTTGGTCATGCTTGGTATCATTGGAAAGGCCATGCTCTGGCCTTTCCAATGCCCCTCACACGTCCCTCTGGCTTCTATGGTTCCAGAGATATGGGGGCCAAAGTACCCAATTTTCTCCCCCATAGGGAATTCCTTGCCTGGAGGGGGGAGGTCCCATTTCTGATGTCATCACACTCAAACACAATGACATCAGTGGGCGGGGATAGTTCCCACAGGCAGGGCTACTGAGTACCGGCAAAAACCCCTGATACCGGTATATCGACTATGTAGCATGCTGATACCAATAACTGGGAAAATGAAGGATATCGGCTCTGATTATCGGTAGCACCCACGGTCAACCCTAGTTCTTCATTGGTATTATGGAAATTTACTTCGTAGGTAAGGGGTTTTCAGTGGACAGTTGACTAGAGTCGGAAGAAGCTAATGCTGACATGCGGTTGTGTGCAATACATGGCTGCAGGATGAAGAAGTTAGCTAGAAGAGATTCAAAGATAAAGCAGGATATAGGATTATTCCTTGTTCACACAAGGTTAACAAAGTTAAACTTATTAGCAGACTCACAGTCAGTGTTCTTTCCAGTTTGCCAGTGACTGTGCTGAAACAATATAGCACAAAGTCTTCTCCAATGCAGTAGATCCACTCTCCTCTGGGTGAAAGGGTGCAGCAGACAAAGTCACCACCTTCTCTCTTACCAGAGCTAAAGCTTCTTACAATCTTAAACAGAGAAAAGATCAAGGTCAGAAATTGCATTGTGACACAGACAAAAAAAAATTAAATAAAATTGTCTATTCGAGATTAGGAATGTGCAATGACATTTTAAATATTCTCCAACTAAAAAGTGTGTTTGAGCTTTAGTGTTTTGTACTTACTTGTCCTTGCATATTCATTATGACAACTGTGTTGGATCTGTTACATACAACAAAATGTTCAGGATTTTTAGGAAGAAGATTGACACTGTTGACGGTGATGTCTGTGCCAGCGGTGCTTCCAAGGGATTTAAAGGTGTTTGAACATTCAGTAGTCTTCACGTTCCAAACCTAAAACAGGAAATACATAAAATGCAAACGAGAAGTGAGCAAGAAAGAGAAAACAAATCTATAGCTCTTTTAGAAAAAATTGGATGCAAATAAAAAAATAAATCTCTCAGCATACAGTACCTTGCAAAAAAAAAAAAAAAAATTGACAAAGAAATGCAATCAGGAAAGGTTTCCAACACCTTGTTGTGGAGGATAATTGGACATTGCCTTTTATGTCATTGGAAATAATTGAAAAAGCAAGGGACATATTTTCTTTATGCTTATTCTGAAGCAACTATTTGAAGCTTGGTGATTTATCCAGTGAAACACTTTGTGAGAAGCACATAAACCGATTTGAGCGAGTGGGTCAACAGTCCAATATACAGACCCCACCACCTTGAACATATGGATTTCCTCAGAAGAGCAGCACCCTTATTTTAACACGTGCTCACCAAGACCCTTCATGATTTCTTATACGTTACTTGGAGCGTGTGTAAAAGATTATTTTTTTAAAAAAAATATCGTAGCACTCCTTTTCAAACCACTGTCCATATATTCACGAATCAGCAAGCACAGCCTCATCCATTTGGTTATACCTCACCTAGGTATAGACACGGATTGGTTAGCTCAGTGTGCCTCCCAGAATCAATTTATTTTGCTATGTGCCTGATATATTCTACAGGTTTACATTTTGCGGCAGTCGCCTTTAACTAGCGTGACAAAAAAAACAACTTAAAAACAACTCAAGGACATGAAGTGCAGATGCATAAAATATCAAAAAGCTTACCTTGACAGTACCATCAGATGAAGCACTAATAATGTAGTGACCATCTTGGGTGAATGTTGCTTCATTAACAAAGGAGGAATGGCCTCTAAATTCCTTTAAGGTTTTCCCAGATTTCAGACCATGAATTCTAGAAGAAAAGGGGAGTCATTAATTAAAAACCATGAGCATGCTAGCAAATAATAAAACTCCTCTTATCTTCATTCACCCAAATTCTACAATTCTCTAGAACGTAAGCTCCTCTGAGCAGGGTCCTCTACACCTCTTGTTTTTGCTTCCCATGACTGTAATTTTGTCTCACTCCCCATTGGTTTTTGTAAAGTGTTGTGGAAACTGCTGGTGTTATATAAATGACTAATAAGACAATTTCCAAGGTTAAGCAAAAGGAAAACAAAAGCCATTAGCTCAGCAATAAGGATGAGCCAAAATCCTAAGCCAGTTTAAGGAATTTTCAAAAAGAAACAATCTGCTGGGTATGTCCTAAATTCAAGTTATCTGACCGAATGCTCAATTTCTCTGAGTCCCTTACCTTATTGTTTGATCGAAGGATGCACTTAGGATCTGGCTGCTGTCCTTTGAGAAACTTAGGCAGGTAACACCCTTACTGTGAGCACGTTCAAATCTTCTCAAACACTGGCCGCTCTGAATCTTCCAGACCTTAAAAGAATAAATGCAAAGCGATGCAGATGTAAAACCTATGACAATAGATCACATGCAAACTAAACTACCACCAATAATCCTCATAATAATGCTCCTCATTGGCCTCACCAACTCCCGTATTGCCCCTTTGCAACCTGTAATGAATGCAGGTACCAGACTTATTTTTCTCAACAGATGCACCTCGTGTAGCTCCCCACTCTACCGGTCCCTCCATTGGCTTCCTGTACGTTCCAGGATACAGTTTAAATACTGATGCTCACGTTCAAATCGCTCAATAACTCAACCACTCCCTACAGGTCTTCATTACTCCGCAAGCATGTCCCATCCAGACAACTTCGGTCAGCAGGCGATCGCCTCCTGTTATCGGTCTACACGCGCACGGCCAACTCTCACCTCCAAGACTTTTCACGGGCAGCACAAGTCCAGTGGAATGACTTGCCTCACCCTATCAAACTCTCCCCTAATCTTCAAGCCTTAAAGAAATCCCTCAAAACCCATCTCTTCAGATTAGCGTACCACATCACTGATGCAACTCATCCCCCTGCTCACCTACTCACACATGATTGAAGCTGCTTCTATGGCCCCACCATTCCCAAACCACTGGCACTAATGATCCTGCTATCTAGTAAAATTCCTCCTGTCTTCCTCAACCCCAATCCATCTAGACTGTAAGCTCCTATGAGCAGGGCCCTCTACACCTCTGGTTTCCATCTTATGTCCGTTTATCTCGTTCCCTTTGGTTATTGTAAAGCGCTATATAAATGATAAAACAAAGACTGACATCACTGACAATATATTGAAATATAATCTGAACCACATTACCTTGATTTTGCCATCCTGTGCACCTGTAGCCAACATTTCAGTATCCCTGCTAAAGCACATACATAGTACAGCATCGTCCATCATCATGAAATTATCTTGTGCCTGGTACTTGAGATCCTGGAAGCAAATATGCAAAGCTTTAGCACTTTTACAAACAGTAATGGGTGGATGGAAATTACAGACATGCCTGCTGGAGTTGAGCATGCCTTATTGAAACAACAAATGTTCTGCTCACCATCTCAAGAATTATTATTTATTTTTAATGAGAATAAGAAAAGAACCTGAATGCATATTTATTCAATTAAAGGAACACTCTAACAAAAAAAAAAAAAAAAATCAGCCCGTTTTTTTTTCCTTACCTATCCATATTCCCTTAATAAAACTTTCGTTTTTTTGTTTTTTTTCTTGTAACTGCAATACTTACCCTAAAATCCTCTTGTTTCCAGCGGCGTTTTTTTTATTTTTTTTATACTCACCTCCCTCTTCCGCTCCCGTCCTTCTTGCTGCGTCTTGGCTTCTGGCTTACGTGAGAAGCGCGCATGCGCGCCTCTCACATAAGCCAGCCAATCGGCAGGCTTCCTCCCGGCTCCCTCTGAGGATTAGTGTTGCGCGCAAGAGGATGCGCGCAACACTAACCCTCAGAGGGAGCCGCCAGCTTCTGCAGGGAGTTGGAGACGTCATCGCGCTGAAAGCGCGATGACGTCTCCTACTCGGCAAAAGTCGGCAGAAGCGGGAAATATGATTCCCGCTCTGCTGACTGACAGCTGGGAGGGCGGAGTAAACTTCTCCGCCTCTCTCAGCTGTTTTCAGCTGAGGAGGGACAGGGGGCAGCATACTCCGGGCATCATAACCACCTAAAATAGCTTAGGTGGTCATGTTGCCTAGAGTATCCCTTTAATACAAGATTGAGGCCAATGTCAGACTAACGCAGTCTGAGCACACTCTGCGTTAGTGCATAATGGACAGACGTACTGACGGAAGATACTGTAGACCCCACGCGGTCCGTGTTTTTGTTGATGGATGTAGAAAAAAAAAAAAAAAAGGGAACTATGGGAAATAAAATTAATATGAAATATGATAAAAATGTGAAAAGGATATGAAAAGCCATTTTGTGCAACAAGGTGCTGGACGTCGCAAATGCGATGCGTCTGACCTCGTCTCATCACTCACACATAATGCTATGTGGACGTTGCGCACTGCGCGTCCATGGTAGCGGTTTTATGTTCTTGCCCAACTTGCGTCCGTTTGCCACGTGCGTCGTGCGTGCGCAGTTCGATGCGCACGTACGTCGTGTGTGGGTCTCTACTGATCATGATTCTATGCTACGACGGACGTCAAGGCTAGGGTCAGGCGAATGCAGTATTAACGTGCATTTAGCCGCACTTAATCACGACCGTGCTAGCAGCAAAGGACGTCCAATGCCAGGCAGCATACGAAGAACGGCCTCACGAAAGTCCAGCCGTGCAATGCAAGTGGCAAACGAATGCATTTTTTCCGAGAATGTCAAACCGCTAGTACTGACGTACAGAGTGCGCTGCGGCAGCATAGCGGCATGTGTGTGTGATTAGAAGACGTCAGACGCTGCTAATGTCCGGCCAACATAACATCCAGACGCAAAAAGGGTTTTATTGATGATCCGTACAAAATCACGGACGAAAATGCGCATCGTATGACCGCTATCGCGTATTCCGTGAAAAAATACGTCCATTCGTTCGAACGCACATTTTCACGGACAATGCGAAAAATGCGTTCGTCTGACCCTAGCCTAAACGGTGTGGCAACACGGACGTGATCACTGCGTTCGTCTGACATTAGCCTAAAAGGAACATGCATGTGTAGATTTTTTTTTTTTTAAATTTACAGTTAAAAGACCTTTATACCAATAGACAAACTAGAATAAAAAGTTTTAAAATGTGGGGAAAAAAAGATCTTAAAAAAACTCAGTCAATTCATCTTTTCCGGCAACGCCCCTCAGCTAGGGGTGTTTCTTCAGCTCCCACTTCCTGAATATTCCCCGCCTCCTCCACCCATCAAAGCTTCACATGAACTAGCGCAAGTTGTGCACATGAAACCCTGTGCAGCTCAGGACCTCAGACTGGGGAAACTGAGGAACTGAATATTCGCATCTCTGCAAAGCAAGACACACTCAAGCTTGCTTCCACTCACCCGCTGACTTGCTCACACACAGACTCCCCCACAGACACACTCACTTGCGCTCTTTCATGGTTTACATACCTGTCTCAAACTCCCTCACACAGTCACTCGCTCACTCTTTCTCCTGTCTATTGTCCGTACACGCTCTCATTGCACCTGCTTTATTTTGCCATCTTTCTCCCTTTCCCTTGTCTTGCTGTGTTTCTCTGCTTCTTATTTGCTGTCCCTCTCTGACAGTATTTATTTCTCTCCATCCCTGTCTCGGCAGTAGCTGGGGTTGAAAGAGTTACAGACTGGAATGGCACTCAGCTCCACTCTCAGCTCACAGTGCAGGAGGAAGGTGGAGCGAATCAGTTGCACATGCTCAGTGCAATTTTTATGTATTCCACAGAATACACACCGATTGGTTAGCTCAGTGTACCTCCTGAGGTGGGCGTGGAAACCGCCAAGGAAAAAGGGTAAATCTGAAACA
Source organism: Leptobrachium leishanense (assembly GCA_009667805.1). Classification (NCBI taxonomy): domain Eukaryota; kingdom Metazoa; phylum Chordata; class Amphibia; order Anura; family Megophryidae; genus Leptobrachium; species Leptobrachium leishanense. The sequence goes on along the minus strand of CM019063.1, from coordinate 362,285,818 downwards.
TTTCATATTTACTTGCTTTTTAGGCCTACCGACTCAAAAGGCATAGCATGTTTTAAAGACACTAGCAAAGCATGGATGTCCCTTTAATAAAAATTATAGAAACTTTCTAAACAAACTGAGTGAATATAGTGGACTGGAAATAAATACAGAGGGGAAAAAAAGGATGCCCCCTATATTTTTTTGCAATGCTGAAATCCGTAATACATTTTACTTAATGCAATTAAATATTAATGGTGTTTAGTGAGAATCAGTTGTGGTCCTTTGTGGCTTCTGTAGAAGGGTGTTGGTGCTGGGGGAAGGAGGAGCTGTACTGCTCTGGGCACAGTAAATTAAAGATGGCACTAACCGCCTGTAACACGTTCTGTGTCTCTGTTCTTCTACAGCAATTTCAATGTTACCTGCTCACTCTGGCCTCCCTGGTCTGAAGCAGGTTAAAGCAAACCTAGTTTGTTTCAACAAGCCTTATATGGTCTTGCACTCACCTTTCTGATCTTTCCTGTAGTAAAGTTCCATACTTCAATAAATCCATCAACAGACCCAGTCACCAAATATTGTCCGTCTGGTGAAAAGCGAGCACATTCTACATGCGATTTCTGTCCAAACTAAGAGGAAACCAGAAGAACTGAGTAAATTTTATGTTATATAATGCACGCAAGACTAACACACGGATATAAAAATCATGTATAGAAAAATAAGACGGTTTTATTTCACCGAACATAAACCTATTTTTATTTAACACACAAATGACTAAACTTTTATAGCACACGGAATTTTTAAACACCTTTTTATAAAGACTGTACCTTAATATGTCTACTCAGCTGAGTGGGAAACTTCTCTTCCTCTACATCCTTCACAGCGGCTTTACCTCTAAACAAATCGATTGTCATACCTGGTGGGAGTAGACCCTGATGCTGCTGCCACTTCAATGCCTTATAGAAGGAAAAAAAGATAAATATATTTTAAGACCTGTACTATATACAGAAGAGCAGCAACATTATGCAGATATGCGCAGGGATTTATATTACATTTGTGGCCCATCTCCACACAAGGTGAGAAAATGTATGCCATTATGAAAGTGACATCGTAGTTACACCAGCAGTGAAGGAGAAAAAATAAAAAAATTAATTAAGAGGAGAGTGATGAAGGCAAGAATTAAATACTTTGAATTGGAATCCACAGGTATGATGAATGAAAACGGTACTACGTGCATGTACACATACACATTTACTCATTTCTACTTAAGGGGTTATTCAGTAAGCGGCAAACTTGCCACCAAATTTCCCTGTACGGTGCAATTTCGTGGCAGTTAACCTATTGTGAAAGCTGTCAATTCACCAAATACTGCCGATCTTCAGCGACAGCGAGACTACCCATTACTTCTCTATGGGACAATCTATTCAGAGAATGCCGAACTGCACCGAAGTGTCAGTGAAATGCCCAGAATTTTGGTGATTCAGCTCAACAGGTTTAACCCCATAGTGACTAATGAAGTATTAGGGTACGTCCTACAAAAACAGTTGCTTAATGACCGAGGACGTTCCCAATATGTCCTGTCGTTAGGGGGGGATCTCCCTCCCTACACTCATCTCTCTGGCCGGGGTCCAACAGTGGTCTGACTTCAGGGACGTCAGACCACCGGTTTTATACCCCGGCCGTCGCACTGACTTCATTGCGCCGTGTGCAATGACATCAGTTTCAGGTGCCCCCCAGCAGAGTGCCTGAAAAAAGGACCCCTCTCCCTCACGATCAGGAGTAGTTACAGAAGAATAAGAGGCATCACTGGAAAGGTCACAGTGTGACCAATTTTATTTATTTATTTTTATTTTTGAAAAAAGGCTTTTTGTATTGTGTAACACCGTGTTTCTCAATCGCGATCCTCAAGTACCCCTAACAGGCCAGATTTTAAGGATTTAACCATCAATCACTCTCACCTTACAGTCCTCTCCTCCTGTTTCCAACCCCAACCCTCCCAGATTGTGAGTTCCTACGGGAATAGGGCCCTCATCTCCTCCTGTACTGTTTGTCAAATGTTGTTCAATGTATTGTAACCCTGTCTGTACTGTGCTTATTGTACAGCGCTGCGGAATATGCTGGCGCTTTATAAATAAAGAATAATAATAATAATAATACCTTGGAGAAATACAGACTGAATCCTGCAATCACTGAGCAACAACTCATATCACCTGTGCTGTGCTTCAGATATCTGGAAAACCTGGCCCTTTAGGGTACTCGAGGACCGCGGTTGGGAACCACTGCTGTAACAGACTGTTTTATTAATTTTCTTAGGACCTTTTATATTATTCACACACATTTTCATTGGTTTAAACATCTTTTAGAAGAATGGCAGAGTACCGTTTTTTTTCTGCAGTTCGGCTCCATTGTCCGTGCACTTCGGGAACACCACTGGGGGGGGGGGGGAATAGTAAACTGCAGGGTCGGCGAAATGGTATCACCAAAGCGCGCTGAACGAGAAAGCACTAATTTCTGTGCCTTCTGAATAACCCCGTTATTGACCAGATGCAAATCCCCCAGAAGGAGGAGGCTGAGATTTGTTTTTTTTAATTCCATTGTAATACACTCCCACAGTTAAACATATTAGAGGATCTATAGAAACAAAAAAAAAATTGTATTTAAAGTTACTGCTTGAGCAAATAAATAATCTGCCCTGACCAGAGGTGACCCAGGCAATCAGCATGTTTTCTATATGATCTATAAAAGGATGTGTTTATGGATGTGTAGAAAGCGTAAGGCTAACCTGTAGCTATGTTTTGTGTCCCAAGGGAGGTGGTGACTTAAACCAGTGTTTCTCAAACCTGTCCTCAAGCCAGATTTTGCAGATCCCCATGGAGGAAATGCAGACTGAATCCTGCAATCACTGAGCAGCAAATTTTAGCACCTGCGGTGCTTCAGATATCTGGAAAACCTGACCTGTTAGGGGGTCCTGAGGACAGGTTTGAGAAACACTGACTTAAACAATATGCAATAAACTGTATGAAAACAGCTCTTCAGATGGGCGGTGAGCGAAGCATGGGTATTCCCTACAAGGACTAAATGCTAGAGAAAGAATTATGGCTCCAACTATGTTGGTTAATAGTTGCTTTTATTAGCAACTGAACACAAAGAAAAATAAAAGCAATGAATATAAATTACACAGAATGCTTGGAAAAACAAACATCTGAACTTGCACAACTCACGAGTACTGCGCAACGAATCAAACATTCACAGGAAACGATTATCCCAGCAACTCCCCCATTATTAAACCACAAGTATTACCTGTCCGAGCAGAGCCATGAGACGAGACGGTGGTACCACACTCACTTCACCTGCCAACGCCTGGGCTATTGCTGCTCTCCTTTTTTCTTTGCTGCTGCCATCAGGGTATGCCTATATAGGAAGAACAGTAATCAAAAATGTCCTTTAGACAATCTGCTGTCATTACACAAGACTTTGGATATTATTTAAAGGGAAATATGTAATTCGCAAGCTACGACCACAAAGAATTGCCAGTAAAAAGTGTGTAGTCATAAGTTTTTTGGCTTAACTTGCAGTAGAGTGACTGCAGTGCACGGTTTTTGGCAGATCCATGAAAAGTGGACAGAACAAAAAAAAAAAAAAAAGCATTTTGGGTTTTCTCCGATGAATCTATTAATCAAAAATGTAAAATGAAAATATACACGAGAGCGCTCCCAAAACACACCGCACTGTGGCGAATGACGTGGATGGAAAAAAATATGAATAAAGTCACGTTTTTCTCACACCATACCGGCGTGTGTCATACAACTTGTGTAAGTCTGTAAACCGTACATATAAATGTCTGTTGAAGTACCTCCCGGGCAGGTCCACCAATATGCCGTTTCCTACTTGGAGGGAGGAAATTATTCCGAAACGGTGCACCACCAACTTGAAACTCGAAGGAGGGGGTTCACCTCTCGCCATCTCTTCTCAGAATCTCCAAGGAAAAACAGATAAAACTGGCTGTGCTATTCTGGTTTTCCTTGGAGAGTTCATCGGCTTGGAGATTCTGAGAAGACACAGTGAGAGGTGAACCCCTCCTTCGAGGTTCAAGTTGGTGGCGCACCGTTTCTCCAAGTAGGGAACGGCATATTGGTGGGCACGGCCGGGAGGTACAACAGACATTTCTTTGTACTGTTTACAGACTTACACAAGTTGTATGACACACGCCGGTATGGTGTGAGAAAAACATGCCTTTATTTCAAATTTTTTCCATCCACGTCATTCGACAGAGTGCGGTGTGTTTTGGGAGCGCTGTCCTTTAGGTTTTTGCTTTTTCAATCGGTCGGGTAGTGGGACAAATTTAAGGATTATAGCAGCACCCATTAATTCTTACTGTATCTAGCGCCGTGTTATCCTACTCCTTTTTATATATAAAAAAAAATGTAAAAAAATCGGCCAACAGATTATTTTCATAAATCACTAGTTTCAGCCCTATGGTAATATTTAAAACTAAATGTTTTAGTAGTGAAGGGGGTAATGGATTGTTGACATACTTAAATATATGCACAGACTGCATCTTGCATGGGGGGGGGGTTGTGTAAAGAAATCATTAACTCTTGCTACAAAAAGGACAAACATGCATTCCTTTCTTGAACTCATGCATCAAGGTCATATGTACGTGACATGCATATATAAACTTCACTTCTCACAATGTACTAAACAGTTTGACACTTTGCCTCCTAGATTTTATTAGCAATAAAGAATAGATTTAGTTATACTCCCTGTTGCATTTAAAAAACGTTATATGCACACACAATCTAAAGTTGCTTCTAATTTTACTTAGGAGTACTGCATGGTATGAAACGTGCCAAGTAGGTGTTATTTTTAGAACTCCAATTTTTGGTGTTTGACGGTAGGTGAAGATGTTTGGAAATTTTTTATTTAAATAACAAATGGTTTTATTTAAGCAGCTGCTATGATTTTTGCAGACCAGTGCATTAAAAGTTTACCATATTACTGGTATCTGAGCTTTGACTTGCAGCTGAATACAGGACTTTTTTTTTCCTTTGGAAGTATTTTAGGCTGGCATCAGACGAGCGCACTAGGTGCGCCCGTAGGGACGTGCCTTCTGGCGTCCTTCGCAGCATTGAGACGCTGCGACGGGACCAGCCACACGCTGTTGCGCACGCACAAATTGGGCGTGCAACTACGGCTGTGCTGCAGCCCTCTCCGTCAAAGCGCTAGGACGCGCGTTGACGGAGCTGCAAAGGGCAATCGAGCCTTGCAGCGCTGAGCGCACTAACTGCGCCACAGCGAGGTGGCCAGACAGGCGTCAAGAGGAAGGAACGTCCACTCTAACAGACGTTCCTTCCGCTCTTCAAATTCGCTCATCTGACGCCAGCCTTACCAGGAAGGATACATTGAGATTTCTCTAATTTTCAAGTATGTCCTGGGTGGCGAGTATGTACCGTTAGGTGTCTTGCCCAAGGACACTTACTGGAGAGGTGCTCTTGCCGGGATTCAAACCTGTGTCTCGACAGAGCAATGATGTTACCTTTACTCCACCCAGCTATTTGAAAGCTTGGTGCAAACAAACAATTTACCAGCTCCACAGACTATAATGACTCTGGGAAGTTTACCACACCACTGGTTAGTTAAGATGACACCAACCTTGGAATAGGGCCCAAAGCTGGGCGAGCTGCTTCTGGAAATTATTATTTATTTATTTTTTTAAATTGCGCGTCTGTCCAGCATATTTGACAACCACAGCAGATTGATATCTAACAAAAGCTCTCTTTGAGACACACACACACAATCAACCCCTTCATTACCAGGATCATGTATACACGATCAGCCATAGCAGCCCGACATCGTGTTACATGATAGGGGGCTATGCTATATCATTGCAAATTAAATCTGTTTGTTGCAAATGAATTTTGTTTTCTTTTGGGCTACAGATGGTGCCCCAAAGCTTTGGCCCTATTGACATAATGTCCAAGGTGCTAAAACTGGTTAAAACCAGCTAAGGAATACCCTGACATATTGGGCATTCCCAGCCAACACGAAAACACAAGATGCAGTTAGCTGCAGCTACTCTATTTGGCCAGTAGATGGCGACAACTGCCTGACAGGGAATATTCTCGAATAATTCTTACGGTGTAATTCATTAAAAATAAAAAAATTCAAAAAATCCACTGGTTCGTGAATGGGTTAAAGTTTAGGCATTCTACTGCATGATTGAATTGTAGAAATTATATAATGATAATAAAACATACCTCACGAGGGTCAAAATAGGACCGTGCCAAAAGGTTTTCCAAGTGGATATATCGTTCAGGTTGTGTTTGCTTTAACATGATCATAGGGTCGGTTTGTCTCAACAGTGATCTGGCAGCTCCCAACTCACGAAGTTCAATCAGCTCTAAAACAACCTGAAGAACAAGAAACATATGAGACATATGCAGGAGAAATAACATTGCTTAAAAAAATAAAATAAAAAAACAAAACAATCTTAAGTAGTGGTGTACTGAAATGGAAATCTCCGGCCAAAATCCGATGCTGAAAATCAGACATGGGAACCTGGGCCTGAAGGCCAGGCCAACCCGTGGACACAGCCACCGAAAAATAATGTCCTTATTGTGTTTATGCTTTTAATATCTTACTTGTGCTTTGTTCTGCTCTTGATTATATGCTTCACTGGGTGAATCCATTTTGTGATCTTTTCCGTTGTTAAATCCCCCCCCCCCCTCTCCGGTATCTTTAAATCACTTGCTCCTCACTATGTGGCAATGGCTGTGACGGAAGTCACTTTGGACTTGGGGTGCAAGCCTGAGGTTCTTTATTATTTTCTTGCCCTCTTGGGTGCAGAATGGTTGTGTAATCTGAGTTGTGCATGAATAATGTTCTGTCTACGGTCCATGTGTATCTGCTGCATATTTGAGGAGTTATAAATCTACCTTGTCAGGCAAACACTGTCGCGTTATCTGATTACTGTTACAATGGTCTCTGTCAATTTATGTAAACTTCTACACTGTTATCTAATGTAGTCAGGCATTCTGATGCTAGGCCTGTGATTACATGACGCCATATCGTGTCATGTATGGACATGTCTGGTTCACTTGAGGCTGATATATATATATATATAATAAAAGGTGTTCAGTCTGCCTAACCCTGAAAGACCTCAGATCTACAGACTTGTCTTATTTCTGGGGGATGCTAGCAAGGTTCTCTACCTAATGGGGGCTATTCGGAAAAAAAAGGTGAAACTCCGGAGAATGACTGAAAAAGTGAAAATTATAGGTCAAAATAACCAAACCAGAAGAATTCTCCCATTTACCCAACTTTCCAACCAGCTATTTGGTCTAGATTGTTCTCTTCTGCCAATTCTCCTGAGTTCACCTTTCTCTGAATAACCCTGTATGTTTTATTACTGTGCTGATTCACAGCGGTCACTGCAACTTGCTGTTTGTGAAACCTTGTGAAGAAAACCATCTTTGATGTTCACAGGTCACTCAATAACCGTTCATGCAAATCCAATTAAGACTTGCAAGAATAGTTTGTTAAATTAAGTCAGTCAAGCCATTACGGTTTTAAACATGACGGGCTAGATTCTAAGTCTGGTGTAAACTTACCAGCCCTACAGACCATTATCCAACTCTGGTAGATTTGCTATAAGTTCACACCAGGCTCAGAATCTAGCCCAATAATGTTTCCCTCTGAGCATTCCAATAAATCAGGGGCTGTATTCCAACCCTGGTGTAAATTTAACTGGAGCTGGTGTAAACTTAGCAACTCCCTAGACCAGGGGTCAGCAAACTTGGCTCCCTGATGTTTTGGGAACTACATCTCCCACGATGCTCAGTCACCCATTAGGCTGATTTAACCATATGGGAAATGGAGTTCCCAAAACATCAGGGCTGCCCTAGTCTATAATGGTTTGGAGCTTACACCACGTTTGTCCCCTCCATCAAATACATGCTAAAAAATAATTTTCTGTGAAGATAACCAAGATATCCAGAACTCATTTTCCCTGTGAGTTGCATATGGTGTGAATAGAAGTTTGCATACGGTTTGTGTATACATTTATTGACCAGCTGGGAATAAAAAAAAAAGTGATGCATACATTTAAAGAAACTGCATACCAGTGACGTACATTTGACAGCCAAATCTAGAGATCATTTGACATTATAAGCAGAAAACATGTAAAGAATGTACTGTAATCTGAAGATGGTGCAGAAATCTCACCTGCTCATAGAGGTCAATGAGGGTTTTGTCTGGAAGCTTTAAAGACTGTATGGCTTGCAGGACTGTGTCCCAATGTCCACTGTTAATGTCAGCCACAAAGCTCTCGATACTGTCCACGGTGTTCAGAGACACTGTCGTCTCCTCTTGCAGTGTTGCTAATGTTCGATGCAAACTGTTCTCTTTCAGGTACTGCATGATCAGACGCACAACACTGCACAAAGAAAGCATAGAATTATTATTCCACACAATATTTATGAGATGTACATTTTGCATGAGATGGTGGTGAGCCAATTGTCCCCTCTCCAACCTAGATGACTCTGGGGACAAACAGCCTTCCAAATCAGAGGGGCCCCCTCCCTCTGGACAGCCACCTGACACATCCACCAGCTTTGCACTGGTTTTTGTGAAGGTGAACATACAGTGCCTCTCAATGCTGAAATATTGGGGGCATTAGAAAGGAGTGGAAGCTGGTCCGGATCACCAGAGCAATGTCCTCCGCTGCTTTCTGCAGGAGATGGTGAGCCTGGAAGAGCAGCGACAGGTGAGATTGAAGGGGAATGTTATTGTACGCTATGATAAGGACAGCGAGAAATTGGTGGGAGTCAGGAAAAGATAGTAATTAAACCATCTGGGTTTTCTCTCCACTCTCATTTTTAGCCTAGAGCCAGGGGTCAGACTCTGCCCCCCCCCCCCAGATGTTGCTGAACTTTAACTCCCACAAATCTCTTGTCATCTACTGCATTCAAAGTAGCCAGGGAATTGTAGGCCATCACCTAGGTGGCCAGAGTCTGAAAGCCACGGCTTTGAGTGTTCATTTAACTCGTGCAGTCGTACACAACTCACACTATAATATATATATATACACACACACACACACATACACACCTATCATGCCCAGGTTGTGTCCATTTGACAAGGAACCAGTTCTGTGTGCCAATATCTTCTGCTAACAATTGCATGGGAAAATTTGGAATAATTCCTTATCAAACATTTACCCTCATTCACTTCTCTAGCAAGCATTAGTGACACGTGACCTGACCTACAGAACAGCCCTCTTCACATTGCCAGCACCACCCACAGCGGATGATCACATACACACACAGTATAATGAGATTTTAAAACACAGGAGCCACACAGCCACCTTAAAACTGGTTCCTAAACTTCTGTGTCGTATTATTTGTAAAAGTCTGTAGGAATACATTTGTTTGGCTCGCTGGTTATTTGGCTGGTTCCTCGTTATAGTATACAGTAAACCTAGATATACACATCTATAATTTTAGGATATAGAGCGCTAAAGATCAGTCACAGCAGCATTGCTATTAAAGAATAGATGCAGTGTTTATAGTCGTTTTAACCGCGCAAAAAAGCATTTAAACACATGGAGGCATGATGTGCCATCACCATGCAGTGTGCAGCCTTACTCGGGGCCCATGGTCTCCGGGGGGGGCCTGGAATCATATTTTACACAGAATACCGTCTAGTAATCCCTTCCGCCAACCCGCGCACATTGTAAAATGCAAATACAACGTTGAATACTCACTCCGAAGACTCGATTTCTATCGACATTTTTCCCCTTGCAGTGAGTACAACGTAAAAATCCGGTTTGCACAGGCAAATCGTCACTTCCGCCGCGACGACTTGTTACGTAATTTCCTCTGCACTGCTGGGTTTTTTGTTTTCTTTCCGTCTCAACGCACGGCCTGTAGAGGGAGGCATTAAGTTGTTGAATGTCGTCTTATAAGGCCAGTGTCACAAGATGCCATTTTTAAGGTTGGTGCGTTACAGTTTCGGCTCAGAGAAGTCAACTATAGGGTTATTCAGAGAGGTGAAAACCAGGAGAATGACTGGAGAAGTGAAAATTCTAGGTCAAAATAGTTAACCCCTTAGTGACTGGGTGGTTTTACACAAATCCGTCCTTTAGTGACCGCTGCTGTTTTTACGTTTCTGCGCTGTTCATGTTTAGGTCAAATTTTCCTCTTACTCGTTTATTCAACCCACACATATTATACACCTTTTTTCCCGCCATGAAATATGTTGAAAAAATGGTAAAAAGACACTTTTTCGTAATTTAATCCCCAAAATCTACAACCACCAATAAAGACCCCGGCTAAATAGTTTGTCCCAAGACTAGAAATACCCACTTTTACATGTTTTTGCTTTTTAACCCCTTCACTGCTGAGCCAGTTCACCTATGTGCGCTGCGCTCATTCTGACCATTTTGTGCTAATTATTTTTAGATGACAGCCTAGGTCCTATTTAATTAACCCCCCCCCCCCCCGAAAAAAAACCTTTAAAAAACACAATTTTTTTCTAAACGTTTCTTTAAATTTCTTTTTAGAATTTTATTTTAAACCAAACCTGGTCATGTTTGGTATCATTGGAAAGGCCATGATCATGACCATCTAACTGCCACGGATCGGGAGATAAAGGGATCCAAAGGATCCCCCTATCTCTACATGGCAGCTAGAGGGTTAACTGGCCCACTGACATCCTCACACATATGGTGAGGTCAGTGGGTGGGGGGACCTGGAGGCTTGGCTGACATCCAAGATGTCAGCCCCCCTCCAGGTTCGAATCGCATTTTGGCGCCGATTAGCGCCGAATCCGGCAGCAAAACTGTTAAGACTCTCCCCTTTCCAGCATCTCTCTAGCTTCAATGGTTGGGGAGATAGAGGGCTCCGAAGGAGACCCCCCCATCCCCTCCATTGATTTCAATGGGGGCGCCTGCTGATGACATCACCACGCAGCGTGGTGACGTCATCGAGCTCACCGGCCCATGTAAATCACATGGGCAGACTTCCACCCTGCCAGATCTGCGAGGGATCCAGCGAGGGAGGTAAGTATCGGGCGGGAGGGGGGTTAGGCGCCGCTGACGTACTATGTACGTCTGCGGGTCTAAGGGAGACCTGTGGGCAGGACATCGAAACATAGAAAAATGTTGGCAGATAAGAACCTTTCGGCCCATCTAGTCTGCCCAATTACATGGATACTTTACCTGGATTTATCTTTTATTTAGGATAGCCTTATGCCTATCCCATGCCTGCTTAAATTCAATTACTGTTTTGGCCTCTATAGAAACATGTATACGTACATAGTACGTCAGCGGTCCCTAAGGGGTTAAACCAGAAAAATTCTCCCATTTATCTCCCTTTCCAAATCGGCTATTTTGACCTAGAATTTTCACTTTCATTCTCATTCTCCTGTTTTTCACCTCTCTCTGAATAACCCTGCTAGTGCAAATGAAAACCAGGAGAATGAACAATCTAGACCAAATAGTCGATTTGGAAAGTGAGATAAATGGGAGAATTTTCCTGGTTTGGCTATTTTGACCTAGAATTTTCAATTCTGTCATTCTCCAGGTTTTCACCTCTCTCTGAATAACCCTGTATGACTTGAATGTTAGAATTACAGTACACACACATGTATATAATACTGTATATTCTTATGGGATAAAAACTCTGCTTCACATAAAACTGGGAAACCTTACTAGTTCAGTATAGCAAACCACAGCAGGTGACAAAACGTATTCTGAAAAAAGGTGTGTGTGTGTATATATATATATATATATGTATATATTCACAATGTAGGACGCACTCCAGTACTCAAAAATAAAAAAATCTTTATTAAAGCGTTCACATATTAAACCAACGTTTCGGCTCTTGCTGAGCCTTTATCATTGCTTTATAAAGGCTCAGAAAGAGCCGAAACGTCGGTTTAATATGTGAACGCTTTAATAAAGATTTTTTTATTTTTAAGTAAGTCCTGGAGTGGACATCGTGAACCTAGACACCCACAGCTCAACTGAACCCCTGCATACTTTTGCTGGTAGGCATTATCACCCATCATCCACAGACACCCACAGCTCAACTGAACCCCTGCATACTTTTGCTGGTAGGCATTATCACCCAGTATTCGCAGGCACCCACATTATAACGTTTCCTTGTTTTTTTTTTCTGTTTTTTTATTTATTTTTGTTTTCTCCACCATTTGCTTTGCTAATTAGCATGTGAATCTCCTGCCCTATTGACACAGCCCATCCAGCTTCAGGTGTTGACTTTTTAACTGCCTGATTGCAATCAGCCTGCCCTATATAACAACTATACCAGGCTCCATTTGACATTCACAAGTGACAGTCTTAAGTGGACGCTTAGAGTTGATTCCTGGAGTTGAAGGAACTGCACGGCCCAATTTTACTCCGGGTAAACGCAAGTCTATATCATGCTTTCTCTCACGCTTCTCCTCTTTACTTCTACCTTTCTCCTTAAATGGAACTCCTGCCCCTCTACCACCGACCCCTACACTATCTGCATCTCTCCCTCCCTCCTCTCGTCCCACATGATGGCCTCGCATGAGCTCCTTTGTTTCCTCAGAACATGGTCTCTCTCTAACTCTCGTGCTGCCTCCCACTCCCACAAATCCCATTCCCCCTTCTCTTTCTCACCCTCCTGCTGTTACTCTATTCAGGTGACATATCCCCTAGGCCCCCACACATCCAATACTTCCCTCTCATCCTATCTCCATCGCACATAAATCACCTCCCTGCAAGCCCAGCAACCTCATTCCCATAATCCCTCAGCGCCTGTCCTCTTTCTCCTGCGCCCTCTGGAACGCTCGCTCTGTGTGCAACAAACTCACAGCCGTCCATGACCTCTTCCTTTCAAACTCCTTCAACCTCCTAGCTTTAACTGAACCTGGCTAACTCCCTCTGACACGGCCTCCGTTGCTGCTCTCTCACATGGCGGTCTACACTTGAGCCATACCCCCAGACCGGGTGAGAGAAATTGGTGGCGGGGTCGGGCTCCTGCTCTCTCCCACCTGCACCTACCAGCATCTCCCTCCACCCCCATCCTCTCCTTCTCCTCCTTCGAGACACACTGCATCCGCCTGTTCTCTCCTCTGGCTCTCAGGGTGGCAGTCATCTACCGCCCACCGGGACCAACCTCCCAGTTCTTTGACCACTTTGCTACCTGGCTTTCTCACTTCCTGTCTTCTAATCTTCCATGCCTAATTCTCGGGGACTTCAACATTCCCATTGACGATCCTTCCGCTCCTGCTGCCTCCAAACTTCTTTCACTCACGTCCTCCCTTGGACTCACACAATCCTCCTCCTCCTCCCCACCACCGCGATGGTCACGTTATTGACCTGGTCTTTTCCAACCTCTGCTCCATTTCCGAGTTTCAATGTCGCCCTTTTCCCCATCTCTGACCATTCTCTCTTTCAACCTATCTGGACTTCCTAAACACCCTGCTCCCCCACCCCGCACACACACTCGCAGAAATCTACATGCTGTGGACCCCCATCAATTCTCCAACCTACTTCACCACCTCCCACATACCTCATCCTTCACCTGCCCTGATGCTGCCACTAATCACTACAACACTACGCTTATCTCTGCTCTAGACACTCTTGCTCTCTTCGACTCTGCAAGGCCCCACGCCGCCAGCTTCAGCCTGGCACACCCTCCAAACTCGCTACCTGCAAAGATGCTCCCGCACTGCAGAGTGTGCCTGGAGGAAATCCACACTGAAGCTGATTTTGTTCACTTCAAGTTTATTCTCCGGTCATACACCTCTGCCCTCCACTTGGCCAAACAATCCTTCTTCTCATCTCTTATATCTACGCTGTCCTCCAACCCTAAACGGCTCTGGTCCACCTTCAACACCCTCCTCCACCCACCTGCACCTCCCCCCTCAGCTGCCTTCAGCGCTCAAGACCTGGCAGACTACTTCCTCAGTAAAAACCCTAACTATCAGAAGCAACATCCCAACACAAGATAGTTATCTGCCACCTCCACTCCCACAGGTCCCCTCTGCCACCCTCTGCCGCTTCCTCCCAACCACTGAGGGAGAAGTCAATTCTTATTGTCCTCCTCACATCTCACCACGTGGCCCGCTCCCCATTCCCTCACATCTAATTCCTCCCCTCTCCTCCTCCCTCACCCCTGCTCTCACACACATCTTCAACCTATCTCTCTCCACTGGCTCCTTTCCATCCGCCTTCAAACACGTGCTAGTTACCCCTTTACTAAAGAAACCATCCTAAGACACCAACTCTCCATCCAACTACCGCCCTGTATCCCTGCTTCCCTTCACATCAAAGCTCTTAGAAAAACTAGTCTTCAACCGCCTCTCCCTCTTCCTGTCCTCCAATTCCCTACTTGACCCCCGCAATCTGGCTTCCGTCCGCTACACTCAACTGAAACTGCCCTCACCAAAGTCACCAACGACCTCCTAACTGCTAAAAAACACGGCCACTATTCTATTCTCATCCTGCTTCCTCTCGGCTGCTTTTGACACTGTTGACCACCCCCTCCTTCTACAGACCCTCAACTCTCTGGGTCTCGGTGACACTGCACTTGCTTGGGTTGACCTATTTATCCAACAGGTCCTTCTGTGTGTCCTTTGCTGGTAACTCCTCCTCTTCATTGCCTCTATCTGTTGGTGTACCTCAAGGCTCTGTCCTTGGCCCTCTGCTCTTTTCATCTACACCTCCTCCCTGGGCAAAATCATCAACAGCTTTGGCTTTAATTACCACCTCTACGCTGATGACACTCAGATCTACCTCTCTACCCCTGATCTCTCTCCCCTGTCCTTTCAAAAGTCAGTGACTGTTTATCTGGCATCTCCTCCTGGATGGCCTCCCACCACCTAAAGATCAACATGTCAAAGACTGAGCTCCTACTTATTCCTCCCTCTAATGCCTCCCCACCTCCTGACTTCTCTATCACGGTGGAGGGTATCACCATCTCCCCATCAAACCAAGTTCGCTGTCTTGGAGTTACACTGGACTCTGCTCTTTCCTTCATCCCCACATCAAGTCTCTTTCCTCCTCCTGCCGATACCAACTGCGTAATATTTCCAGAATTCGGCCATTTCTTACCGCTGTCACCACAAAACAACTCATACACGCCCTGGTAATCTCCCGACTCGACTATTGCAATAATCTCTTATCTGGCCTCCCTCTGTCCCGCCTCTCCCCCCTACAATCCATCCTGAACGCCTCCGCCAGGCTAATTCACCTCACCCACCGCTCTGTCTCTGCCGCTACCCTCTGCGAGTCCCTTCACTGGCTCCCCATCCACTGCAGAATTAAGTTCAAAATCCTTATCCTTACCTACAAAACCCTCACTAACTCAGCGCCCCACTACCTGTCCTCACTAATCAACAAATACACCCCAGCGCCCGCTCCTAAGGTCAAACAGTGACCTGCGCCTAGCTTCTCCCCGCATCACCTCTTCCCATGATAGACTGCAGGATTTCTCACACGCGCAGCCCCCACTCTCTGGAACGCTCTCCCTCGTGCTGTCAGACTTTCCCCTAACTTCTCTTCCTTCAAACGCTCCCTGAAAACATTCCTATTTAGGGAAGCCTACCACCCAACTCACTGACGCAACCATCAATCACTCTCACCTTACAGTCCTCTCCTCCTGTTTCCAACCCCAACCCTCCTAGATTGTGAGTTCCTACGGGAATAGGGCCCTCATCTCCTCCTGTACTGTTTGTCAAATGTTGTTCAATGTATTGTAACCCTGTCTGTACTGTGCTTATTGTACAGCGCTGCGGAATATGCTGGCGCTTTATAAATAAATAATATAATAATAATAATAACCTATAGATATTTTGAATTTTTTGCACCAGGCAAGTTTTGAGGTTTTACCTTTTAAACAATAACATTTTGATATTTTTGGAAAAGACCATTTTTAAAACTTTTTTTTTTTTCACAGAAAATGATGAAAGAAGGTGGTCAATAAAATTGGGTTGCCCTTTCTTGGTGTTTTAGTTATATACGTATAATGTGTGAAAACAGACCCAGGATGCAAAAAAGTGAGACGTGTTATTTGCATATCTTACCCAGAGTTCTGTGCTGCATATGGGGAATGTAGCATAGGAGCTGTGATGCAGTTCTTTGAATTGCTGTGATGTGCAAATGGCTTCTGCAATAATAGACCTTATTGGTTATTGCATGGAAACTTTTTATCTAATTTTTTGCCCTCCACCACAACGCAAGCAAGTACTGTATACTAGGGATGCACCGATACCGATACTAGTATCGGTGCCGATACCGGGTACTGCAGGAGTACTTGGTACTCGTGCAGTACCCCCGATATTTTTTTCCGATACCGGAAGCTGGCATTGAGCCGGCTTGCCGGTATCCGAGGGGCTGCGGCGGCTGTCCGAATGCTCTATCGGCATTCAGACAGGCCCTGCAGCTGCTCTCCGCCCTGTGTTTATACTTACCTTCCTTCAGCGACGCCGGGAAAGTCTTCGCGCGCGCTCCTTGGAAGGTCCCCAACCGCGACCACGTGGGACCATGTGATCGCGGCTGGGGTCCTTCCAACGAGCGCACGTGCGGGAACTTTCCCGGCGTCGCTGAAGGAAGGTAAGTATAAACAAAGTGAGGAGAGCAGCTGCAGGGCCTGTCCTAATGCCGATAGAGCATTCAGACAGGCCCTGCAGCTGCTCTCCGCTCATACTTACCTTCCTTCAGCGACGCCGGGAAAGTTTCCGCGCGTGCGCTCGTTTGAAAAAAGGACCAGCCGCGATCACATGGTCCCACGTGGTCGCGGCTGGGGACCTTCCAAGGAGCGCGCGCGCGCGAAGACTTTCCCGGCGTCGCTGAAGGAAGGTAAGTATGAGCGGGGGGTGGGGGGGCGGCGGCATTATCCATGAGCAAGGGGGCATATCCATGAGCAGGGGGGCGGCGGCATTATCCATGAGCAAGGGGGCATATCATGAGCAGGGGGGCATATCCATGAGCAGGGGGGCATATCCATGAGCAGGGGGGCAATTATCCATGAGCTGGGGGGCAATATCCATGAGACCTGGGGGCTTTATAGGAGGTCTGTTCTTATTGGAAAGCGTCACGTGACATAAAATAAAAGTATCGGTGAGTACTTGAACAAAAGTATCTGTACTCGTACTCGGTCTTAAAAAGGTGGTATCGGTGCATCCCTACTGTATACAGTGTTTTTTTCAGCGGTACTCACTGGTTCAGAGTAACAGCACCTACCAGCAGGAAATGTCTCACGGGCTTAGTGGGAGAAATCCTGGCAGCTAGTAACATGCAGGGCTGCTGGGGTAGGGTGACCATTTGTCCCCGATTTCCAGGACAGTCCTTGGATTGCGCAATGTTTTTTGCAAAGCACCACCAATGCAAATCGCAGATAGCAAATCGCAAAAAAAGAGTCATGTACCAGCGACATGCTACCGCGACGCGCGGCAAGATGTGAACAGCTCCATTGGAGAAGCTACACAGCGCGACGTCGTGGCAAAATCCGCGCGATAAATCGCACAGTGTGAATGGGGCCTTAATGTTATTGCTATGGATTCTGTGATACGCTCACACACACACCACACATTACTGGGAGTTTTATTGCTGTGGATTCTGTGATACAGCAATGTGTGGTGTGTGTGAGCTTATCACAGAATCCACAGCAATAAAACTCACAGCAATGTGTGGTTTGTGTGAGCGTGAGTTTTATTGCTGTGGATTCTGTGATACACTCTACAGTGAGTTTTTATGGCTGTGGACATTGCAATGTGCAGTGTATATGTGAATGTATGGCTTTGTGTGTAAATGCATGTATTTATCTTTAAACAGGCTGCTGTGTCTAAAATTCTGCACCTGTGTCCTTGTCGCAGTCCGGCATTGCCCCGTTGCCCTTCATTCAAAAGTCTGGTATTGATCCTAAAATCGCCACATTAATCTTCTGCCTGCACTCCACAAACAAAGAATGACAGCGGGCATCTTGGCAGCACCGTGAGCTAAGCCCCTGGGTGCACTTAATATGAAAGAGGTAAATTATGATTGAACAGGTGAATAACTGGAATTCTACTTTTAGAAGTGTTCCGAATTTGTAAAATTGCCTCTGTTCTTAAAGGGTTAATAAAGGAGTATTTATTAGGACACCAAAAATAGTCATAATAATCACAGTTTTTCCCTGGGCATGAGAGTACCCCCTAGGGTTCCCACCCGTCCGGTTTTGGAGACATGTGTCCGGGTTTGACAACCCGTGCCACCCGGACACATGACTCCGAGGTACCAGGCCGGCACGAAGTCTCCCTGCATACTTACACGTCATTCGTTCCCCCGGCGACGCGGTCCTCTCCTTCAAGACGTAGGGCTGCACGCTCCGCCCACTCTGCCAATGACTGACAGCGTGGGAGTGGTGTGGTGGGTCCGTCGGTGACGGCTCTTCCTCCCCGTCTCCTCCCATGTGCCACTGTCAGTCAGAAGGCGCAAAGGCTCACGTGAGGAAGATATCCACGTGCTTGCGGCCGTGTTCCTGCTCCCGACTCCAGAGCAGACGTGTCAAGTCACTCTGTCTCCACTCCGTCTCCGAGACACTTTTGATGCTGCGCTCAGTTTCAACTTAAGAATCCCCTGCCCTCTCCCTTATATTATACCCTTGTCTTGTGCCATAAAAATGCTAGTCTGTACCATTCATAATACCAGTGTCAGCCATAATACCAGTGTGCCAGTGCCAGCCATAATACCAGTTTCAGCCATAATACCAGTGTGCCAGCCATACCAGTGTGCCAGCCATAATACCAGTGTGCCAGTGCCAGCCATAGTGCCAGCACCAGCCATACCAGTGCCAGCCATAATACCAGTTTGCCAGTACCAGCCATAATTCCAGTTCCAGTCATAATACCAGTGTGCCAGTGCCAGCCATAATGCCAGTACCAGCCATAATTTTGAGAAAGGATTTTACCAGGAAGGATAATGCCAGTGCCAGCCATACCAGTACCAGCCATAATACAAGTTCCAGCCATAATGCCAGTACCAGCCATACCAATGTGCCAGTTCCAGCCATAATGCCAGTTCCAGCCATAATGCCAGTGCCAGCCATAATACCAGTGCCAGCCATAATACCAGTGTGCCAGCCATAATACCAGTACCAGCTATAATGCCAGTACCAGCCATAATACCAGTTCCAGCCATACCGGTGCCAGCCATAATACCAGTACCAGCCATAATACCAGTTCCAGCCATACCGGTGCCAGCCATAATACCAGTTCCAGCCATAATACCAGTGCCAGCCATAATGCCAGTACCAGCCATACCAGTGTGTCAGTGCCAGCCATAATGCCAGTACCAGCCATCGTGTCAGCCATAATACCACTGTGCCAGCGCCAGCCATAATACCTGTACCAGCCATAATGCGAGTGCCAGACATAATACCAGTGTGCCAGCCATATTACCAGTGAGCCAGTGCCAGACATAATACCAATGTGACATGCATAATACCACGTGCCCTAATATATACGCATAATGTAAATATACAGTCAGGTCCAGAAATATTGGGACATCGACACAATTCTAACATCTTTGGTTCTATACACAACCACAATGGAGTTGGAATGAAACAAACACAATGTGCTTTAACTGCAGACTGTCAGCTTTAATTTGAGGGTATGTACATCCAACTCAGGTGATCGGTGTAGGATTTACAGCAGTTTGCAGATGTGCCTCCCACTTGTTAAGGGACCAAAGGTAATGGGACAATTGGCTTCTCAGCTGTTCCATAGCCAGGTGTGTGATATTCCCTCATTACCCCAGAGTTAATTTCAAGTGTGCTATTTGCATTTGGAATCTGTTGCTGTCAACTCTCAAGATGAGATCCAAAGAGCTGTCACTATCAGTGAAGCTGAAGTGGAATCAGGCTGGAAGATGGTCGCCATTATGAGCCAGGCGGCCATCTTGTTCAGAATAATGGTTCACTTGAAAATAACTAGGTAGATTTCAGTAGAAACTAGAATGAAGGTTACATAGAATTTTAGGAATGTGTTAGATTAACAGAGAAGCAATTAAAATGGAGGAAGATCCGGGCCGCTCTTGGCACGGAGAGACAGGATGACGAATGGATACATCAAGGTCACAAAGGCCTGCAGAGAGACAAAGAGAGCGTAGAAACCAGACCATGCCTTATCTGTGACAAATAAACATAGCCTCTAGGGAGGTGGGCACGGCCCGGATTGAGTGCCGCAGCAAATCACGAACTGTCAGACTAACATGGAGTTTGCCAATTTACGGCCAATGTATGGAATGCCTTTGTTATTAACCAAGGGAGGTACTAACCCACGTGGGGTAGGATAAGTGTCACCGGGAGGTGGGCTAATTGGGATGTACCTAATTATGTATTCGGGGTATAAAACCCCTCGTCGGGGTGAGATCGGGGCTCACTCTTTGCGATTTAATCCTGTGTGAGCATTGTGTGACGTCACAAATAAAGTTTGCCTTTCCTGAAGAGACTCGTGTTCAGACAATCCTTGCTCGTGTCCGGTCCGGCTTCGTCCCGCGTGAACCTAGCAGATTCCGGTAACAAAGCAAGCCATCATTAGGCTGAAGAAACAAAACAAACCCATCAGAGAGATAGCACAAACATTAGGCGTGGCCAAAACAACTGTTTGGAACATTCTCAAAAAGAAGGAATGCACCGGTGAGCTCAGCAACACCAAAAGACCCGGGAGACCACGGAAAAGAACTGTGGTGGATGACTGAAGAATTCTTTCCCTGGTGAAGAAAACACCCTTCACAACAGTTGGCCAGATCAAGAACACTCTCCAGGAGGTAGGTGTATGTGTGTCAAAGTCAACAATCCAGAGTGAATACAGAGGGTTCACCACAAGATGTAAACCATTAGTGAGCCTCAAAAACAGGAAGGCCAGATTAGAGTTTGCCAAACAACACCTAACAAAGCCTTCACAGTTCTGGAACAAGATCCTATGGACAGATGAGACCAAGATCAACTTGTACCAGAGTGATGGGAAGAGAAGAGTATGGAGAAGGAAAGGAACTGCTCATGATCCTAAGCATACCACCTCATCAGTGAAGCACGGTGGTGGTAGTGTCATGGCATGGGCATGCATGGCTGCCAATGGAACTGGTTCTCTTGTATTTATTGATGATGTTGTAGTGTTCTGGATAATACGAGACATCTTGGGTTTTCATTAATAGGTTTATTAGCAACTAAGGATACAGGTTTCCTATAACAGCAACTGTGTCACGGTGGCCCAGGGGATGGGGCGCCTGGCAGCAGCTTCCTCGCTGCTCGCTGGCCAGGCGCCGAATGTAAGCGCTTCCGGGCCCGCTCACGTGGGACGCCGAGGGGCGGGGCCTGGCGCTGTGACGCGGACCCGCCGGGTTTAAAACCCAGTCTCTCCCATACACTGGTGCCCTGACGTGGTATTCACCTCCCGCAGAGCTCTTGTGATTTTTGGCTATCTCCTGTGTATGATCCTTGGCATTGGCAAACGAATCATCTTGTGTATAACCCTTGCATTGGCAAACGAACCCTCTGTGTATAACCCTTGGCATTGGCAAACGAACCCTCCTGTGTATGACCCTTGGCATTGGCAAACGAACCCTCCTGTGTATGACCCTTGGCATTGGCAAACGAACCCTCCTGTGTATGACTCCTGGTATTGGCAAACGAACCCTCCTGTGTATGACTCCTGGTATTGGCAACGAACCCTCCTGTGTATGACCTTGGCATTGGCAAACGAACCCTCCTGTGTATGACTCCTGGTATTGGCAAACGAACCCTCCTGTGTATGACTCCTGGTATTGGCAAACGAACCCTCCTGTGTATGACTCCTGGTATTGGCAAACGAACCCTCCTGTGTATGACCCTGGTATTGGCATTTACTCTGCTCTAGGTTCTGCCCTTAACGTTGGTACTGAGGTCAGTCTATGTGGCATCCTAAGCACGCATCAGATTACCTCTGCTATTACTAAAGTCCTAGGGAGGACTTGTGATCTGTTCTGTACCCCTGTCTGGTATGTCCCTTTCTTTATCTGTTACCTGCTTCATTGTCTACATAGCTTTGCCGACCATTCAAGGATCGGAAGAGTAGAAAGGGAGCTACAGAAAGAGATATATATCTTGGTAGTCAGAAAGATTCGTGACGATACTCTATTCCTTATCTCTGTCTGGTGTTACCCCTTGTCTATCTATTGTCTGGTTAATTGTCTCGCCGACCATTCAAGGATCGGAAGGGTAGAGAGCGGTCTGCGTAAAGGGACCACACTTTTGGTAATCAGGGGGATCCGTGACAAACTGGCTGCATCACTAGTCAGCCTCAACTGGCAGACAACATGGATGACCAACTGTCAACAGCCAACCGCCAAAAGAAACACCCACTTCCCCCCATTGGCAGCCAGCACAACTACACCACAGATGTGACTGCTGACAAAAGCAGCAGGATGAATTCTGAAGTGTTTCGGGCAATATTATCTGCTCACATTCAGCCAAATGCTGCAGAACTCATTGGACGGCGCTTCACAGTGCAGATGGACAATGACCCAAAGCATACTGCAAAAGCAACCAAAGAGTTTTTGAAGGGACAGAAGTGGAATGTTATGCAATGGCCAAGTCAATCACCTGACCTGAATCCCATTGAGCATGCATTTCACTTGCTGAAGACAAAACTGAAGAGAAAATGCCCCGAGAACAAGCAGGAACTGAAGACCGTTGCAGTAGAG
This sequence comes from Leptobrachium leishanense, assembly GCA_009667805.1. NCBI lineage: Eukaryota > Metazoa > Chordata > Amphibia > Anura > Megophryidae > Leptobrachium > Leptobrachium leishanense. The sequence continues at coordinate 362,263,134 of CM019063.1, read as the reverse complement.
GCCTGACAGAGCATCACCAGGGATGAAACCCAGCGTCTGGTGATGTCTATGCGTTCCAGACTTCAGGCTGTGATTGACTGCAAAGGATTTGCAACCAAGTATTAAGAAGGGAAAGTTTGATTTGTGATTATTATTCTGTCCCATAACAAGTGGGAGGCACATCTGCAAACTGCTGTAAGTCCTACACCGTTCACCTGAGTTGGATGTACATACCCTCAAATTAAAGCCGACAGACTACAGTTAAAGCACATTGTGTTTGTTTCATTCCAACTCCATTGTGGTGGTGTCTAGAGCCAAAGATGTTAGAATTGTGTCGATGTCCCAATATTTTTGGACCTGACTGTACACACAGGGCCCTATTACATTCTTCATGCAATTTCGCCCACGCAGCACTTTTTTTTTGCGCACAGCATAATGCGCTATCGCACGAAAATTAATGGTGGTATTACAATCTGCATTTTGTCATCCGTCAAAAAATAACGTTCGTAAAACCGAAGAGCAAAATTGCGCACAGAAATCAGTGAGCGCAATGTAATTTTTGACGCGGGTCCGTCATTTTTTGACGCTAGTCCATAATTTTTTGCCACGAGTCAAAAACCCTGTGATCCCCCCTTACATGTAATATACCCTGTGATCCCCCGTTACGTGTAATATACCCTGTGATCCCCTTTTACATGTAACATACCCCTTTGCGCCTATTAAGTGAGGGTTGCACACCTTGTTCTTCGCCTGCTGTCTGTGATGTTTGAGGGGGCTTTGCAGGATGATATGTGTCAGAGTAAAGTTGCCCCAGCATGGAGGGTATTAACTGCGATCCACTTGGTGATTTGCCCCGAGGTGAGAGTCAGCCTGGCAGGGGGAGCAGCTGTGATACAGACAGGCAGAAGCGCAGCTGCTTCTGCAGGCGCCGCTCTGCAGCCTCCCCTATATATACACCTCCCCATTATGGAAATGGCTGTGATGTAACGGAGGGCTCAGTCTTCCTTTAGGATAAAATAAAAAACATGTGTTTCCGTCTTTTTAATGTCAGAAATTTTTATTTTAATTTGACTTCAATGCGTCCGACTCCTTATTGATAACACCCTCCCGGTGAAGCCGGCGCTTTCAGGGTTAATAACATCTGATGAAAAAATGTATGAATGTGTGCGGGGGAGCTGGCGCTGATACTGCAACCTCCTAACGATTCCACCCATGAAGGGTTACTATATCCTGAAAGCCTGTCAGACGAGGACGCCATGGAACTAGATGTGTGGATTTCTCCTAATTATTTTTACGAGTCCCAGAATGCGTCTTCTATGGTGTGTGTATATACAATTGTTGTGACTATTTTGCACCGGGCATTCCATTGATTTGCATTCTTTCTGGAAGATTTACGCTAGATTGTGGAAGACATATCTATTATGGAACATTCAATCCAGCAAATGAGATTTTGTGATATACTGTACCTACACTGTGTCTGGGAATACAAACAGCAATGAAGGGTGTGAAGGATGAGTGGGTTACTATATGTGGCTCTGATGCTATACGCAGGATATTAAAGGTTTTGTGATCACCATTACTACGTGTCCAGTTTGATTAACCCCTTAGTGACCGGGCGGTTTTATACAAATCCGTCTTTTAGTGACCGCTGCTGTTTTTACGTTTCTGTGCTGTTAGTGCTTAGGTCAAATTTTCCTCTTACTCGTTTATTCAACCCACACATATTATACACAGTTTTTCCCGCCATTAAATGGACTTTCTAGAAATACCATTATTTCCATCATATCGAATAATTCACTATAAAAAAAATATGAAATATGAGGAAAAAATGGTAAAAACACACTTTTTCGTAAATTAATCCCCAAAATCTACAACCACCCAAAAAGACCCCGGCTAAATAGGTTCAAAATTTTGTCCCGAGACTAGAAATACCCAATTTTTACATGCGTTTGCTTTTTAACCCCTTCACTGCTGAGCCTGTTCACCTATGTGCGCTGCGCTCATTCTGACCATTTTGTGCTAATTATTTTTAGATGACAGCCTAGGTCCTATTTAATTAAACCCCCCTCAGACAAAAAAAACGTTAAAAAAAAACATTTTTTTATTTTATTAAATTTTTTTTTTAAATTTTTTTTATTTATTTTTTTAAACCAAACCTGGCCATGTTTGGTATCATTTGAAAGGCCATAATCAGGCCATGGATCGGGAGATAAAGGGATCCTTAGGATCCCCTTATCTCTACATGGCAGCTAGATGGTTAACTGGCCCACTGACATCCTCACACATATGGTGAGGTTGTCAGTGGGTGGGGGGGACCTGGAGGCTTGGCTGACATCCAAGAAGTCAGCCCCCCTCCAGGTTCGAATCGCATTTTGGCGCCAATTGGTGCCGAAACGTGATCCGGCGGCGAAACAGTTAATGCTCTCTCAGTTAAACAGTTAAAGACTCTCCCCTTTTCAGCGGTGTAAAAAGCATCTCCCTAGCTGCAATGGTTGGGGAGATAGAGGGCTCCGAAGGAGCCCCTCCTCCCCTCCATTGCTTTGTATGGGGACGCCTGCTGATGACGTCACCACGCAGCGTGGCGACGTCATCAGCCTCGCCTGCTCATGTAAATCACATAGGCAGGCTTCCTCCCTGCCAGATCGCCGAGGGATCCAGCGAGGGAGGGGAGTATCGGGCGGGAGGGGGATTAGGCGCCGTTGACGTACCCTGTACGTCCGTGGGTCTAAGGGAGACCCGAGGACAGGACGTACAGGGTACGTCAGCGGCCCTTAAGGGGTTAAATTGTAAAAAAAATGATACCGGGGTTAATGAATGAGTGAAGAGCGAGACCGTGGCGCAGGTACTGACGGAGATCGGGTCATATCTGATACTCAGCAGCTTTTTTTGTGTCTCTCTGACAACAAGTGAACGTCTGGCAACAGGGACGCTGGCGGCTGGAACAACGACACTGGGGATCAAAAAACCTCACACAAAAAAAACCTTCTGGGGATGAGTCCGTCATTTTTTTTACGCAAGTCCGTCATTTTTTTACGCGAGTCTGTCATTTTTGTGCAGACTGCGCACAACAGAAGTACGTTTTGACAAAAGACCAGGTAATTTTTGACGGATCTAGTAAAAAAAACGTGCACAATGACGTTCTCTGTTGTGAATCCGCAGTTTGGTACGGTCAGGTTGTTACAATTTGCCATTACCACCAGCTTTTCAAAGACGTTAAAATTATGCGCGCAAACGTTGTCCATTAAAGTTTGCGCTAAGATTGTAATACCATCCACGCACCAGCGCACAAACGCATTTGCGCTCACAATGTTAAGTATAAGACGCGCACAGTTCATCACGCTCGCGCATGTCCATCCGCGTTAAACGTTAACGTGCATTTTTTGCGCAAACGTTGTAATACGATGTTCTGCGCAAAGGGTTTTGCCCCTTGCGTCAATGCGTTTTTGCGCACGCGCACCTTTTTTTGCATGCACAATTTTTGCGCAAAGAATGTAATCGGGCCCACAATGTATACACTACAAAAATGGCCGCCCGAACCCAACACTACAGTGTTCGGGTTTGGCTTGAAGAAAAGGTGGCAACCCTAGTACCCCCACCTATTTTTCCAGAAAAAAAAGCACTGAATATATATATATACAGTATATACTTACAACGGTTGTGGTGGTGGACAAAAAGTGAAATAAAAAGCCTCCACGCTATAATGGTTATTTTTATTGACCAGTTGCATAGACCTGATCTCTGCTAAAAAAAAGCCATACAGGGTTATTCAAAGAGAATCGAAAAGTCACTGCAGGTTCGGTGACTTTTCGTTCTCTTCAATTCGGTGTGATTTGGTGATGGTGTATTCGGCAAGCACCACAGGGCTGTCGTAGTGCAGAGAAAAGCCGCCGCAAACCCGCCGAACACTCACCGCAAAACCCAGCGAACGCACACCGAAACCCACAAAAACATCTGGATTAACCCCAGCCGAACACACCGGAGAAACCCGAGCAGCCGCCAGAAAAACCCGACACCGCAGACGAATGGAGTGAAAAAAACCAAAACCGTACGCTTGAATGTTTGAAAAGTGAAACGCTGTGTGCAAAGAAACTGCATAACGAATATGTCTGAAATTTACATATAAGATCCAATGAAAGATAATAAAAAGGGCTTTTAAAAAAGAAAGAAAAACCAATTATAAAATAATAAACGGAAAAAAATTTGCAAACAAATCCTGAAAAATGCCTAAAAGATCCTAAAAAATCTATAAATAAAGAGACTTTATACTTCAGAATATTATAATCAACGGTTTATTACATACTGAATTAAAACGGGAATATTTTTTTATTTTGTGATAAAGGTCACAGCCCGAAAACCTTTTCTCATAAAACACATATAGAACAAAAGTGAGGGGGGTGTCTCAGAAGAGCAAAAGAAAAAGTCTCAAGTCAGAAAAACGGGGGGGGGGGGGGGCTTGAGAAAAACTCAGTAAAAGTGTCTCTGGTGGGCAAAAGATAAAATAAAATACAGCCTCGCAGTGAGAGAAGGGCAGCAAGCTCAGCGTGGGGGGGGGGGGTCATCTCGTTAAACAGAATGTGGCAGGCCAGGTATCAAAAAATTGGTGTGTAAGCCGATCCATCCGATGTCCAGCTAAGAGACATCAGCCAGTGTCTCTAAACGGCAGCGTCCGGATCCCAAGCATAGCGTCACTCCAGGTAGCTCCTGCCCCGACACAAGCCAAACCTGCCCCGACACAAGCCAAACCGATTGGAGGCGACGATGCCCCCTATTGATGGGCAGCTCGCTACTGCCAAGAGACTTCACTGCTACATGCTCTGCGGGGGGACAAGCGCAGGGCTGCTCCGCAATCTCCCTCTCAGCAGCACACTCGACGGCGCCCAGAGGCTCTCCCTGGGGCAGCCTCCACTGCCCTGCAGCGTTGCAGTATAGCCACCACCCGGCATAAGGTGCCCCGTGTAATCGGGCTTGATTCCTCTTCCTCCCCCAGGAGCTCCAGACAAGCGTCCAGGCCCGAAATCACATCCATTCTCGTCTCAGTGGGGGGAGGGGGAACGCCATGCCACAGGGCCTCAGTCGCTTCCACCACCGTGCCGACATCTGGAGCAGCCGAGAGATGGGGGCCCTCCATCTCTGCGGCACGCATCAGTCGCCTGCCCGGCAGTAGTCTCTTCAGGGAAGCAAGGGGGCCGCGAGGCAGTGACCCGTCACGGCTGCGAAGTAGGCCTCAAAATGGCCACCGGCCGTGTGCTGCAGCATATTCTCAGGCAGCCCAAACTCACTTCCCGGCTCCGGAGGGGGGGGGCAACACAGGTTCCGGAGGTCACCCACCTGATGACCAGCCGGTCTAGGAGCTCAAAGAAGGGCAAATAACGAGCAGGGTCGCACAAAAAAACCCTCACAGCAATGTCACAGACAGAGCTCCAGCCAAACGTGTCCCCTTCACAGCCGGCCATGCCCCTCTTCAATTATAAGCTCACGGGAGCAGGTTCCTCTTTTCCCCTCTTAGATTGTAAGCTCACGGGAACAGGTACTTCTTTTTTTTTCGATTGTAAGCTCACGGGAGCAGACTCACCTTTCCCCTCTTAGATTGTAAGCTCATGGGAACAGGATTGGATTCCTTAGATTGTAAACTCATGGGAACGGGCCCCTCTCAGGCCCCTATTACATTCTTCGAGCAAATCCGTCTGCGCAGCACAATTTTTTTTGCACGCAGCGTTAAGCGTTATCGCGTGAAAATTAACGGTGGTATTACGATCCGAAGGAATTTTCTCATCCGTCCAAAAATAACGAAGAGTAATACGCGCGCAGTAATGTAGCGCACGTAAATCAGTTTGCGGATTGGTTTTTTCGCGGGATTCAGCTAATCAGAATTAAGAACCTTAGGGGGGCGTGGCTTGGCTGCAGCCCGCGATGGCTGCCTAATCTCTGTGCTCCACACTGACCAGCACCATTCAGCTCCAGCCAGGCACATTAGCAGCTCTGATGGGGAAGAATAATAGGACCCCCACTCCTAAGAAGACCCAGGAGGGTCTCCGATGTTCCGGCGCCTCGGACTTGCGCTCCTTCCTCCTTCCTGCGGAGACACTTCCGGAGGCCGCAAATAAGCCAGGGCTTGTAGTGGGACCGCTGGCGGCCGCAGCCGGGGACATGCCCGTGGCCGGGGATACGCTCGCGGACTCACTCGCGTACCCGCGGACGGACCCGCTCGTTGACCCGTCGGAGATCCTGGTGCCGACGTGCGCTAAATCGCCGCCGAGATCCCCAGCCAGGGAGCTGGCAGAGGACCCTGCATTGTGGGGGGAGTTGCTGAGGGCTCTCCCCACACGGGCTGATATGAAGTCACTTCAAAACTCCATCATGACGGAGCTCCATCTTCTACAGACGGATGTCCAAGGCCTCCATGAAAGGGTGACTTTAGTGGAAGCGGAATGTGACATGATCAGACAGGCCCAAGCCACCACATCTGAAACGTTGGACCTGCGCTCGGCCCAGATGAGAAGCATGGCGCAGCACATTATGGATCTGGATAACAGAGGCCGTCGGAACAATCTTAGGCTCAGGGGCCTGCCCGAATCAGAGACATCTCCAACAGACCTCAGGTCAGCTTTAACTATGATTTTTAATTCGGTTTTGGAACGTCCTGTGGACTTACAAATTGATTTTGTGCGTGCTCATAGAGCCCTCCGACCGAGAGGTCCCACGGGGGCCCCCCCACGAGATGTTATTTGCTGCCTTACTGATTTTGGCCTGAAGCAGGATATTCTACGCCATTCGCGGGACTCTACCCAGATTTCTTATGAAGGGACACCATTACAACTTTTTCCTGATTTTGTCTCCGGCGACTGGCCTATCGACGTGCCTTAAAGCCCCTTACCAGTCAATTGATGGCTCAAAAGATCTGATATAGATGGAACATTCCTATTGGCTTGGATGTGACGACCCCCACGGGTCAGTATCTGGTGGCCACGGAAGCGGACATGCCTCAGCTTTTAGAAGAACTACAACTCCCGCCTATTCAATTGCATTGGCCAGACCCGTTGGCTCTCTACTCCTCGCCCCGTGGACGTCCACCTTTACCTGGACTCCCTCAGAGACCCCCGAGGGCTGGTGCTCAGGCTTTGAGGAGGTCCGGAGCGGTTGGCTGATTTGCTCTGATATTTTTTCACACATAAGACACGTGCTGCCTCTCCTCCGCTTTTCCAGCTTGTTGGAAGTAACGACCTAGATGCTACCCCCCCCTTTTTTTCTTTTTTCTTATGGACTTCTCTGCATTGCCGAAGGGGAATTACGACCGCGGGCCCCTGAGCCCCTTTTTTGGCTATGGGTCGGAGGTACATTTCCTGGTTGGTTTGACACACAAGCCAGATTTTGCCCTCTTTTTTTTCTCTCACTTGTTTTGTTAGAGGTTGATCTTTGAACTGTTGCTATTGAGTTTGCCGGACCTTTTTGACGAACTTCCCCTAGGAGTGTCTTAGCACCCACCGCGTGTGCCACCATAACCTGCAATTTAATGAATGGTACGGAGACTCCTCAAGTTACGGTCTTAATGTTTTGTTCAAGTTAATTGGGTCGGTGCATTGCCACACATTGGTAATCACTATGTTGTATTTTTGCTAGACAGTATCATTGCGGTACTGTCTAGCCTGCTTAATTGTCACTCGGTCTGGTTGCTGAGTCACGACCCCCTTTCTTTTCAAGGTAAAGTGTTCTCCCTTTTTTCCCTTGCTCCCCTCAGGTGAGCACTATCCTCGTCTGCGGCAGTAGCCCCAGCGAGCAGATAGTAGCTTCCCCTACACTTGTACCTCCTGCCTGTAAATAGTTGTTGACTCTTCCCCCCTTCCCGTGTGTGGTTGTACACTCCCTGACTCTCCAAATCCTTTGCCTCTGGTAACCCCCCTCCCACATTCCCTTCCCCCCTTTTTTTTGTTCTCTCTCTCCCACAGCTCCTCATTAGGCGCTTAAATGGGCATCTCTGGTGTTATTCTCTATCAATGCCAAGGGCGTGAATATCCCAGAAAAATGTTCCACTGCTTTAAATGATTTCCGTAAACACAGGGCCTCGGTAGTATTTGTGCAGGAGACCCACTTCCGCAGTGGGGCCAGAACCCGATTTACTAACTCCTATTATCCGATCGGAATGTTTAGTGACACCCCAAACTCTAAATCAAAAGGGACGGCTATCCTTTTTCATAAGTCTATCCCCTTTCAGGAAACCGCCACACTGACAGATGAGGGTGGTAGATTTGTGTTCACGAAGGGACAGATTGCGGGCCAGATGTTTACTTTTGCCAATGTTTATGTTCCTAATTGTCAGGATCGTGAGGATGGCACCTGGGTGGCACCTGGATGGCAGGGGTATGAGCCCAGGATGCAGTGTCCTGCACTGAATAGCAGGTGGGAAGGGGTATGGAGGATGATATGGAAATAAACTGACCGGATGATTCTCAGAAGGATGATGGTGGAGTTGCAGGAAACATAAATAATAAACAGGAACAGATTGGTACAGCAGAGCAGCGAGTTAGTAGCACCTCACTCTCTCAGCACAAGAGCTGTAATGAACCAGCAATGTTAATTGTGGGGCAGAGCCCTTTATTTTGTGTGTCACGTGTGTTGGTTGTGAGTTAACTGTTGCATTGCTGGATGCTGATAGTGAATGCTGGTTACAGGGCAGGAACAGTACAAAGAAGTGTACCACCAGGGGGGGTTTCAGGATGGCTACAGCCAGGGATCCTGACACTAATAAGGCTCAACATCGGTTTATGTCCAAATTGTTAGGGAAACTACAAGCTTTTTCAGAAGGTACACTAGTTTTGGGGGGCCACTTTAATGTCCCCCTCCACCCATCGATTGACACGTCCACTGGACGCTCCTCTCTTCCACCTCACGTTCTCCGCTCTATCTCACACTCATTGCAATCTTTCCACCTGGTGGACTGTTGGAGGGCTTTACACCCCACTGACAGGGACTTCTCTTTCTACGCACACACTACCGCCTCATACTCCCGTATTGACTATATCTTCCTTCCATATTATCAGCTACACCTCCTCCTCTCCGCGACTATCGGACATAACCTGGTCCGACCATGCCCCAGTTATTATCACTTTTCTGTCTCCTACTTTTCGTCCAAAGACTCCGAACTGGCGCCTGAATGATGTTCATTTGGCAGACCCAACGCTTCTGACAGAAGGTAGATCGATTTTGGAACGCTTTTTTGAGGAAAATGCTGACCGGGAAACACCACCAGCAACGGTTTGGGAGGCTCATAAATGCGTAATGAGAGGCCACTTTATCAGCGTAGGCTCGGCTCTTAAAAAGCGCAGGGAGGCTGAGATTTTGGATCTTCTCGCTCAAATTGACACTCTAGAGCTTCAACACAAACGCACAGGGGAGGTTACTCTTCTCTCTTCCCTGACAGAATTACGACGTTCCCTGGCTGATATAATGCACACTAGACACCACAGGGCTCTGCTTCGCTCCCAGGTGTTTTTTCACGTTCACGGTAACAAAAGCGGGCGCCTCCTGGCCAGACAACTGGCTAAGAGACGGGCTTCCACCTACATCCCTAGTATTAGGAATAAGAAGGGGGATGTGCAACACCTTCCCCATCAAATCATGCAGTCCATTACGGACTACTTTAAGTCCCTATATTCTGTCCCTGGCTCACCATCAGAGACCGAGCGCGCTCAACTACGCCTTGACATTGACCGTTACCTCACCCGCTTCCTGAAGCGGAAGGTATCCTCAGCTGCTGCGGAGCTCCTGGATGAGCCCCTCACTGCGGAGGAACTGAAACTCACAATTAAATCTACCGAGTCGTGTAAATGCCCGGGTCCCAATGGATTCCCAACCTGTTACTATAAGCAATTTGTTGATATCCTTTCCCCCCACTTCCTTCGAACCTTTAACTCCCTTGCGGGGTCGAAATCACTACCCCCACAGTCATTGATGGCCAACATAGTTTTGATACCTAAAGAAGGGAAAGATAAGGAATACTGCGCTAGCTATAGGCCGATATCCCTCCTTAATTGCGATGTTAAGTTGTTCGCCAAAATTTTAGCGACCCGCCTGAACTCGTATATCCCATCTCTGATACACCTGGATCAGGCGGGTTTCGTGCCGCACAGGGAGGCCAGGGACAATACGATTCGTGCCCTACAAATTATGCAAGTGTTTCCTATGGTTCTTGGTGCTTCTGTCAACAGATGCGGAAAAAGCGTTCGACAGGGTAGGATGGGATTTTCTTTTCGCTACGCTCCGCCACCTTGGATTGGGCCCCTCCTTATGTTCCTGGATTCAAGCGTTGTACAATGGTCCCTCAGCTAGAGTGTGTGTCAACGGTGCCTTTACAGATAGTTTTCCCATTTGTAATGGTACACATAGAAACATAGAAAAATGTCAGCAGATAAGAACCTTTCGGCCCATCTAGTCTGCCCAATTACATGGATACTTTACCTGGATTTATCTTTTGTTTAGGATAGCCTTATGGCTATCCCATGCCTGCTTAAATTCAATTACTGTTTTGGCCTCTACCACTTCAACTGGAAGGCTGTTCCATGTATCCACCACCCTCTCAGTAAAATAATGCTTCCTGATGTTACTTTTAAACCTTTGCCCCTCTAATCTAAGACTATGTCCTCTTGTTTTGCTACTTTGTTTCCTTTTAAATATACTCCCTTCCTCTACCTTGTGGATTCCCTTTACGTATTTAAATGTTTCTATCATATCTCCTCTGTCTCGTCTTTTTTCCAAGCTGTACATGTTAAGATCATTAAGCCTTTCCTGGTAACTTTTCTCCTTCATGCCGTACACCATTTTAGTAGCCCTTCTCTGAACTCTCTCTAAGATGTCTATATCCTTCTGGAGATACGGTCTCCAGTACTGCACACAGTACTCCAAGTGAGGTCTCACCAGTGCTCTGTACAGTGGCATGAGCACTTCCCTTTTCCTACTGCTAATACCTCTCCCTACACAACCAAGCATTCTGCTAGCATTTCCTGCTGCTCTATTACATTGACTACTTACCCTTAGATCCTCTGAAATAATAACCCCTAAATCCCTTTCCTCAGATGTTGAGGTTAGGACTGTATCAAATATTCTATATTCAGCCCTCACCTCTGGGTTGCCCTCTTTCTCCCTTGCTCTTTGTGCTTTCCCTCGAACCCTTTCTGGAGGCGATCCATCAACACCCGGATATATTGGGATATTTGGCAGGAACAGACTCGCACAAGGTGGCCGCATTCGCAGACGACGTCCTCTTTTTTGTCTCTAACCCTCTGATTTCCTTACCTAACATCTTAGCGGCTTTCGGGGAATACCATAAGTTAGCTAACCTTAAGATCAATTTCTCGAAGTCCTCGATACTGAATGTTTCAGTCCCATCCCACCAAATAATTGCCATGCACCCTACCCTTCCTTTTCTCTGGGCGGGGTCCCGACTGAAGTATTTGGGGGTCTGGTTGACAACGGACAGCACCCGCCTTTTTGACAGTAACTTCTCACCGATGCTCACCGTAGTCAGCCGAGATCTTAAGGCCTAGGACTTTCCTCACATTTCCTGGCTAAGGAGGGCCTCCGTTATTAAAATGAACATACTACCCAGACTCTTATATCTGTTCCAGACGCTCCCTATTGCTATTCCCCGCTCATTCTTTTCTTCCTTACGCTCTATACTGTCCTCTTACATTTGGCGTCGTGCAAGACCGCGTCTTCAGTTTGACATCATGACACGTTCCAGAACTCAAAGGGGATTGGGTGTCCCTGACTTCTATCGCTACTATACCTCGTGTCATTTACTGCATGCTACGGAATGGACGAGGGAGGGAGTGGTGAAGAGGTGGAAGTCGATAGAACAAGCAATGCTGGAGGTCCCATTAGTGGTTCTACCTTGGTTACCTCGGGTGGTGGGTCTCCGCTTGGCTCGATCGTCTATGTACACACGGGTTTCCCTTACGTGCTGGCACCGGGCAGTGATTCAGTCTGGTCTCACGTCCCACCCCTCTCTAATGACACCTCTCACGTACTGTGAGGGATTCTTACCTCACATGGGCCCGAGGGAGTTGATACCGCTACTTAACACATCTATACCTAGGGTTCACCACTTCCTTACGACTTCACCTCCACCACTTCACTTCACCACTTCACTTCACCTCCACCACTTCCTTAGTGCCCTACTGGGAGATAGACCGCCTACCTTTTTACACCACCTTAAATACCGTCAGGTCATGGAGTGTCTCTGGACTGCACTGCGCCCACACATGCTCAATCGCCCACTTACTCAGAATGTAGATGTATCTCGCCAACCCCCTTGACTAATGGTGTGTCTTTCACGTACTCTCTCCTTAGAGATGATGTTAAACTGTACCTTCACGGAGGACCAATGGGTAGATATATGTGACCTAACGTATCGATGTTCCATAGCTAGTAGAACCCAAGAAACGGCGTATAAACTGTTGACACTATGGTATTACACCCCTCTCTGCCTACACGTTTCTCTCCTGACACTTCCCCAGACTGCTGGCGATGTTTTGGTGCTCCAGGTTCCGTCCTTCATTTGTGGTGGGACTGTCCTCTCATTCGCCCATTTTGGTCGAGCCTGCACTCACTTGCCAGTGACCTCCTTGGTTGCCCTCCCCCTTTTACTCCCGCCTCCATGCTACTACACCATACATCGATGTCAGTGTCGGCCTATAAGAAATCTATTTTGCCGCGTATTCTTAATGTTGCCAAGGGTCTGATACCACTCTATTGGAGACAAACTGAACCTCCCCCTCTCCAGAGATGGTTTCACAGAATGGAGGAACTCAGAGCGGTGGAACATTTTCACTTGTCTTCCACTGATCAACTCCCCCGATACATGCTGATATGGTCTCAATGGGATGTAGCTACAACCTCTTCTGCCTTCCTCACTCGCCTCGGTATGGCCTCTAGAGTAAACGTCCCTTAATGAGGTTTTCGCCCTATTTCACTCCCCCCCCCTTCTTCTTAATTATTATTTTAATGGAAGGTCATGGAAATGCGTGTTCTGGCTATGTTTGTTGGTCTTACGGGTCCCCCTTTTTCCAGTTTACTCTTTATTAGAATTATATATTATATTTTTGTGTGATATTTGGACCTGCGTGTCCTTCTGTCTTTTCATTATGTTGAAATTTAATAAAAAGATATTTACAGAATTAAGAACCTTAATTGACATCAATTTACCTTAATTGACTCACTTAAGTTTTTGCGCCTGTCAAAGTAAATCTGAGTATACATGCTGCAGCAATAAAAAAAAAAACACGCACAAATTCACAATTTTATTATTTGGGTATGTGTAGAATGTGTAACTGTACTGTATTTTTTACGTGCTGGTGTTTTTTCGTTTCGGCCAGATTTGCAGTTACCACCAGCTTTTCAAAGACGTTAAAATTATGCGCGCAAACGTCGTTCGTTAAAAGATGCGCATCGATTGTAATACCATCCGCGTCCCGGCGCACGAACGAATTTGCGCTTACAATGTTAAGTATAGGACGCGCAGTTAATCACGCTCACGCAGGTCCATCCGCGTTAAATGATTGCGCGAATGTTGTAGAGTTTTGCCCCTCGCGCAATTCCAAATGCGTGGGGAATGTAATAGAGGCCTTAGATTGTAAGCTCATGGGAACAGGACCCCTTAGATTGTAAGCTCATGGGAACGGGACCCCTCAGATTGTAAACTCATGGGAACAGGGCCCCTTACTTCATGGCCAGGGCAAGATTGCAGTTGGGAGTGCCGGTGGCGGAAGTGTCCGGCAGGGAGGCAGAGTTACCTCGGGAATAAGGGGGGTGTAGCCGGCAGGGGGCCCACAGGAAGGCGGGCTGTCAGCAGGGGCCATTCAGCACTGCCGAGCAGTGGACGCCGCGGACTCTCCCCTATCCAACGCGTGCATCCGGCTGTCTTTGGATGCACGTGCACCGGCTGTCGTTGGATGTGCGCGCAACCGGCTCTCGTTGGATGTGCGCGCATCTGGCTGTCACGTGTAGACTGCGATGTATGCAGCAAGTGGGGTTGTGAGCCCAAGATGCAGTGAATAGGCAGGTTGCAGGGTAACTAAAAGGGTTTATTTTTGAATAAACATAAGAACATAAAAGACTGAACAACAGAGCAGAACTAGACACTGGAGGAGACGGCACAAAAGGGAATAGCTTAGAGAAGGAGAGGAGATGCAAGAAAAGGAGGTAGAAGCAAGAGGGATGGCTGAGAGTTGTGGGAAGGGAGGTTAACGAGAACTGAATATGGGAGCGGTTAGGAACAGGAGAAATAAGGGATAGCAAGATGAGAATAAGAGACTAGAGAGTGAGAGTGGAAATAGACACAAAGGGAACAGCACATGGGGCAAGCAATGAATAAACAATAATACAGATATAAACATATAACACAGATCTTGGAAATCACGGTCTCAGGCAAGGGGCAGGCAATAGAATGGTCATGACTAAGCAATGGGTCTGGTGCACGTGGATCCTAGATGGGGGGCAGAAGGGATCAGGATGGGGGGTACCGGTATGATGAAGTAATGAAATGAATGTCCAGATAGCAACAGAGGGTCCTTAGAGTCTTTGGTAGTTCAATCAGGAAATCCTTGGGAAGGTCAGGGCGCTTTCTCAAACAGGTCTTCATTCTGGGACTTCAATTTGGAAGTGGGCTGGGGAGGGTGTAGCTTCCTTAAGTGCTGAGCTGATTAAGGAAAGGTGAGCTCAGGTGGGGCTCCAGGGCTAGGATGCTAGGTACAAACAGAAGGTCCAGGAACATGTATTATTCATATTGCAGGGTTAACGTGAGTGACAGGGGCCAGAGCGTGGTGACACTGGCTGTCGTTGGATGCGTGTGAATACGGCTGTCGGATGCACGCACATCCGCATCAGGCTGTCATTGGATGCACGCGCATCCGGCTCTGCTGGATGCATGCGCATCCTTTACGGCAATGGACGAAACAGTTTTATATAGTGATACACACACACCAAAGTTTATAGTTGCAGAGGACATTTACATATCCAATCAATTCATAGAACTGCTTACAGCACTCGTGCTACATTCCTCTGCAATGATAAACTTTATTATTTGCTATGTGGAGGCTTTTAGTCTCACTTTTTTGCCCTCCACCACAACTTAAATGAGTATACAGTATCTCACAGACGTGAGTACACCCCTCACATTTTTGTAAATATTTTATTATATCTTTTCATGTGATAACACTGAAGAAATTATACTTTGCTACAATGTAAAGTAGTGAGTGTACAGCTTGTATAACAAACAATGTAAATTTGCTGTCTCCTCAAAATAACTCAAACACACAGGCATTAATGTCTAAACCGCTGGCAACAAAAGTGAGTACACCCCAAGTGAAAATGTCCAAATTGGGCCCAAAGTGTCAATATTTTGTGTGGCCAGTGGCCACCATTATTTTCCAGCACTGCCTTAACCCTCTTGGGCATGGCGTTCACCAGAGCTTCACAGGTTGCCACTGGAGTCCTCTTCCACTCCTCCATGATGACATCACGGTGCTGGTGGATGTTAGAGACCTTAGAAACATAGAAACATAGAAAAATGTCGGCAGATAAGAACCTTTCGGCCCATCTAGTCTGCCCAATTACATGGATACTTTACCTGGATTTATCTTTTGTTTAGGATAGCCTTATGCCTATCCCATGCCTGGCTTAAAATCAATTACTGTTTTGGCCTCTACCACTTCAACTGGAAGGCTGTTCCATGTATCCACCACCCTCTCAGTAAAATAATGCTTCCTGATGTTACTTTTAAACCTTTGCCCCTCTAATCTAAGACTATGTCCTCTTGTTTTGCTACTTTGTTTCCTTTTAAATATACTCCCTTCCTCTACCTTGTGGATTCCCTTTACGTATTTAAATGTTTCTATCATATCTCCTCTGTCTCGTCTTTTTTCCAAGCTGTACATGTTAAGATCATTAAGCCTTTCCTGGTAACTTTTCTCCTTCAAGCCGTACACCATTTTAGTAGCCCTTCTCTGAACTCTCTCTAAGATGTCTATATCCTTCTGGAGATACGGTCTCCAGTACTGCACACAGTACTCCAAGTGAGGTCTCACCAGTGCTCTGTACAGTGGCATGAGCACTTCCCTTTTCCTACCGCTAATACCTCTCCCTACACAACCAAGCATTCTGCTAGCATTTCCTGCTGCTCTATTACATTGACTACTTACCTTTAGATCCTCTGAAATAATAACCCCTAAATCCCTTTCCTCAGATGTTGAGGTTAGGACTGTATCAAATATTCTATATTCAGCCCTTGGGTTTTTACGTCCCAAGTGCATTATCTTGCACTTATCCAAGTTAAAACTCAATTGCCACAGCTCCGACCATTTTTTTAGTTTACCTAAATCATTTGTCATTTGGCTGATCCCTCCAGGAACGTCAACCCTGTTGCAAATCTTTGTGTCGTGTCATCAGCAAAAAGACATACTTTTCCATTAATACCTTCTGCAATATCACTAATAAAAATATTAAATAGAATGGGTCCAAGTACTGACCCCTGAGGTACCCCACTGGTAACAAGACCTTGCGCCGAATAAACTCCATTTACCACAACCCTCTGTTGCCTGTCACTCAGCCACTGCCTAATCCATTCAACAATATTGGAATCCAAGCTCAAAGATTGCAATTTATTGATAAGCCTTCTATGCGGAACAGTATCAAAAGCCTTACTGAAATCTAAATAAGCAATGTCTACTGCACCACCTGTGTCTATTATTTTTGTTACCCAATCAAAAAAATCAATAAGATTAGTTTGGCATGATCTCCCTGAGGTAAACCCATGTTGTTTCTGATCCTGTAATCTATGTGTTTTTAGATGGTCAACAATCCTTTCCTTTAACATGGTTTCCATTAATTTCCCCACTACTGACGTAAGACTAACTGGCCTATAGTTCCCAGATTCCTCCCTACTACCCTTCTTGTGAATGGGCACAACATTTGCTAATTTCCAGTCTTCTGGGACGACTCCCGTTAGCAAGGATTGGTTAAATAAATCTGTTAATGGTTTTGCTATTACATCACTGAGCTCTTTTAATAATTTAGGATGGATCCCATCAGGCCCCATTGACTTATTTGTCTTTACTTTAGACAGCTGCTGTAGAACTTCCTCCTCTGTAAACTGATATGTAATTGTCTCGTTAGTGTTTCCTCCTAACTGAGGTCCCTTTCCTTCCTTTTCTTCTGCAAAGACTGAACAAAAATATTCATTGAGGCAGTCAGCGAGACTTTTATCCTCTTTTACATACCTTCCTTCCTTTGTTTTTAATCTAACTAATCCTTGTTTTACTTTTCTTTTCTCGTTTATGTATCTAAAAAATGTTTTGTCCCCCTTTTTTACTGACTGAGCTATTTTCTCTTCTGCGTGTGCTTTGGAAGCTCTTATAAATTGCTTTGCCTCTTTCTGCCTAATCTTATAGGTTTGCCTATCTTCTTCACTCTGAGTTGTTTTATAATTATTGAATGCTGTCTTTTTGTTCTTCACTATTTTGGCCACTTCTGCAGAGTACCACAGTGGTTTCTTCCCTTTTTTGTTTTTGCTAACAAGTCGAATGCAATTGCCTGTGGCCTTCAATAATGCTTCCTTTAAATAATCCCTTTCTCCTGGACTCCCTTTAAACTCCTCCAGTCTGATAATGACTCCTTCACCTTCCATTTGCGGATGCCCCACAGATGCTCAATAGGATTTAGGGTTAGCAGTTGCAGCGGATGATGCATTTCCTTCCAATAATAATCTTTGTATCTTTTTGTGGTCTTTTTGTCCTTTTGTGGTCTTCCTGCCTCAAAAAGAACACTGGACAGAAGGAAAACCCATGGTGCTGCCAGTTAACTGGATAAAGTCCGACCAATATTAAGAAAAAAAAAAAGATCAGACACACTGACTGAGGAAGCGAATATCTTGTGAAACGCGTAAAAGTGGTGTATTATATTGCTTTTATTTAATAAATTTACTTAATACTTTCTTACATGTGTCCTGTTGGTGATTGGAAGCAAGATTAAATTGCTGACATTTATCCAAAAGAGAGGGGATCTGGTACCTCTTTATGTCTACTGGCTGCACATACATCTGGTGTCCGAGGGGTGACACCTAAAAACTTGAGTTTTTTTCTTAACTGGATAAGGTCCTACCAATATTAACTTGCTGCATCATGGGTTTTCCTTCTGTCCTGTGTTCTTTTTGAGGCAAGAAGACCACAAAAGGATTTATAAAAGATAGAGATCAAGATTTTTTTCTGCCTTATTGGAAGGAAGCGCATCATCTGCTGCAACTGCTAACCATATTGTTTATTTGTCAGTTAGAGGTATACTGCCATGCAGAGAGATTTTGCTGCTGATCTACACATACGGACTGCTTTTTAAATTTGTCTTAATTATTGCTAAAGTTTGTTTTAACCACTGCAATTGTCCACTGAGTGGCACCAGATACACACTTATCAATAGGGTTTAGTTCTGCAGCCATGCTTGGCAAGTCCATCACCTTTGTCCTCAGCTTCTTTAGCAATTCAGTGGTCGTCTTGGAGGTGTTTTTGGGGCCGTTATCATGTTGAAATACTGCCCTGCGGCCCAGTCTCCGAAGGGAGGGGATCATGCTCTGCTTCAGTATGTCACAGTACATGTTGGCATTCATGGTTCCCTCAATGAACTGCAGCTCCCCAGTGCCATCAGCACTCATTCAGCCCCAGAGCATGGCACTCCTACCACCATGCTTGACTGTAGGCAAAACAGACTTGTCTTTGTACTCCTCACCTGGTTGCCGCCACACACGCTGGACACCATCTGAACTCAATAAGTTTATCTTGGTCTCATCAGACCACAGGACATGGTTCCAGTAATCCATGTCCTTAGTCTGCTTGTCTTCAGGAAACTGTTTGCGGGCTTTCCTGTGCATCATCTTTAGACGTGACTTTCTTCTGGGATGACAGCCATGCAGACCAATTTGATGCAGTGTGCAGTGTATGGTCTGAGCACTGACACGCTGACCCCCCACCCCTTCAACCTCTGCAGCAATGCTGGCAGCATTCATACGTCTATTTCCCACAGACAACCTCTGTAAAGGAGGAGCATGTGAACATGTGCACTCAACTTCTTTGGTCGACCATGGTGAGGCCTGTTCTGAGTGGAATCTGTCCTGTTAAACCACTGTATGGTCTTGGCCACTGTGCTGCAGCTCAGTTTCAGGGTCTTGGCAATCTTCTTATAGCCTAGGCCATCTTTATATAGAGCAACAATTCTTTTTTCATATCCTTTTTTTGCCATGAGGTGCCATGTTGAACTTGCAGTGACCAGTAGAGTGAGAGCGATAACACCAAATTTAACACACCTGCTCCCCATTTACACCTAACGAGTCACATGACACCAGGGAGGGAAAATGGCTAATTGGGCCCAATTTGGACATTTTCACTTAGGGGTGTACTCACTTTTGTTGCCTGCGGTTTATACATTAATGGCTGTGTGTTGAGTTATTTTGAGGGGACAGCAAATTTACACTGTTATACAAGTTGTACACTCACTACTTTACATTGTAGCAAAGTGCCATTTCTTCAGTGTTGTCACATGAAAAAATATATTAAAATATTTACAAAAATGTGAGGGGTGTACTCACTTCTGTGAGATACTGTATATACAGTTAGGTCCATATATATTTGGACACAGGCATAATTTTAGTTTTTTTCAGGTATTTACAAAAACATATTCAAGCTATAGTTATAAAATGGATATGGGCTGAAAGTGCACACTCTGGTTTAATTTGAGGGTATGTACATCAAAATTGGTACAAGGGTTTAGGAATCACAGCACTTATGAGTAGCCACCCCCCCCCTTTTTTCAAGGACCTAAAGTAATTGGACAATTGAATCATAAGATGTTTCATGGCCATGTGTGGGATACTCTTTCGTTATTTATTTATTCATCCATCAATTAAGCAGGTACAAGGTCTGGAGTTGATTCTAAGTGTGGTATTTGCATTTGGAATCTATTACTGTGAACCTACATCATGCATTCAAAGGAGCTGTCCGTGCAGTAAAACAGGCCATTGTTAGGCTACAAAAACAAATCAAATCCATCAGAGAGATAGCAGCAACATTAGGAGTGGCCAAATCAACAGTTTGGTACATTGAGTAAAGAACAACACACTGGAGAGCTCATCAACATAAAAAGGCCTGGACAACCATGGAAAATAACAGTAGTGGATGATCGCAGGTTCCTCTCTATAGTAAAGAAAAACACATTCACAACATCCAGACAAGTGCAGGACACTCTCCAGGAGGTAGTCGCATCATTGTCAAAGTCTACAATCAAGAGAAGACTTGACTGGACGGATGAAACTAAGATTAATCTGTACTAGAATGACGAAAAGAAAAAAGTGTGGAGAACACTTGGAACAGCTCATGATCCAAAGCACACAGCGTCATCTGTAAAACATGGTGGAGGCAGTGTGATGTCATGGACATGCATGGCTTCCAGTGGCACTGGGTCATTGGTGTTTATTGATGATGTGACAGAAGCAGTCGGATGCATTCAGTAGTGGTTAGAGATATACTGTCAGCCCAGATTCAGCCAAATGCAGCAAAGTTGATTGGGCGGCGCTTCACAGTACAGATGGACAATGATCCAAAACACACTGCAAAAGCAACCCAGGAGTTTTTGATGGAAAAAAAGTGGAATATTCTGCAATGGCCGAGTCAATCACCTGATCTCAACCCAATTGAGCATGCATTTCACTTGCAGAAGGCAAAACTAAAAGGCAGAAAGACCCACAAACAAAGAACGACTGAAGACAGCTTAAGTTAGAGCTTGGTAAAGCATCAGAAAGGAGAAAACAAGTCTTTGGTAATGTCCATGGTTTCCAGACTTCAGGCAGTCATTACCAGTAAAGGATTCTCAACAAAATATTAAAAATGAACATTTTATTTATGATTAAATTAATTTGTGCAATAACATTTGAGCCCCTGAAAATGGGGACCTGTGTATAAAAATGGTTGCAGTTCCTAAAATTTAATCTTGATGTTTATGTTCAACCCCATTGAATTAAAGCTGAAAGTATGCACTTTTAAATTAATTTGGATTGTTTTGTTTTAATTTTATGCTGGTGGCAAAGAGCCAAAAGTATGAAAATTGTGCCTGTGTCCAAATAAATATGGACGTGTGAGTGTGTATACTGTATGTGTATATATACTGAATACACACACACAGAGGTGTCATTTGCATGTGTAGCACTCACTCCCGGAGGAGTCGCTGAATTAACCTCGGGTTAGTCTCACCGCACTAGGTAATAAATATACACCAGCACTGTTGTGGATTTTTATAGATAATATTCTTTACTGATCCCAATAAAGCAGCATATATAACATAGATACGGTATTTAAATGAAAGGATTTCGTAACGCGGGAAAAACACGTGGCGGCAAAAGAAAAAGATTAACCCCCTCAGTTCTGGAGTGTAAATCCCGTGAATAATAGCTCAACAGTGTGTATGTGTATTGTCTCGGGTACCCGGGTATTGTATTCAACTGGCCAGTGAATGAAACAAACAAATCTTCGACTAGTCACGTTGGGGCCCTGTGGATTTAAACAATACTGCAGCGTGCGTTTCTTATTTTTGGAACTGCGGCCTGTGAGGCCTCTCACCCATCCGATAGACAATCTGTTCAGCACCCGATCAAGGATTTCTCTCCGCTGGGTATTGGGACTCTGTGCCACCGGATCCGCTCCCTGCTTGTCCGATCTCCACCCTGTGTACAACGATCTACCGCCTGCACTCCCAATGGATCATCGCGGTCTCCTAACTCGGGGTCCAGCCGGAACCAGATTATCATTCAAACCTCTCAGCGGTGCGTAGGTAGGTCTCTGCAGGGTCACTGTCCCAATCTCCAGCACCAGTGAGGCAGCGCCTGTACTCTGGCCTGGTCACGATCCCTGGCAGTTTCACGTGTGTCCTCCACCTTTCACCGCTCAGCTCACTCTGCCTCTCCCCTGCACGAGGCTGCTCATGTCTTTCCTCTTCCTACACCACCCACTTCTTGTCATCACGCAAAGCATGATGGAAAACGTAGTTCAGTGTTTTCCTTGTTTGTCCAGCATAATCCATTAGGTCTCCCTCTGGTGGCCATAATAATTAAATGCAGCAGAACACAGTCTTTTTTTAAAGCAGCGCTACACGTGTCTTACCCAAAGTTCCTTGCTGCATATGGGGAATGCAGCACAGGAGCTCTGTGGTGCAGTTCTTTGAATTGCTGTGATGTGCAAATGGCGTCTGCAATAATAAACCTTTTATATATATATATATATAATCAAAAAGTCCAGCAACAACTTTCAAAATAAAGCCGCAAAAGGAGAGGTGCTAGGCCTGTATGCAATATAGAAAATCCAACAGATGGCCGCACTTAAAAAATAAAATTTATTAAAGCATATTTAAAAAGCAAGTCCCGACGTTTCGACTCTCTTAGGAGCCATCAAGGTTATAGAAAACACACTAATGGGTTATAAAGAAAAAACAGTATTACTAACCAATCATGTTGCCTAAGGCGGTAATGCACTACACCTGATTGCTTACAATTATTGAGGCATGCAGGGACATCACACACGCCCGGCTCAGCTAGTTGCTATGGTGATAACAAACAAACGACGTGGCTAATAAAAGACAGATTAAAACCAAGTAGGGTTTCCTGCGCACTCTAAAAATCTAATTTTGAGTCCCATTGACTTGTATTGAGTTCGAGTTCGAATGCGAACATTTGAAAAGTTTGAGTTCGAATGCGAACCGAACTCGGGGGTGTTCGGCTCATCCCTAGTTGCGTATAGAGATGCTGTGTATAGAGATGCTGATGATGCTGTGTATAGAGATGCTGTGAGGTTGTGTATAGAGATTCTGTGAGGTTGTGTATAGAGATTCTGTGAGGCTGTGTATAGAGATGCTGATGGGGCTGTGTATAGAGATGCCTTGTGGCACCAAAGTGCGGCCCAGCTCCGGTGGGGGCCGCCATCTTGGATGGCGGCTCCACCCCCGGGTCCCCCCTCACTGCCTGACATCCTCACGCATAGCTGCCCGGAATCCCCTGGTGGAGATGGGGGGTTCATTTGAACCCCGATATCTCCAGAACCGTGGCAGATAGGGGGTCATGAAGGGTGTCAATCTAAAGGCCTGAGCATTGCCTTTCGAATGATACCCAACATGACCAGGTATATAGTAAAAAACAAAAAAACATGTATTTTTTGGTGTGTTATTTTTATTAATACAACAATATTGTTCACATTTCAATTATAATGTGAACAATGATGCTGCACTAATGATTTATTTCTATGTGGTGCGTTTGCTAAAAATCACGTAATTCCCCCCACAAAATGTAACAAGTCCCCATTTCTAATTTTTGTACAAGCGCACCCCATAGAAAACATAACCGCAAACGCTCATGTGCTAAAATGTGAAAAAAACACTTTACACACTGCAGATGATTAAAAATTCAATTTTTATTGCATTTTTTTGTCATAATAAACAGGCAGGACATGACGTATACATATAAAAATGATATATTATGAATCTGCGGAGTCTGCTGGAAAGAACGATATCTAATATGTTTGGGTCATTTAATAAAATGTGGCTTCAAATCGCGTTTAAACATGATGAGCGAAAGCGGTAAAAAATGAACTGAGCACACAGCAGTGAAATGCATGGTTAAGGGGTTAAACAGCATATCAGAGGAACATTTAGTAGAGAAATGAACACTTCTCAGAAGCACAGGTGTTTGATACATGTTCAGGAGACACCTCCAGACACCCTCAGTCTACAGACAATGTATCAAATTCATTAGACCAGACTAATTAAAAGCACATGTTATTTCCAAACACAAATTAAACACCTGTTTACGCCGTTTGAGAGCACAGGTCATTTAGAGGTGAGAATCTTTGCACGTAGACATTATTTTTTAATTCAATATCTAATACCGTTGCTTATAATATTCTGCAGTAAAGAGTCTCTTTATTTCTAGATTTTTTTAGTATTTAAGCATTTTTTATACTTTTTTTTAAAAACCAAATTTGAACTCTAACCGAACACGCCAAAAAGTTCGAAGTTCGCAAACTTTCGAACTGCCGATGTTCGAGTCGAACTCCGAACTGATCGAACCGAACAGCTCATCCCTAATGAGGAACACAGACAGAGGGAGCAACAGTGGAAGGGAAACTGGGTAGCACCCTTCTTTGTCTATCTCTGGGAAACCTACTGCTAAAAAACACGACCACTATTCTATTCTCATCCTGCTCGACCTCTCGGCTGCTTTTGACACTGTTGACCACCCCCTCCTTCTACAGACCCTCAACTCTATGGGTCTCGGTGACACAGCACTCGCTTGGGTCGAATCCTATTTATCCAACAGGTCCTTCTGTGTGTCCTTTGCTGGAAACTCCTCCTCCTCATTGCCTCTATCTGTTGGTGTACCTCAAGGCTCTGTCCTTGGTCCTCTGCTCTTTTCCATCTACACCTCCTCCCTGGGCAAAATCATCAACAGCTTTGGCTTCAATTACCACCTCTACGCTGATGACACTCAGATCTACCTCTCTACCCCTGATCTCTCTCCCCCTGTCCTTTCAAAAGTCAGTGACTGTTTATCTGGCATCTCCTCCTGGATGGCCTCCCACCACCTAAAGATCAACATGTCAAAGACTGAACTCCTACTTATTCCTCCCTCCAATGCCTCCCAACCTCCTGACTTCTCTATCACGGTGGAGGGTATCACCATTTCCCCATCAAACCAAGTTCGCTGTCTTGGAGTTACACTTGACTCTGCTCTTTCCTTCATCCCCCACATCAAGTCTCTTTCCTCCTCCTGCCGATACCAACTGCGTAATATTTCCCGAATTCGGCCATTTCTTACCGCTGTCACCACAAAACAACTCATACACGCCCTGGTAATCTCCCGACTCGACTATTGCAATAATCTCTTATCTGGCCTCCCTCTGTCCCGCCTCTCCCCCCTACAATCCATCCTGAACGCCTCCGCCAGGCTAATTCACCTCACCCGCTGCTCTGTCTCTGCCGCTCCCCTCTGCGAGTCCCTTCACTGGCTCCCCATCCACTGCAGAATTAAGTTCAAAATCCTTATCCTTACCTACAAAACCCTCACTAACTCAGCTCCCCACTACCTGTCCTCACTAATCACCAAATACACCCCGGCCCGCTCCCTAAGGTCAAACAGTGACCTGCGACTAGCTTCTCCCCGCATCACCTCTTCCCATGATAGACTGCAGGATTTCTCACGCGCAGCCCCCACTCTCTGGAACGCTCTCCCTCGTACTGTCAGACTTTCACCTAACTTCTCTTCCTTCAAACGCTCCCTTAAAACGTTCCTATTTAGGGAAGCCTACCACCCAACTCACTGACGCAACCATCAATCACTATCACCTTACAGTCCTCTCCTCCTGTTTCCAACCCCAACCCTCCTAGATTGTGAGTTCCTACGGGAATAGGGCCTTCATCTCCTCCTGTACTGTTTGTCAAATGTTGTTCAATGTATTGTAACCCTGTCTATACTGTGCTTATTGTACAGCGCTGCGGAATATGCTGGCGCTTTATAAATAAAGAATAATAATAATAATAATATTGCGGATCTGGTCATGCAGAGCCGTGCAAAAGTCTGAGTTGGTCCAGCACCTCAGGTAACCTCATTGGGGCTTGTTCGTGCATAAGACTGTCGTGTAAACCCTCAGTAAATGCCAGAACTAAGGACTCATTGGTCCACTGTACGTCGGATGCCAAAGTCTTGAACTCTATTACTTACTCAGACACTTTTCTACTCCCCTGTCTAATCCCGAACAGAGCTTTACCCACAGTCTTAGCTCTCCTGGCAGAATTGAATGTACTCTGTAATTCCTGCACAAACACCTCATAGTTATAAATAATGGGTTTCTTGTCTTCCCACAAAGGAGTTGCCCATAGCAAAGCTTTATCCGACAAGTGGTTAGTGAGAAATCCCACTTTCATTCTATCAGACGGGCACATTCCTGGATTCAGATCAAAATGGATGTCTATCTGCATCAGAAAACCCCTGCATGCACTGGGGGTCCCATCAAACCGCTTTGGAGCGGTCATGTGTACATCAGGGGTAGGTGTGACAGACATACCAGAAACACCCCTCTCTGGTACCTGACCAGAGGATGGTGCTCTGCCTGACTGGACCAAGAGGGCTTGGAGGGCCTGAGCAGTCTGGTCCATACGGTGGTCCTGTTCCTCTTGCCTGGATGCTATCATGGCCAGCTATGCAGATAGGTCTGCAGGATCCATGACCCTGACATAATGTCACGTTCTCCCCCAAGATAGTAACTGAACCCTGTACACAGCACGACTATCCGACGCTTCCGATCCTTTATAAGGTCGGTACGTCTACCGAATACAGAAATTGGAACATCAAAGGAATGCTAAGGGTCATACGCCAGAGCCGATAATCCGAACAAGCCAAAGTCGTATTGCCAGTGAGTGTTGTAAGGGATTGCCAAAGGTTGAGAGAGCTGGGAGGGAAGTCAAACAAGCCAAGGTCGATACAGAGACAGATAAACACACAATATACGAACGAGCACTGAGAGGAGGTGAAAACCATGTCAGGGCAACTAGCATGTCTCGACTGGTTTTAAAGCCGGCGGGCATCACGCCCCGCCCATGGCCCCTCCACATGACCGCAGTGATCTGCATATCACTGGACGACCGGCCAGTGAGCAGCAAGGACGGTGCTGCAGGGCGTTGGGCCTGGTAGACGGCATCGTATGTGACTCACAGGAATTGCTTGTGGGTCATTAGGCCAACCATCAGCCCTCAGGATATTTCAGTTTTCACCAAGGTCCTTCTTCAATTCTCCCTCGAAAGAGATAAGCATAGAACAATAGTGCAACTCTTTATACAAAGATTAAAATCTCAGTAGCTATAGATGTCCACTCACGTGATGAAGAACCTGACTTGGCTCTACTGTTGGGCCCAGAGGTTGTTTCATTAGGTACAAACCCCCCCAAAAAAAACATTTAACCCCTTAGTGACCGGGCGGTTTTAAACAAATCCGTCTTTTAGTGACCGCTGCTGTTTTTACGTTTCTGCGCTGTTAGTGTTTAGGTCAAATTTTCCTCTTACTCGTTTATTCGACCCACACATATTATACACCCTTTTTCCCGCCATTAAATGGACTTTCTAGAAATACCATTATTTCCATCATATCGAATAATTTACTATTAAAAAAAATATGAAATATGAGGAAAAAAATGGTAAAAACACACTTTTTCGTAATTTAATCCCCAAAATCTACAACCACCCAAAAAGACCCGGGCTAAATAGGTTCAAAATTTTGTCCCGAGACTAGAAATACCCAATTTTTACATGCGTTTGCTTTTTAACCCCTTCACTGCTGAGACAGTTCACCTATGTGCGCTGCGCTCATTCTGACCATTTTGTGCTAATTATTTTTAGATGACAGCCTAGGTCCTATTTAATTAAACTCCCCCCAGACAAAAAAAACTTTTAAATTTTTTTTAATTTATTTTATTTAATTTTTTTATTATATTTTTTTTTTAAATTTTTTCTTAAAACCAAACCTGGTCATGTTTGGTATCATTGGAAAGGCCATGAAGGAAAAGGAATCCTCAGACCACCATCTGCTGACCTATAAGAAGGACCCTATAAGTAGTTAAATAACACCCCGTGAATTATAATATTAATTTAAGATAAATTGATAATCAGCAGTATATTAGGACTGGGGCTCATTTCTCAAGATGTTTAGAAATGTTTTTTTGAAATGTCTTTAGATACTGATCTTTTGAAATGTCTTTAGATACTGGTCTTTAGAAATGTTCTTTAGAAATGTCTGAAGAAATGAACTGATGGCTAGCATTTCTCAAGAGATAGCATGTCACAAGAAATCACATGCCTCGGGCCACGGGACTGTCCAGAAATGTGTCACC
Source organism: Leptobrachium leishanense (assembly GCA_009667805.1). Lineage (NCBI taxonomy): Eukaryota > Metazoa > Chordata > Amphibia > Anura > Megophryidae > Leptobrachium > Leptobrachium leishanense. Next base: position 362,235,205 of record CM019063.1, on the reverse strand, counting down.
AGACCTGTATTGAAACTAGCCAATGAACGATGTTATGTTTTGAAATGAACTAATGAAATAAAGAGCCAGCGCCTTGACACAGGGTATAAATAAGTGTCAAGAACCGTTGGAAGGCAGAGAGAGGGATGCCAGACAAAAATATGCCTCGTGTGTTTTGATTTCTCTCTCTCTCCTGCGCAGAATGAGAGTTAACTCAAGGTGTGCCTAAGACAGGGGTTAAGGACGGACAATTGGAGACCATTATTCTCTTCAATCTGGAGGTACTGCTGAGATGAACAGTCACCCCTCGTCCTGGTGAGTATATTGTCTTGTCTGGACGAGGGCAATGACAGCGTTTATCTCGAACTAAAGTTAGTTGTCCATGTCCTATAGTGTATCAGGGATACAAATTAAAAGAAAACGTTGCCACGGGCCGTTTATTTAAAGATGGAGTGGGTCAGGGACCACACTCAATAGAAGGGACATTATATGTCCAATTGATCACACCTTGCGTTAACCCTCATAAAATGTATAGAGTATAAGAATAATAGAGTATAAGAATATTACAGTATAAGAATATTAGAGTGTTAAGATTCACTGCTGAACGATCTGTAAGGTAAAACAGACGTCCATCAGTTGTGATAATAGAGTTATAAGTTAAAATAACGAACAATCCGCAAGGTGAGGCGGAAAAGTCGTTATGTATATGTATATATATATATGTATATATTGTTAAAGTATATATTATTAGAGTGATAAGTTAATTGGGTGGCAGGAAAATCTGTAAAGTATGCAGACTTTTGCCCCTTGTATACTGATGGTACTGTGTATATATATATATATATATAAGAGCTGACTGGTTGGACATTGTTTGCTGTGAGGTGTATGTTGTATTAAGCAGAGGTGTTTGTTGGCCATTTGTGTGTTAGTTGCTGACTGATGGGGTGGATGATGTTGGTCATGTATGCAGTTACTAACCGGAGATACATATATTGTGAAGCTAGTTTTTATATACTATTGGATTGTGGTTTATAAATTTTTGTTTATGATATGAAGGAATTATATAACTACAAAATAAAAGTAAAAGATTAGAAGTTTGATTCTCGAGATTAGGGGAGGATTCACTAAATAAGTTTTTATTACTTATCCTTAAATTAGCTCATTTTTTGTTGATCCATGTAGCATAGAGATATATATATAGTAAGAATTTAAATTGTTTTTCTTTTCGAGCACTGTGAAGAGCCTCTCTTTTTTCTTTCTTTCTCTATTTTACCTGCCTGATTATTCAATTGTACAACTAGCCATGGGTATTTAAAGTAGCAAGGTTAAAGAATATCCCTTACTGAAAATAGGAGAGTTTTGTAAAGATTATGTAGCACGAGTAGGGGGCACAGATTGCTATTTAATTAACCCATGGATAGATAGTATGGCGGGATGGACAGAAGCAGTGGGAGTTGTGATCCTTTCCTCAGACTGAATAAAATGACAGAGTATATCCACGGAATAAACAGGAAGTCCCACGAGCGGACTGGGGCCCTCGCCCTCCCTCTTACAAATACTCAATGTATCCTTCACTTGCTGGTTTCCAAGACACCGAAATACTCGGTGCTGTTGCAGCAATCGAATGTACATCGTCAGCCCCTAGTAAACCACAAATAGAAGATACTAGGGACATAAAAATGATAGACGAGATAAGAGTAGAAGAAAGAGGAAGTAAAGAAAGAAAATAGAAAAAAAAAAAAAAAAAAAGCAGAAGAATATATACTGACTTTCGTTATTATGGCCACTCGCATATAACAAAGGATCGCCATTAATAACCCTTAAGATATGAGAATAACACCAACAAAACCCATTTTCCATTTATGACCGTGGGGAATAAGTTACTTAAAAAGGCGATAGAAATAGAAGATATTAATAGAATTTTTAAACATTGTCAAAAAGAGAAAGAGGACGGACTACGTCCTATGATTGACCAGTTTCTACAGGATGGTATCCTGGAACCTGTAGTCTTCCCCTTCAGTACCCCAATTAACCCCGTGAACAAAGCTGACGGGACTGTCAGGTTCGTTCAAGACTTGCGCGCAGTTAATTCCCTAGTGATTCTAATTGCGCCAATTGTCCCAGATGTCACGTCACTTCTGTCATCAATATCAGCGACACATACACATTTTTCTGTAATTGACCTGAAGAATGCATTTTTTAGCATCCCTGTACATCTGGAAACGGCATTGCTGTTTGCATTCACATTTGAAGGCACCCAATTTACATGGAAAAGGTTATCTCAGGGGTACATTGATGCCCAGTGGTCTACAGTATTGTACTGCAGGCCACTCTGAAATTCTGGCACCCCAGCCATGGTTCTGTCCTGCTGCAATACGTGGATGATCTCCTCGTATGCAGTCCATCAGAGGAGGCCTGCCGGGAGGATGGTAAATCACTTCCTCGTTGGTTACAGGAATGTGGGTACAAGGTTTCCCTTAAAAAAAAATTGCAGTGGTGTCAAACGCAAGTTGAATATTTAGGGTTTGTTCTCAGACAGGGGGAACGGAGCATCAGTCAGAAGAGAGTCCAGTCTGTCACGGGCCTGGTCAACCCGAAAACTAAGAAGGACATGTTGTCATTCTTAGACATGATAAACTATTGCAGACAGTGGATCCCTGACTGCTCCTATTATGATAACATTCTGAGACAAGCCACCCTGTTGGGTCAATCCAATGTGATAACGTGGTCTAATGAAATGTTAAATGCTTTTAAGGTTCTCAGAAATGCAATGATGTTAATAAGCCCCGCGCTAGGCCTCCCTGATTATGTACTTTCATTTCATCTGTTTGCAAGGGACAATTGTACAACCAAGGCCGGGGTACTGACGCAAGAACATGGGGGCCGGTTGAGCCCCATAGCATTTTTTTCAAAGATTTTGCCAGTAACGGTACAAGGGATGCCGGCCTGTTTGCGTGCCCTGGCAGCATGTGCAATGGTCGTTAGTATGGCAAGCCAATACACATTAGGGTACGATCCTCACCTACCACAACCCATGATGTTTTATTTTTACTTAAGGGCATACATACACGGCACATGTCACAGCGCTTTAGTGGATATGAAGTCACACTGCTAAGCAACCCTGCACTGCACATAGCATACAGTTCAAGTGTCTCTGGTCCAGCACAATCCTAAACGCTTTACTGGGTCTTAAGAATCCCTTAGATACCATCCCACTCGAACATGACTGTGCTCTCTCCATTGAGTCTGAAACTGCACCCCGCACTGATCTCATGTCAACACCTGTTCCGGACGCAGATGTCGTCTTTGTTGACGGCTCCTGTACCCGCCCCAATGACAACACTTATTATGCAGGCTATGCAGTAGGTTCAACTCCCTGACACTGTTCTAGAGTCAGGGCCTGTACCCTACCAGTCTGCCCAGGCAGCAGAACTGATTGCATTAACACGAGCATGCAGGCTCTATGCGGGTAGACCTGTCACGATATACACTGACTCCAAATATGTTTATGGTGTGGTCCATGACCATGGGACGATATGGGAAAAGAGGGGATTTGTGGCCGCAGATGGCAAGAAGATTTCCCATTCGACCCTGGTCACGGACCTCCTAGCAAGCATTCTTATGCCCTCTCAGATAGCGGTGTTACATTGTAGAGCACACACCAGAGCGTCAGATCCTATTCCAAAAGGGAATCATCTGGCTGACCAAGCAGCTAAACGAGCAGCACAACAGGACATAGCTAAACTAGTAATGCCGGGTTTTGCGACCTCCCACAATGGATAGGGACCAATTATTTTGTACTTTACAAAAATATGCAACCACAGAAGAGCTAAAGAATTGGAAATTGGTACTCCCCATCATTCTGGCTGAAATCAGAATGGCGGTTAATAGGAACACAGGCTACTCCCCCTTCGAGATACTTATGGGCAGACCCTTTCCATTACTATGGTCTACAGGTAGGCTAACAGTGGAGACAGGGGACTTAGAGCAGATAAGGGATGAATATGTTAGGAAGCTGATCTCAACCCTCGAGACAACCAGAGACGAAGTTATATTTAAGTTCCCCTTTCTTTCAGACAAATCTACCCACCTATTTAATCCAGGAGACAAGGTGCTGGTAAAGCGGCTACAGAAAGGAAAAAGACCAGAGGATTTCGCCTATGGACCAGAGACCACGGTGGTAGCCGTAACCCGCACAGCTATACTGACAGAGGACAGCCCAGTCTGGATTCAACAAGGGACCCTCTCGAGTCAAGCGGATTCAACAAGGGACCCTCTCGAGTCAAGCGGATTCAACAAAGGACTCAACAAGGGGTACTAACGGGGGCAGCTAATAGCCCTGGCCTCCATCAGGAAGAGGACCCGGACCAAGAGACACTCACGAGGGCAGATAGCCCTGGTTTCCAACAAAGAGAAGATGACAACCAATGATCCTTTTCGAAGAGTATGGAGACGCATGTGGGGGAAGAAAAAGACTGAAATAATATGTTTACCCCCCCCCTTCGGAACATATGTCACAACCCCTATTGTCCACACCCCCTACCAGAAAGAACCCCAACCCAAACCATCACTGTCTGGCCACTGTTGTTTTTTTTTATTGTCCACCATTACTGCAGTATGATACGGTACAAGGCAACTGTATATATATGTGTAACCGATGAGTACTGGGGACATAATTGTGATTATTGGGGCGCAGTGGGGTGGGACACGGGCAATATGGGATATGGTACCTCTGATGCCGTAGTTAACAGATGGGGATATAAACCAGATAGCGCCGCACGACGACGCAGTTCCGAGGGACAAAGCCTATTAAATCGTATGACTTTGATTGGGAGAGGTGGGTGGCGGTGCTCAATCAGAAGCGGAGCTCAGTCAGTACAATTGACGCTGACTATACAACACCCTATAGGCCGACACGGGTGTCTATGTAATGGGAATATACGCAACTGCCACAACCAAATTCCCTCGATACAAGTTCAAACTCCAAGATATGGCCACTTATAAGAAGGAAGAGAACCCATTCCTACCCAGGAAATATGGAGAGGTAGTGAGACCTCCTCCTCTCCTACCTAACACCAAATCAAATCCACCTATGAAGACAGCATAGTAATGGAAACAGGATTTTCAGATGTAAATGTTTGGCTAGAATGGGTAAAATTTAGTGCCCTAAACAATAACCGTACAAATTGTTATGTGTGTGGTGCTGCTAGGCCACATCTAGGCACTGTACCTTTTAATATTCCGCAAGATGTAGAAGAATGTTTTCTTAGTTTATATACTAACACCACTGATAGCCAGAGTTTATGTGAATATTGGAAGAATAGCTACCCCATACTAACACGCCTCCCACAACCAGGAGAAGGGATACATGTTTACCCAGGGAACTATACCTGCTATAGGTCAGTAGAAAAAGGTAGGAACCTCACCTTCTTCCCCGAGGGTTATTGTGCCAATTATAGCAATATCAACAGTATTAAGTTACAGAATCAAGTTTTTCTGATTGGGGATCTCTACTGGATATGTGGAGACCTCAAGATTAGGGCGCGTCTGCCCCTTCAATGGTCAGGTGAATGTGCCCTAGCTAAGGCCATAATGGGATTTCATATTGTTTCGGATCCTGAGGAAATTCCAAATATTAGCTCACGTCGCAGGAAAAGGGAAGTCCCAAGCCCACAAGGTAGTCTTGATCCGCATGTCTATATTGATGCTATAGGGGTACCAAGAGGGGTCCCTGATGAATTTAAAGCAAGGGATCAGGTAAAGGCAGGGTTTGAGTCATTCCTAGCACCTCTTGTTACTATTAATAAGAATGTAGATTGATTAACTATTTATATTATAACCAGCAGAGATTTGTTAATTATACTCGCGAAGCTTTACAGGGCCTCGCTGACCAACTACAATCCACATCCATTATGACGTTCCAGAACCGGATGGCTCTGGACATGATATTGGCTGAAAAAGGTAGGTTAGGAAGATAAATAGGCACTGGGAGACTGCCATGTGTTACCAGTTCCGTGGCAGGTACAGCTCCGCTGGTTCTATATTGATCCACATGGGTATTGAGGGTCTCGCTCCCCAACCCATACTAACTTTCAGTAGATAGATGAAACAAAGAAAGAATCAAATAGTATGATCATACTATGATTCTAAGAGGGGATTGAAGGAAAAGGAATCCTCAGACCACCATCTGCTGACCTATAAGAAGGACCCTATAAGTAGTTAAATAACACCCCGTGAATTATAATATTAATTTAAGATAAATTGATAATCAGCAGTATATTAGGACTGGGGCTCATTTCTCAAGATGTTTAGAAATGTTTTTTTGAAATGTCTTTAGATACTGATCTTTTGAAATGTTCTTTTGAAATGTCTTTAGATACTGGTCTTTAGAAATGTTCTTTAGAAATGTCTGAAGAAATGAACTGATGGCTAGCATTTCTCAAGAGATAGCATGTCACAAGAAATCACATGCCTCGGGCCACGGGACTGTCCAGAAATGTGTCACCAGACCTGTATTGAAACTAGCCAATGAACGATGTTATGTTTTGAAATGAACTAATGAAATAAAGAGCCAGCGCCTTGACACAGGGTATAAATAAGTGTCAAGAACCGTTGGAAGGCAGAGAGGGGATGCCAGACAAAAAATGCCTCGTGTGTTTTGATTTCTCTCTCTCTCCTGCGCAGAATGAGAGTTAACTCAAGGTGTGCCTAAGACAGGGTCTTAGGGGTTAAGGACGGACAATTGGAGACCATTATTCTCTTCAGGCCATAATCAGGCCTGTCAAATTATGTCAAATATGACCATCTAGCTGCCATGGATCGGGAGATATGGGGTCCTTAGGATCCCCTTATCTCTACATGGCAGCTAGATGGTTAACTGGCCCACTGACATCCTCACACAATATGGTGAGGTTTCAGTGGGTGGGGGGGGACCTGGAGGCTTGGCTGACATCCAAGATGTCAGCACCCTCCAGGTTTGAATCGCGTTTTGGCGCAAATTGGCGCCGCAACGTGATCCGGCGGCGAAACTGTTAATGCCATACACCGCTGAAAAGGGGAGGCTTCCCCCTCTCCAGCAGTGCAAACGGCATCTCCTAGCTTCAATGGTTGGGGAGATAGAGGGCTCCGAAGGAGCCCCCCCTCCCCCCATTGAAATGCATGGGGATGCCTGCTGATGACGTCACCAACGCGCGTGGCGACGTCATCAGCCTCGCCTGCCCATGTAAATCACATGGGCAGGCTTCCTCCCTGCCAGATCGCCGTGGGATCCAGCGAGGGAGGTGAGTATCGGGCGGGAGGGGGATTAGGCGCCGCTGACGTACCCTGTATGTCCGCGGGTCTAAGGGAGACCTGTGGACAGGACGTACAGGGTACGTCAGCGGCCCTTAAGGGGTTAATGAACTCCTTCGACTTCACTGGATATCCATAGTTTAATTAGCAAAAAAAAAAAAAAAAAACATATAAAACAGTAAAACACAGCAATAAAAAGAACTGCCAAGTGTGAAACGCGTTTGGCAGTTCTTTTTATTGCTATGTTTTATATCTGATTTTATTTTTTTATTATTTGCATACATATTGTTGTCTTAGCACATAAGTTTCTTAGTATTAACAGAACTCTATTTTAAGAAATTTAATGCTTAGCCATCACTTAATATTCACTTTACATTAAAACCTACACATTGCTTATTATTTATTTAGCTACATTCATGATATATTTGTACATGTTTATGGGATGCAGCTCAGTTTTCAGATCCATACACTGTTCATACTGATAGATATCATATGCTTTTTCAGGCTGTGTGTATATATGCTAGATATTTACCATAAAAGGTGTATGGGGGTCCGGGTAGTGCCCTGGGGGACAGGAAACAAGGACAAAAAGTAAAAAAAAAACACTTTTTAAAGGGACAGTGAGTTTTCCATAAAATAAGGGTTAAAAATAAAAACGAAAAATTCCTTCAAATATCGTGCCTAGGATGTCCCCATAACCTGCCCTTGAAGTGGCGGATTTCTAGGATGTATAGAAACATTTAAAAAAAAAAAAAGACGTTTCAAATGACGGTAAATGCTTTTCCTTTAATCTATTCATAAACAACTGCTTGGGGCGGCAGCCTGTATGAAAAAACATTTTAGGACACACAGAAAAAGTTTAGTGATTTTTTTTGGCTAAATTATGGTGAAATTTATGCAGGCTTTGGATGAAAGTAACAATAGGTGCTTTAAAATTGGGCCTTTACCGTCGGCAACAGTGCTGTCACACAGTAACCCCTCTGAGGATATGAATCTGGTACAGGCGTCAGTGGCAGTGCACCCAAATATTGTGCCTTTGGTGCCAGGCCAGCAAGTGCTTTCATACAGTAACCCCTCTGTAGTATTGTGGAAGAGTGCATGGGTGGACCATTCGGTCCTATATTAAAAAGATATGAATCTGGTAAAGGCGTCAGTGCACCCAGATATTGTGCTTTTGGTGCCAGGCACCAATACAAGAAAGGAGCTGTCATAGAGAACTAAGAGGAAAATTAATAAACTAGACACAGGCTGGATACAGAGGGGCATGACATGAACTAGACACAGGCTGAATTCAGAGGGGCATGGCATGAACTAGACACAGGCTGAATACAGAGTGGCATGGCATGAACTAGTCACAGGCTGAATACAGAGTGGCATGGCATGAACTAGACACAGGCTGAATACAGAGGGGCATGGCATGAACTAGACACAGGCTGAATACAGAGGGGCATGACTGGAACTAGACACTGGATACAAAGGGGTACTTACACAGAAGCAGGATACAAACAGAGGCAGATTGCAGGACACGGGGCAGATACACAAATAGCAGAGGTTCTATGGTGGAGGTGGCAACAAATGGGTGTTGGTACAGGGGTCAGCAGGAGTCTATATGAATGGTGGAAGTCTTTGGGAGAAACAAAAGTCCTTTAGGCAAAATGAGGGGATAATCCAAATAGCAACAAAAAGTCCAGATAAGCAAAGCAAGGGTCTTGAGAAACAAGAGTCCAGTAGGGAAGGCAAGGGGGTCTGGAATCCAGGTACTGAAGTGGAATCAGGCTGGAAGCTGGCCGCCATTATGAGCCAGGCGGCCATCTTGTTCAGAATATTGGTTCATTTGAAAATAACTAGGTAGGTTTTAGCTGAAACTAGAATGAAGCATACATAGAAATTTAGGAATGTGTTAGATTAGCAAAAAAGCAATTAAAACCCGGAGAAAGATCTTGGCTGTTCCTGGCACGAAGGGACAGAATGAGGAATGGATACACCAAGGTCATTGCATTAGTTGAGTTGTGAATGTTCACCAATTGTTATGTGACCCCGTAATGTTAGGCTATTAAGGTTCATGATAATGGTGGGGATACGGTCGTTGCTGTAAAGTTTCATAATACGGTTTTTAGATCGTTTTTTCATGCTCCGTTACTTGCTCGGTGACGTCCGTTCTGCGATCCTACTGGTCTTCAACCAGGGTCGCGTCTCCTTTCTGACCATCCCCATGGTCGTTCCGGCAATGGATAAGTCCGGAAGTTTTTTCTCTCCTTTTTTCTTTTATGTGTCCTCTTCTTTTCTCTTATCTTTTCTTCCCCTCCCTCACCTCCCAGTCTTTTACCCCCTTTGTCCCTCTGTCTCCCTTCCCCCCATCGGGGTCCTCAGGGGTGCCGCCCTGTCCTATGCACCTGATCTGGCCTGCCCGCGGCGTTCCCCTCCACTCCGTCCATGATTCCTGAATGCCATATATTGTCCCAGAATGTTAAGGGACTAAATTCCCCTACGAAGAGGAGATTGGTCCTCCGAGAATTAAAACGCACACAATGTCAGATAGCATTCCTGCAGGAAACGCATTTTGCCCGGGCACGCCAGTTCAGTCTCACAGACCGCACCTTCCCACGCTCCTTTTTCGCTTCCAGCACCGGTAAACGCCGGGGGGTTGCGATTTTACTACATAAATCATGCCAGATGATGGTTCACCATGTGGATAGGGATGATGAGGGCAGGTATATCCTAATCCGGGGGACGGTTAATAATGTGGCTATCTCTTTGCAGAATGTTTATGCCCCCAACACCCCGGAAGATTCTTTCTGGGCCCATCTTACGACGCTCCTGCAGCTAACGGAAGGTTCCTTTCTGGTCATGGGGGGGGGGACTTTAACGCGGCCCCAGCACCAGCAATTGACAGGAAATCAGGAGCGTTAGGTACCAGACTTACGGCATCTCCTCAGGATGCGTTACTAGCTCGGTTTATACACGACACGCAGCTGCTCGACATTTGGCGACTCCATCACCCAGGGGACCACGATTTCTCCTTCTATTCTCACCCCCACTCCTCATACTCAAGGATAGACCTGTTCTTGTTGCCAGTCAGGACGATCCCATTGACTACCCACTCGGCAATAGGCTCCATTAGTTGGTCTGACCATGCGCCCGTGTCTATATGGGTGAAACTGCCGGGAACTCGCTCGGGTTGGTCCTGGCGCCTCAACTCTTCCATCTTACAATCGGCTGCAGTGATGGAAGAAGTGTCTGCCCACCTGGACAGAGATTTTGAGGAGAATGACCTAGACGATATCGGACCTGACTCCTTGTGGCTGGCCCATAAGGCGGTCATACGAGGCCACCTGATTCAGATTGGTAGCAGGTTAAAGAGGGAGAGGATGCGTCTGCTGGTGGAACTACAGGAGAGGCTGGCTGACCAGGAAACAGCGCACAAGTCCTTTCACTCTCAGGCTGATTTTGATGCCCTGGCAACGGTACGCCGGGAACTCCGGTCTGCCCTACTGACGGATGTGGCCCGGTCCTTAGCCTGGACCAGGCGGACCTTTTATGAATATTCTAACAAGGCACACACTATGTTAGCTCGCAAACTGAGGAATCAAACTAGATCCAAATTGGTGACTTCGGCCCATACGCCCCAGGGTTCGATCACTACTATCCCCAGCGAGGTGAACCAGATTTTTACTGCATACTTTAAGCAATTATATAACCACTCCCCGGATCACTCCCTCCGAAATCCGGACCATGTGCGGGAAGTGCGGGAATTCCTGGCCACGTGGAGGGGCCCGGAGCTCCCCCCCTCTTGCTGGAGGGGTTGGGGTCAGAGGTCTCAGAGGCCGAGGTGGCATCAGTGATTAAACAAATGAAACCCCATAAGGCCCCGGGTCCGGATGGTTTTACGGCTTTTTACTATAAAAAATTCTCTCCCCACTTGAGCAAATATCTAGTTAAACTATATAATGGAATTTTGGAGGGACGGTCGGTGCCTCCGGATTTCCTCCGATCCGACGTGATTTTGATTCCTAAAGAGGGCAAAGATCCTTCCTTCCCCCACAATAATAGACCGATCTCTTTATTGAATGTTGATAAGATATTTACGAAAATTCTGGCCAACAGACTGGGAGCACTCCTCCCCTCCATTATTCATCCGGACCAGGTCGGGTTCATTCCCACGAGGCAGGCATACGAAAATACAAGGAGAAACGTGGTCCTGATCGAGAGTGCTCGCGCGACGGGGACGCCTTCTCTGCTCCTCTCTCAGGACGCGGAGAAGGCGTTCGATAGGGTGGGCTGGCCTTACTTATTTCACCTACTGGAGCAATGGGGATTTCCTCCTGGCTTTTGCGCTGCTATCCGGGTCCTGTATAATTCCCCCTTACGAAAATAATCACCACGGGGGCCTCCCCGGAATCTTTCCCCATAGGTAATGGAACGCGGCAGGGTTGCCCCCTGTCACCCATGCTCTTCGCTCTAGCCCTTGAGCCCCTACTGGATAAATTACGGTCCTCCACGTCCATCACGGGTTTACAGATTGGTGGGGAGGAATTCCTGGTGTCCGCGTATGCGGATGACCTTCTCCTGACCATCACGGACCCGGTCCATTCTGTGCCCCATTTGCTTTCCCTTCTTCGTGATTTCTCGGAAATTTCTGGGTTTAAGATCAATATAGATAAATCTCGCGCGTTGCCAATAGGCATACCGAAAACGGAGGTCGAACGGCTGCGTCTCCTCACGGGGTTTCACTTCTCCACCTCTCTCACATATCTGGGAGTGAAGCTGACCAGTGAACCCGCAGACATGATTAGAGCTAACTATGATGTACTGATCCAACGTCTTATAGCTGATATGGACACATGGGATGCCTTTAAGGTCTCCTGGGTGGGTCGTATTGCTAGCGTAAAAATGAATCTACTCCCCCGAATCCTGTCCTTGTTCCAAACCCTCCCGGTGCCTGTCCCTCCGGCCTCGTTGGCGCATCTACAGTCCCATGTGGACCGGTTCATCTGGCACAATAAACGACATAGGGTGGCTAGAAGGGTGTTACATAGACCGAGGGCGGTGGGAGGTTTGGGAGTTCCGAGTTTGTTACAATATTATCATGCTGCCCAACTAGCACAGGTTTGTTACCTTTCATGCACCACCTGGTACACACCGTTGGGCGGACTTAGAGTCGCATCTCTTTGCTCCTGACTTGCCACAATTCTATTTTTGGCTTCCCAAACCCTATCGTCCAATCCTTCGCTCCACCTGCACTGCCACCATTAATTCTCTACAAATTTGGGACACTGTGAATCGTCGCTTCACTTTTGCTAAAGAGCACTCAGCTATGATGCCTTTTCTCCACAACCGAAAGTTTCAACCGGGCCTATGCCCTCGCCCTTTTGCGAATCTGGAGGACTTGGGCCTTCAGAGGATCCACCACCTTTACTCAGCGGGAGCACCGCTTCAGTTTGCGGACATCCGATGCAGAGGTCCGGTTGGACCGGCGGACTTCTTTCGATACCTGCAGGTCATGGATTACGCGCGGACGCCAGAAGTCCGTACGGCCGCCACGTCTTCCTTGACGGCGTTTGAAGCTCGCTGTAATGACACTCGCATCACGAAATCAATGATCTCCTCGCTTTATGTCTCCCTCTGCTCAGGCTCTCCAATATGGGGGGACCCAACTTATGTTGCACGCTGGGAGCGAGATGTGGGGGATGCCCTGCCCAGTGAAGAATGGGAGGATATTTGGGACAATGTGGCACACTGCTCCATCAATGTGGCCCACCAAGAACAGGCTTACAAGATGCTGTTTCGCTGGTATGTTACCCCCTCACAGCTTTCACACATGGACGGGTCTTCCTCTGACTTATGCTGGAGAGGTTGCGGCACTAAGGGTTCGTTTTACCACATGTGGTGGACTTGCCCCCTGATACGACGCTTTTGGCTTCAGATTCATGCTTTCATCCAAGAGGTTCTGCAGTGTGGAGTGGCTCTCGACCCGTGGACATTCCTTCTTCACCGCACCCAGGACGCCCTATCGAGACCGGAGAATAAGCTGCTGCATAAAATGGTTTTGGCGGCTAGAAGAGCGGTGGCCCAAGGCTGGAGATCTGTGTCCCTTCCATCTATGGTGCAGGTGCACCTTCGGATTAGAGATAATATGGACGTGGATCGTTTATCGGCTCTTGTACATGATACCATGCCCCAACATAGCAAGATTTGGGACCCCTGGTTGGAGTTTGATGTGGGTTGAGAGCTGGATTGTTTGATTTTCTGGCGGGTTATGCTACCTGGGTTTTGTACTCTTTTGGGGCGGCACCCTATCCCCCTCCCCCTCCTCCCCTTCTTATGAGGTCTCTTCCTCTTTCTTTTTCCTCTTTGTTTGTGTTTCTTTGAACTTTTTATTATCTCCTCTTCTACCCCCTCTTCGGGGGTCCCTCCCCTGCGGTCTTCTGGCAGGGGCTCCTCAGGGCTAACCAGTAGCAATCTCTAAAACTGTGTTTTTGTGATATGATGCCCTTTTTGTCTTTGAAAAATGGAAAATAAAGAATTATAAAAAAAGAATTTCTAACTAGCATCTAACCCTAATCTTCGGTGGTTCGTGCGACAGGATTAGTCAGACGAATCTTATAGGTTTCAATGTGTGTGTGGGGGGGGGGGAAATATCCCTGTTTTTTTTTTCTTTCGTTTCAGATCATTTTCATTCTGTTTTTTGGTTATGCTACCGCGATTCGTATTTTCGGACCGATCCAAAATTTCAGACTGTCTTTTTTCATATTTTCGAAATGCTTCAGAAATATGAATCGGGTGATTTTCGTCCAAATTTTATGCGGAACAAAATGAAATGCACATTAATAAGAACTTTATTTTTGGTGGTAATGTCCCTTTAAAGGGTATATTTCCGGAAATAATCCCTATTTGAGTTTTTGAGTTTCACTATTGTATTTTTATAGGCACACATCCCTGTCATAATATTGTCTAAGCCCAAAGTGTATCCAAACGGTAGGATTTCTACGATGAGAAAAATCATGCTCACATTTTTGTAGGCTTCTTTTGCCCTGTCCCCATTCCTTCATCAAGCAAAGCAGTTAACTTCGCATATGGTCAGCAACACGCCTGCCTTGCCTCTAGCCAGGCAAGACTCTGCTCTGGCAAACAGTGTGTACTTCCAGAGCACGAAGAATTTCACTATCAAAAGGATAAAACTCCTGAGTACTAGCTCTTATAAAGGCTGCATTATATTAATAGTGGTCACAACTGGTTTAGCCACTGTGCATGTGTAGGTTTCCCATGTACCATTAACAAATGAGCTAAATAGAAGAACTTTAAAAATGCAGGATGACTGACAGACCAGAAAAAAATTGCATTAACAAAGTAACTATAATATAGTGAATTAACCTTTATTATACACCTCTCCATATATAAAAATATGCTTTGAAATATTTGATTTACAAATACAGTTGATAAAGTAAACATTTGTGTGCAAGTTTTAATCAAAATACAAAACATAAAAACCATATAAAAAAAAACAAAAAAAAAACAATATTTCTTTATAGGCCACAACAATTTTTGTTCCATTTATAATAGTCTTACAGATCACACAAACACACCGAGTCATTTTTCAGAAAAAGGGTCAGCAATTCTGGTTTTATAAAATACATATTTTTCTGAGAATTCCAGCACTCCTCCATTCTAGGAGAAATCTATAAAAGCCAAACTGAGCACAGGCCATTCAATGAACGTTTGAGATTTTATTTTTATTATATACAATAAAAGCAGGTTTTTCAACAATAAAGGAAAGAAAGCCATAAACAGATTACATTTACTTCTGTACTACTTCTAGAACACCTGTTAAATACTGAACAGATAGTACATCAAATGAATGCTTTAAAAGAAAAAAAGATCATGATAATAATTTTGCCATTATCAAAGTGTATGCTATTTGAATATGTAGTAACTATGACATTAAACTGCAAAACTAGTGAGTATCTGAAGGAAAATAGAGATTTATACTAAAGTATATTTTACATTGTATAAGGCACTTCAATTATTAAATATAAAGACAAAAAGGCACCACGCATAACATGCACATAAATCAATTTTCCCACTGGAAACATCGGCATAATAACAGTTTTATTTACTTTTTTCTGTGTTGTAATGGTAATATATATATATATATATACTGTATACACATTTTTTTTTATTAAGAGGGATACTGTAATCTATTCAAGGACATCCTATAAAGTCATCCTGCTGTGTAGACCAATCCAGGTATGAATTAAAAAATATGTTGGAGTAGATCACGAAACCCTCTGGAAGCAGATACCACAAACAATAGGTAGAAAAATTGTACAAAATCACTCAGTGGCCTAGAACACGGATAATACAAGTTAATGGAAACAAAAAGAACATGCCGTAAATGCATAAAATAGATCTTTCAACTTTGAGGTGTATTAAGGAATATTTTCATGTTAAAGGCCACTTT
Organism: Leptobrachium leishanense; assembly: GCA_009667805.1. NCBI lineage: Eukaryota > Metazoa > Chordata > Amphibia > Anura > Megophryidae > Leptobrachium > Leptobrachium leishanense. Next base: position 362,219,478 of record CM019063.1, on the reverse strand, counting down.
AAACCTCTTTAAGGCAAGTCATGACACAAGGCACATACGGTAATCCCTGACTGTTTGAAGCCCTCAAACAAATCTATATGTTTTTCTGCAAACAAAACTATAAGAACACATGAAAACATCAACGCACAATTTACCGATGTAAAAAGTATTGAGAGCAGAGTCTGGCAATCCTCTGTACCTCAGGCCTTTTAAAACCACATTTTCTATGACATAAGAGTGGCTGGGTATCAGAGGAAATGTAGTGTCAAAGGACCTGATGTGCAGAGAGTTTCCACACTCTGCTCTCAATTTAAGGGACACTCTGGGCCCTGGGACCACTCAACATCATTTTTGTTGTCACAGTAACCCGAGTGCTCTCAACTTCTCTCATGGCCAGCACTGCTAACAGCTTTATGAGGATTGGAACTCTTCATGCATTGAGAGTCATTGGATTCGCTGAACTAATCTTCTAGTGCCCAGCCACCCTATGTTCATGTGACCACTGCGGCTTACAGGAAGCCAGCAACATGTGACATCCAGAGAAGCCAGAAGCTGGAATAAAGGAGAGTTTCTATGGTAACTAGGGTTAAAAAAGGAGGTGACATGAAAGCCGGGTCAAGAGGGTACTTAATCCCTTTATCTCGATGCCCCTCCAGTTTTAATCCTAGAAGTAAACCTTTAAAAAGGTGAACTAGCTCCAGTCGGAGTCCGGGAATGCATAGAATTGTTCAAGTAAATTGCATTTTTTTGGTGTAATGAAGCATTGCACAAATATGACTTTATAACAAAAACCATAACATTAACAGGCAAAAAAATAAAAACATTGCGAGAATCGAGAGTCAAGAAAAACATTAAATGCATAAATACATGTATAAATATTATATTCCTGGTGCTATCAAAGCACAGGATTGCCTGAACTGTGCACAAGACTTTGATTTGCTATAATTGTGTCCATGAGTATACTCCCATTTTGTAGCACTCAATATAAAATTGCAGCAATTTCGACAGGTTAATAAATTGCAAAAATGAAAAGAAACAAGTGCACTTGGGAAAAGGTTTAAAAATTGCATGACCTTCTGCATGGTCTGACTTCCAACAAGGACAAAGCCGTCTCTCTGCTTTTCTTTGATGTGCAGTGGGCATTCAGATACCTGGAATATTAAGAGAAGCTTGCAGGTTTTGCACATTTCTCCAAGTCTGTGAGTAACAGATATAGCCTTGAAAACATGTTCCACAAGGCCGTAGGAGCATAACTGTTTCCTGGTTATTGTCCTCTTCGTTAGGTTTTCACAAGAAAGCACTCATATGATGAAACCACTGGAAACATGTAAACATCCAGTATCATGTAGCAGCGTTGAGTGCTGAGAAATACATTCAGCTGAAGAGACGCTAGATTGAGAATCAGAAGGTAACTAAGCGTTTTGCTTAGGAGGCACAGCTGGGCTTTAGAAAGCACTTATTGAGAAGGTAACTGCATATTGCATATCTCAAGGTTGCATACAAGCTCCGTTGAAAATGTTATCTAGACACTAATGTTGTACAAAGAGAAACAAAAGGAATCTCTGAAAACCCCCTATAATAGGCAAATAAGATTGTAAGAGGAAAAAAAACCCCAACCAAAAAAACCGCTTTCACAAAAAGAAAAAAAAACAGACTAAATTTTGGAAGATTATCTAGGTGGAGAACCAACGTCCACTGTGATTTTGGTGTACATTGGAAATTTTTCCACTCTGAGCACTTTGTAGGAGACTGAGTTTATACCGTCCACGTTCATGGTTTGTCTTGTATGAGCTATTAGGTCGAACCTGCAAAAGCAAGAAAACACAAGCACAAATCAGTATAGTGTTACAGGTTTTAGAATGAATGTGTCAGGATTCACATAGATTTACTTATTTTCATAAGGATTAAAAATACCTATGCAAGCAGCCATCAAAAATACAGGATTGTATCAGGAGAGTCTGATACTGGGTAGGTTTATCAAGCAATTCTCTGACTTCTGGTGAAGGAATAATCATCACCATAAAGAGGGAAATTTAAGTGGCTTCAAATATGCCTTCCTTGGCATAACGGAGCCTAGAGAAGTATCTGACGAAAATCTGATATTAGGGGAGATGCTGCTTCAGCCTTCATGATAGAATACATATTCATCTATGTTACTGCATGGGAAGTGTGCTTACCAATGATGGGTTCACTTTAATCCCTCAACAACCATGTGGCTGTATACACCAATATACGGTGCAGAGATTTAACGTCTAGGGATGGTATGACCGTCACCGCAGTCAAACGGCAGTTCTGAGCTGTAGAAAACGTAAAAAAAAAAAAAATTTTCTTTGCGAACCGGCTGCATTCAATGTTGCTGTACTTGGTTCTGAAACCTATTTCAGCATCAGGGACAGGGGCTTATTTATTTGATTATAATCATTTATAAAGCGCCAACAAGTTCCATAGCGCTGTAAAATGGTAGTATGCCTTACAAGAAGAGATGTGAGTACACCCCTCACATTTTTGTAAATATTTTATATCTTTTCATGTGACTGACACTGAAGAAATGACACTTTGCTACAAAGTAAAGTAGTGAGTGTACAGCTTGTATAACAGTGTGTATTTGCTGTCTCCTCAAAATAACTCAACACAGCCATTAATGTCTAAACCACCGGCAACAAAAGCGAGTACACCAAGTGAAAATGTCCAAACTGGGCCCAATTAGCCATTTTCCCTCCCGATATGACAGAAGCAGCCGGATGATTTCAGCAGTGTTTAGAGAAATGTCAGCACAGATTCAGTCAAATACAGCAAAGTTGATTCGACGGCGGTTCACAGTACAGACTGACAATGATCCGAAACGAACTGCAAAGCAACCCAGGAGTTTTTGAAGGAAAAGAAGTGGAATATTCTGCAATGGCCGAATCAATAACTTGATCTCAACCCAACTGAGCATGCATTTCACTTGCTGAGGGCAAAACTAAAGGCAGAAAGACCCACAAACAAAGAACAACTGAAAACAACTTAAGTTAGAGCCTGTCAAAGCATCAGAAAGGAGGAAACCAAGTCTTTGGTAATGTCCATGGGTTCCAGACTTCAGGCAATCACTGCCAGTAAAGGATACTCAACAAAATATTAAAAATGAACATTTTATTTAGGATTATATTCCTTTGTCCAATTACATTCGAGACCCTGAAAATGATTGGGGGGGGGGGGGGTCTGTGTATAAAAATGGCTGCAATTCCTAAAATTTGTACTTTATATTTATGTTAAACCCCTTGAATTAAAGCGGAAACTCTGCACTTCAAATCCATTTGGATGGTTTTGTAAAAGTATGAAAATTGTGCCTGTGTCCAAATATATATGGACCTAATTGTATATGCAGGTAGATAGGGGTAGCGATGGACACACCCAGAGCAGCATGCAGAGGTCCATGAAGTTTTTTTTTCCCTTCGATCGATCCGGGCACTGGCCGGGGCTCTGAAGTTCTGCCAGGCTTCCAGTAGCGCCCAATGCTTGCAGCAGCCCAGCCCTGCAGTCTCCTCTACCAGCAAGGCAAGCACTGTGTGGTGGCGCAGGCCCGTGTGAGCAGGAGTCAGGACAGTGGGTCTGGCGGATGATCCCAAGATGGAGTGGGGGGGGGGGAAGGTCACCACACCTGACCTCACCCCTCTCACATGACACTAGTTTTGCAGGCTGAGTGCCAACAAGCACTCACGTAGGCGGTACAAGTGCTTGCCTGCCTGGATCAGGACACCCGGACTGGCAATATACACCCCCTCTTAGCTTGTCACCTGAGGCGCCCCACCCACTCGAGTAGAATACCACTTCCGACTGAATCCTGAGCTTAACGCCTACCCGTCTCGAAGTTAAAAACTCTTATCAAAGCTACTGTGGGTTGAAAAAACTATCCTGCGCATCTGGAATCAATCCCTTGCATCCCCTTATAGCTTTTCAAAAACCAAATTTTAGTTTTTATTTCACAATGATTGGCTGCACACTCTGATCAATAAAGTAACCCAAGTGAAAAAAAACTTGTCCACACTTGGCAATGCTACTTCCCAGCCCTAGAAACACCCTCTCTCTGCAACCATATCTGAACCTCACTACAATTTACATCATGGTAATAAGTAAAAATGGTTTCAAGCCACAATGCTCTGGGTCCCTCCCATAATTCCTCTCAAACTAGAACAGTTTTAGCTTTAACTCAGTGTTTTTTTTTTTTATTTATACAGTTATACAGCCGTTCTGTTTCCTATTATCGTTAGGTTAACATGGACTAATAAGTGTATACTATTTGGCAACCATTCCCCTATTGTATTTGCCTTTATGCTTCTTGTTAACCCTGTTGTGCATTGTAATAAACTTTCAAATTCCAAAAAACCCCCAAAAACTTCAATACCTTATAGCATGAAAAAGATGTTCCCATGCTTTATCATTCAAACCATTCATTGAGGTTATATATTCTGTAAGGTACTCTTCAAAATAATCAAATATTGAGAATATATTATGGCATATTTTCATAGAATATGCAATTTTAACTAAAATAAAAATACTTTTTTGTTGTGGCAAACAAAGTTTCCTGAATAAAATGGGTATGTATAAAATGTTGAGCCCTTAGTTTTAAAAAAATTGTAAAATTCCAAATCAATGAGGGCACTACTGTAGATACTCAAGTATACCGCTAGATATTGGTGACAATATTTTCTTAAAATTGGAGGGGTCATGTTATAGTCGAGACATCTGCACCGCGTGTAAAAAAATAAAAAATTGCCTTGCTCTGGATCTCAAGTCTCCCGGCAGTTCCGGTAGTCTTGCTGAAGTGAATGCGGGCTCCCTGATGCTTGCAAACACTTCAGGAACTCCCGGATTCGGGAGAGGTGGGATCCATCAAGGCCAGAGGGCACACTCGGTTTAAGCCAATCGTTCACCTCGCTTGCCTCCGCCGGCCATCTACTCGCTAGTAAAGAAGACGGGTGGCCGGCGGCTTCATACTTCGTAACAACTGCAATCATTCTAGAGCAGAGCACCCTGGCCTGAGGGGTAGTCTGACTGTGTTAAGAGAAAATGGAAGGATTTTAATGGTTTACTGGTACAGTAAAATTTTGTTTCTCACATTATATTCGAGTCTTGAGTATTCTGCTAATTTCCATAATTAATCTCTATCCATCGCGTTATATTCGGGTCTCGCTATACTCGAGTATCTACAGTAAGTACAATTTGTCAATTTAGATCTAATAAAAAAATGTAATTTTAACCACTTCAATGCGGAGGACGCGCTCAGCGCGTCCTCCGCATTACCGCTGCTGTGCGGAGGACACGCTGAGCGCGTCCTCCCATTGGGGTCAGCGTTCGGCCGGGTTCCGGCCGATCGCTGGCCCCTCCGGTGCGGGCTGACATCCTCGATGTCAGCCCGGCATCCGGAACCGCCGAAATTAGGTGTCATCGCGACAGCGCGATGACACCTAATTCAGGCGCCCCCCCCGCATGTGCGGAGGAGGCGCCTGAAAGGGAGGGGGGAGGTCCTTCGGACCTCTCTCCCCTCCGATCGGCGGCGTTGCGGGGGTTAACCCAGGCACCATTTGGAAGGGCACAGCCTGCCCTTCCAAATGGTGCCTGGCATTAACCCCTGGGAGCTGGATCGCGAATCGGCGCTGAAAAGTGCCGGTTCGCGATCCTTTCCCGGAGCTGGCCGACATCTTGGATGTCGGCCAAGCCTCCGGGAACTCCCCCTGAGGACTGGCGTCATCGTGCATAGCACGATGACGCCAGTCCTAGAGTTAACCCTAACTGCCACCAACGGTGGAGATAGGGAGTTCATTGGAACTCCCTATCTCCCGATCCGTGGCAGCTAGGGGTTAAAGTTTGGTATTGCTGGATCGGCCAGAGCATGGCCGTTCCAACGATGCCAAACACTACTGTGAAAAATTTTGTAAAAAAAAAAAAAAAAAAAATAGAAAATTTTTTTTTATTTTTTTATTTTTTTATTTTTTTTGGTTTGTTAATGCAGCAATATTGTTCCCATTTCAATTATAATGTGAACAATGATGCTGCACTAACTTTTTGTATGCGGTGCGTTTGTTAAAAATCGCATAATTTTCCCCAAAAAAAAATGTAACGAGACCCCATCTCTCTAATTTTTTTAACAAGCGCACCCCATACAAAATATAACCGCAATTGCTCGCATGTTAAAATGTGAAAAAAAAACACTTTACACGTTGTAAATTATTGAAAATACATATTTTATTGCATTTTTTGTTATAATATACAGACCTGACATAACGTATACATATAATAATGACATATTATGAATCTACCGAGTCTGACGGAAAGAACGATATATAATATGTCTGGGTCATATACTAAAATAAGCCTTCAAAACACGTTTAAACATGATGAGCAAAACCGGTAAAAATGACCTCAGCACAGAGGTGTGAAAAGCCTCAGCAGCGAAAGGGTTAAAGAACAGGGTTTTTTAACACAAGTTTATTGACTCCTCGGTATTTCCAGGGTTCCCCCCAGAATAAAAGAAAATCTATTAAATTGCACAAGTCTACCTGGCTTGAGAGAAATAGTGTCCCATTTGATTAGGCTGTGTAAACGTAGTTTGAGGTAGGAGCACAATTGTGCATTTTACACAATCCAATCTAAAAGGACATTTCTGTTAGAGAATCGCTCAGGACATCCCTAAGATCATTATCAGGGGTCGATCAGAGCATTTTTAGTGATCAGTACAGGCTTTATTCAGATCAAAAAGGGGTACTAACTTGTTGTAACCCTAGAACTATATGGGGCGTGGAGAGCTGGGTCCGTGGCACTGCTCACTCTATAAAATAAAAAGGCACGTGCACAGGCAACGCCAGATGGGCACAAAAAGCAGTATCACAGTCAGGTCTCAGATGAACAGATTGTACCTCAGGGAAGGTGACTGTTCCCTGCACCATGTTACTTCTCCAATGGCTGCACTACCTGCTGGAGACCGAGTGCTTTAAGGTCCCAGTTGGCATGTCTGTGCCAGTTTAATGTATAAAGCGAATATAAAATAAATGGGATGCTGCAGGTTTTTTAGGGAGTCTAGCAATATTCTCTTAAGATATTGCACATACAGAATAAAAACTGTAAAAGATGAGTAACTCCCCCCCCCACCCCCGCACAAAAAAAAGCTGTAAAGTGATATTGCAGTACAATAAAGTGCTTGTGGTGTTAAGGTATGATATAAAATAGATCTCTTATTTTTAAACAATGCAACAATAAAATGCTTCTGCATAAACTTTATTGGATTGCTCTATTTTATGCAGAAGCATTTTATAGAATTGTTGCATTGTTTAAAAAAAAAAAAAAAAAAAAAAGGATTATATATCTTGGCAAAACAGCAGAAGCACTTTATTGCGCAGAAGGGGGTGTGACTCCTCTCTTTTACAGTGTGTACAATCAGATACATAGGAACTTGTAAAGAATGGCAATACAGGTAACACGAATATGCATGAAAATCACACATGCTAAGAAATAGGTGTTATCGGCAGTGAAATGTGAAGGCAACAATTAAACTGCAAACAGAAAAAGACAGCACATTTCAATAATCAAGATCAGCGTCAACTGGAGTAACCTTGGTCCTCCCATGCTTTCTTAACATGTTCTTTTTATAATTGTCATATATTATACTCTAGTTTTCACTTCTTTACATGTATATCTTAGTATACACACCAATATTGATACTTTAGCTTTAAAGCTACAATGCACATGTGTATCCATAGTCCGTGTATAGTGTGGAGTTAGGGAAGTTTCAGCATATTTGGCTATGTTAAGGTCTAATCATCACCTCTCCTCCCCGACAGAGTCACAATGTATTCTGCATATTTAAGATAGCTCAGGAGGATGGAGAGGGAATCGGAGAACCATTTCTGTGGTTATTTGGACAGCGGACATTGTGGAACGTACGAATTGGCCCGAAGCACAGCGTGACACGCATGGTGGAACGCAAGCGCTGATAGAGCACATGCGCAAGATGGTGGAGCCGTTTCGAGACACAGGAACAGTGCTATTGGAGGCGTGGAACGCACGCCAACGGTTTATTGTAACACCTGGGGACGATTTTACTAAACAAGAGGACATACTATATATACAATTGTTATTACCTGTAAACCAGCTGAGGAAGCCACAGCACGTGGCGAAACGCGTCCTGGTTACTTGGCTGTGCCAGATTTTATTTTACTTTTTATACTTCTGTTTTAATAAATTAATTTTATTTGCACCAGTCCCCGGTGTTTTGGAATCCTAAGGGTTTTTATGGTCTTAACCTGAAATAAGTCCATAGGCGCATATACCTAGAGCTTGGCTATAAGCTCCACCAAATGTGAGTTAACCCATTGTGTGATTATATCCACTTGAGCATCAGTGGATCTGCAAAAGGAATTTTGCTTGTTTTTAGGTCTTCACATACATAGTGATTGGAAGAAGATTCTTTCGTTTAAAAGGTGTGGGTCACCTTTTTGAATATAGAAGCAAAGGACCCGAATGCGTTTACCCACTCAGAGCCAGTGCTGGGGCTCTCTATTTGTGAGTGGGATGAGTGGATCTTCATTTGTATTTCACACTGTATATTCGCTCTGCACTATCATTTGCTTCTCTCTTTTTTTATGATATCCATATGGACCACACCCCATATGATCCAAGAGCGACTACCATCGCGCCGCCAGATACGTATTTTTGTAATCTTGACACTCTGGTTTGGGGGGAACCACTGATTTCTGGTTGGCTGTGGAGATTTGGTGGCAGTACAAGCAGGGGCGCCTACCACCTTCGTCTTTAAAAGAGGTGTGTCCGATGGGGTGCGACCAGAGAGAACCTCAGGGCGAGTGTGGGAGAATGTGCTTGTGGTACGCGTTTAGTGGTCAATGCAGACATGTAGGGAGAGCTCTGGCGCAGGGAGGCGTGGATCAGTTCTCTTCCCTCAGGGTGGTGTGGAATTTCAAGCCAGCGTTTAAAAGGTTGATAAAGCGATAAAAGTAGTCCAGTGAAACCACGTAGTAGTGTGGACCTCCGCCCTTTGCTCAGGTGGCAATGAGGTCTCCTCAATGGATCGAATAGATTCAACTTTAGCAACCAGGTCCTGCGGGGAGGGTACAGCGTGTGTATTCCAATGGAGAGTTATAAGAGAGCGCACAGCCATCGTAATCCAGAGTAGGACCGACTTTTTCAGCAATTTCAAGGACATGTTTAGATGGCCAAGGAGGAATATCTCTGGAAGAAAATCCAGGTCGACGTCTGTGGTGTGATGAATCAAGGTCTGAGTGGCGTGCCAGAATGGGGTGAGAAGGGAGCAGCTCCATCAAATGTGGAGATACGACCCGTGCGATGTATGACATCTCCAGCACTTATCCGAGTGCGAGGGACAAAAACGGGCTATCCACATAGGGGTAGTGTACCACGAAAACACAATTTTGAAAGAGGTCTCCTTCAGCTTCGAAATAGCAGTTCCATGTTGAATTAGGTCGAAGGTTTTAGACCAGTGAGTGTCAGCAATGGCAGTGGCTAACATGGTGTCCCACCGGAGGGCCAGATTTGTAACTAGGCAGGTGCCAACAGGCGTCTGCCCCAAGGGGACGCCTTGCTCTGTAAATTTTTTTATATACAATTTATTTAGACCACTGTATCTTTGGAGCTCTAAGAGATAGATGGACATATGATGTATCATTGAAAAGGCTATATTTTGACCTTTCCAGTGATACCAAACATAACCAGGTTAGATTTTTAGATAAAAATTAAATATCAAAATATATTTTTTCTTATGCAGCAATATTGTTCAGTTTACAATTATAAAGTGAACATTGATGCTGCACTAACTCACCTTCTCATTTCCCACACTGCCAGAAAGTGTGGAGCTGATGATGAAACACATGGTTTCATCTAAAACCTAGACCGTGGCACTATAGTAAGGAGAGATAGGGGGACTTTGGAACCTGCATCCCTGAATTGTACACTGCACAAGGTTAAATGAAGAGTCTTTACAATGATACCAAACATGACCGACCATGTAATGTGTAAAAATAAAAAAAATTAAAAAGTAAATGCAAAATAAATTTTTTCTCTGTTCTACGGCATAAATATGCCTTTAAATCTAAAACAAACAATGCCACTGCACTAACTCAACTAAAGCAACAGATTCTACACCTTCTTTTGATTTGAGCGCAGAGAGAAACTGTTTTTCACTTTTTTTTAAATGTTTTTTTATTTCTTTAGTTTGTTCCAAAATGCAAATTTAAAGGGTTATTTTGGCATGTTTCTTGTTATTGTTTTGGGGGGGGGGAAATAGTCCACATTTCTGTACCTACAGGCTCCTGAGATGTAAATCCAGCCCAGCATTTAGGTGCACTTGGTGATTCCTAAATTTTAAATTGCTTTATCTTTATTTTATATATTTCTTTTTAATTATAGACATGCTGTCATTTAAAGTCAATGAGGTTTCGATATCCTGTGGAATTTTCTTTAAGGCTTCCAACATGTTTCTAAGCGTACGTAATTGCCTCTTTTTACCAATTGCTTTTGTTATGTTTGACCTACTCCTAATGAATTCAGTCCTGAGTACAAGCTGCCTCTACTTCCTGGGGACCTGGTGGCCATCCAAAATGTATGGATCCAGGAGTTGATTTATGCTTCAGTGATGTATCAAAGTAAGGGATCATCCAAAAGCAGGGAAAGTTTTCTCACATTTGAGAAATAGTTAAGTCAGAGGCGTAACTAGAAACCTCAGGGCTTCGGTGCAAAAATCCATGAAGGCCCCCAACGCTAGAGAGTTTTGCATTTTTACTAAGAACATTTTGCTAAAATACCTGTATACATGTACCTGCACTATCCAAAAATTGCTGGTTTCAAAACCTAATAATACTAGAACCTAATGACTAGTATCCCTATTATATTAATATTACCATAGCATTAAATACCATAACTAATGGATATGTAATAGGGATACTAGATAGATCGCCGAAATGTTGGGGTACCTTGGTCTTGGCTTTGTACTGACCCACTTTATGTTTTGGCTGCTTTTCGCATTGTGCTTTCCCTAATATTGCATATTTCATATGGTTCAGCCATTTGGTTTTTCGTGTGTTTATTTTTGCTGAGCCTGTGGGGCTGCCTTACTATATGCTGCATATTGTGTACTGTAACTATATGTAACATTTGTGATACTATTCCTCTTGTTACGGACATATTTTTGTATTTAATAAAGATATTTTTTATTATACTTTTGGTATAAATTATTTCATGGTTGTGCCATCTTGATTTATTGTGGTTTGGTTACACATTTATAGGACCTTGGGGAGTCCTTCTTGCAGATGAGGACATACTTGAAAACGAGAGAAATGTCAATGTATCCTTCCTGGTAAAATACTTTGCAAATAAATAAATAAGCAACTTCTTGTGACTATTTTATGAAAACAGCGTGCAGAATATATACTTTAGGGACACATCACACTTGGGCGATCAGAAGTGAGCGACCACCAGACCTGCAATGAGACACCAGGAAGTGTCAGACTCCTGATGGATAGCCAGACAAAAAAGAACAATGCCTCTGCTGCCTAATTAACCTCTTAAGGACCAAATGACAGAACTGTTCAGTCATAAATGCATTTCCTTTAACCCTTTCGCTGCTGAGGCTTTTCCCGCCCCTGTGCTGAGGTCATTTTTACCGGTTTTGCTCATCATGTTTAAACGTGTTTTGAAGGCTTATTTTAGTATATGACCCAGACATATTATATATCGTTCTTTCCGTCAGACTCGGTAGATTCATAATATGTCATTATTATATGTATACGTTATGTCATGTCTGTATATTATAACAAAAAATGCAATAAAATATGTATTTTCAATAATTTACAATGTGTAAAGTGTTTTTTTTCACATTTTAACATGCGAGCAATTGCGGTTATATTTTGTATGGGGTGCGCTTGTTAAAAAAATTAGAGATGGGGTCTCGTTACATTTTTTTTGGGGAAAATTACACTATTTTTAACAAACGCACCGCATACAAAAATCGTTAGTGCAGCATCATTGTTCACATTATAATTGAAATGGGAACAATATTGCTGCATTAACAAACCAAAAAAAATAAAAAAAAAGTGTTTATTTTTTTTTTATATAATTTTTTTAAAATTTTTATTTTATTTTTATTTTTCATTTTTTTTTTTTTTTTACAACATTTTTCACTTTCATGTTTGGTATCGTTGGAACGGCCATGCTCTGGCCGATCCAACCATACCAAAATTTAACCCCTAACTGCCACGGATCGGGAGATCTAATGATCCAATGAACTCCCTATCTCCACCATTGGTGGCAGTTAAGGGTTAAGTCCAGGACTGGCGTCATCGTGCTACGCACGATGACGCCAGTCCTCAGGGGGAGTTCCCGGAGGCTTGGCCAACATCCAAGATGTCGGCCAGCTCCGGGAAAGGATCGCGAACCGGCGCTTTTCAGCGCCGATTCGCGATCCAGCTCCCCAGGGGTTAATGCCAGGCATCATTTGGAAGGGCAGGCTGTGCCCTTCCAAATGATGCCTGGGTTAACCCCCGCAGAGCCGCCGATCGGGAGGGAGAGAGGTCCGAAGGACCTCCCCCCCTCCCTTTCAGGCGCCTCCTCCGCACATGCGGGGGGGGGGCGCCTGAATTAGGTGTCATCGCGCTGCCGCGATGACACCTAATTCCGGCGGCTGTGGTCCCGGATGCGCGGCTGACATCCAGGATGTCAGCCCGCACCGGGGGGGCCAGCGATCGTCCGGAACCTGGCCGAACGCTGACCCCAATGGGAGGACGCGCTCAGCGCGTCCTCCGCATACCAGCGGGAATGCTGAGGACGCGCTGAGCGCGTCCTCAGCATCCAAGTGGTTAAAGACCCTTGGTCCTTTATGGGTTACCAGTGATTCCACCACTGCCTGGGCCCCCCCTCCAGTGGTGGAATGCCAGAGCCCAGTCGCAAGTGCGACCACTGCTGCGACCCTTGTAGTTACACCACTGACTTAAGTACAAGTGTTTGTACTTAATTACTTTGCCACAAATCTTATTAACTGTCGACAAGGAGGCACTACAGACTCACGGCACAGGCGGGACCAACCACTGTTAGACATTTTTTTTTCTCCCCTTCTTCCACACTGCCATTCTGCTCTAAGAGAATTGATTTATTTTGCACACGAGTACTGCTGCTAGTGGACCAATGGGCGGAACCAGAGATACACTATATCTGTGTTTTAAGTACAAGTGTCACATTTTTTGCAAACCTTGCTTATAAGTATCTAAACAACAAAAATTTGAACCAGTAGAGGGAGACCAAGACCTGAAATTATTATTAGAAGGCCTAAGAACATTGAAGGACTGTAATCAAGGTCACAGAGTTTTTTAATTTACTGAACATTAACTCTTTGTAGGTAGGAAAGTAATCAAATCTAAACTCGCAGACTCCGCTTTCTCCACTTCACAAAAGGTGTTTGTCAGTGTTACAAATGACTGAAAATCACATGTGTTGCAACCCTGACATGCCACAAAACAAAACAGGAGGAGTGTCAAACTGCAGCTTACCCTGTTGCTCTTTGGATTCAACAGTTGCGAAATGCCGGTGATACAATACAGGTGACTATCGCTGGCAAACAATAAATAACCCCTTATGTGCTCTGTCCCTGCCCTGCAACTTGAGCCAATGACAGATAAAGGCAAAAATAAGCTTCACAGAATAAATTGGTCCGAGGCTTGAGTTTTGCAACGTGAAAATGACCTTCTAGAGGTCCATAAAATGAATCTGTAGTGTCGAGAGAAGATGGTGAGTTTGCTCCTTGTCTCGAAAAATTGTTTGGTATACTTCAGATGGAATGGTTGAATAAAGCCTAAAACCACTCCATTTATGGTACTTGAAAGTCTAGGTTTTTATAGGTTTATAAAGGACTTTTGTCTCCAATACATTTTATTGCAAGCAGCCACAGACTGCCTAAGCAGTGCATTACAAAAAAAAACAAACAAACTGTAAAAACCAGGGCTGCAGTACAGATCAGTTGACTAGTACCTCACATAATGCCAAAGGGAACTGGGCCATTTACGGAGCAACAATGTGTAATATGACATTATGGTCTGAAATGGCTGGTTGGCTCGAGAGCAGAACTAAAGCTCTACTGAAAGACAAACAGGTCAGTCTGGTTATGATAAAGCCCACCTGGGAAACATCCAGCCCCCTCTAACTCCTGAAAGGGGTGTGTCTTATCCTCTGGAGGAAGGCAAATGGTCTAAAGAAAACCAAATGAGATGGGAGGGACTGTGTATCCAAGGAGATTAAGGGTCCATTTAACCCTCTGCATCCTAAATTCTCCCTTTCTCTCTGCTCTTGGGACACCCTGCAGGACACAAAGGATTGGTAACATCAGAGTAACTGGGTGTATGTATAGCGTGTGCTTTGTCCATTACATGGGGTTAGCTTTCCTTTATAAATACTGTAAATCAAATTTTTTACTAATTTGTTCAGCCTCTGTAATTAAATATTTTGAATTGTAGAAAGCAAGGAGTGTAAAGTATGATTTTACACTCTAAGGTATTCGTGTAACTAGTGATGCACAATACCATTTTTTTTTAAAACCGAGTACTGATACTTTAATGTCATTGACCGCTTCCAAAAAATATGAATAATATATTCCAATAAATAAAAACCTCTGATAAATTCATACCCATACCAGACCTCAGACACATTCATACATACCTCCCAGACCACAGACACTAGGGCAGCTGGCAGAATGCACTAACAGCACTCTGCCAGGCTTTCAGCTGACTGCGTTCCAGCGAGAGGCCGCCGGCATGTGAAGGTTGCAAAATCTCACGGGAGAGCAGCCCCAGCAGAGCTGCGTTACAACCTTTACATGCCAGCGGCCGTTTGCTGGTACGACAAGTGCTGGCATCCCGTATCTGTATAAGTATCTAGGGCATTTGCACAAGTACTCGTGCAATTGTCGTTATCGGTGAATCACTAAGTGTAATTAACCCCTTAACGCCGCAGGACGTACATTTACACCCTGCATTAGGCGGGCTTTGCCGCCGCAGGACGTAAATGTACGTCCTCGGCGTTTAGAGCCCCCCCCGGGAGATACTCACCTTCTCCGGTCGCTTCCCACGCTGTTCTGACTCCCTCGGAGTCAGATCAGTGTGATCCCTCCTCCGGCGTTGTGACGTCATCGCGCGCCGGTGGCGCGATGACGTCAGTTTCAGGCGTCCCCCCCCGCCGGAGCAGGGGAAGCGCCTGGAGGGGAGGGGAGGGATCCTTCGGATCCCTCTATCTCCCGATCGCCTGGTCCCCGGCGGCTGTGGCCAGCATCGCTGGAAGGGTCACAGCCTGACCTTTCCAGCGATGTATGGGGGGTTAACCCCTTAGCTGCCAGGTCGCGACCGGGCACTAATTTGTGCCCGATCGCGGCCTATTTCCGGTGGGGGCCGCCATCTTGGATGGCAGCCCCCACCTCTGGGTCACCCCCGTCAACTGACTCATCGCGCCATGCGCGATGATGTCAGTTTACCGGGGAACCCCCTAGCTGCAAAGGGATTTCCCATGGAAATCCCTTGCAGGAGATAGGGGGGTTCTTTGAACCCCTTTATCTCCTGATCGGTGGCAGCTAGGGGGTCATGTATGATATTGCTGGAAAGGCCAGAGCATGGCCTTTCCAATGATATCAAACATGACCATGGTAAAAGTAAAATAAAAGTGTAAAAAAAGTAAAAATAAAAATAATAAAAAAATAATAATTAATATAAAAATAATAAATATAATAATAAAAAAAAATTTGTTTTTTTTAATGCAGCACTATTGTTCACATTTCAATTATAATGTGAACAATGATGCTTCACTAATGATTTTTTTTTTTTTGGGGGTTTAGCTAAAATCACGCAATTTCTCCCCAAAAAAAAAATGGGTTTACCGTTCTAATTTTTTTAACAAATCTACCCAATAGAATATGACCGCAGAGCCTCGGATAATAAAATTTAAAAAAAAAAACTCTTTACACACTGTGGAAGATTGAAATTTTATTGAAAATTCAAATTTTTTTACATTTTTTGTTATAGCATTTTGGCAGGGCATGACATATACATATAATAATGATATATTATTAATCTGCCGAGTCTGCCGGAAAGAACGATATATAATTTGTCTGGGTGGTATAAGAATACGTGACTTAAAAATGGTCAAAATGAGCTCAGCAAACTTCTACTTCCGAAACAGCGCCGAAGTTGTAAAATTACTCCCGTCCTTAAGGGGTTAAGTTTATTAGAAGACCGCTGCTAGATTGAGTGTAATTTTATATACTGCGTGTATATAAACAATTACACACAGAATAATTGTTGCATTCATTAAATTGTAAGCTCACAAGGCCATCTCACAGTTATAAATAACTAATCATAAGCATTCACAACCCATGTTTTAGGGCATAGTTCAACGGCCTTGGCCATCTAGTTGTTTTGGAACCACATTTCCCATGCATCTCTGACAGTCTAATGCATGGCTGTCAATAGACTGGGAGATGTAGTTCCAAAACATCGGGGGGGGGGGGGGAGTTTGTTTACAAACTTTGGGTGCTCGTGTCACACTTACAATCTATAATCCTAAACTTAATTATCATGTGTTTTTCTTATTCGGTTGATGATCAAGAACAAGTGTAGCTAGATGCCTAAAAGGTTTAAACCCTGAGCAATTCGCCAAGCAGGAACATCCTTCTGTGCATGCCTATGGCTGAAATTGATAAAATTATGGGTAGTATTTTATATCGAAAGCACTGTGCTAAACAAATTTCACGCAATAATACGTAAACTAAAACAAATCTACAGAAAACTTTGGTCACAGAAATATTCCATTTTGTTGCATTTGTGTCGGCTGCAACCAACTGAATTTTGGGTAATGAAGCGAGGGCTTTAAAACCATTCTCCAATCCACTATACAGCCTGTTAACCAGAAGGCTGATTTTTCAGATGTTCCCATAAAGGGAGACAACACTGAAAGCTTTCCAGCAACAGTGTTTTGTTCCAAGGCCACGTCATGATTCATTGGTCTTGAACGAAAAAAAAAAAAAAAAAAAGGAAAGCTGAGGTCATTCTTTCCTGTTAAAAATGACTTGCATAATTTCACATTTACTAGATAAAATCACATTTCACAAAGATAAAACCACAAAGGGCCAAACACAGCAGGTACCTTTTAGGATTTGGATCATTTTTGTCATCTCGGTCATGACGGATCATTCTGCATTTTCCAGTTACACCATCAGGACGAGAAATTGACATACCCCTGCTTGATATCCTGTAATACAAAATATAAATTACTACCTGGAGTAAAAAAAGAACATGCCATCTGCTAAACCTGGTCACAACCTAAAACTGAAAAACGTCACTAATGGGAGACAGGAGCAGATTTTGAGGAACTGATTTTAGTGCTTTAACATGTTGAATTTGTTTGGCTAACGTGACTAGAATCTCACAAGGTTATCGAAGAATTCTTATTTTGTTTAAAAAAAGTGATACATTAGCAATGAAAGTTTATGGATATAAAAGCGAAGGCAATGTGGTAATAAAGTCACAGTATACAGAGTAAAAGTGTGGTTACTCTATTTGCTGCAACATGAAGCGTTTATTGTGTCTCTAGTTTGCACTTCCTGATCTTTACTTTTGTTTATTACTATTCCGGCGCTGTTAGGAAGAGACGCCGATGGGGAGTTGCAAAGGTCATATATACAGTATATTCATTTTCAAAGCAAAGTATGATCATATTTTGGGAACTGAATTCCCATCATTTATTAACTCAGGCGTTTGAACATTTTTAAACTGCTTTTTATTTATAGAAAAAGATGGAAGAATGTTGTCATTGGTATGCAATGCTCTTTTTTGTTTTTCATATTAATTTTCATTTATTCCTCTATCAATAACATCACAATTGCTGTGCTTACAGTAGCAGAAAAAAAAAAAATCGGATAATTGTATATAGCGTCTTAAGTACAATCAGCATAAAATGAAAAGCAACAGTATAATATATATATATTATACTGTTGCTTTTCATTTTGTGCTGATTGTACTTAAGACGCTATGTACAATTATCAGAATATATATATATATATATATTCTCCAAATGCTCTATAGATGCAATCAGGGTGTTAGATAAAACAATACATCTTTAAACTACACCAAAAAAATAAAATAATTAAGAATCACGCACTGAAATCCATGCAAGCAAGAGTCCTTACTGGTAAAATCCTTTATAAATCAATTTTTTTAAAAAAAAAATAGTAAATACACGGAGTCCGATAAAGTTTGAAACCCGACATAATAACTTATTATCCCAAAAATAATTATCCAAAATAATGCAAATGATATTCAATAAAATAAAAAACACTGAAATCTGTCTGAAAACAAGGGTGAGACTATGTATGGTCTGTTTCTTATCCTGTAGTGCCACCTAGTGGCCGTTCATAAACATTTTACATTGGAATAGAATGTATTATAATTTTTTTTTTAAGTTTGCTGCCTGGTCCCACCCCCTGCATCGTGTGACTCGCAGGGAGCGTTGCCAGGAAGAAACTCGCCACGATCATACTGCAGGGCACAGCCAGGGAGCGCAGGAGGAGGTGAGTATGCAGCCCGAGTGTGGCTCGGGGTTACCGTTCGCGGTAGTGAAATTTAACCCCGAGTCACACTCGGGAATACCACCAGGGGAGGTTAATGTCATGTGACCGCTTTACAATAAATAATTTAAAATTTTGCTGAAAGCCTGGACAATTTAAGTATTGAAAGGTATGTCCAGACACCCCATTCACCCACTGCACAGGCCTGTACACACACCTCAGATAGACACACAAATCTCAGACACACTGAGGCTGGCAGAATACTCTAACAGCATTCTACCAGGTTCCCCAGGTGGCCACGTTTCAACAAGAGGCTCCCGTCATGTGTAAGTTATAACCTGGCTCTGCCGGGGCCTGCAGCTGCAGTCTCATGAGATGTTACAAGAAAGCAGCCAGCCACAAATGCCTGGTATTGGCACCGATACTACAAGAATAAGGAACATCTTTTTTGCTTTCAAACCCTTAAATCTGCTTTTTGTTGAAAACATTCAATATGAAAACAGATACACTTTGCTAGCCAATGATAATGTGATATGCACGTGCATAATAGCAAAAGGCACACCACAAATTGGTTTAAAAATGTAAATACATTTCTGACAGCTATTATTATATAGGTAAAACAAGGGGCCTCACATCCATGTATAAAGCATGATATTTACTGGCTCCGGTGCTACCAATGTGCCACAGACATACTATTCCTGAAAAAGGTGCACATACACTTTCTTCATACAAATATAATATCTATTTATTACATAGAAAATCTATCAACATTTCAGTCCACACAGGGACTTTTCAGTCTTCAGAAAAGTCCCTGTGTGGACTGAAAAGTCAACCTATTTTCAATGTAATAAATAGATATACTTGTATGAAGAAAGTCCCCTGTCTGCACGCGTTACCGGCGTGCGTCGCAACATATAATTACGCAGATAGAGAAGAACATACGCATAACGCGCGCTGATGACGTCCGACATGGAAACACCAAGGCTTGTGCGCTAGGATTGACGCGACGTTGGCTGCGTGCTGAACGTCAAATTTCAAAAGCCCTTTTTTTTCTATTTCATTCAACTCAAATTCAGTTTTTATGACGTGCCTCAAAATTAACACATCGTCTGGCGTCTACCATCTCGTCCGTCGTTTTTAATGCGTGTTAGTGCTCACAAAAAAACACCTAGTGTGCACCCGGCCTAAATGCCCTTAAAATGTTTCCTGGGTGTGAGGAACCAGGGAGAGGAAGTAAGGAGATTGAGAGACAAACACACAGAACGGTGGAGCTCTGAGTTTGGCAGCTTGGAACGAGGACTTCAAAAAGGTGGTATTTCTTTTGGTTATTTTCCCAAGGTAGAGAGGGACGCTTTATTGTTTAGTCAGCACTCCGATGAGTTAGGTTTTGTTTTCGGTTATATTTTGTTTGCTGGAGTGCAGAAATAAAAACTCTGTGCTATATAAGGAGACTGTTTCCATGCCATAATTGCCCTAGGGGACCGTACTATAGCACCCCCATGTGAATATATATAATAAACAGCGGCACTCTGGGTCGTCTCAAAGGGATAGTCTTTATTGTTAAAAGTCAATGTTTCATCTTGCTCCCCGCAAGCTTTCCTCAGGACAATTAAAATATACATACATGGCATACATATATACAAAACAGAAAGCGATTCACTACTCAGTGATTCCCTCCACCTGCCAAATTACTGCAATGAGATGCCGGCTCATACTAATGACGTCAGAGACCAGCTTCATCTCCAACCACCATCACCTTGACAACCGTAACCAAAATAATTGTTGTCATGGCAAACCACCATGTGCAAAATAAAAGTCAATGGGGGAAATTGCGTCTCAACATAATTTATTTATAAAGTATTTTACCAGGAAGGATACATTGAGATTTCTCTCGTTTTCAAGTATGTCCTGGGTTCAAGAACATTGAATGTTTACAGAAATACAAAATAGTAAAATGCAAGATATTAACACAAAACCAAATATACAGATTAACAGAAAAATAAATATGTAATTTTGGAAATAAAGTCATTATGTTACATGTTTACAGGTGCATTCCGTATTGAGGTATGTGAATAGGGAACTCTTAAGGGACTTTACACTGGGGGAAGATTTGATGGCGTCTGGGAGGTTATTCCATATTTGCGGTGCTCTGTAGGAAAATGAGGACCGAGCCACTGGCTTTTTGTATTGTGGTATTGCAAGTAAGGTGCTGGTCCTGGATCTGAGGTTATAAGATGAGGGAACTGCTGGGGCAATCAGCCTATTCAGGTAGGGTGGTAGCTTCCCAGAAAAGCTCTTAAACACCAGGTTGGAAAGGTGAAGGGTGCGTCTCGATTCCAGCGATGGCCAGTTTAGTTCTTTTAAACATGTCACAATGGTGGGTCATGTAGTTACATTGTAGCACAAAGCGGCAGAATGAGTTATACAATTTAGTAAGTTTCTGGAGGTATGATTGAGGGGCAGCTGCATCTACACTGCACACTACATCTCCGTATTCAATGGCTAGCATAAGCATTTGTTGCACAATCTGCTTTCTTACCGCAGGGCTCAGGCAGGATTTGTTTCTGTACAGGGCACCTAGTTTGGGGTAGAGTTTAGATGAGAGTTTTTCGAACTGGGGGCCAAAAGATAGATTTGGGTCTAACCACATACCTAGATATTTGAGAGAAGTGACATTACGAAAAACACACAAAATAACCATCGTACTTAGGATAGGGAAGGTTGACTGAAATATACAAAAAGAGGATGTAATATATTATAGTAAACAATACATAAGTTATATTATTGAAAAAACTAATTATAATAAACTTGCTACTTCTGGCTAAACTGTAGCCATCATGACCAACTGTGGACCATCAACAAGCCAGAAAAGTATGAAAAGTATGAAAAATAAATAAAAAAGAGAAAGAAATGATAAAAAAAAGAAATAGAAAAAAAAGACAGTCAACCTACCCAATCCATGTATCTGATTAATGGATTGGATGACTGATTTTTTCTATATTTTTTCTTTTTTTTAACATATCTTTCTCCTTTTTATTTATTTATTTATTTTTCATACTTGTGTTGTATATATGTATGCCATGTATGTATATTTTTATTGTCCTGAGGAAAGCAAGCTGAAACGTTGACTTTTAACAATAAAGACTATCCCTTTGAGAAGAACCAGAGTGCCGCTGTTTATCTATTGGATGTATTCTGGTTGGCGTTGCACCAGGCGCATGATTCCAGACCCATGAGAGCTGGATTTTCTGTACATAATATATATATATTATTTACAGTCAAAATGCTAACCCGCCACACGGAGACTGAGTAATACATTTTTGTTTTATTGATTCAACGTTTCAGTCCGCACAGTGATCCTGATTAAAGTCCCTGTGCAGACTGAAACGTTGAATCAATAAAAAAGGATTTTTTTTTCTTATTACTCAGTCTCCGTGTGGCGGGTTACCGTTTTAGGAGAAGGAGAAGAAGTATATATATATATATATAGCGCAAAAGGTTGCACTCAACCTCAAAACTAAGCGGGTGCATCTAAGACATCAAATACAAAACACCAAGAAAGAGCACTCCATATTATTGACCACCTTCTTCCATCATTTTCTGTGGGGGAAAAAAACCGGTTTTAAAAATGCTCAAAAAAACCTGACTGTGGTAAAACGATGGGGATTCAGTTCACAAAATTTGCTTAAGCCTGTCACAGTCGCCAATGTACCCCATCTTTGACAGGTCCTATCTAACTTGACCGAGTCTGCACTTATAGGATCTATTCATCCTGGAGCTCCCCGGAAGCTCAAGGCCTTCATAGGCTGTCATGTTGGAGCACCTGTGAACAGGGAGGGGTGCATACCAAATGGGAGTTGTCAGCTCCCTATATATAAAACAGCAAAAGCCTATGAAGGCCTTGAGCTGCCGGGGAGCTCCAGGGTGAGTAGATCCTGTAACTGCGGACTCAGGACCTGTCAAACAATAGGATTGTTTGAGACCTACAAGAGCAGATTAGTACCCCTACTGATTGATGGCATTGGTCACACCCCACTTCTTGAGCATGGATCTGTAGGAAAGGGGCTCTTCATTTCTATTCTTTTGCTGCAGTGCTATTAAATGTTTTTTTTTTCTTCTACATGTGTTGATACTTGTGTTGATATTCTTTTACGGTTCTGAATGAAGGAGTCATTCATATGAAAGGATGGATCAGCCAAGTACGTATTGTATTGATATGTATTGTATTTAATTTTCCACATGGGTCACACAAGGTTTTCTCGTTTGAGAACTTTCTGAAATGTAAGAAATAATGAATGTACATTAGGAAAATGCTCGCTTTCAAAAGGAAACTGCAGTGACCTTTCCCAGTGATGTCCCATCAGTGAGGGTTAGAGATCACAGACTGCAACTTACCCCTTTCCAGCACCCAGGGCAGCCATTATATTTTTTCATGTGGCACAGATAGGAAGTACTTTTAGTGTGCTATAGAAATGTGTGGTCTTCCGAGCCGATCCATCAATACAATACAACGGACACTGGGAGCGGAGTGGTCACAACAAAACGCACTTAGGTTTAGGAGCAGGAGTCTGGTCTTTGGAATGCAATTAAGAATGCAAATATTTGTGCGAAGATAGAAAACTCCTTAAAATATCCCTATAGATTCAGATTTTCAGCTTCATTCTGGAAACGATTTTTGAATAGGAAAATATTCAAGGTTTTAAAAATTATTTCTGTCCCAATACCTGTTATAGATGTCATCATCTTCTCCGCCCCACCCCCAATAATTGTTCGGGAATCCATTGATTCTTTGAAACTGCTCCTTGCTTAAAGCAGAGACACCTCCAAAGTATTGATTGTATGGCAACCTAAGAAAGAAAAAAGGAGGAGTGCTGGTAACTTTTTTTATCTCATTAAAGTACATTACAAAGCTCTGCTTCTGTGTAGGTCACCCATTGCCTCCGCCAGCAGTAAGTTAAACATTGAGAGACAGAGGGACAAAAAAAAAAACGAACAATAGTCATTCTTTATCGAACCAATAAAAGGTCCTCAATCCTCTATTTGGCAACCTGAGGCGCATAGTATATGCACAATATATATTGTTACAAGACATTTTGAAGACCCGTTTGAGAAAATTACAACCTAAATAATGACTTAAACCCCCCCCTTAATATATACATGTAAAATCACATTTGAAGTTGCTCTTCACATTTCCAAAGATTACTGAAACATTGGTGCTCTGGTTAATGAAATATTGAATGTTAAAAAGGTACCAAGATGGTGAGGAAACTTGGTCAAAATTACAAATCATGCACCCCTACAACATCATAACCTCATGTGGCCCTTTCATAAATGATAAATTTAAACAAAATCTAAGAAAGTGAGCTTGAAAAGTGTCTCTTCATTGGTTGATTTCAGATGGAAATCACCCTGAAGCAAATTCATTGACATTATGACGATGCAGTGATGAATAAAAGCAAAGAAAGGGGTTAAAATAAAATGGACATTAATGCAACATGTGCAATGTCAGGTAGTAGGACATGGAATACAGGACAACATTATAAAAATAATCCATTTAAATGAAGAGAAGGAGAAAAATGCACAGCAAAGCTGTTAAGCGGCATAAGTGATTTCACAAAACCAGATGCCAAGGAAAATAAAAACAACTGGCAATTAAAACAAGGTTCAGAAAACTTTACAAGAGTAACACTTAACAGCATGGTTATATTTAAGGAAGCCAATAAAAGTAGGAGGAAAAGTAGTTGTACATCGGTATACTACATTAAGGGGTGGTAATGCCAATATAACCTCTGACTCCTAAATGTCAAACTCTCAGCCCCCAGACCTTGATGCCTACAATTCCCAGAATTCTTTCAATGGAATAGCTAGACAGGGGAATTAAGGAAGCTGTAGTTCAGAAACATCTGGGGGGCTAGAGTTCTAAATATTGCACCGATACGTTCTTCCGGGTACTCACTGATACAGAGTACCAATAGTTTTATTAAAAGTAATGTGAGCGCTTTCTAATAAAGAATTTAGAATTTTGCTGAAAGCCTGTTCAATCTGTTAGTATTGAGATGTATGGCTATACACTCCATTTACCCATTGCGCAGGCCTGCACACACCCTGACCCCGCACACAGACCTCGCCTCCGATATATATGTATATCCACACCAGACTTCAGACACAGACACTGGGGCTGCTGGCAGAATGCATTAAGAGCATTCCCGTCCGGCTGGCGACTCCTGCGAGATCACAGCTGGAGGCCGCGTCACAACCTTCTCGGGAATGCTGCTAATGCATTCTGCCAGCAGCCCCAGCTCCTTGAATACCAGCAAGCCAGCCCAGTACTGGCTTCCGGGTATCAATAGTGGGGCATTTGCACAAGTACCAGGTATTGGCACACACACACCAGGAGAGCAGCACTCCACATTTGCCAAGCACAGAGGGTGGGTGCTTTTCAAGACTCTCCACCAGAGACTTGACCAGAGCTTTCCAGCCATACCAGCAAAGTGCCGCCGCTCCAGCAGGATTAACCCCTAAAAACCCACAAACCTCTGCAGGGTATCAGGCTCCCTCAAAAGGTGTGAGCGACGTGTCCCTCAGAGCTGGCAGCAGCCTTGGGCGAAGGGGCATTCCAGCAGCTGGACTCTTGCGGGGCAGGGGTTTGTATCCCAGGAATTGGGCTATGGCCAGGACCTAATATCCCATTGTCCTCTATGACTATGAGCTAGCGACCGGGGCAGTACAGCCGAGCGCCAGAAAGTCTGGGGTGGGCAGGGTATAGAACAATGGTAAGCCCAATTATCACGATATAACAGTATAAAAGGACCATGCATTTCCCTGCAATATACACACGGATTTTCCTTCAACCTACACTCTGCCTCAGCAAATGACAGGGGGGGGGGGGTAAAGGGCTAGTTTTGCCCAACCTTGGAATTCTCAGATCAAGACACAGGCAAGCAGCAGATCGATATGCGCCAAGTAACGGCTCTACATGCTCCAAATATCGGATCGACTTGTTCTGAGCAGCAGCATTATCTAAATTGGGGATTTACAGAGAGACTTTGCCTGCTACTCCTTCGCTCCCTGGAGCACGGACAGAATCACCAGTGGATCTATTCATTCCGATTGGCAGCATTCACTAAAACCAAGGATTTACAATTCTTTTGGCACGTTACCGCTACGGTTTCTCCAGAGCAAGGACCATCGAAGGTGGAACTACTCGCTCAGATTACCGGCTTCCGTCATAGAAAGTATATGTAATATTACCAACATAAGCACAATAAGTCATTTCATTTTTTTAATGGTAGTGTCCCTTTAAAGACAATTATGAGATTATTTTTTGTAATTGAAAAAAATAATAACAGAACAAATTTCTGATAAGATAATACAGGAACTTCAATACACCACAGGTGTCTTTGGGTATAGGACAGCAGCATTCACAAAGAATTAGCCAATTAGAAGTCACAATCATTCTAGCTGGATTGCATTTTTCCCACGAGCATTCTTTCAGATTGCAATCATAGGCTTGGTTTTAAATTCGGTTGTGCCAAATTAGATCACTGACTTAATCGATGAATCCCAAAAGTATACTGTAGCACCAGTGAAGAGATTTCCTTTCTGCACCAATACTACAAGAAGCACTTCCAGGTGCCACCCATTGGCATGCATGCATGCCCCAGAAACGATGGGCAGGTCTCATCGCGACCGGCAATACTCACCAGTCCCAAAACCCTTACTATGATAAGTGGATATCAACAGACTCATTTTGGTTTAAATGTCTGAAATTTAATTTAGGACATAGTTGTGTCCGATTTATATGACAAATGGATATTCATAGTTTACTTCAATTCGGATCATCACAGAACCTCCTGTCACCAGATATAAAAACTAGGTGGAGATTATCTAATCTTCATAGTCATAAAGAATAGTGAAAAGCATGCTGTGTGCATGACTAGACTTTCCATAGTGACCTGTAACCTAGTCTATCTCTAACAGTCTGTTGCTACATATTTGCAGCAGCACACACAGGGACAGTTTCTCACTGTGCTCATATCAAAAGAAGGGCCAGAATCTGTTGCCTTAAGATTAAGCAAAAATGGAGCAAAATTTTAGGACTTGGGTTAATTAACCCTACAACAAGCACAAACAGAAATTATGGTTAGGTTACCAAGCCTAACCCTAATTTCTATCCCTAGCTACAGAAAATTATGCCATTGTCCCTTCAACTCATATTTCCAACATTTCCCTCTCCTCTTGAATCTTCCCCTCTGCATTAATACGTGCTCTTTTTACCCCCATTCTGAAGAAGCCATCTCTTGATCCTACCTCCCTTTCAAACTACCATCCCATCTTTTTGCCTCCCTTTGGCCTTTCTCTTCAATCTTTTATTGTCTCCTTATGGTCTCCTTTCTTTGGTGCCGCTTCACCCCTGGTTCCTCTCTCAGTTGGGGTACCTCAAGGCTGTGTTCTAGGTCCCCTACTCTTAATCTATACCGCTTCACTTGGCAACCTCATCTCTTCCTATTAATCCCAATATCCTCTCTATGCTGACGCCCTGTGACGGATCCTACCCTCACTGGGGCATCTGGAGGAGGGTGTGGGCTAGCCTCCTGACCAGCGACTATGGCCCATGGAAGAGACTATTTGGGAACTGATGGATCTTATACATATAAATATATTTAGTTTTTCACCATTTTAAACATCCACCAGCTAACTAAAGATTTCTGATGTCTTTGTATTATTCCCTTATGCATTTATTGTAAAGTCTCCTGTTGTGTATACTGTGTACATTCCCTCTATAATCTATCCTCTCTGTATAGTATACATTCTCTCTATAAGAAAATATTCCTTTGTTTTACTTGCCCCCCCCCTTCTCCTCCCAGGAGGTCCCATTGTATGAAGGTCCCATTCCTTGTGCAGTTATTTGATCTGTTTGGTTGTATTCATGAAGGGGGTTGTTCCTTAACCGTGTAGCTGTAAAATGGTAAAAACATACATTTTTTGTAATTTAATCCCCAAAATCTACAACTGCCAAAAAATACCCCAGCTAAGGCTAGGGTCAGACGAGCGTGATTTCTACGGACTGTACGTCCATGCACACGGACGGACGTCAGTACGGAAGACACAGTAGTGGCCACACAGTCGGTTTTTTCACTGACGTTAAATTTTTGACGGATGTAGGAGAGAAAATAAAATAAAAAGCAAAACCATTTTGTCCGTGAAAAATGCTGGACGTATAAATGCAGTCCGTCTGACCACGTTCCATCACTCACACACAAAGCTATGCAGACGTTGCGGACGCAGCGCACTTTGTGCGGCCGTTCTAGCGGTTGTACGTTCTTGCCTGCCTTGCGTCCGTGGGCCGCGGCCGTTGTGCGTCCGCAGTTCAGTGCGGACGAACTTCGTGTAACGGACTCTGATGGGCTTCCTGTCATGCTATCACGGACGTACTTTTAGGCGCAATCACGGACGTGAACACTACGCTCGTCTGACACGGGCCTAAATAGTTTCAAACTTTTGTCCCTGAGAATAGTAATACCCAATTTTTACTTTTTAACCCCTTCACTGCGGAACCAGTTCAGCTATGTGCGCTGAGCTCATTCTGACAGTTTTATGCTCATTATTTTTAGATTACAGCCTAGGTCCTATTTAACTAAAAAAAAAAAGACTTTAAAAACAATTGATTTTTTAAATTTATTCCTATTTTTTTTTTTTTTTACACCAAACCTAGTCATGTTTGTATCATTGGAAAGGCCATGATCAGGCCTTTCCATTGATGTCCAACATGACCCTCTAAGCTGCCACGGATCGGGAGATAAGGTTTAAATCGAGATTCAGCACCGAATCGCGATCCGGCAGCATGGTTAATGCTATACACCGTTGAAAAAGGGAGACTCTTCCCCTTTCCAGTGGCGTAAAAAGCATCTTTCTAGATGCCATGTTGGAGAGATAGAGGGCCGCCCTGCACTTCCTTGTTTTCAATAATGCAGGCGCCGGGGGGGGGGGCGCCTGCCGATGGCGTCACCACGCAGCGTGGTGACGTCATTGTGCCCACCGGCCCCTCTAAAACAGAGGGGCAGGCTTTCTCCCTGCCAGGACTCCGTTGGAGCCAGCAAGGGAGGTAAGTATTGGTGGGAGGGAAGTTAGGAGCCCGCCGACATACTATGTACGTCCGCGGGTCTAAGAGAGAACCGTGGGCAGGACGTACATGACATGGTACGTCAGCGGTCGGGAAGGGGGTTAAACACACTGCAAAACAGAAGTAAATAGATTAGAATATATCAATTTAGAATAATTACAATTCTTTCCTCAACAGATATTGACTAAGTGATTCCATTAACGTAGCATGGTGATTCTGTTACTTTATTAAAAACTAGATACAGGGTTAAACATGTTGTCAAAGTTTACTAAACTTATTTATAAGAATCTCCCAATCGTCACCATCATAAAATAAATGTATTTAAATCTAGAGGTAATGTTGGAAGCTGAATTTGTATGAACACTTGTAACACCACGTCTCAGGACTGGGGATTCCATTCCGAGTTTAAGGGGGATCCGCTTTATGAAGGATAACTCATACAGAATATTGACAGTGTTTTGATGGTATTTTTTATAGGGCTTCTTCGTGAGCTGTTGGATTACAAGGATTTATTCACATTAGTGTTGGAAATTTTATAATGTAGTTTTTAACTGTAATAAGGGGATTCTGTTACTCGTGGAATTGCCCCTTTTCAATGACACCTTATATGTCTCTGTAGGGCTCTTGAGATACAGGTGACTAAATGATAAATGGCAATATTTATTTATTTATTTACAGAGCAAAGCGCCCCCTTGTGGCAGGCACCTGTAGGAACATGCCTACTCTGCCCAATTATAAACCCAGCCCTGAGCACAAAGTTTCCACAGGCACGCAATAAATTTCTTACCAGGCAAAGACCAAACCACCTCCCCCATATATTGTATGCAGTGGCGTAGCGTGGGGGGGGGCCTCGGGGGCAGTCGCCCCGGGCGCAATTTTCTTAGGGGGCGCAAAATTTCTAAATAAATTTGAATCACTAATATTTTCCAGCAGGGATCGGCAAGGAGTCTGCTCACGGACACTGGTGTCCGTGAGAGGCCCTTGCACGGTCCCGGCAGTGACTTGGCACTCAGTGTCTGGAAGGGAGGACCAGGACAGAAAATTCTGTCCTGACTCCTTAACGCTGACTTGAGTCACGTGAAGCAGCACAGCATTATCTGACGGTACACCCTGTTCCACGCTTCTCAGCCCCCCCTTGAAGCCCTGTGCCAGGCCCCGCCGCTGGCAGCCCTGCAGCCACTGAACAGGAGGGAGGGAGGGAGGCGCCTGCCCTGCAGCACATTTAAAGTCCGGTCTCCACTAAGCCTCCTGGACAGCTCCCCCCCAGGCCACCAGCAACTCCATGCAGGTAGATGACACTGTGTCACCAGAGCAGCGTGACCAACACACAGTGAGCGGGTACGGGGAGAGGGTGACTGAAGGTTCAGGGAGAGTGTGACTGGGGATACTATAAGAGTGTGACTGGGGGTACTTGGATAGATAGATAGTTGAGAGAGACTGGGGGTACTGGGAGAGAGTGACTGTGGGGTACTGGGAGGTAGAGAGTGACTGGGGTACTGGGAGGGAGAGTGTGACTGAGGGGTACTGGGTGGGAGAGTGTGGCTGGGTATAGTTTGAGAGTGAAACTATGCTAGTGTATACTGGGACAGGGTGACTGGTAGCAGTGGCATAGCATGGGGGAGATAGAAACATAGAAAGATAGAAAAATGTCGGCAGATAAGAACCTTTCGGCCCATCTAGTCTGCCCAATTACATGGATACTTTACCTGGATTTATCTTTTGTTTAGGATAGCCTTATGCCTATCCCATCATGCCTGCTTAAATTCAATTACTGTTTTGGCCTCTACCACTTCAACTGGAAGACTGTTCCATGTATCCACCACCCTCTCAGTAAAATAATGCTTTCTGATGTTACTTTTAAACCTTTGCCCCTCTAATCTAAGACTATGTCCTCTTGTTTTGCTACTTTGTTTCCTTTTAAATATACTCCCTTCCACTACCTTGTGGATTCCCTTTACGTATTTAAATGTTTCTATCATATCTCCTCTGTCTCGTCTTTTTTCCAAGCTGTACATGTTAAGATCATTAAGCCTTTCCTGGTAACTTTTCTCCTTCAAGCCGTACACCATTTTAGTAGCCCTTCTCTGAACTCGCTCTAAGATGTCTATATCCTTCTGAAGATACGGTCTCCAGTACTCACACAGTACTCCAAGTGAGGTCTCACCAGTGCTCTGTACAGTGGCATGAGCACTTCCCTTTTCCTACTGCTAATACCTCTCCCTACACAACCAAGCATTCTGCTAGCATTTCCTGCTGCTCTATTACATTGACTACTTAGATGTGTGTTTAATATTTTTTATTATATCAGTATTTTGCTAATATACAATACATGTGCTTGTGGGGTAACGGGGGTCAATACTCTAATGGTAGAAGGGAATCCGGGTGTGCTACCGTGTCCACAGGTTGGGGGGGGCGCACAATTCTTGCCTTGCCCCGGGCGCTGACAACCCACGCTACGCCGCTGATTGTATGGATGGCTAAAATGAGGTCTTACCCAAAGCCAAACTTGTCCATGGATACAGATAAGTGGCGTGGCTGGCTGTAGCATTTGTAGATGTTCCGGTCATCCATAGGAATGAGATCAACGTCACTAAACACAAAGCACTGATAATCATACTCTTTCAGAGCTTCTGCATAACCAATGTTTAACAGCTTGGCACGGTTGAAGGTGTTTTCACCATCCTGTAAATGAAAAAAAGTTAGGCATTATCTGCATGCATAAAGATGTATAAACACAAAGACAAGGTTTCATCTATGAAACAGTTTGTCACAGTAGTTCCCTTTTCAGAGATGTTGCATGTGTCATTTATTACCATTAACTGTATGTGGTCAAGGTGTAGGGCAGAAGTGTGTAATCTTGACAGAAGTTTTTGAATTTCTCTTGACTTTCTGTTGGCCTATAAAGCGGCTTCAAGACATCTGACAAGTCAAGGTTGTTAATGCTTGGCTTACGAGTATAGAATGTGGATGCAGAGATGAATGGTAGCTCAGGGATGGTGATAGGAGACTTTGAAAAACCGGAGAGTAATAAGACTAATCAGCAGACCCACCAATAAAAGAGTCACTCTGCATTGAGTGGACACAATGCCGAGTGCCCTCACCCCTCTCGAATGGCTGCTTCAGGCTTCTGAATGCATTGTATTAGCTCCTCCCCGAAGCTTAGATCAGGGAGAGCGGACATGCGCTTCTGGCACGTGAACTAGGAAACAGGAACCAGATGGGTTCCCACCACTCTAAGTCATTGGATTGGTTGGACACTCAACGAGTATTCAGCTCCCCTGTGACTATATGACATGTTCCGACTTGCAGAAAGCAAGCAGCACGTCACTTCCAGACGTTTTCCAGCGTTGCACTGCTAGAAAGAAAGGGTTAAAAAAAAAAAAAAGAAGGATAGTTTTATCATGATCTTATAGGTTAAAAGTGAAGTAGGGTGTTTTGGAGCTTTTGTTTAACCTCTCAAACCCCCCCCCCCTTTCTGTTTTTTAGCGACATGGGGACTGTTTGTTTTTAAATTGTTGACATTAACATATACACAGAGAGCAGAACTGCACGTTAAAGTAAAAGCAGAATATCTTTTAACCTACATCAATCTCTATAGGTTGTGTCAGACATAAGGATAGTTGCTAGGTTTCAAAGGACAACCGGCATCAGCTCAATGAGTAAAAAAAGGGAGTTAATGTAATTATATTTTATTTATTTAGTTATTTAACCATTTCTTTACTGTTATTTAGCATGCCAACTAGACAAATTAAGTCACACTTATTTGTGTCACAGAACATTCAGTTTCTCTACAGCAGTATGTTTTCCCAAACCTGTTCTCAGGACCCCTAACAGGCCAG
The DNA here is from genome assembly GCA_009667805.1 of Leptobrachium leishanense. Lineage (NCBI taxonomy): Eukaryota > Metazoa > Chordata > Amphibia > Anura > Megophryidae > Leptobrachium > Leptobrachium leishanense. The sequence goes on along the minus strand of CM019063.1, from coordinate 362,186,936 downwards.
ATATCTGAAGCACAACACAGGTGATGTGATTTGCTGCTCAGTGATTGCAGGATTCCGCCTGCATTTCCACAAGGTGATCTGCAAAATCTGACCTGGTTGAGGGTCCCGAGGACAGGTTTGGAAAACACTGTTCTACAGCTTTACTCCCTTATACAGACAAAGCCGCACACATATAATCACACATGCTCACCGTTTACTTTACACACATACTCCGTTAAATGCATACAAATACAGAAATGGATTCTGACAGAATCACAAAACATAGAATCTGAGAGACATAACACATGTTGGCAACAACACTGGCATACGCATGGCAGACAGCTACAAGGCCCACTGACAGACAAGCACAACCATCTAAGTATTGAAGAGGTAAATTATTTGGTTTTGAATTGCATGTTCCTGGCCAGGTTCCAATGTCAGGGAGTGCTGCATACACTCATACCTCCAGAGACATAGGGGAGCTGGTTCCCATAGGTGCCCCTTGTAATTTTAAAACTAACCAATCAGGCTGCTGTCCTGGAGGAACAGCTTGTTCGCTGCTTGGTAGTGCCAGCTTGGACCTAGAGACCTGGGGCTGAGGTTTGAGTTTTTTGTTAGACAACCAAACCTACATGTACAACAGGAGTTCTTTTATTCCATTTTAATTCTAAAATCTCCTAATTTGAATAAAATGGAATAAAAGATGACTATTCAGTCTTCCCAGTCTGGTATGAAAACATGGACACCTGTGCAAGCGCAAGAAGAATACGGCGAAAACACACGTCGGGTCTTCTAGAGAAAAATGCAGTGACATGGATGCGCTGTTAAATTAAAGGCGTCGCATGAGAAATACGTCATCAAGGAAATAGGCGGGCAGACACCGTGGAGGAAGTGGGATTCTGGGCGCCATGTTTTCGGTGGAGGGAGAAGACACCATGGGAACGAGGCTGATGTGATTGTGATTAATAAGGGAGGGCTGTTTGGGGTTTAATTGACCAATTATGTTAATGAATGTGATTATAAAATGGCGATGTTCAGAATTGATTGCTATACACTTTTATTTTTTAACCATGTACTTATGACTGCACATATTGCTCCTGATGAAGTCTTGACGAAACGCGTCGAGCCTGAGCAGTCTTATCTTTATTAATAAAATCCTTTGACCGGAGAAACTTTGGTCTTGGCTGATTGTTCATGAAGTGCTCCGGCTGTGGAGGAAATCATACCCCAGGTCCCAGGCATCCATGGAACGGTGATAACGATCTTGTTTTTTGATGTGCGTGAATTGATTCAAATACTATTTGTTCATTTAACATGCATCTCTAAGTGATTTTAATTCGTTGTAGGATTACCCTCTACCTTCTTATTGTATACAGTTTACGGGTTACCAGGAGCCGCAGAGGGAAGATCCTATCTTCATTAATAAGTTAAGTGATTCAGTGTGTTTTTTTCTTTGCTCATGGATTATGCCCCTGCCCCAGCTCATGGATTATACCCCAGCTCTCATGGATATTGCCCCCCCAGCTCATGGATATTGCCCCCCAGCTCAGTGTGTGTATGTGTATATATTACAGCAGGGGTGTAAGAATTATATCGCCCGACGCCCGTTATATGAAGATCCGGGTGCCGGACAAGTAAATATTTTGAGATGCAGTCCGGCGGGCAAGAAGCCCGCCAGACTGCTCCCAGCACACAAGCGTCGTCGGGAAACAAAGCACGATCATCCATAGGAGGATCGCACTTTGTACACTGATCGCAGAGAGTGGAAGGTACGCCCACTCTCACGGACGTTCCTCTCTCACTGAGCGGCGCGATGAGGGGAGGGGCCGGAGGTACGGCGCTTGCACACAAGCTTTCGATCCAACTCCCCATCCTGCACCGCTTCTATACCCGCCGAGAGGCATGAATATGGAACGGGGTGTCTGGCAGGACGTTTGGGGGGGCTGCAGAGGCTACCTGATACAAAACAGACCATGTGTCCAGGTGAGCAGCTCTGCCACGCAATATGCCAAGCAGCCCTTTCGTTTATTGTGAGGAGCGGGATCTCCTGGGGTATAGTAAACAGAAAGCGGCGCTGGCACAGGGATAAAAGCAAGCAGCTCGGAGGCCGTGGAAATGCCTTACCCAAAGAGGATCTGAGTTAAGCCTTGCCACTGTGCCCTTTAAATGCCCAAATCACTAGGTCAAACGAGGTTCAGTATTTTCCTGGCACACAAGGCTGGCCACGAGGCAGCGGGCACTCAGCATGGAAATACCCCGGCTAGATTATAGGAGAGGGGGAAAAAACATGTCCACATTCACTGTATAGCATGTCCACATTCACGGTGGGCATTATCTGGTCTGAGGTCTATATCTGGGCATTATCTGATCCGTGGTCTATATATGTGGGCATTATCTGGTCTGAGGTCTATATCTGTGGGCATTATAAATTATGTGCACGCTGTTATGAATAAAGACCTCTAAACACTATTTTGTTGAAATTATTTTTATTAACAGGACAAGTAGATCGGACTACCACTTAGTCCGTTGGACAAGAAGATTTTTTTTTTTTAAATTTCCACACCCCTGTTACACATACACACACACACACACAGACCCCAGACCAGACATAGGGCGGCTGTCCGAATGCTCTATCGGCATTCGGACAGGCACCTGGAGCTCGCTGTTCATACTTACCATTCTGAGCGACGCCGGTAAAGTTTCACGTGGGTGATCGCGGCTGGGGGCCTTCCAACAAGCGCACGCGCGGAAACTTTACCGGCGTCGCTCAGGATGGTAAGTATGAACAGAGAGCTCCAGGTGCCTGTCCGAATGCCGATAGAGCATTCGGACAGCCGCCCTATCGGCATTCGGGCAGGCCCTGCAGCTGCTCTCCGCGTTCATACTTACCTTCCTGAGCAACGCAGACAAAGTCTTTGCGCATGCGCTCGTTGGATGGCCCCCAGCCGCGATCGCCAGCTTTACCGGCGTCACTCAGGAAGGTAATTCTGATCGCGGAGAGCAGCTGCAGGGCCTGTCCGAATGCCAATAGAGCATTCAGACAGCCGCCCCAGCTCCTCGGATGACGGCAAGCCGGCTCCCGGTGTCGGGGGAAATATCGGGGGCACTGCACGAGTACCAAGTACTCCTGCAGTACCCGCTATCGGCACTGATACCAATACTAGTATTATCACGGATACCGATACTATTTTCAAAATAGTAAAAATCACAACCCTATTAAAAACATCAGTTACTTATTCAAAATAGTAAAAATCAACACCCTTGGCACAGTTGGCACTGTTTTCGTGGCAAACTTGCCATTGGGCCAGGCTGAAGACAATTGCGTTTGATAGAGGGCATCCACCTCTATATAAATCCATGTTGAATTCAGTGGCCCAATGGCAATTAACCCTTTGAAAACATCATTTACTTATTCAAATTAGTAAAAATCAGCACCCTTGGCACCGTTTCGTGGCAAACTTGCCATTGGGCCAGGCTGAAGACAATGGTGTTTGATAGAGGGCATCCATCTCTATATAAATCCATGTTGAATTCAATGGCAATTAACCCTTTGAAAACATCAGTTACTTATTCAAAATAGTAAAAAGCAACACCCATGGCACAGTTGGCAATGATTTTTCTAGGGATGCACCGATACCATTTTTTTAAACCCGAGTACAAGTACCGATACTTTTCTTTAATGCCTGTGACCGCTTTTCAATAACAGACCTCATATAAAGTGCCCCAGCTCTCATAGTGTCCCCAGCTCTGTGTGCCCCCAGCTCTGTGCCCCAGCTCTGTGTGCACCCAGCTCTCATAGTGCCACCAGCTCTCATAGTGCCCCCAGCTGTGTGCCCAGCTCTCAGTGCCCCCCAGCTCTCATAGTGCCCCAGCTCTCAGTGCCCCCAGTTCTGTGTGCCCAGCTCTGTGTGCCCAGCTCTGTGTGCCCAGCTCTCAGTACCCCCAGCTCTGTGTGCCCAGCTCTCAGTGCCCCCAGCTCTGTGTGCCCAGCTCTCAGTGCCCCCCAGCTCTGTGTGCCCAGCTCTCAGTGCCCCCAGCTCTGTGTGCCCCCAGCTGTGTGCCCAGCTCTCAGTGCCCCCCAGCTCTCATAGTGCGCCCCAGCTCTCAGTGTGCCCCCCTGCTGTGTGCCCCCAGCTCTCAGTGCCCCCAGCTCACCCTCCGGCGCTGCTTGGAGCTTCGAGCGGCCGCAGGCAGAGGTTGTAGCCCGGCCGCTCATTGAGAAACACGTGCACAGCCGCGATCTCACGTGACTGCGGCTGTAAACGTGGTTCCCAACGAGTGGCTGGGCTACAACCTCTGCCTTCGGCCGCTCGAAGACCGGAAACTCACCTAGCCAGGCTCCTCTGGCGCTGCTTGGCTCCTCCGGCGTCTTCTGTCTTCGAGCGGCCGCTGGCTGAGGTTGTAGCCCAGCCGCTCGTTGGGAACCACGTGCACAGCCACAGTCACATGAGGCTGTGCACGTGGTTCCCAATGAGCGGCCGGGCTACAAGCTCTGCCAGCAGCCGCTCGAAGACAGAAGACGCCGGAGGAGCCAAGCAGCGCGCCAACGAAACCGGCCGGCAAGCCAGCCCAGCGCTGGCTTCCGGTATCGGTTTGGGTATCGGGGGCCCCTGCACGAGTACCAAGTACTCGTGCAGGTCCCGGTATCGGCACCGATACTAGTATCGGTGCATCCCTAGTATTTATGACTTTATCAGCTAAAGGGTCCTAAATAGTTATGGTCGGATGTATGGATAGGTGGAAACTTGATACAGAGGAATCTCATCCCTGAACAATACTGATGATTGGAGGGGGAGGGCTGGATGTTGGCAAAACAAAGGGCCAGTTCTATATAGTGGGTGCCCATCCATATCACTTGGTACTTCCACAGGACATTTGTTGGAGAAAGATCCAAGAAGAACAGGCTGTGGACTTAACCCCTTCACGACGGGTGTTGCCCCTTGGGCAGGGGTTAACAAAGGCGAGGCGTATAGGAACGTTTGCCGTATGGTGCTGCCGCAGGCCTCTAATTTGGCCCACCCACGCAGCAGACATGCGGTGTGCGTCATGGCTGCAGGGGAACGTCCTGAGTTCCAGCCGTCTCTGCAGCCAATGACGCACGGCTGTCGTCGGCTGAAGAGAGAAACCGAGGTGGCCCATTGAAGACAGCTTGGCGTACCTGTACACCCTGCGTCTTCAAGGATACAGGGAATTAGATTATTTAACACCCACCCGCCACAAGGATGGCATAGAAAGTCCTGCAGCGGAAGGGGTTAAACCTGAAGTACCCATAGAAATCTTACTAGTGCTCTCTGTGTAAGTTAGGATATGGTGTTTTGTTTAAGTCTCACTTTATTTCAGAAACGGTTTTCATATTTTGTTATTTTTGGATGTCGTGTTTTATGTAAATCTGTCACGGAATGGTTTTATTTTTTGTCTTTTTGCCACTAAAACTTTAGTAACCTAGTGCGGCCTTTGACTCGAAATCAGAGTTTCCCAAACCTGTCCTCGGGACCCTCAGCCAGGCCAGATTTTACAGATCATCATGGGGAAATGCAGACGGAATACTGCAATCACTGAGCAGCAAATTATATCAGTGGGGCTTCAGATATATCTGGAAAACCTGGCCTGTCTGCGGGTCCTGAGGACAGGTTTGGGGAACACTGCTCAAGATGATTCATGTTTCTCTCATATAGCTTGGATTTCCACATTACCATAGAGTTTACCATTTGGAATATTTTAGCTGTATATGGGAAGGCTCCTGGATTTGGGTGGTACAGTTAAGGGGGCTTCGGAAGCGCCCCATTACTTTCATGGTGTCTACGAATCTTTAGGAGGATTCTTAGTTTTGGGGGGCTAGGTTGGCATAACTCAGGGCCCTGAGAGGAGGGTAGAGTTAGAAAGTCCAGAAGCTTGGAGCTGTTAAACCCTGGTACACCCTCCCTCCACACGTGACAACTGAACGGATAGCAGGTGGTCATCACACCCCCTCCTTTAGAAATATTGTATGGGTAGTGTATCCTACAAATCTACAACACACAGGTCTATATGCCAAAGAGGTACTTGTATTCTGAGGTTTATAGAACAATGTTCAAATGTGTGATACAGGTGTACAAGCACAGATGCCATACATCAAAGAGTGTACACTGCAAATAAAGAAATATTACATTTGTGTGATCCATGATGTGGCCTGACAGCTGTGAAAACACCTAGCATCTATTAAAAAAACTAAATAAAAAAGATTAAAAAAAACAAAGTACCTTAAAATCCAAACTGGAAAATAAATAGTGGTGGCAAGAAAATGGGTTTTCAAAAATATATAACAACATTACTCCCCAAATAAACTGATATTCGGGAGTTTTGGTGGAGAAACGAAGAAAAAAAATAGTCAAACAATTCCTAATGTTGCTAGAATAAAGACAAACCTCTATGTAACGTGTTGATATGTGAAGGGACACACGTGGCACATTCTGTATACCCTAGAAAAGCAGGTGCAATACTTTACTCATATGGAACATTTTTAATTTAAATACAGAATATAAACCTGTTGGTTTCGGTTTCATTTATCAATATGGAATTCCAGTTTTGGCCTTCAAGTGTAAAAGGGAACTTCTAAACCTCATTTTCAGAAGAGACTCCTATAATAATTAAAATGTATTTTTGGGTGCGGGGAAAGAATTTGGTTGTGCATGGGTACATCGTGTCTTAGTTAAAAGGGACATGCATGCTTTGCCAGTGTGCTTTTAAAAACTTGCCATGCCTTTTTAATGGGTCTGTAGTCTAATTCAGCAGGCATAAAAAGCAAGTAAATATGATATTTTTCATATTTACCTGCTTTTCTTTCTTGGCGTTTTCCACACCCACCTCAGGAGGCACTTTTAAGCTAACTAATCAGTGTGCATACTGTGGTATACATTAAAAATGCACTGAGCATGTGTGACCGAGTTGCTCCTCCTCCCTTCTGCACTGTGAGCTGAGGCGTGGGCGAGGCTGAACTTTCACCCCCAGCTATTGCAGAGACAAGGAAGGAAAGAAATCCATACACACAAGGAGAAAGAGACAGCAGAGAGGACAATTAGAAAATCACAGACACAGCAAGAAACTGTAGAGAGAAAGACAGCAAGATAAAGCAGAGGGCCTCCAAGGAAAGATACAGTGAGAGAGAGCACGCACAAGAGACAGCACAAGAAGGAGTGTGAAAGACTCTGCGTGATACCCGTATGTAAACCATGAAAGACTGCAAGTGAGCATGTCAGTGGGTGAGCGAGTCTGTGTGTGTGAGAGCATGAGTGTGTCAGCAGGTGTGTGTTTTTTGATCTCACAGTTGCAGATTTGCTAATATTCAGTTCTTCAGTTTCCCCAGTCTGAGTCCTGGGCGTGCACAGCTTGTTAGTTCATACAGTCACAGACATTTATAAAGCGCTAGCAAGTTCCATAGCACTGTACAATGGGAGAGGCAGGATAAGAAATGTCCATGCAAGTTAAACACGCAGAACAGTAGGAGAGAGGACCCTGCCCAAGAGCTAACACTCTAAGAGGAGAGGGGTGACACACTAGGTGAGGGTAATAGTGGAGTATGTGAAGTAGTGGGGTGCATGGGGGCTGTGGGCAAGATGAAGCAAGAAATGTAGTTCATGTGAAGCTTTGATGGGTGGAATAGTGGGTGGAATAGTGGGTGGATTAGTGGGTGGGGAGAAGGCAGCTGGTCGCTCTCCCCCTCCCCCCCTACAATCCATTCTGAATGTCTCTGCCAGGCTCATCCACCTCACCTTCCGCTCTGTCTCTGCCGCTCCGCAAATCCCTTCACTGGTTCCCCATCCACTGTAGAATTCAAAATCCTTGCCCTGACCTACAAAGCTCTCACTAACTCAGCTCCCCACCAACTGTCCTCCCTAATCACCAAATACACCCCAGCCCACTCCCTAAGATCAAACAGTGACCTGCGCCTAGCTTCACCCCGCATCACCTCTTCCAATGATAGACTGCAGGATTTCTTACGCACAGCCCACATCCTCTGGAACGCTCTCCATTGTACTGTCAGACTCTCTAGTTTCCCTTCCTTCAAACTCTCCCTTAAGACCTTCCTATTTAGAGAAGCCTACCACTCTACTCACTGACGCAACCAGTCCATCACTCTCACCTAGCAGTCCATCACTTTCACCTTGCAGTCCTCGGTTTCCACCACCAACCCTTCTAGATTGTGAGTTCCCACGGGAATAGGACCCTTGTTTCCTCCTGTACTGGTTTGTCAAAATGTTGTTCAATGTATTGCAACCCTGTCCATGTTGTGCCCATTGTACAGCACTGCGGAATATGCTAGCTCTTTATAAATAAAGAATAATAACGTGTCTATGCTTGTGTTTCCTGTTTATTTGATAGGTCTATCTGTATTAACAAGAAGTAGAAGTTACCCTCTGAAGAACTGAAACTTCAGAAAGAAGTTATTTTCTATTGTGGTATAAAAGGGAAGAGTGGATCTTATTACATACTATTCCAGGATAGTGGTATTACTGTGCGATCTCACAAGGACTATTCGTGACGGAACGACCGTCAATTACGTTAAACTGCTGTTTATTTCGGTCATTTTGTATTATATTTCGTTCGTACAATTTATGCTTGTGTAACCCCTATAATTATTGTGGTCCCCTGATATACCCTGCTTGCCCACAAACGGTGTTTTGCCTGCCCGGCCAACCCCCACTGAGCCTCCGCCGAGCATCACAGAAAGTTGGCTCGAGCTAGGAGCACATTCCTGAGACCGGAAAAGTCCGAAGGCGGGCCAGACAGTGCAGCACCAAAAACTGGGCTTGAGCTAGAGGCAGTGGTAACCCATTGTAAGTATAGAAAAAGGGTTATAGCTATAGGCAGTGGCAAAACTGGTGCCGGGATGTCTGAGGGTGGGCAGGCGAGAGAACAATGGAACTGTACCATATAAATGTACCCTGTGTGTTCTAATAAATCAGTCCATCTGCTTAACCAATACTACGGCTCGACTAGTAAAATTGGGAGAGAATTGTACTACTGAGGAGAACTATTGGGTCCTTACTGCCGCTGACCTCTATGCTCCTGAAGGGAACCAGAAACCAGCTTGCTACTGCGGCTATAGAGCAGTGATGTTACCTCTACTCCACCCAGCCAATGGCCTTGCCTGGGCACCCTCCTAGAGCTATTAGCATGGCAGTTTTTCAGTCCTCTATTTTCTATGGTCATATCCCTCACCCTTGTTTCACTACTTTTTTTGCTTTCTTCTCTGTTCATCCTTAATCTTACCTTTCGTCCATCAAGATATCAGAATTTCCAACTGTACTGCCATTTTGTATTACCCATTGACTCACGTCTACTGCCTTAGAGAGTTTATGGTTATGCTTACTCTGGCTTGACAGACTAATGTCAGTCAGAAAACAGTCAAAAACACTTAGTGGTAAAAGAATCACGCTTAAATTTGGGCAATGCACAATTTTTTTTACATTACTTATTTAGTTCATTTTATATCCTCTTATTTTATTTTCTGTACGGTCCACTTTACCAAAAATTTAAAATCTGAAAGAAAAAAAAAAAAAATCACATCTGTAAAATAGCTCGCAAATGACATCAACTTAATTCCCTTTCCATTTGTAGTAAGTCCTTTGCAAACAGAGACAGAACCGGTATTACATTGACGTTGAGACTTTAATAAACTTTTTCCTAGAGATTGCACACCCTTGTTTTCTCGTATTAAACAAGATTTAGAGGGGTGGATAGACAAGATCTCCTGGGTGGGCCGTATACACAGCATTAAAAGGAGTATTTTACCAAGGTTGCACGGTTTATTTCAGGCCTTACCAGTCACTGTTAAGAAGAAAGACTTGGCGGCTCTCCAGGTCGCTTTGGATGCTTAGGTTTGGTGTAATAGGAGGGCATAGGGTGGCCAGAAAACTGCTTTACTGCCCCAAATCTAGAGGAGAGTTAGGTCTCCCAAATTTATTTCTATAGTACTGTGGAGCTCAGTTGGCACAGGTGATGGACTGGCATTCGCTCCCTTTTCATAGATGGGTGGTAATGGAAGCGACTATGGTTGACCCAGTATGTCTTCTTATGCATGTTTGGGTTCAAAGGAGTGCGAGACCAGCTTTAAAATTTGCATTCCCTGCGGTGGTCAATTCTCTGACTTGGCCAGAACTAAATTTCACATAGGCTCTCTTCCATCTTCACTAGCGTCTCTATATAGGAGCTGTGAATTCCCCCCGGGATGCAGCCGGCTGACTTTCCTGCTTTAGAAGCCGCAGGCTTAGGTTGCTTGAGGGACATGGTGTGGCGAGGTGGTAAACCCACGTTTGAAAGTTTGGGTGAGGACCGCCAGCTACGCCGACTAGATCATTTAAATTTTTCTCAACATTTCATGGAATCAAGTGATAGATACACTGTGGCAGGGAAGCCGCTTCCACACTTCAAATCCTTATGTCTGGGTGGTAGTGTCCCGAAAGGGCAGATAACCCTATTGCAGGGCTCAAAATTTCAAGTCCCGAGCTACAAGCCAGGCCTTAAGAGTTACTTGCCACCAGATGCCCCACCTAACACCTACCCTTAACTCCACCCCCAAATACACTCTTAAAGGTTTTATTCAGAATAGTTACAAAAATAAACAACATTAAATACACAGACATCAGACACCGGTGTGGGCAGAGCGAGGGACCAGATGAGAACCGCCACAACAGGGTAGGCATGGGCAGCAGGCATCTGATGTGGCCTCTCTGACGTCAAAGGGGACCGCCGTCTTTGATTACCGGCCAGGCCAAAAAAAATTAAAAAAATCACAACAACCACAGCCGCCGCCAAAATATGCAGCACAAAATAATTTATTGTGCTGCCTGCGTCTGCATTCCCACTCGCCCGCACTTTATTTCCACTTGCCAAATGCGAGAAGGCGAGTGTAATTTTTTAAAAAAAAATTTCGAAGACTTTTTTTTTTTATTGTGTACAAATCATAGATGTGGACTTCAGTTCTTGTATCCTCTGCTGGCTCTGCGTCCTCTGGCACGCTCAAATTTTCTACCCTTGGAGCGGATGTAAGGTTTGGTGTGACTGTGTGGAGTACCAGGAGCTTTGCCAAAATATCTATACACTTCACGTGCCTTACGAGGTCCTGACAGCAGAACAGTGTTCTGGCCTTTGGGGGCAGCCAAGGCCAACTGATCGTATGTCAAGATCTTTCCTCCAGAGTTCAGAATACGGCGACGTGCACCACTGGTCACCTTCAGTGCACACACCTTAATTTTAGGTACCTCTTGGATCCTGACATTGTAATGCATCCAACCACCACCGCAGTCTTGTTGTCACGACCAGCCATCTTCATTTGCGAATCAAGCGAGACAGGGACAGAGGTGGCCTGTTTGTGCGGCTCATGAAGAGGCGTCTCAGCACCACTTTGTTAAAGTTGGAGTTGGTACGCCGGGCCAAGAAGCGGTACAGCTTAACCAGAAGTCTCAGATAGATATCCTGGCTCTTGGGTTCCTGTCGCCGCACTTTGCGGTCTTTGTTATGACGGATATCGACTCCCATGATGGCGGCTCCACCAGCAGCGACTTCTCGGGGAGAAAAGCACGAGTGAAAATTTTGAGGCCTGCCCTATTGTATCTAAATATATGTTCTAATTCAAAAGAGCGGGGGGATTTGAACTATTGTAGCCGATGGGAGGCAGATTTGAATGAGGGCATTCCTGGAGAAGATTGGAAAGAAATATGGGAAACTATAGCCAGGTCTTCTATTTGTGTATCCCAACGGGAGCAATCTTTTAAAATGAGGTTTCGTTGGTATATGACCCCTGTCCAACTCTGTCACATGGGTAAAACCAGCTCTGATATATGCTGGAGAAATTGTGGTCAAAAGGGAACCTTTATACATGTGTGGGGGGGAATGTCCATTAGTAAAACAGTTCTGGGGTAAGAGGAAAGGCTTTCTTTCTGCGGTATTTAAGAGGGATACTGGGCTAGATCCCTGGGTTCTCCTTTTTTGTCCAGACCCCTGTCGATACTTACCTACGAGGAAAATACGTTGTTTGTGAAATTAACATCAGCTATGAGGAGGGCTTTGGCGGGTAACTGGTTAAGTGATAAAATCCCCTCTATAAAAGGAGATCTGTGTTAAGATTGAGGACACTCGTTTAATGGAAGAGTTTACAGCCAAGATAAATCAAAAGATGCATTCTTTTGTGGAATTTGCTCAATTATTTAAAAGCAAAAAAAAAAAAGAGTGGGTTGGGAATCAAGTTTTCTGTTGAGTATACCTTTAAACATTCTAGGCTAAAAATGGGGGGGGGGGGTGATGGAGAAAGAACAGCGGTTTAAAGAAAGGCTAGGTTTTATCATCATTTCAAGCACAGTATCAAGGTATCACAAAACAGATCCTATAGCAGAGCTGCCAGATTTCATTAGTACCATGCTGCAGTAACTGCGTCTTTAGAATTGTTATAAAAAGTTTTAACATGTAGAAAGACTCCTACATCATGTGTGTCAAAAGATACTTCTTTTTGATGTACAATGGTTTCCTAGGGCTTTGAGTGTAGAAACTAAAAACCCAAGGGGAATATAAAATGTAAGCACGCAATTATACAAAAAACATTGTGTTCATCCCAAGAGAAATAGCCTTGCTCTATCCACAAGTTCCTAGTAAACAAACCTTTAGAGACAAAAAGCTTAAATTCATATTCTCCTAGGGCATCTTTCCAAAAGATTTGCATTCGTGTTACAAACCTTAAATAAACAGATTAAGATTATTCTTCCAGGAAAAGAGAGGTGTCGGTATGGGCGCTCTTGTCTAGGTGTGGGTGGTTGTTTTGATTTTGCTGCCGTCTAGGGAGTAGCACAGACTCTCGAATTGGGTGTGCAGATATCAGAGGAAAAAAGAGGGGGTTCCTAGTGGCGCAACAATTATGTGCAACAGATCACAATGTCGTACTATGAACCAATAGATGTGTATAGATCCTTACGGTTCGTATAAATGCAGCTTCACTGGTGCAGATTCAGGGTAAAAATGCTGATGTCACAGTTGGTGTGATTTAAAGTGCAGTAATTTATGCAATATAAAAGGTGCAACAATTTATGCAATATTAAAGTGCAACAATTTATGCGTTATTAAAGTGCAACAGTGACAGCCTGGGTGCATAGGGAGACCTAGCACAACACGTTGAAAAATAATGAAAAGAGGGTAGTACGGATGCCCGCGTCAGCGTTATGGTGACCGGTGCAGTCTGAGTATAGATGCTTGACGTCTATTTGTGAGTATACAAAATGACCTTACACTGATTTCCCGTGTGTATTGAAGGTCTATTGTCCTTAGTATCTTTGTCTTCCAGAAGTCCTAAGATAGCAGAATATGCACTAAAAGTGCTCTGCCTTGTGCTCGATGTGGCGGCTCCTCCTATAGCGTTGATTAACTCCACTCAAATGGGAGATAAAGAACGGGGGAGAGAGAAAGAAATAATAATAGTGCAGCAGCGTTTTATATTGGTGAAATCTCTTGTGTTCAATAATTGCACACTTACAAGAACCAGAGCCACTTAAATCCGGGCTCTGGAGTTGAACGCCTGGTGTCAACTATAGGGTGACCACTGCCCTTCTTTAATGTAACGCCTTCACCTCAGGTGGAGAGACATAGAAAAGGGGAGAAGAGTGCTCTCATGGCACAGCATCAGTGGTTACAGACTTACTACGAAAAGAGGGAGGTTGGTTACACTCACCGATTTGGGAGCCTTATCACTCCAGGCTCAACTGCTGTGCGTATGGTACTGCTTGATGGTGAGTACCAAAACCCCTCTCAGCTGCTTCTTTAGGTACAGGTTGCGGTGTCCGTGGTGGATCCTGGAGAGCTGGCCTGATCAGGTTGGTTTAAATTACCAATATAGGTTCAGTAACCAAAATGCTCCTATGTACTTGGATAAAGGTTTAATTCATATAAAGATATACAATGGATTACAGATGCAATCAATATGGGGGGGGGGGAATAGTATCTCGAGACGCGTTTCGGCGCTGTCCTGCGCCTTCCTCAGTCGATGTGCAAGAAAAAAATGGGGAATATGAGGATAGTTCATTGTCCCTTTTTATTTAGAAGGTTCCTGTGTATTTTCCTCGTGTTTTCCGACTTACTTCCGGGTTCGCATGGTGTCGCGGTCACGTGGTGCACTTTAATAACGCATAAATTGTTGCACCTTTTATATTGCATAAATTACTGCACTTTAATATCACACCAACTGTGACATCAGCATTTTTACCCTGAATCTGCACTAGTGAAGCTGCATTTATACGAACCGTAAGGATCTATACACATCTATTGGTTCATAGTATGACATTGTGATCTGTTGCACATAATTGTTGCGCCACTAGGAACCCCCTCTTTTTTCCTCTGATATCTGCACACCCAATTCGAGAGTCTGTGCTACTCCCTAGACGGCAGCAAAATCAAAACAACCACCCACACCTAGACAAGAGCGCCCATACCGACACCTCTCTTTTCCATATTCTCACTCGACTCTCGATAGGTATAGAGGCAGCTCTCCATTTAAGTTGGATTTCAGGTCCAAATTTGGTCACTGTAATGATGAAATATTCGGTGACACAAGCATCCAATTAAGGCTAGGGTCAGAGTGGGGCAGTCGGAACGCGCGTGCAGGCGCACTAAATCACGGCGGCAGTAGCAGCACATAACGGCCAATGACGGCCAATATACGCAGTACGTGCGTACGAAAGTGCGCCGACACCACGCAACCAGCAAATGAACGCATTTTTATCAGAACGTGAAACCGCTGCTACTGACGTACAAAGTGCGCTGCGGCCGCATGGCAGCGTGTGTGCGTGATTAGGAGATGTCAGACGCTGCTAGTGTGCGGCCTACATAACGTTCAAACAGCCGGATTTCCCTAGACTTCTTTTCACCCCATCGTCATGAAATACGTCCAGAATTGCGCATCGTCTGACCACTTAAGCGTATTCCGTGAAAAAATGCGTGCGCACGCATCGACGTACATTTTGACGGTGGCTGCAGAAAATGCGCTCATCTGTCCCTAGCCTTAGTGACCAATTAAACGACATACATACACTAAGGAAACAACTTGAGAGAGACCTGAAAAAAGAAATCAGGAACAAATGGGATGTCACTACTCTCAATAAATATGTCAAAGATAACATGGTACCCAGAGGTCTACGCTTTTCGAAAAGCCTAGCAGGCGATAACGAAGACCATATACTCCGAGAAAGATGGGAAAAAATGTTGGAGGGTTTTTCCATACACAGTATGAAAGTCATTATTGAAAGAAGGAATGAGATCCTGATAGAACTAAATGACAACATCACTAAGACCCATGAGAAACTCTTGAGAGTATCTTCAGAACAAGAGACGAACTCTTATACAGGGCGACTTGAGAAAGATCTAGACAAACTTAATGAAGATGTCAAAGAAAGAAAAAATAAAAAATATCTGAGAGATATATCAGACTATAAGAAAGGGAATGTCTGGAGACAAGGAAATGCTGAAGATCTAGATAATCAGCACTTAGAACCAATAAAGACCCCCCTAGATTCAACACGAGCCACACCAAAATCACACTTCCAGACACCTATACGTCAGAAGCCACAACAGGGTAGGGCACCTTATAGGACACCGCTACCCCAAAGAGTGACAAGGCAGCAACAATATAATCAAGGCCGATAGAACGGAAGATCATACAATGAAAGACCATACTATAGACCACCGAACGGAGACTACAGGAACAACTGGAGGTACGATTCTCACAGGAATGACCAATCTCATTACCATCACCAGCAGAACCGGACCTATCAACCACCACAAAGAAGACCTTGGCAGAATAACCAGGGGGATGATGAAGATCAATATCATGATTATCTAACACTCCCCACCAACAACAGGTATGAAGTCCTTGAAAACCATGTGGATTTTCACCAGGCCCAGCGACCAACAAACAAGAACCTCAGCACCCTCAGAAGAGGCTGGTCCCCAGGGAAAAGATCCCACCAAGAAGAGGACGTAGATCAGGAAAACTCAGAAGAAAATCGAAGACGAAAAGAGAAACAGGGCAGAACGGAGGGATCTACAATTTGACAAATGTTGCACTAACGGACGCCCAAATGAAAGTACTGAAAAAGGGGCTGAAATACGCACCCACAGCCCACATGGATCTGTTTAATGTATATATCGATCTCCAAAAATTCAAAAAGAACCTCCGTCTTAAAAAGTATTTCATGAAAAACCCTGTAGAAAGAGAATCCGGTTCACTTCTATAAACATACCACCCTTAAAGACAAATCTACCTTTTTCCCCAAATCCCTCATTTCACAGGAAATAAGTACCTTTGAACAAATGGTGATGACAGACCTGGGGAGAGTTAAGACATCCACCAAATCAGACAACCTCACGAAGAACGAAAAGAAAGCTCTTAAGGAACTAGTCTCTAATGAACAAATCGAGATCAAACCTGCAGACAAAGGCGGAGGCACGGTAATCATGACCGCAGATTATTATAGAGAAGAGGCAGAGAGAATCCTGGGAGACGCAACAACGTACAAGAAGCTTAACAAAAATCCAACAAAAGATATCCAAACTAAATTTGATGAATACCTGGAACGGGGACACGTTTTGGGCATTCTCAACAATCATGAATACAAATATCTCAAGGTGGAACACCCCAGGACTCCCGTGTTCTATTTTTTACCAAAAATTCATAAAGATTCAACTAACCCTCCGGGAAGACCGATCATTTCAGGTGTAGGCTCAGTATCGAGTCGAGTATCAGAGTACCTAGATCATCAGTTGCAACCATATGTTGTCAACACCACAGCACACCTGAAAGATACCACAGAAATTCTGCAAATTTTAAAAGAAGTCAAATGGGAAGAAGGCTTACTGCTAGTCACTAGTGATGTACAATCATTGTACACTATTATCCCACACAATGAAGGAATTAGGGCTGTCGAAAATCCTCTAATAAGAGCAGGCACTTTACAGCCAGACCAAATCGATTTTATTTTAGAAGGCATTCGATTGATTTTAGAGAATAATTATTTTTATTTTAAGGGTGACTTTTACCTACAGCTCAATGGCACGGCGATGGGGACACGTTTTGCCCCATCCTATGCCAATCTTTTTATGTCTTCCTGGGAAGACACCTTTTTATCACTGTATCGCGACAATCTTGTCATCTACAAAAGATACATAGATGACATTTTCTTCATCTGGAGAGGAGATGTAAACACCCTACGAGTTTTTCTGGCAAACCTAGATCAAAATAATAAAGGGATAAAACTCACTACGACCTGGAGCAGCGAATGCATCAATTTTTTAGACCTAAACATTTTTATCCATGAGAACGAAATCCGGACAGAGACATACTTCAAGAAAGTAGATGTCAACAGTTTTATAGAAAAAAACAAGCTGCCACCTACCCCAGTGGCTTGACAATGTCCCAAAAGGACAATTCCTCAGGATAAGAAGGAATTGTACGGATCTGAACACTTATGATACACAATCAGAGAAACTTAAAAGTAATTTTATAGAGAAAGGATATAATCCGGCCGATTTAGAAAATTTAAGGTCGGAGATCAGAAACCGGGAACGCGCAGGAATACTGAAAAAGAACGTTAGAACACCAAACATCAACCAAGACGTACCTTTCATATTCTCTTATAATGCACAGAACAGAACCATCAGAAGAACAATAAGAAAATACTGGCCAATATTGAAAAGAGACCCGATGCTGAAAGATATATTACCTGAAAATCCCAGACTCATCTGCCGGGGTGTGAATAACCTCAAAATGAAGTTAACACATAGGCATACACAGAATGCACTTGCACGACCGAATCACTTTAATATTCAAAAAGGATTCCACCAGTGCGGCAATTGTTTAAATTGCCGAAATACAAGAAGTAAAAAACAGATTATCGCACAAGTAAATGGAACCACAGGACCAATCGCGATCAAAGAAGTCATCACCTGTTTTACGAAAAATGTCATCTATTTATTAATCTGTCCATGTGGTCTGAAATATGTAGGCAGGACTACGAGACTGCTCAATATCCGAATTCAAGAGCATATTAGAAATATTAGAAAAGGCTATGAAAAACACAGTGTCCCATTGCATTTCAAACTCAAGCATGCCCAAAACCCAGAAGGACTCACCTTTGTCGGTATAAAGAAAATTGAGACACCATGGAGAGGTGGTAATCTTGACAAACTAATTGGACAGATAGAAATGAGTTGGATCTTTAGATTAGACACGATGCAACCACGAGGACTTAATGCGGATTTCGAACTCTGCCATTTTCTTAACTGTTAAGCTTATGGCCCGACCTCTATCCTTTCCATTACTACATTCACTCCATACCCAGTTTCAAGACCAAATTAAAGTACCTTATATTATTCTAATTTTTAACATTTTTAATCAGTATGTTTTTAGTAAAGACACCAATTGGAGATTTTTAATTTTTAATCGCCCACTTTTTATGGTCCCTCGTCCTGTATACAATTTTAGTAATGAATAAATTTTACCCCTTTTCCTTTTACAGTCCCCTCCTTTATTAGGAATCTCCTATTGATATCTAATTAATCCAATGTAACCTCCAATCCATAACACACTCAGGCACCAACAAATCGACATTTGGCCCATAACGCTGACACTACGGTATATGAATTCACCCCCCCTTTTTTCCTTCTAAATGCATTTTAAAATATACTCCCTCTCGAATGTTTTTAATTGATTCATGTTCGGCACAACCTAATTTATTAATACCGTACTGCATGTAGTCACTTTATTGTTCAATCCTGTGACCACAGTCAATAATTATTATCCAAGACTGTATTTTTATGTATTTGTGCCATATTGTATATCGGCTGCTATACATTCTACTTTATAAATAACCTCTGCTGTAATCACGAACGGGAGACAATGAACACACTCCACATAAGGGCAATATCAAGTGAAGATTGTCCCAGGACCAGGTATCATCACATAGAGCAAAGCATTGAATATTCTGGCTCTCCTTGCCTCCCAAATCCACAGAATCGCAACCGGCAAAGCACATTCAGCGAGTGGAACGCAAACAGAGTGCTGGAACGCACATCCAAAATGGCCGCGGCGCCATCGGATGACGCGAACGGCACCACGTGACCGTGACACCATGCAAACCCGGAAGTCGGAAAACACGAGGAAAATACACAGGAACCTTCTAAATAAAAAGGGACAATGAACTATCCTCATATTCCCCATTTTTTTCTTGCACATCGACTGAGGAAGGCGCAGGACAGCGCCGAAACGCGTCTCGAGATACTATTCCCCCCCCCATATTGATTGCATCTGTAATCCATTGTATATCTTTATATGAATTAAACCTTTATCCAAGTACATAGGAGCATTTTGGTTACTGAACCTATATTGGTAATTTAAACCAACCTGATCAGGCCAGCTCTCCAGGATCCACCACGGACACCGCAACCTGTACCTAAAGAAGCAGCTGAGAGGGGTTTTGGTACTCACCATCAAGCAGTACCATACGCACAGCAGTTGAGCCTGGAGTGATAAGGCTCCCAAATCGGTGAGTGTAACCAACCTCCCTCTTTTCGTAGTAAGTCTGTAACCACTGATGCTGTGCCATGAGAGCACTCTTCTCCCCTTTTCTATGTCTCTCCACCTGAGGTAGAGGCGTTACATTAAAGAAGGGCAGTGGTCACCCTATAGTTGACACCAGGCGTTCAACTCCAGAGCCCGGATTTAAGTGGCTCTGGTTCTTGTAAGTGTGCAATTATTGAACACAAGAGATTTCACCAATATAAAACGCTGCTGCACTATTATTTCTTTCTCTCTCCCCCGTTCTTTATCTCCCATTTGAGTGGAGTTAATCAACGCTATAGGAGGAGCCGCCACATCGAGCACAAGGCAGAGCACTTTTAGTGCATATTCTGCTATCTTAGGACTTCTGGAAGACAAAGATACTAAGGACAATAGACCTTCAATACACACGGGAAATCAGTGTAAGGTCGTTTTGTATACTCACAAATAGACGTCAAGCATCTATACTCCGACTGCACCGGTCACCATAACGCTGACGCGGGCATCCGTACTACCCTCTTTTCAATATTTTTCAACGTGTTGTGCTAGCTCTCCCTACGCACCCAGGCTGTCACTGTTGCACTTTAATAACGCATAAATTGTTGCACCTTTTATATTGCATAAATTACTGCACTTTAATATCACACCAACTGTGACATCAGCATTTTTACCCTGAATCTGCACCAGTGAAGCTGCATTTATACGAACCGTAAGGATCTATACACATCTATTGGTTCATAGTACGACATTGTGATCTGTTGCACATAATTGTTGCGCCACTAGGAACCCCCTCTTTTTTCCTAAGATTATTCTTCCAGACTGCTCCTATAACACTGAAAAACAGTCATAGTAACAATGCTGCAAAGCTAAACTTCCGTACGAGTAAAATGCTGAGCAAACCATTCACCAATAAAAATCAAACATTCACTGACATTCGTTGTAGCTGTATTCTCGAGAATATCTTGCTCGCTGGAACGTGACCAGGAGGCGGGGCCTGTCAGAATGCTGTTACTGCATATGCAGTAGGAAAGAAATCAAAAAGGAATCCGAGGTGACCTGCTTTGATTCCCTTACTGAAGGATATGAATTAGACATGTTGCAGGGCTGCACTTTTCCTCATGCTTCCTACTGCATGACAATGATATGTGTCCAGGAAAACATGGATGATCAGGCAACCCTAGTAAGGAGTTTAGATATACTTCATACCTTCAAAATTACGAGATTGGATCAGGATATGATAACATTTATACAGCACGAGAGAACGTCTACAATAAGGTGACCAGATTTTTAAAATGAAATCCGGGGACATTGTTTTATTGGCAAAAAAACAACTATTTTTTAGCATATATTCCTCAAATTCTATATGCAGTGTATTTGGTATGTGTGGTGAATTGACTGACTGTATGATATGTGAAAATGGTATTTCTCACATTTCGTACAGGAGATAAAAAATCTTAGAATTTTTAGAATAAATACAAAATGTTTAAAGGAGAGAGAAAAATGTTGCAATGCATATTTTGTATTTTTTGTGTAATAAAATTTTATTAAACAGATAAAACACAAATCAGCCAATGAAAATAGAGAATAGTAAGCAGTATATAACCAACATACTTACAGCATTACGAGCAATGTATCATTTTCAGAGCTATTGAATACCAGTACACATGGTGAGGACGTAGTAGCGGATGATAAAGACCTAGGTTGGCCCAGGTATCTGGCGTAATCAAATTCGACCGTATAACAAAGTAGAGGGCATGTATTTTATTCCTATCAAAGAATTCTGGTTCAACAATAAGGCCCCATTCACACGGTGTGATTTGAAAGTCGCGTGATTTTCATATTTGCGACATAGTGCGATGAGGTCGTGGTTTTGTGCGATTTTTGCAAAGCACCACCAATGCAAATCGCAAAATTGCAGATAGCAAATTGCAAAAAATGGTCATGTACGTGCGACGTGGCGCGGCAAAATGTGAACAGCTCCATTGGAGAAGCTACTAGACATGTGCACAGCACAAAATTTCGTTTTGAACTAATGCATTAGTACTAAAATGCAATTTATTTAGTTGCTAAAGAAATTCGTTTTCAGTTCTTTAGTATGAAAACTAATTTCATTCATCCGAAAACCAGTGGATACAATTACTATTGTAGTGGCTCCTCAGAGGGCTGAGATCGCTGCTTGTTACAGTATCTCTCACTCTCAGCACAATGTGGGCATATTATTAGCTGGTGCTAACTTAACCAGAGCTGTTGTAAACTTCCCAGAGCTATTATAGCCTATGGAGGTTTTCAGTTACAACAGCTCTGGTTAAGTTAGCACCAACATTGCAATACTGCCCCGTGTCAGGCAAAGCTGTTACAGTAACTGACTGCTGCTCATCACAGCGCTCAGAGTTTCAGTAAAACTAGTAAATAATATTTTATATATAAGACGTTTAGAAAATATTATTTTCTTGTTTTACTGAAACTCTGAGCGCTGTGATGAGCAGCAGTCAGTTACTGTAACAGCTGAGCCTGATACATTGTACTGAGAGATAATGTAACAAGGAGCCGATCTCCGCGCTCACAGCCACTGGATTTAAAGGGCTAAAAAAAAAAAAAAAGGCTCCTCTCTGTATAATGTTTAGAACATCCTCCTGCATTAATTAATACCCCTCTCTGTATAATGTATACAACATCCACCTGCATTAATTAATACCCCTCTCTGTATAATATATAGAACATCCTCCTGCATTAATTAATGTCCCTCTCTGTATAGAAATCTTCCTGCATTGGCATGTGGAGGGTGCAGAACTTCGATGTTGCGATGTTGCGCTCTCATTGCTGGTCTCCTTCACTCATCAATATAATATCACAAGAGGACTGAAACTAAAATGTAGTGCATTTTATTTTAGTTTCTTTCGTTTTTTGTACTGAGCAGTTTCGTTTCTCTTGAGTCATACTAAAACTAAATTATCCCAAAATTCGGACTAAATCGCTTTAGTACTAAAACGAATGCACATGTCTAGAAGCTACACAGCGCGACGTCGCGGCAAAATCTGCACAATAAATCGCACAGTGTGAACGGGGCCTTACAATATAAATTAGAGATGCCATTGGAAATGATACAGCGTGTGCTTGTTACAACTTCTGACAGCGCGGAAGACGGGAAGCTGAGCTTGTCGGTGGATCCAGGGATCAGGCAAGTTTTTTTTTAAATAAAATAATTTTAAGTTCCGGAGACGTTCCCTGGAAATCAGGGACAAATGATCACCCTAGTCTAACACCAAATGCTACAAAACATCCATACCACAATGCATTTATGCATTGAACAAGGTTTCATGCCTAGATCTTGTGCAATATTTAAAGTACAATGATATTGTAGTGCAACAGGTGGCACAGCTTTTTTCCTCCTGTGGCTATTGTTCAACTCTCTGTTGTAATTCCGGACGGGAAAGCTCATCTTACACGTCTAAACATGCCACGCTTTCTAATCATCAGCAGCCAGGCACACGCTGTCTTCTCTTTGCTCACATCCACTTATCTGTCACCCAACAGTCTGGTTTCAGCAACAGTTTTAACACTGTTCAATGAAAGCTCAGAGAACATGGAATAAATATTAAAGTATCTCTGTCATGACCTGAATGGTTACCAACATGTATCTTACGGCCATAGCCTGTTGCTTGTCAATGTGTATGTCATTTGATTTGTGTCATGTTTACCACGGCCTACATTTAAAAACAAAATAAAATTTAAAAAAAACGGGAGATGGCTAGCACCTTTATTGGAGACAGAGCTGCCATACAGAAAATATGATTATGTCTATGCTATCATACAGTACGGTGCTGCAACAGCATAGACCGCAATGTAGGGAAGTCCCCATTCTGAGCTGCATAGTGCTTGTCTGCTGATTTAAGCCAAACAATACAGAAAGATCACCACAAGTCAACTGCAATTTTTCGGTTGTCTGCGGCAACCTATTTAATGTGTCAAATTTCTGCATTAAAGCAGATTCTGTTTTTCCTTTATTTTGAATTGCAGTGTCCCCTATCGTCCCTTATACAGTTTTCCATAAGGAACAAAGTTCTGAGGTTCAGCCTCCCTTCCACCACTTACATGTTTGTTTGTTTTTTACCATATTGCTAACATTCATGTATTGTCCCTTTATGAGCTGGTTAAATCATCTGTTCAAACTCAGTCTCCTGGCAGCCAGTGATGCGGGACACGCATCAGTTGCATAGGCGGGCTCGAGGATTGGCCCACCGGTGAGCGGGGCATACTAGTAAGCCTTGCCTGCGTAAATGCCCCTTGTCGAGTACAACCTGCCTGCTGGTAAGGGATTGGTCGCAGTGAGAGATCAAGATTTTTTTTTTAACCAAGAGTTCAGTTTTCAAAAGCTGTATTTTATCTGACAAATTGAGACAAATATTTAAATGACCCAACTCAAGCTGTGCATGTGAAACCCTATGTACGCCAAGGACTTTTTTATAAAACAAAAGATACAGGAAAATGACAAATCCATCTGTAAACACAAGAGCAATCCTGACGCACACTCCCTCAGAATTGCTCAAATTTGCTAATTTACACTAACACGCACACCCATTCACTACACTCATCCTCTTGCGCACACTCATTCTTACACGCAGATTAATTTATTCAGACTCGCTCGCACTGTTTTTATACATAAAGTCGTTAAGTCAACATCAAAGTTGGTCTTCAAGCTTTAACCTTTCTAGTAAGTATTCCGAGTGAAAACTTTGTTTCCATTTAAATATATGGTCGTAACTTGAAAGCTCCATGATGAAATACGTGGCAAAGTAGCAAAACAAGAGGATATAGTCTTAGATTAGAGGGGCAAAGGTTTAAAAGTAACATCAGGTAGCATTATTTTACTGGGAGGGTGGTGGATACATGGAACAGCCTTCCAGTAGAAGTGGTAGAGGCCAAAACAGTAATTGAATTTAAGCAGGCATGGGATAGGCATAAGGCTATCCTAAACAAAAGATAAATTCAGGTAAAGTATCCATGTAATTGGGCAGACTAGATGGGCCGAAAGGTTCTTATCTGCCGACATTTTTCTATGTTCCTATGACCACCAAATTTGGCACAGACCACCAGCATGTTCTGACTTTGCCTGCTATATTTTTTTAAACAATCCTGTAACGAGATGCCCAAGGTCCAATATTTTCCCTCGGCCTCAGTGAATCGTTTCCCTTCACCAGTTCCCAGATTCTCCCCGCAGCGCTGGAACAATGTCAGATCTTAATTTCTCCCAATAAAGCAGACGACACTCTTCATATTGGGTTAAGCAGACTCTCTGGCCATTTCACATGTCCTGCTTTTATTTGGTTCAGAATCAGTTAACAGTTAACATTCCCGCCCCCCAGACATCTCGGCACCGCCATTCAGTCTGCTCTCCATCAGGTCCTCTCCGAGTGCAAGCTCTTGAGCAGGGGCTTAACCTGTGTCTCCCATTTTACAGTGCCTTGGTACTTGGTGGCGCCTTATAAATAACGAACTGCAGTCATACAGAGCACGGGTCCTTGTTTGGAGGGGGGACACCAGGGGAGCAGCGGGGTACCGTTTGATAGCTCAGGCCCCTAGGGTGTCACAGTCCAAAAAGCGCCCAGATCCACATGCGGGGGCAAGGATGGCAGCGTGTAGCAGCTCCTGGGGCCAAGAAAGGCTCAGCAATGTGGGATCGTGATGGAGCTCCCTCCTGAAAATCACCACAACGGTAGCTCCCCTGAGGGGAACCCTAACCCCAAAAGGGCACTCTACTGGATCAAAGGGTTTTCAGGGCTGAGGTTTAAAGTTTCTGCAGATGTTTCCATTAAAATGAATGCTGTGAATGGGATTGGTTGGCTAGTCTAGCTCCTTGGATTGTGATTGGCTGGGGTTTCAAACCCAGCTCATGCTTTCAATCCCAGGCTACCCCTGGTGTCAGATAACACCGTGAGCATAAAAGGACAGCAGAAGAGTCCACAGTAGAAGAGTAAAAAAAAATCCTCAAAACGAACAAAACAGTGCAGCTAGTAAATACGCTCATAAGAAGGTTACAAAGGGGTGCTATAGTTGCACTCATATGCGTTGAGAGCTAAAACAGGGGCTCTCCTTTAACCAGATCACCTTTCCGGGGTGATCCAGCCTATACTGTCCTCATACCTTCTTTGGTCACTCAAAAGTCAGAATGTAGGGGACATTCATTGCAGATATCAGAACTTTGATGGTGTAATTGCAAATGAATAATGCTTGCAACGTTAGAACCGAATAGTAAATACTGCTGCATTAAGAAAAGGATTTTTTATTAAATTATATTTACATATCCACAAACACTTCCAGAAACTTACTACATTGTATAACTCATTCTGCCGCTTTGTGCTACAATGTAACTACATGACTCACTATTGTGACCTGTTAAAAGAGCTAAACTGGCCGTCACTGGAATCTAGACACACTCTTCATCTTTCCAACATGGTATTTAAGAGCTTTTCTGGGAAGCTACCACCCTACCTGAATAGGCGGCTTCCCCCAGCAGTTCCCTCATCCTATAACCTCTGATCCAGGACCTGCAACTTACTTGGAGTACCACAATACAAAGACAGTGGCTTGATCCTCATTTTCATACAGAGCACCTCAAATATGGAATAACCTCCCAGACACCATCAAATCTTCCCCCAGTTTAAAGTCCCTTAAGACAGGGCTTGACAAGTTTGCTTTGAATCTAGGAGCCAGCTACAAAAGTTAGGAGCCAACATTTCGGCAAGGATTCGCCTTTATCAAGGTAACCCAAAATGTTGGGAACCTTGCCTCTGCGAGTTGTTTGTACTGACCCAAATTATGATTTCAGCTGCTTCTGTTTATTTATCACTTTGTTACCTGGTGCTTTTTGCGGTTAGGTAATTTTTGTGCATGTGGTCTTTTGGCTACTTTGAGCCTAGAAGTGTAGACCGTTGCTTCTAAGATCAGTTTGGCCGCTCTGATAGATATATACACACCTACACACACACAAAAAACAGCAAAAGGTTGCACTCAACCTCAAACTAAGCGGGTGCATCTAAGACATAAGATACAAAACTAGAAGTAAAAGACAGCGTGAATCTGGCGCTTTTCTTAGTGGTTGTAAGATTATTAAGGCGTGCTCAATATAGGTCGGTGCTGCAAGCTAGAAGATATGCGTTTACAACCTCAAAAACACGAATATAATAGAAAAGAAAAAACACTTCCAGGCGCACCTTACTAAAATTTCCACTTTTTTTAAAACCAAAAATGGCCAACGTGCAAACATCTAATGAATTAATATTTAAACAAAACAGTGGTTATATTATAATGATAAATGTGTATAACTTAAGGAATACTTATAGTTCAGTGGTGTTTCTTTTTTTCCCCTCTCTCAGCATGGGGTCCTGCGATGTAGCTGTTCGGTATCCCAAGAAAAAAGGAGGGGGAGGGTATTTCTCCACTTGATGTAAAAAAAGGCAGCAGAGCGGCAGATAATTCAATTAAAATGCATTTATTAATCCATAAAAAGGTACACGTTCAACTATAAAATCAATGGTTAAAGTACTAATTAAGTAGGATCAACAAAAACGCGCTTTCACAAATAGGCTTCATCAGTTGTTATCCTTTCTGAATGATCAGTCTGTGCAAGAAGTGCAAAAAGTCCAAGTTGCCCATTCCTGTTGCCCGCTGGAGGGCTAGCCCAGGCCGCCACTTCCCTCATACTACTCCCTGTCTGCCTCCACTCTGGGGTTTCCTTAGCTGGCTGCACAGGTGTACAGGGAAGCAGCCAGACATTTAACCTGGTCACGCCCTTTGCTCCTCGATCTGGCATTAGTCTAATCTTGCTCTGATAGTGAGAGGGTCTCCCCCAGAGCTATAGTGTGTTGGGCTTCCTACCTTGTATTTTATTTTCCCTTAGTCTAGTTCTGTCCTGTCCAGATTACAATTCAGTTATTGCCACCCCTGTTCGTGGCCCTCACCCTTGTTCCTGATTTTCAGTCTGTAGCTTTTGCTATATGTAGTTCCATTCTGAGGCCTTGTACTATATCTCCCAGCATCCAGATCCAGCATTTCCAGAACAGCACTGAGGCTAAAGGTGTCTACATCAACTGTTACCTGCCATCTGTTGCTGTATCTTATCTGCATCAATATACTTTGTATTTACCTACATCATTGTATCCAGTGCCTTATTAACTCATTCACTCCCAGCGCTTGGGATATTACCGAACTTTGGGTCCCACCATGGCTTCTGCTGGGTGCCACCCTGACAGCTTGCATCACAGAAAAAAGCTTCAGGGCCTACTTGCAAAAAGGCAATATGTTGTTTGAGCAGTGCTACAATTTACATAAGAAAGACAGGAAGCTATTCACTCCAAACACAGAAATTTACAAGTCAGAGGCTAAATTCCAATAATTTATGGGTTACCTGGTCTATGTATTTGGGAGTAGATAGATCTCTATAGTATGTAGCAGTATGCTCGCTGCCTAGCAGGGGTTCGTGTTGCTATTCTTTGTACAGAGCCATTAGTAATACAGGCGTCCAAAAAAGTACCGCTATTTATAAATGGGAAAAAAAAATATGGAAAAAAACATTAATGTATACAAATGTATTGATTCTGTTGTATACGTTTGATATTGCCTTGTTATTTCACAGCATGTACTGTCAAGGCAAAAGAAACATATTTTAGCTCTATCTACATCAGCAGATGCTTTACTTGCTACTTTAAGGCTGGGGTCAGACGAGGGTCATTGGAGAGCGGAAGGAACGTCTGTGAGAGTGGATGTTCCTTCCACTCGACGCCCATCTGGCAACCTCGCTGAGCGCACTCAGCGCACTCAGCGCTGCCAAGCGCGACCTTCCTATGGCAATGAAGGACAACTTTATGAAATAGCAGATTTAATGAGGTCACCAGGAGGGGGTTCAACCACAGATTAGCAGTCAAATAAAATTGCCTTTTTTTGTGGATTTGTTAAGTTCCTTATAATAATTGCATAGCTCTTTTTAGAACGGTCCAATAGATGTAGAAAGCAGTTCTGATACCCTAAATGCCACTTTGGTGAAGCTTTGCCTCTTTACACTTCACTGGTTTAGACATCCTTGCAAAGAAACACCAATAATACACAACTGGAACAAATACAAAAGATAAAACTTTTTTTTAAACTTTAAAATTGGTGATTTTAGGAGCCCATTCAAACCAACTTATGTGGAACACCTGCTTGTGCAACCCACTCGAGTCAGACTTCAAAAGAAAAGTTTATGAATTCCACGTTGCCCAGAGTCTCCAAGCATTAGCTATGAAACAGCAGTGTAAGCTAGAAGACTGAATCCACACACAGCCACCCCTGGAACAACGGCTCATTTGTGGTCTACTCGGTCTGGAAAATCTTTTTTAAAAAATGCTAGGATGTCTTTAGGACTCAAGGAACTTTAAGAGACATAAAAGAGAGGAACCCAATAGTGGTGGAGAGGATAGCTCATTCGTTTAACCCCTTATGCTTGCAATTAGCTGCTTCCTAATGTCAGAAGGTGCTCAAGATATGAAAACCATCATTAGTCTACACTGCATCTTCACGACTAGTAACCAGAAATGTCCCAACTTTGACTGTGCTTGGAAGACCAGGGACATATATTTTTTTAAATTTAACCTTAACTTAGGAATGCTACATTCGCATTTTAAAAACAAAACAAAACAAAGCAAGCACACTTTTAGATAGTAAAAACATTCAGCATAGTCTTGTTATGGTTATTAGTTTCCATTTTACCCGTATTAGAAGTCACGAAGGTATCGTCATGCGAGTTCTTTGGAAGACACGCAGAAAACAGGAAAGTGGGACAGAAAGATGGTCTCCTTCAGCAAATATTTTTCTACAGACACAGAAGAAGTGAAAAGAAACAGGAAGAGAGAATCAGGACAGGAAGACTAAACATATGCCAAGACAGAGCAGAATCGCAAGTTAGCACAACATCAGGAAATCTAGGATTTATCAGTAGAGCATAGATAGAAATGGTTTTCCTGTGTGGTTGAAAAGTGGATTCCTTAGCTCAGGACTTGACAAATTTGCTTTGAATCTAGGAGCTAGCTACAAAAAAAGTTAGGAGCCAGGTTTTTCTTCAGACTAACAAAGCTTTACTTTCCACAACTAAAAGATACAAAAGATACAATTTTTTAAGACTAAGTATGAGTAACCACTCCCTTTTTTTCCCCACAGTATATCTGCAAGCTCTCGCGATCTCTAAGATCTCGCGAGAGCGTGGCTGGAGGACCTGGCGAGCGGCCGCCTTACAACCATTGCCAGCCTCGCAGCCGGAGGGGCCTGGCGGAATGCTGTTAGTGCATTCTGCCAGCCCCCACATACCACCCGGCAGGCCAGCCCAGTGTTGGCTTGCGGTATAGGTATCAGAGGGGGGGTGGATCCAAACCACGTCGCTAGGGAAACAATTCTAGTCACTGTGGCGACCTGGCGCCTGGGTTTTGTCGAGCCCTGCCTCCCCTCATATTAAACAAAGATCATTTTAGAACCTTCTTGTCACCCATACCTAAGTTTCATAAAGTCCTACAATTTTTGCTTTGCTTAGATGCAATTACAAATATTTATAAACTGCTAACAAAGGTCATAGCTTTGTACAATGGGGAGACAAAACAACCAAATATACATAGAAGTTAGATTGTAAACTCTTCTGTTTTCAGTGTGTCTAAGAGGATTGGGCTAACAGTTTTGTTTTCAAGGATCTTCATGTAAGCTCTAAACTTGCATGGAGCATTTGTGATACAAAAATGAGATTCACTGATTTATCCAAGTCAAATATGATAGACACCGGCCTAGCTGTAAAATTTGTGTGAGGTAAACTCGAAAATGTTTTAAGTATTTGTCAAATTGTTAAATATAATCTCCCAGCCTTTCCACAGCTTTAATTGTGCTCTTATATGCTATGACTCACCCGGTTTCCAGGAAAGACTCCTGTTCAGGGACATAGTCAGAATAGGTAGACCGGACTATTTCATAATCTATGGAGCAATTTCAGTAACCGTCCTATCTCATAAAAATAATCTTTATGTGTAGATGCGACCCATGGAGGTGTATCAGACACTTTAATTCATCAAAAGGGCCAATAATCTTAAATACTTTTTAGTGTTCAATCATAAACCGGAATCTTTATGCACAATCTGCAGACTGTTAATTTTCAGAAGAGATAAGGGTGCATTCAAGTGCTTTGCATTGCTGGCCATAATCCTGGTAGGCTGGGGGGCGCACACAGGATTAATTGCTCCCCAGCATCAGAGGAGGTGTTGAGAGAGCTGAGCCTTCTTATTCATGGTCGGTGATTCAGCTGCCTAACTATACGCTTTAGGGCTGCAACTAACGATTATTTTCATAATCTACTCGTTGGCCAATTATTAACGGATTTGTCGGATAAAAGGTAAAATACAAGTGGTTTACTTTAAGGGACATCTAGTTCCAAAACATCTGGGATGTGAATTGCCACCAACACTGGTATAGGCCAATACTATGGGCCTCATCCACTGATCGGCATTCTATTAGGATTGTACATCACTGCCCTTTACAATTTTTTTCAGGGCAGCCATCATGGGGTGACAGCTCATGAGATGTAAAGGGCCCAGTGGCTTCAGGGGGCCCTGGCCAAACCCTGCGCAGTTTGCCCAAGAAGCACAGACATAAGGGTAACCCATGCCACCTAGGACTGACCCAACAAGATATCAACAAATCTCCAAGTGGGCCGTGGCATCTGGGGCCCAGAAGAGCACTCTGATTCATCTCTTAGAGGCTGATTAGTGTGGCCTGTATCAGGTTGAGTAGCATACTGAACGCTCTTCCACCAGGGAATATGTTTATTCCCCTTGCTGGAGAAGAGAAGCCAAAATAATTTTTAATTGGTTTACTGATGGAGGGTTGGCCCGACCAATGGTTTAGTAAGGAGCACCAAGAATCCTGATGGCAACCCTGAATTGGTACTAGGTGGCCACCAGGTTGTAGGGATGTGGGTACCAGTATGCAGTGGTACTCGCATAGTAGTGGGTGGAGGGTGCAGAACACTGGAGAACCAGCAGGCAGATCACCAGGGGCATGACACAAAATGGGACGAATAAGATACTAAGAAATGTAGTAGAACTGGTACTGACCAAAGCAGGAGCCTGGAGTCACAAATAACTAGGAAACTTGGAACCAGGAAAGGCAGAGGGACAGGCTGAGGGGACAGGAAGATATGCAGTGGAATAGCAGATATGCACAGGTCTTGTCTTCGTGAACAAGAGAGCGCAATAACGAGGCCATGGCTGAAAGGCACAGCCCTTTTTATTGGGTTCAACCAGAGCTAATGGGTCATGTCACTTTAGTTTACCGAGGTTATTGGGGTGGTATGCAGTCAAGAGCGTCTCAAAAAGAACCCTATTACTTTGAGGGTGGTAGCAAATCTTCGGGAGGGGCGTATGGTTTTGGAGGGTTAGGTTGGCATAACTTGAGGCCATGGGAGTGGATAGAGTAAGTCCAAAGGCTTGGAGCTGTTAAACCCTGGTAACCCTCCCTCCACACGACAACTGGACAGATAGCGAGTGGTCATCAAACCCTTCACTCCCATTATCCAGTTAACTCGATGCAAATTAGTCACAGAGTACCAGCAGGCATTGGCAAAAAGATCACCAACTTAAACATCCGCAAAGTAGGTTGGAAACCGGTACCTGGAATCTATTTCACGGTGTTTTATCAGTTTTGATTGCATAAATCAAATAACCTGGCTTTGATGTAACAAGGGAACCACCTACTTAAACAGGAAACAGACTCAAGTCATAAAAGCCAGCTATACAAATATACTGGGTCTGCAATGTAAACTTAACTGAACTATTGCTTAGATAGGAGCACAGGTGCATCATGGTTCACCTGCTTTTCCCTTGGCTGTCTTTTCTTGCTAATGAACCATAGATACAGCAACACAAAAGGGTGAAGTGAAATGGAAAACCAAGCACATACCGAAAACTGAACTCCGATTTAAGGAATTTAATAATACGCGACTTAGGAAAGAAACCTTTCAGTGCTTAGTTAAAAATGGCATGCATTGATGACCCAATCCTTTTCTAGCTGCCGATCTGATTGGTGCGGTATTCTAGATCGGCTGATACCGCCCGACCCGTGGCTTCTCACATAGGGGAATCTTAGAGCTTCAGCATACATGCCCATTGTCTTCTCTGCCTGTTCCCTGACCTGCGAGCAGGCAGTAAAGACACTACATGTGAACACAGGACCCAGACTCCAGCAGGGCTGCGTGCAGTGTCTTCCATGCCACCAACATGGCTCACATGCAGGCATAGCAGACGCTGCGAGTCACTGCCAAGGCTGAGGGGATCCAGCTGGAAGTTTCACTGCTTGGCAGGTCTCAGAGTCAGGGATCAGATCGGCTTAAACCAGCCAATCCCTTAAAAATATATTAAAAGTGGTGTGCTCTGAATTTGGTATGCTGTGTTAAAAGGTCTCAGAAAAAACACTTTATGAAAAATACATTCTGAGTGCAAGTGCAGCTATTCTGGCTGTGTGAGATTACATATATACACACACTACGCTCTATGATGTGGTTGTTATGGTTTGTCCTTTTCGCTCTTATTTGACATGTTTTACTTTAGCACGGATTTGTGTACACATTGGCACTTGCCCTTGGGGCATGGTTTTCCTCTGTCGCAGTGGAAGTCGGACGCGTATACCTCTGGAGAAATATATACTACTATGCAACTACTTTGGTCCTCCAGGGTTTGCCCTAATCCAGATCATATGTTTTGTCTAACTGCTCCCACTTATATTGACGTCGTGCCTTTCTTGACAGTATCGGAGTCACTCTGCATGACCACTCTGTTTATGCTTTTCTATATGTGTTTGTCTTCTATTTTTCAACAATAAAAAATGGATTACAAAAAAATAAAAACACAACTGGGCGCACACACACATCTATATACATAGTTTGTGTGATCTATATCATATGTTTTTACCACATGGGCTCATAATCCTACAGAGAAAAGGGATATTTATGATTTACTTACAATGGCCACGGCCAGATTTGTAGCTCGAGAGCCTGTACTCACAGAAATGTGAAGCCCCCCCCCCAAACAAAAAAAAGAAACATGCCAAAACGACTTTTTACATTTTTGTTTTGGGGCAAACTGAAAGAGATTTTAAAAAACTGAAAACCAGTTTCTCTCTGCGCCCAGATCAAAAGGGGCAGAACTTGTTGCCTTAGTGGAGTTAGTGAAGTGGCATGTAAAAGCATACATTGCCTCTGCCATAGAACAGAAAAAAAAAAATTAAAAAGTAAATGCAATTTATTTTTGCATATTACATTAGTTACATAGGCTGAAAAAAAAGACATGCGTCCATCGGGTTCAGCCTGTCACACGTTACCCAGTGGCGTAGCGTGGGGGGGGTGCTGGGGGGGCCGTGGCCCCGGGCGCAATTTTCTTAGGGGCGCATAATTTCAAAAGAAATTTGCGCCCCTAAAAGTTCAGGCCCGGACTGACCCGCCAGGCCCTCGGGCGCCGCCCAAGGGCCCGCGGGTTGAGGGGGCCCAGATGCCGGGCAGCGGGAGTGCCTGCCCGGTCCTGAACAGTGTGAGTCTGTGCTGAAGGGGAGGCGGCTGTGTGCAGGCGCAGGTCACGTGGTACTGAGTCTCTGTACCACCTGACTGGCCGGACCGCGTGACCTGCGCACACACGCAGCCGCCTCCCCTTCAACACGGACTCTCCGCTGTTCAGGACCGGGCAAGCACTCCCGCTGCCCGGCATCTGGGCCCCAACCCCTGCTGGATCCGGAGCTGGGGCAATATCCATGTGTGAGCTGGCTGGGGCAATATCCAGGTGAGAGCTGGCTGGGGCAATATCGATAACGTGTCCACAGGTTGGGGGGGGGCGCGCACAATTCTTGGCTGGCCCCGGGCGCTGACAACCCACGCTACGCCACTGACGTTACCTACTGCTGATGATGCAAAAGAAGGCAAAAACCCCAGTATGATGCGCTCGCCAATATGCAACATGCTGGGGAAAAATTCCTTCTTGAACCCAGAATGGCTGTCAGATTTGTCCCTGAATCAAGCAGCTTTTATCCACATATTAAACACTGAGCGACATGAAAATTGTGCGATTTTCATATACGCGACATTGAGCGATAACAAAAAATTAAATGAGAGAAGAGAAAAAAAAGGATTTTTAATTTTTGTGAAATGTAACATTGGCCTTTCTAATGTTACCAAAAATGAAAAACTAGGACCCGTCCAATGACACCTAACTTTACTTTGTAGGGTGTAAAGAATGGAGATACGGGGGTCCAAAGTAACCTCACCTTTCCTGAGGAGGGGGCAGATGGTGAGAATTAATAATTCGTGCTTTTACGTGAATCTGAGTATGTTGTGTGTGCATATGTCTGAATCTGTGTGTGTCTGTATCGGTGAGTGGGTGAATCTGTACGTCTAAAACCATGGGCACATTTGGCAGTAGTCGTGATGCATCGTAGAGTTGAATCATACACACCCCTACTGCGCAGGAGCGCAAATAGCGTAAACAAGCTTCAGGGACTTCTTGATTCGGAAGACCCTGAGCCGAAGAGGAGGACTTGCGCTCGGTGAAGAGCAAATTTGAGTAAATTCTCCTGAAATGAAATTAAAGAAAAATTGGGCAGAGTCTGTCAGCAGCCTCTAGCCAATTAAGGGCAAAAAAAGGAACTCTATTCTTTTTATCGAGCATCCCTTTAATTTCTAATTCTGACAATTAGAAAAAAAAAAAAAAGGATCTAGATCTCCTTGGTAGCAGATCGAAAAATACTTTAAAAAAGATAAATGAGATATTAGCACCTTTTAGTGACAAATGATCTCCTTGGCACTTCTGTGTGGTCTTTATTTTTGCGCAGATCTAAATTTTCACAAGTTTACTTTTGATGTTGATTTTTCACGCCCCCCCCCCCTTCAAGATTTTCCTTGTCGTGTAGGTGGGCATATACGTTTAATGGAAATTATAAGTAATCTAAAAATCTCCTTTGTGTTGTAGACTGCGTAGAGTTCTGCGCACATATAACAAGATAAATTGTTCCTTTGAAAGAGTTCGGGCTGTCTGCTAGGATTGTTTTTGCCCCTCCAGAGAGGGATATTATTGGATCATGCAACATCCTTTGTTGTTTGACCGTGTCACGGAACCCCGTGCTCAGAGACTGGACGGTACTGAAACCTTGCTCCTCCGCTATTCCCATCATTTAAGCTATTGGGCTGTTTAGGTTTTCATGTTAAAAGTGGTGGTTTGTGATTTTTCCCCCCCCCATTGGAACATAATTAGGGATGCACCGAAATTTCGGCCACCGAAAATTATATCAGCCGAAAATGGTATTTTTCAGTTTCGGCCGAAATGGAAATTCAGCCGAAAAAAAAAAAACCGCCGGAAATTTCCATTTCCCGGCCGAGTCGGGGGCTCACCTGAGCCTGGAGGCCGACCGAGCGGCTTGCTTTGCCTTGATGGCCCAGCCGAGCCGGGGGCTCGCCTGAGCCTGGAGGCCGGCCTGCCTGCCTTCGGGATCAGGTGAGTCCCCGGACTCCAGGCCCAGGTTCTCATGGCTGATTTTCGGCCGAAACGATCCTGAATTTTCGATGTCGGTATCGGCCGGAAATTTTCATTTCGGTGCATCCCTAAACATAATCCAAATGCCCTTATGCCTGTCCCTCATGTTCCCTGTGTTCCCAAACACCAGGGGAAGCATGGTTTGGAAACTTCAGTCAATCACCATCCAGGTGTCTGGTTTGAAAGTCCAGTCTATAACCATCCAGGAGCCAGACAT
The DNA here is from genome assembly GCA_009667805.1 of Leptobrachium leishanense. Lineage (NCBI taxonomy): Eukaryota > Metazoa > Chordata > Amphibia > Anura > Megophryidae > Leptobrachium > Leptobrachium leishanense. The sequence continues at coordinate 362,150,596 of CM019063.1, read as the reverse complement.
GCCAACCAATCCCATTCAAGGACCACACGGCATTCACTTTAATGGAAACATCTGCAGAAACGTTAAACTCCGGGACTCCGAAAACACTTTGCCCCAGCAGGGCTCTCTTTTGGGGTCAGGGTCCCCCTTATGGGAACTGCAGTTGGAGTCATTTTCAGGAGGGAGCTCCATCAGGAACCTGAGTTTCTGAGCCTTTCTTTGCCCTAGGGGCTCACAGCAGCAGCCATGAGGCATCACCCGGGGTAACTGCCACACGCTGCCACTCTGGCACCAGCCTGCTAATCTAGGCACTTCTTTGGCTGTGACACCATTGGGTACCGAGCTATTAAACAGTAGCCCCAGATTGCTGCTGCTCTTCTGAAATCCCCCCAAACAATGACCCTTGCTCTGAATGACTGCAGTTACAGTTATTTATATGGCGCCAGCAAGTTCTGTAAGGCTGTACAATGGGAGAGACAGAATAACCTATAAACAGAAAAAAGTTATATACATAGAACAGTAAGAGAGAGGACCCTGCAAAGAGCTTACAATCAGAGGTGGACCTGATAAAACAGCAGATTGAACTGCGGTGCCAGAATGTCATGGTGGGCTGAGAGTTTGTTATCAGATTCTGTACCAAATTTAAAAAAAAAAAAAAGGTCTGCTGAAATAGCCAGTGAGTCTCCTTAACCCAATATAACCAGTGTCTTCTGCTTTATTGGGAGAAATTAAGAACGGACTTTGATTCAGCGCTGCTGAGTGAAGAATCCAGGGACTATCGGAGAAAAACAATTCATAACAGCTGAGGGAAAATCTTCGACCTTGGCTCTCGTAACAGACCAATTGAGATAGAGATATATATATATATATATATATATCTCTATCTCTATCTCACAGAAGTGAGTACACCCCTCACATTTTTGTAAATATTTTATTATATCTTTTCATGTGACAACACTGAAGAAATGACACTTTGCTACAATGTAAAGTACTGAGTGCACAGCTTGTATAACAGTGTAAATTTGCGGTCCTCTCAAAATAACTCACACAGCCATGTCTAAACCGCTGGCAACAAAAGTGAGTACACCCAAGTGAAAATGTCCAAATCGGGCCCAACGTGTCAATATTTTGTGTGGCCACCATTATTTTCCAGCACTGCCTTAACCTTCTTGGGCATGGAGTTCACCAGAGCTACAAAGGTTGCCACTGGAGTTCTCTTCCACGATGACATCACAGAGCTGGTGGATGTTAGAGACCTTGTACTCCTCCACCTTCCGTTAGAGGATGCCCCACAGATGCTTACTAGGGCTTAGGCCTGGAGACATGCTGGGCCAGTCCATCTCCTTTACCCTCAGCTTCTTTAGCAAGGCAGTGGTTGTTTTGGAGGTGTTTTTGAGGTCCTTATGTTGGAATACTGCCCTGCGGCCCAGTCTCCGAAGAGAGGGGATCATGCTCTGCTTCAGTATGTCACAGTACATGTTGGCATTCATGGCTCCCTCAATGAACTGTAGCTCCCCAGTGCCAGGAGCACTCATGCAGCCCAAGACCATTACATTCCCACCACCATGCTAAACTGTAGGAAAGACATTTGTCTTTGTACTCCTCACCTGGATGCCGCTACACACGCTTGACACCATGTAAATCAAATAAGTTTATCTTGGTCTCATCAGACCACAGGACAGTTTTCCAGTAATCCATAGTCTTAGTCTGCTTGTCTTCAGCAAACCGTTTCCAGGCTTTCTCGTGCATCATGTTTAGAAGAGGCTTCCTCATGGGACGACAGCCATGCAGACCAATTTAATGCAGTGTGCGGCGTATGGTCTGAGCACTGACAGGCTGACCCCCCCTTCGACATCTGCAGCAATGCTGGCAGCGCTCATACGTCTATTTCCCAAAGACAACCTCTGGATATGACGGTGAGCACGTGCATTAAACTTCTTTGGTCGACCATGGCGAGGCCTGTTCTGAGTGGAACCTGTGCTGTTAAATCACTGTATGGTCCTGATCACCCTGTTACTGCTTAGTTTCAGGGTCTTGTCGGGTATATTACAGAAAGGAAAAATTAAAATGGATGCCTGTAGCCATTTTGTTTTTAAAGACAGTCTTTTCTTAAAATTTTCTCTAGGTTTAGAAATGAACGAGATTTTTTTTTAACAGAGTTCATTCCTGGGTGAAGTCTTTTATAATTTTTTTAGAAGTGCCAGACATGAAGGAACCTAGAATGTTTTTGTGTGATAATGCTAGAGTTAAGTGCCAAGACGTGTCATAATTAAATATATTGGTCTGTCTTAAGTTTTTAAAACAAAAGATATTTTGTCTTTTGGGTATAGGAATAAGAGCTAATATTTCTGTAATATAGATTTATATTCACAAAATATATGTTTATAATCAAGGTATATTTTATTATATTTACAGTAGGAAATATGTATACTCCAGTAAATATTGTAGAAAGTATATAATTGGTAAATAATAAAAATTACTAAAGAATAGATTCTGTTGTGTTAACCAGAAAAGAATTCAGCTGATAGTAAGTAATTTCAAAAGGGGGTGAGGATATAAATTAGATATGATAGGTAGAGACACAGTGTCTAGTGACAGAGAGAGTCTTTGTTAAGTCAGATTGAACTTTGACCCGAGATAATTAATTCCTCCGTTTCTTTTTAATATTCTTAAGTGCAATACTGCCCTCTACAGGATAGTAAAGATTATATTTGATATACCAATAATATTGCCAGTGACGTCAAATTGGCTATAATAAGCGGCAATGTTGGTTGCAAATCAGTCCGAGATTCCAGCATTCAGACGTCCAGTACACATGACACTCTGAGAGTCCGAGATTCCAACATTCAGAGATGCAGGCAGATCCCAGGACATGAGGCAAATCAAGACTCCCACCAAATCTCTAACTCACATGCATTGATTATCTGATATCGATAATCTTCACATATTCCAAAAATATTACATCAGGAATTCCAAGGCAGACTTACAGTTGTGTTCAAAATTATTCAACCCCCAATGCTGTAAAGGGTTTTAGGGAATTTAGTGTACATTTGTAATTGTATTCAGAATGAAATCCTACAAGGACTTTTTAAAGAACCATATATAAAGAACTAAAATGACATCAATTGGTTTTGTAATACAGTAGTAAATGTTTCTTTTGTGAATTCTTCATTGACACAATTATTCAACCCCTTAAAGACTACCACTCTGAAGAACAGAGGTTCGTTCAAGTGTTTTCAATCAGGTATTGAAAACACCTGTGGATGTCACGGAGCAGCAATAAAGCATAATAAGCACCAATTAGGCAGCTTTAAAATGACTGTGATACTCAGCTCCTTCTAGACATTTACTGGTGTGGTTACAAACATGGTGAAGTCAAGAGAATGGTCCAGGAAGACAAGAGAAGAGGTGATTACTCTTCACAGGAAGGGCAATGGCTATAAGAAGATTGCAAAGATGTTAAACTTACCAGAGAGACCATAGGAAGCATCATTCGCAAATTCAAGGCAAAGGGCACTGTTGAAACGCTACCTGGTCGTGGCAGAAAGAAGATGCTGACTCCGACTGCTGTGCGCTACCTGAAGCGTAGAGTGGAGAAAAGTCCCCGTGTGACTGCTGAGGAACTGAGAAAAGATTTGTCAGATGTGGGTACTGAAGTTTCAGCTCAGACAATACGGCGCACACTGCGTAATGAAGGCCTCCATGCCAGAACTCCCAGGCGCACCCCCTTGCTGTCTCCAAAGAATAAGAAGAGTCGACTGCAGTATGCCAAAAGTCATGTGGACAAACCACAGAAGTTTTGGGATAGTGTTCTGTGGACTGATGAAACAAAATTAGAACTGTTTGGGCCCATGGATCAACGCTATGTTTGGAGGAGGAAGAACAAGGCCTATGAAGAAAAGAACACCTTGCCTACTGTGAAGCATGGCGGGGGGTCAATCATGCTTTGGGGCTGTTTTGCTTCTGCAGGTACAGGGAAGCTTCAGCATGTGCAAGGTACCATGAATTCTCTTCAGTACCAGGAGATATTGGATGACAATGTGATGCAGTCCGTCACAAACCTGAGGCTTGGGAGACGTTGGACCTTTCAGCAGGACAATGATCCCAAACATACCTCCAAGTCCACTAGAGCATGGTTGCAGATTAAAGGCTGGAACATTTTGGAGTGGCCATCGCAGTCACCTGACTTAAATCCGATTGAGAACCTCTGGCGGGACTTAAAGAAAGCAGTTGCAGTGCGCAAGCCTAAGAATGTGACTGAACTGGAGGCTTTTGCCCATGACGAATGGGCGAAGATACCCATAGATCGCTGCAAGACACTTGTGTCAAGCTATGCTTCACGTTTAAAAGCGGTTATAACTGTAAAAGGATGTTGTACTAAGTACTAAGATTGAATGTCACATGGGGGTTGAATAAAACTGATAATGATGTGAGCACAGAAAAGACATTTGTGGTTATTTCATTATAAATGTTATGTTATATTTGTATGACCTACACGTGCCTCTTTGATTTAATTGTAAGCAAGATGACTGAATGATCAAAATCAATGTCAAACTGGCCAAAACACTCAATTTCAGTGTGGGTTGAATAATTTTGAACACAACTGTATGAGAATCCAAATTGGACAGGTAATGTATGAAATTAAGGAATTAATGTAAATATATACATTTGTAGATAGACTGAGATTTCTCAGATACTGGGTAACTCCAAAAATTCTAAGTATTTCTATTCTGCAGATAGAAATATGAAGAAGTGGATATAAGGATTTATTCCTAAAAGAAATGTTGTAAGATTGATAACAATATATATTGAATTTGGAAATTACTGTGATTATAGAAACATAGAAAAATGTCGGCAGATAAGAACCTTTCGGCCCATCTAGTCTGCCCAATTACATGGATACTTTACCTGGATTTATCTTTTCTTTAGGATAGCCTTATGCCTATCCCATGCTTGCTTAAATTCAATTACTGTTTTGGCCTCTACCACTTCTACTGGAAGACTGTTCCATGTATCCACCACCCTCTCAGTAAAATAATGCTTCCTGATGTTACTTTTAAAACCTTTGCCCCTCTAATCTAAGTCTATGTCCTCTTGTTTTGCTACTTTGTTTCCTTTTAAATATACTCCCTTCCTCTACCTTGTGGATTCCCTACATATTTAAATGTTTCTATCATATCTCCTCTGTCTCGTCTTTTTTCCAAGCTGTACATGTTAAGATCATTAAGCCTTTCCTGGTAACTTTTCTCCTTCAAGTCGTATACCATTTTAGTAGCCCTTCTCTGAACTCTCTCTAAGATGTCTATATCCTTCTGGAGATACGGTCTCCAGTACTGCACACAGTACTCCAAGTGAGGTCTCACCAGTGCTCTGTACAGTGGCACGAGCACTTCCCTTTTCCTACTGCTAATACCTCTCCCTACACAACCAAGCATTCTGCTAGCATTTCCTGCTGCTCTATTACATTGACTACTTACCCTTAGATCCTCTGAAATAATGACCCCTAAATCCCTTTCCTCAGATGTTGAGGTTAGGACTGTATCAAATATTCTATATTCAGCCCTTGGGTTTTTACGTCCCAGGTGCATTATCTTGCACTTATCCACATTAAAACTCAATTGCCACAGCTCCGACCATTTTTTTAGTTTACCTAAATCATTTGTCATTTGGCTGATCCCTCCAGGAACGTCAACCCTGTTGCAAATCTTTGTGTCATCAGCAAAAAGACATATGGTTCGAATCGGCCATTTTCCGAATCGAAGATTCTGAACTGCGCCACAAGGTGATCGGAAAATGGCGGCGAGCAAGGCAACAAAGGGAAAATACATTACGCAATAAACCAACGGGGAACACTTTATTACACCACACAATAATCACATCTAAGTAAGTACTTAGAAAACTAGGTGCGTGCCACCACACCCGAGTGTCCATAGTCACCATTGTCACTGTGCACCGCCCCTGGCTGAGGGTGCTGGGCCATTCCGTGACACTCCTCCCCAGTGTCACGGAATGGCCCAGCACCCTCAGCCAGGGGCGGTGCAGTGACAGTGGTGGCTATGGACACTTAGGTGCGGTGGCACGCACCTAGTTTTGCAAGTACTTTTATTTAGATGTGATTATTGTGTGGTGTAATAAAGTGTCCCCTGTTGGTATTGTGAAATGTAATTCCCTTTGTCTGCCACGCCCGCTGCCATTTTCTGATCACCTCGTGGTTCAGATCAGAATACTCGGATCGTAAAATGGCCGAATCGGCAACTCCGATTCGTAACGGCCAATACGAATCGGGGCCAGGGTGCCTCCTGCCAGCGAGGGCCAATGGGACTTGTGTGGGCGGGCAGGGATCCCCATTGTATTCATAAGTGTGTAAAGTGATAAATGCGTGTGTTGTGAAAAATAAAGGCAGATTTTGCAGTGCATCCAGCTTTGACTGATGTGTCTTTTTCTCCGCCGTGTTTGCGCATCTGAGTATCCCCCGCGGTCTCAGGATACGGTGACCACCCAGATCCGAACCGAACCGAGCGCTCTGTGCCTGCATCGAGCATCAGGGCAGAGGCGCAGCGGAAGGTGATTCGGTTCCCAGATCGAGAGATCCGATCCGAAGGGCGCGGCCGTGTACCGCGCTTCGGTATTGCGAGGGATTGCGGTAAGATCCGAATCCCTCGCCGATCCCGCAAGATCCGAAGATTCATCTGTCCCCGATCCGAAGAGTCCTCCACTGAGATCCGAAGATTTACCCGCGCCGGGCTCGGAAACGTTTCCCGCAGAAGATCCGAAACGTTTCCCACATAAGATACGAAGATTCCTCCGCGGCTGGCAGATCCGATCTCCACGAACGCCCCACACCCGCAAGGTCAGTGAACCAGCTGCTCGGGACGCTGAGTGCCGTATGGCTCAATGGTCGGGCTGGTTCTAGGCAGGGGTCCCCTCCACCGCCCGCTAACCCCTCCCCGGGGTCACGCCAGGCCGCACGAGACGCCGAGTGCGCGCCAATCGGTAGTCGGGCCAGCGGTAAGCGACGGGGTCACGCAGATAGAGCACACCCGCAGGCGGAACAACATCCCATTCCGTCATAACTGAGATTTCTCAGATACTGGGTAACTCCAAAAATTCTAAGTATTTCTATTCTGCAGATAGAAATATGAAGAAGTGGATATAAGGATTTATTCCTAAAAGAAATGTTGTAAGATTGATAACAATATATATTGAATTTGGAAATTACTGTGATTATAGAAACATAGAAAAATGTCGGCAGATAAGAACCTTTCGGCCCATCTAGTCTGCCCAATTACATGGATACTTTACCTGGATTTATCTTTTCTTTAGGATAGCCTTATGCCTATCCCATGCTTGCTTAAATTCAATTACTGTTTTGGCCTCTACCACTTCTACTGGAAGACTGTTCCATGTATCCACCACCCTCTCAGTAAAATAATGCTTCCTGATGTTACTTTTAAACCTTTGCCCCTCTAATCTAAGTCTATGTCCTCTTGTTTTGCTACTTTGTTTCCTTTTAAATATACTCCCTTCCTCTACCTTGTGGATTCCCTTTACATATTTAAATGTTTCTATCATATCTCCTCTGTCTCGTCTTTTTTCCAAGCTGTACATGTTAAGATCATTAAGCCTTTCCTGGTAACTTTTCTCCTTCAAGTCGTATACCATTTTAGTAGCCCTTCTCTGAACTCTCTCTAAGATGTCTATATCCTTCTGGAGATACGGTCTCCAGTACTGCACACAGTACTCCAAGTGAGGTCTCACCAGTGCTCTGTACAGTGGCATGAGCACTTCCCTTTTCCTACTGCTAATACCTCTCCCTACACAACCAAGCATTCTGCTAGCATTTCCTGCTGCTCTATTACATTGACTACTTACCCTTAGATCCTCTGAAATAATGACCCCTAAATCCCTTTCCTCAGATGTTGAGGTTAGGACTGTATCAAATATTCTATATTCAGCCCTTGGTTTTTACGTCCCAGGTGCATTATCTTGCACTTATCCACATTAAAACTCAATTGCCACAGCTCCGACCATTTTTTTAGTTTACCTAAATCATTTGTCATTTGGCTGATCCCTCCAGGAACGTCAACCCTGTTGCAAATCTTTGTGTCATCAGCAAAAAGACATACTTTTCCATTAATACCTTCTGCAATATCACTAATAAAAATATTAAATAGAATGGGTCCAAGTACTGACCCCTGAGGTACCCCACTGGTAACAAGACCTTGCGCCGAATAAACTCCATTAACCACAACCCTCTGTTGCCTGTCACTCAGCCACTGCCTAATCCATTCAACAATATTGGAATCCAAGCTCAAAGATTGCAATTTATTGATAAGCCTTCTATGCGGAACAGTATCAAAAGCCTTACTGAAATCTAAATAAGCAAGGTCTACTGCACCACCTGTGTCTATTATTTTTGTTACCCAATCAAAAAAATCAATAAGATTAGTTTGTCATGATCTCCCTGAGATTAATAAGCAAAGAATTATATAACTACAAAATAAAAAGCAAAAGATTAGAAGTTTAATTCTCGAGATTAGGGGAGGATTCACTAAATAAGTTTTATTACTTATCCTTTTAAATTATCTCATCTTTTGTTGATCCATGTAGCATAAAGAGAGATATATATATCTATCTATAAGAGCTGGCTGGTTAAACATTGTTTGCTGGGAAATGCATGTTGTATTAACCAGAAATGTTTATTAACCATTTGTGTATTAGTTACTAACTGATAAGGTAAATGATATTAATCATATATGCAGTTACTAACCGGAGATACATATATTGTGAAGCTAGTTTTTATATGCTGATGGATTGTGGTTTATAAATTTTTGTTTAGGATATGAGATTTGAAACTTTTTTGTATACGTAATAAATATATATATTTTTATCCGATTATTGATTATTGTATTTTTCAAAGCAAAACACAGACAATTAAAAGAATTTAGGAGAATTTCTAGGAAATATAAACGATTGATATTTGTGTCTCGTGTAGATTTCTTATGAAATAATAATCCCTGACATATTGGAGGCTTGGCTGATAAATCCAATATATAACATGTATTCACGTGCAGAGATTATACCCTGACAGTCTTCGCAATCTTCTTATAGCCTAGGCCATCTTTATGTAGAGCAACAATTCTTTTTTCAGATACGCAGTTCTTTGCCATGGAGGTGCCATGTTGAACTTCCAGTGACCAGTATAAGAGTGAGAGGGATAACACCAAATTTAACACACCTTCTCCTCATTCACACTTGATACATTGTAACACTAATAAGTCACATGGCACCAGGTAGGGAAAACAGCTAGTTGGGCACAATTTGGACATTTTCACTTAAGGGTGTACTACTCCCCCCCCTCTGTTGCCAACGGATTAGACATTCATGGCCGTGTGTTGAGTTATTTTTGAGGGGACAGCAAATTTACAGTTATACAAGCTGTACACTCCCTACTTTACATTGTAGCAAAGTGTCATTGCTTTAGTGTTGTCACACGAAAAGATTAAATATTTACAAAAATGTGAGGGGGTGTACTCACGTCTGTGAGATACTGTGTGTGAAATATATATATATATATATACACACACACACACACACACACACACACACATTAATATATATAGCTCACACACACCGTATACATTTTTCTGTATATATGTGTGTATGTATTTGATATAGATCAGGGATAAGTGCATTTTACTGGGCATCTGCACAAACAGATGAGACTACAACAAATGAAAGAGATCATAGATTCAGGATGCAGTCTAAGAGAGTACCTGGTTGATGACATAAACTCCGTAATCCAACTGCTGTCTCTGGAGTATAGGATGCAGATAATACAACCAGTATTTCAAGTGTTGATCACGGTTACGGAATGGTATAATTAGAGCGACTTTCTGCAGTGCCGTACAGTCCTTGGGAGTGTATCTCCCTCCTTCCCGTACTTCTGTATTAGACTGCCTCATTTCTTCTAGGCTTACAGAGATTGTGAACTCAATTCGAAGAGGGCCAACTGGGAAAAAAAGAAAAAATACATTAAATCTTCCATCCTGTCACTTTATGATCTTTAATTATTCACAATTGTGCAAGAAAGCCATGAAGAAAACATTTCCATTACCAGCAGATTAAAACGTGGAATGTTTGGCAATCCTCAAAAGCGGATTGCGTAAAGCTTTAGAAGCATAATTCGTCTCAAAAAATGCTGACACAATGCCTAGTTCCAAAGAGGGAAAGTGAAGGAAAAATAAAATTCACTTCTACTTTGTGCATGGGTAATTAATTCCTGAAAGTTTCTATCACACTCATCCCGTAACTAGAGGGGTTATTCAAAGAGAGCAGACTTGGCTCCAAAAAACTAAATTGCAGTGCCCGATGGGCATTTGTAATGCACTGCACTGATACGTAAACCAATATTGGAAGTCGGCACGGGGCTGGCTTGCTAGGTGGTATTCAAGGAGCTGGGACAGCTGACAGAATGATTTAACAGCATTCAGCCAGCCACCAGCATGTGAAGGTTATAAAATGGGGTATTTGAAAGCAATCACGACATTAAATAAAAGTACCGGTAATCAATAAGTGCCTGAAAAAGTATTTCACTCATACAATCTTAAAAAGAAAAAATAGTATTGGTGCATCCCTACTGCTCAAGATAAGAGGGGGCAGCTGAATGAGATAAGCCAAGGAGTTTAAGAGACTTCTACTCTACCCTCTAGCAATTTCCTCTGAATATATGCCACACATAATGATTTGAGTCAGTGATCGACCCATAGACTCCATTCTATGGCAATTGCCACCCAGTGAGAAGCAACTGATGAAAAGATACAAGCGTGGGGAGGGGGGAGGGGTGTCAGTTTACACCAAAAAAGATAAAACGGATTAACCCAGTCATACATATGGAGTAAAATATATTCTTGACTAGACAGGAGCAAAACAAAGTACATGCAAAATATCAGCAATATAATATAAGGACACTTCATTTTTGTTGGTAATGTCGCTTTAAAGTTTGAGGAAATCACTTATTTCCTTAAAATATGCAGTATCAGGTGCACCATCTCTGAAGAAATAAATAAAAGAACCACAAAGATTTGGATGATAAAAAAATATAGGAAAATAATTTTATATGCTGTGAATTAGGGCTTGACCAATTTGCTTTGAATCTAGGAGCCAGCTACAAAAGTTAGGAGCCAACGTTTCTGCAAGGATTTACCTTTAATCAAGGTATACCTTGATAAAGGCTAATCCTCGCCGAAACATTGGGAACCTTGCCTCTGCATCTGGGAGTTGGTTTGTACTGACCCAAATTATGATTTTAGCTGCTTCTATTTATTTATCACTTTGTTACCTGGTGCTTTTTGCTGTTAGGTAATTTTTGTACATGTGGTCTTTTGGCTGCTTTGAGCCTAGAAGTGTAGACCGTTGCTTCTAGTATCAGTTTGGCCGCTCTGATAGATCTTTATCTTATATTATTTGTGTCAACATCTGTACATTGTGATATGGTTTTATTTGCTCTGTTGAAGAACCACACACACACACAACAGACCTCATATATAAATACATACACCAGGGCTGGATAGATTTACATTAAATATAGGAGACAGGAAGAAAACATTGAAGACAACTAGATGTTTTTAGATGCCAAAGACTGCATTTAGATTGGTGTAAAATAAACTGGACATTTAGGAGCCAGGAGTAACATTCTAGGAGCCAGTGGCTACCAGGCTCCTGGCTTTGTCAAGCCCTGCTGTAAATGATTGAAAAACCCAGATGAAAAACTTACATTTTTGTAACAAAACTCTCACATGACATGTACATATGGTAATAACAAATTTTGACTCTCCCGAGTCCGCTGAAATAAAAGCATTAGTCTAGGTTCTACAAAAAAAACATGGCTTCAAACAGCATTTAAACATAAAGCGCAAAACTGGTGAAATGGAACAGAGCACACGGGTGAAACGGTTCAGCAGCGAAAGGGTTAAATTATTGTCCAACACAGATGACTTGTGACAGTGAAGAGACTAGGGATGTACCGATACCAGGATTTGCACGAGTACTTTGTACTCGTGCAGATGCCCTGATACCGCACCCGATACCGAAAGCTCTGAGCTGGCTTTCCGGCATCCAAGGGGCTGGAGTGGCTGTCGGAATGTGCTAATGGAGCACCACCAGCCAAAGTTTACAGCTGCCGCACGTTGGGAAACTTCCAGTCTAGATCCCACGAGATCTGTCTCCATCCTCAGTGTCCGCCGTTCGCCTCTGCAACTCCCTGGAAACCTGGCGATGCCTGCGATGAGGATCCCCCCACCAGGAGCCTGCTACTAGGTGCCCCTCCCCCACCCTGATCTGTGACCTGCAGCGAGCCCCCCCAATCATGACCCCCGATCTGCACACTACGGGACCTTTGGTCAGCCGCTTCACTGGGTCTGTTTTCCTTGTGGCTGTCTGGTCATCATGTGACGCGGCTCTGAAAAATCTTGGATGGCAAGGTTAGCCGTTGCTAGGCTTAGGTTGTGGCTGAGATCTCAGCTGATCCCGGGTCCTTGTGTTGAACAGCAGACCTAAGTGTAATTTTTCCCTTATCCCATCCCCCACCTTCCTCCAAATCTCTGACCCTGGAGGAATCTCAGGCTGGAGCCCCAGCGCTGCTTCCTGGTCTGGCCTGAGGATCACACAGGATTTCAGTGCCCTGATTGGACAAGGCCTGTAAAAATCCATCACTGCAATATAATTTTTAGTGGAGTGACATTTGAAGTTTGCAAAAGAGTGATCCCTGTAATTTAGGAATATATATAGTCACCCAAACACACTAGGTTCTAAGGGTGTGTGTGTGTTCCCATCTGTCCGGTTTTGGAGTCATGTGTCCGGGTTTGACACCCCCTGCCACCCAGACACATGACTCCGAGGTACCAGGCCGGCACAAAGTCTCCTCCGCCTACTTACAAGTCATTCATTGCCCCGGCGACGCAGTCCTCTCCAAGACGCAGGGCTGCCCACTCTGCCAATGACTGACAGTGTGTGAGTGGTGTGGTGGGTCCGTCGGTGATGGCTCTACCTCCCCGCCTCCTTGTGCCACTGTCAAGTCAAGTCAGAGGGCGCAGGCACAGCGGCTCACATGAGGAAGACATTCACGTGGTTGCAGCCGCGTTCCTGGCTCCCGACTCCAGAGCAGACGTGTCAAGTCACTGTCTCCACTCCGACAGCAGTGGAATGTGAGCCTAGCATCAAAGTAAGAATCCCCTGCCCTCTCCCTTATATTATACCCTTGTCTTGTGCCATAAAAATACTAGTCTGTGCCAGTCATACCAATGTGACATGCATAATACATACGCATAATGTAAATATACACAGTGTATACGCCACAAGAGTGTTCGGGTTTGGCTTGAAGAAAAGGTGGCAACGTGTGTGTGTGTGGTCTGGCCATACGTTTCAATATAAACAAACTGGACAGGCTTTCAGCAAAACCCTAAATTATTTATTGGAAAGCGTCACATGACATTAAATAAAAGTATCGGTACTCGGTAAGTACCTGAAAAAAGTATCGGTACACGTACTCAGTCCTAAAAAAGTGGCATCTGTGCATCCCTAGAAGAGACAGTATTGCAGTCTAACCCACGACCTTGTAATCTACAAGTATATGGAAACAATGTTGGAAGTGGAGTCTCCCTTTTTTTTCTCCATATAACATTTTTATTGGTGTATAGGTTACGGGTAAAGCCAGGAGTGCGGTTAATCCTAGGATTACCCGGGTATTCCTGACATCACCCAAAACCGCTCGGTAAAGCTGCAAAAAATAAAAAAAAAAAATTTCAGACTTTACCCAGGTAATGTTAGGACTAACCAACTGCCCTTGGGCAACAGTCTAGAAGAGCTGAAAAATTCACACTTTACCCGGATAATGTGCAAGTCTGAAGCTTCACCCGGGTAATCTGAGGACTATCCACAGCTTCACCTGGGTAATCTGCAGAGCATCCAACCCAGCTTGGGTAAAAGGGAATTTTGCTATTATCTATGGATAGTATTAACGAAAATGGCAAAAGACAAACATTAAAATGTATTAAAGATATATTTTGTCACTCTGTATATTCAATATGTTTCTCATGACTGTGAAAGAGTTACATGATCTTTATTATGTATCATATTTTATAAATGATATATAAGCACATAAAACAATCAGGTTACTCTATCTTCATAAATTAATTTTCGGACAATTAACCGTCATGTTACTCTGTGCGTTATTTAGTGTGGTTTGTGACTGTGGATACAATTTCATTAAAAATAACAAAATTGAGTTTTTTTGTTATCAGTCAGATAAACATAGAAACATAGAAAAATGTCGGCAGATAAGAACCTGTCGGCCCATCTAGTCTGCCCAATTACATGGATACTTTACCTGGATTTATCTTTTATTTAGGATAGCCTTATGCCTATCCCATGCCTGCTTAAATTCAATTACTGTTTTAGCCTCTACCACTTCTACTGGAAGACTGTTCCATGTATCCACCACCCTCTCAGTAAAATAATGCTTTCTGATGTTACTTTTAAACCTTTGCCCCTCTAATCTAAGACTATGTCCTCTTGTTTTGCTATTTTATTTCCTTTTAAATATACTCCCTTCCTCTACCTTGTGGATTCCCTTTACGTATTTAAATGTTTCTATCATATCTCCTCTGTCTCGTCTTTTTTCCAAGCTGTACATGTTAAGATCATTAAGCCTTTCCTGGTAACTTTTCTCCTTCAAGCCGTATACCATTTTAGTAGCCCTTCTCTGAACTCTCTCTAAGATGTCTATATCCTTCTGGAGATACGGTCTCCAGTACTGCACACAGTACTCCAAGTGAGGTCTCACCAGTGCTCTGTACAGTGGCATGAGCACTTCCCTTTTCCTACTGCTAATACCTCTCCCTACACAACCAAGCATTCTGCTAGCATTTCCTGCTGCTCTATTACATTGACTACTTACCTTTAGATCCTCTGATAACAGTTTGCATTTTTAACCAGGTAATCCTCGGAATTCAGTCATCTGTAATCTGGTGAAAACCCAAGAAAAGCGGAGTACGCAGAGGTGTTTGGATACTTTGCAGATTACCCGGATAAAGTCTGAGGTTTCGTTGCACATCACGCTTTATCCAACAAAACTAGGGTAATGTGCGAATTACCCGGTTAAAATAGAGCAGAAAAGCGGGGTACCCAGAGGCCTCTGGATACTTAGCAGATTACCCGGGTAAAGTCCGAAATTTCATTTCACTTCGGACTTTTGCTCATGACGCCTGGGTAATGTCAAGATTACCCGGGTAATACCAAAATTAACTGCACTCCTGGCTTTACCTGTAACATATATACAAAATCAAACAGCATGGAGCATCGCTAGAGTCACAACAAATCAGTCACGCAGGACCGACAGAGGAAGCAAATGAAAAAGAGCTATGAACTATGCATATACGACAGGGACAGCCTTGAGAGTCTCTTTTCTTATGAGGGGGGGGGGTTGCTTGTTGATGTAGCATGCAGACGATTGCTGTAATGTCTGAATAAAAACAACATTAAAAAGGGATACTCCATAGTAAAAACCATAGGCTGTAGGTGACAGGGGGTAAAAATTCAACAGAATTTAAACTCCATTAATTGATCATAGGTAGCCAACTGCTCCTAGAAGTTTGACTAGCTCAAATTCAGGATTAATCTACACAAATCCCATACAGAAAAAAATAAACCTGGCTGGCTCTTAACGTTTTCTTTGTGCCTTGCACCCTAGCCGAGGGCTAAAGCACCCTTTTAAAATTGAATGTATAGCGGAAGATACGCGAAGCTGTAATTGCAGCCTCAAATGGTTCACCAGACATCTTACCCCAATGGAATAAGGACAGCTGTAATGTACGATGTGCTAGAAATTTAGGGACACTCTGGAGCTACACACTCTTGGCTTATCTCATTCAGCTGCCACCTCTTATCTTGAGCAGTAGGGATGCACCAATACCATTTTTCTTTTTAAGACTGTACGAGTGCAATACTTTTTCAGGCACATCGTCCAATATCTGTTCAAATTAAATCAACTAGAGCACTGTTTCCCAACCCTGGTTTTCAGGTACCACTGACAGGCCAGGTTTGCCAGATATCTGAAGCACAGGTGATAGACATGATGATCAGTGATTGCAGGATTCAGTCTGCATTTTCCCAAGTTAATCATTAAAATCTGGCCTGTTAGGTGTACTTGAGGACCAGGGTTGAAAACAGAGTTAAACAATCAAAATGCCTCACAGATTGGCAACCTTGCCTTTGAGGGAGGAATTAACTCTTTCACTCCAGTGCCAGGCTCGCTCTGTGCTCTGAGACAGATACAGCTTTTGCTCAAGCCAGTCACATAACGGGGGTGGGGGCAGCAGCACAGGACACTTCTCAATTGCCCAGCCAATCCAAATGTTCTCTGTGCCCACTGGGAATGAAAATAGTTTATTCTTAACCTTTACTGAATGACAGATCAGAAGCCAAGACCTGTATTTTCTGAATTGGGCTTATCAAACTTCGAGGGCCGTACGGGTGCGCTCCGGGACCCCCAGGTCACCGACAATGCAATTTACATTGACCCTTTAAATTTAATATTTCTCGTTTATCTCTGTTAGATCATTATCACTGCATTAAACAATAAATTAATTTTATTTATTTCTCTTCACTGCTGGGGCTTAGATTTCCTTAATCGTTATAAAAATTTGCAGATACCCACACTTAAGTTAAAACTGGGCGAGTGTAAAAGTATCTTTTCAGAGTTCCATTTAGAATGATTGTGGGGTGTGCATTATGTTCGACTCCATTTAACTTTAGACAAGTGCCCAAACAATGTGAAAAGAACAAAGAGCAAGCCTGTGATGACTGATGAATTCTGGGTAGTTTTGATGTGGTTTTATAGCTCAATATTTTATTCATGCTCTTCTCCACAAATAGCTACACAGTACAAAGTGATAAATTTGTGAAAATATTAAAAACTATTCAGATTGACCTCTTCCCGACCAAAGACAATTATTCCGTTATGGGGGAAATAAACACTAGTCCATACAAGGACCAGCCATCGGGGGATAAAGGAACACTATTAAAATAGTCTACTATTTTGCCCTTAAATAATTGGGCAGTGGCATTATGGGGACTGAACCAAGGACCTAATATATGCTTTCTACAAAGATCTTCTTAGGTACACCTTTAGTATATAAGATCCGAAATCTTTTCCTTGGCAATTAGGACCGACAATTGTTACTTACTAAAAGTGGCTATTGTGCCCAGTAGTCCTAACTGCCAAATTTAAACAGCTTATGCCTTTGTGCCTGTGCCTATTATATAGTCTGCCTAAAAGGTATACAAGAAACATATTTATTTTTTTTGGAGAAAGGATTTTACCAGGAAGGATACATTGAGATTTCTCTCGTTTTTAAGTATGTCCTGGGTGGCGAGTATGTACCGTTAGGTGTCTTGCCAAGGACACCTACTGGAGAGGTGCTCTTGCTGGAATCATATTACTACCAATGAGTTTTATAATCTACAACTGTGGACCTTATGATCCATTGGCAACATAGTACCTTATACACGCTGGGTCTACGTCTGGTAGCTTTTCTAATTTTTCAGTTCATGTGTTGGGGTTGTTTTTTTTGTATTAAACTTTGTGTTTTTTTCTTATATGGCAAGGTCTATGAAGGAATTATAATTTTATCATCCGTGACCGCCTAAATGATTGGGAGTCTCTTCCCACTCCCTACTATTACTTATTGAACTTTGGGTTTAATCCCAATTGGTTTTGGGGGCTTTCTCCAGCTACCTCCTACCTTTTTGAGCCTAGGAGTTCTTCTCCGATTTTATCGGAACCTATAATGAATCATATCTATAGTGCTAGGCAGAGGCTGGAAGCCTATGGAAAATGACACTAGGGCTGTGCAATTAATCGCAATCGCAATCGAATCGCGATTTCCGCCCCTGCGATTTCTAAATCGCATAAGGCTGCGATTTTGCGATTTTCGGCTGTAACTTCCGGCGGTGGCATGGTGCTTTGGGCGCTCGCAGGGGGAACCACGTGACGAGCCGCGTTCTCGCGGCTCATCACATGGTTCCCCCAGGCGAGCGCCCAAGCTCCATGTGCCGGCGGAAGTTAACAGGGAGCCGAACACGTGCCGCACAGAACACAGCGGCGCTACAGAGGTGAGCTGCGGATATCCACGAGCTGGGGCAGCATCCATGAGCTGGATCAGTATCCATGTGCTGGGGCAGTATCCATGTGCTGGGGCAGTATCCATGTGCTGGGGCAGTATCCATGTGCTGGGGCAGTATCCATGTGCTGGGGCAGTATCCATGAGCTGGGGCAGTATCCAATTATCCATGAGCTGGGGCAGTATCCAATTATCCATGAGCTGGGGCAGTATCCAATTATCCATGAGCTGGGGCAGTATCCAATTATCCATGAGCTGGGGCAGTATCCAATTATCCATGAGCTGGGGCAGTATCCAATTATCCATGAGCTGGCAGTATCCATGTGCTGGGGCAGTATCCATGTGCTGGGGCAGTATCCATGAGCTGGGGCAGTATCCAATTATCATGAGCTGGGGCAGTATCATGAGCTGGGGCAGTATCCATGTGTGGGCAGTATCCATGTGCTGGGGCAGTATCCATGTGCTGGGGCAGTATCCATGTGCTGGGGCAGTATCATGTGCTGGGGCAGTATCCATGAGCTGGGGCAGTATATCCATGAGCTGGGGCAGTATATCCATGTGCTGGGGCAGTATATCCATGTGCTGGGGCAGTATATCCATGTGCTGGGGCAGTATATCCATGTGCTGGGACAGTATATCCATGAGCTGGGGCAGTATATCCATGTGCTGGGGCAGTATTTCCATGTGCTGGGGCAGTATTTCCATGTGCTGGGGCAGTATATCCATGAGCTGGGGCAGTGTATCCATGTGCTGGGGCAGTGTATCCATGTGCTGGGGCAGTGTATCCATGTGCTGGGGCAGTATCCATGTTCTGAATACTGAATACATTTAGAATGTATGTAGCAGGTTTGAAAAAGCAAAAACAATTGGCTAAATCGCAAATAAAATCGCAATCGCAATATTCAAGAAATCGCAATATGATTATTTTGTCAATATTGCACAGCCCTAAATGACACCCTAGCTTTTTAATGCACATCAACACAATCCCTCCCCTAGAATTCCGTTCTATCCTTCTCTGAAGTTCCTGCACCACTTCTCTGGGTCTGGGACATAATTAGACCAGGGACAGATAATGGTATTAGTATTGCTCAACATTTGGCAAACAAGACAGAACAATATCCAAAACATTTAACAGATACAAACAAGTTATAGATTGGAAAAGACTAAAGGGGACCCACACAGTCATCCTATTAGCATATAGTAAAGTTCCGATAAGACAATAACAGGATTCATAAATATCACAAACAACACAAACACTCTGCACATATAATCCTAGGTACAGGGCGACTTCACCACAAGAGAGGGCTGGGAGACAATATAGAACATCAGGCCTACACATCCCAAATGCATTTCTAGGTCCAAGTTCAAAGTGACGCATGTCACACTCCTTACATCCGGACATCTTTGTAAAGTGGTCACGATGAGTCTAGTTGTTCCTTTAATGCTGTTGCCCGCTCCCTTGTGGTCCAAGGTAGCCCAGCAATAAGAAATCATGGGGTCACAGCAAATGTTATCACTGCCACAGCAGATCACTGCTGTTAAAGCACATCAATGGGAAAATCATCACTCATTTGAGTGGCATAAGTCCAATCAGAATGCTAAATAGTGTGATAAGAAAATAGTAAATTTTTACACATATACAGTTGTGCTCACAAGTTTACAAAACCTAGCAGAATTTATGATTTCTTGGCCATTATTCAGAGAATATGAATGATAACAAAAACATTTCTTTTACTCATGGTTAGGGTTTGGCTGAAGCCATTTATTATCAAACAAGTGTGTTTACTCTTTTTAGATCATAATGACAATAGAAACAACCCAAATGACCCTGATCAAAAGTTTACATTACCCTGGTATTTTTGGCCTCATTACATGCACACAAGTTGACACAAACGGGTTTGAATGGCTATTAAAAGGTAACCATCCTCACCTTTGATCTGCTTGTGAAGTGGAATCAGGCTGGAAGATGGTCGCCATTATGAGCCAGGCGGCCATCTTGTTCAGAATATTGGTTCACTTGAAAATAACTAGGTAGGTTTTAGCTGAAACTAGAATGAAGCATACGTAGAAATTTAGGAATGTGTTAGATTAGCAGAAAAGCAATTAAAACCTGAGAAAGATCTAGGCTGTTCCTGGCACGAAGGGACAGAATGAGAAGTGGATACACCAAGGTTACAGAGGCCCTCAGAGAGACAAAGGGAAGTATAGAAGACAGACCAGGTGTTATCCGCAACAAATAAACACAGGCGCTAGGGAGGTGAGCACAGCCCGGACTGAGGGTAACAGCAAATCATGATCTGTCGAAACTAACATGAAGTTTGCCAATTTAATGGAATGTCTTTGTATTAGATTAAGGGAGGTATTAACCCACGTGGAGACTCGTGTTCAGACAATCCTTGCTCGTGTCCGGTCCGGCCTCGTCCCGAGTGAACCAAGTTGATTCCGGTAACACTTGTAATTAGTGTGTGTACAAAAGGTCAATGAGTTTCTGGACTAGAGATGGGAAAAACCCAGAAAAATTGGGGAAAACAGTTTTTTTCTGTTTTTTCCAAAGCCATTTTTTGTTTTTTTCCCCCGAAAAATTGAAAAAACCCCAAAAGTGTGTGTGATATGTTCTTTTACAATGATATATAATATGTCTAATATAGGTTTGATAACATATCATAACATTAGGACCTTTAAGTAAAGCCTCAGACGTCTTTCATTAAGTTTTAAATCATTACAAGTTCTGAGCTGAAGACGAATAAACCCTGGTATACAATTCCAGTAACACGTCTCAATGCAATACTCCGACAACAAAAATATACATTTCAGTCTCTAGGGAGTGCTACAGGGAAAAGGCTTCAGTTTAGCATGATTGTGAGCTCCATCTTGTACCTCCTACAGTGCTTGTTGGGATACAGTTGATAGGTTAAATTTGTCCCTATTTGATCCCTGTTAATGTGCTCTCCAGTACAGTCTGGGATTCTGCAAAACCTATCCCTCCTGCAACATGGTGGCAATGTCTCTGCATAACATGACCTCTGACACCTCTTGCCTCTCGCTTCCTGCAGTTTCCTGTATCTTCTGCTGCTGCGGTGAAAGAATCTACTCTGTTTACGAATATTCAAACCAAATCAAGAAACAAACTGACCCGTGAAAGGGGAGAAACGCTGGTTTCAATTTGTGCAAACCTTACGATTTTAGAAGTCAATGAGAAAAATTACAAATATGGAGGAGAGGAAAAAGAAACAAAATTATAGATCGGAAAAGGAGATTAAATTGCATGTATAGTATATGTTGTGTCTTTTGTTTCCTTTTCTCCATTTTTTTAAAGCACCGTTCAAAACTTAAACTTCAGCATGGAGCTTAAAAATTGATGTAAGGGGGCGGAGCTGACATCCACTGAGACCAGTCGCATTTTTCAGTGCTCTCCGGCTATTTCCCTGATTATATGTGGATTTCTGCGTTCTTTTTCAATTATTTTTACAGCTACAGCGGGTGATATCCCCCTAGACCTGTCACAGTACCCTGGATTGCGGTGTGATATCTGTTCGGCCCGGACTGAGGTGATACTGAAGGAGGCCTACTGCGGAGACACACGCCTGGCGGCCATTTTGGTGGATTCTCCCTCGGCCGAGGTGCTCCCTGTGGATCAGCGACCCAGGCTACCGCATCTCCATGGGTAAGAAGTCGGGGAAGAAGCTCTTACCATTAGAGGGCCCACGACAGCTGGACATCCGAGATGCACTGGGTGAGGGCAGGCGTAAGAGGCAGGGAGAACCCCATACATACCAGTCTCCCACGATGAGCTCTTCTGAGGAGGAGGACCCGTACTGGTCGGAGGCCTCGGTGGTGGCGCGGCACTCGCCCCGGGCACCGGAGGCAGGTGGACGGTCAGTTGCGGAGCCCAATGGTCGGAGGACTCCAGTGGCGCGCCGACTCGCGTCTTCCGATCCTCCTGTTCCTGCGGTGCTATTCCGGCTGCTCCTGGGAGGCGGGGAGAGGCGGGCCGCTTGTCCTTCACGAGGGAAGATATACATGGCCTACTGGGTGAAGCACTTTAGGAGATGAGAGCGGTGTGGCGCGCAGACTTTGCGGCCTTGACAACAGAACTGACGGCTGTCAAAGGGCGGCTGAAGACGGTCGAAGCCCAGGTCGAAGAGGTAGTGGCGACCCAGACGCTCCTCGCGCCGCAGGTGGAAACACTGCAGTCTCAGGTGGCGACGCTCACAGGAGCCGTGGAGGCGGCTGAAAACCGACATCGCCGGAGAAACGTTCGTATCCGTGGAATCCCGGAGACGATAGCCGATGATGCCTGGCTGCCGTTTATTAATAAGTTTGCGTTGCATGTGATCGACACGCCGACCGGGACTGTTTTTCAGAACGTTTTCCGACTACGTAAGGCGACTACGGCCCCTGTGGACTCCCCCTGCGATGTGCTAGCGGTGGCGGGAAATGAGACCGATAAACGGCGCCTGATGTCGACTCCCGCAGCTCGAGCTCCAATTATTTTTGAAGAGATGGTTTTGTCAATGTTTAATGATCTCCCCTTTGTGACCTTGATAGCATGCCGGCAGTTTCGAGAAGTCTCGGCGTTCCTGAGGGACTGTGGGGTCAGATATAGATGGGGGGTTGCAGGTTCTATGTACATAAATTATGACAACCTATCTCACCTGGTGTCCTCCCCTGAAGCCGCCTGGTCCCTGCTGCGCTCTCTGGGCCTCTCCCCTGCCCCGGTGTCCCCCAGCCTTGTCCCTGGGGGTTCCTCTCCTCCGATGTTAGATCCGGGATAGAGTCGAACGTGGAATAGCACAGTTCTGTGCCTTAAACTAACAGGACTCTGTTCTCATTCTGCTTTCTCCCCTCTTTGCGAAACGGACCGTTCTGCTCCTCATTGATATTTGATATTTCTTTGATGCCGACTACTACCTTCCTGAAAGTCGGAGACTTTTCTAGCTACATGGGGTATATTTCTCTTACAGCGGACTCTGCTTTTTCTTTTTCGGTTTTCTAAATTTTCATCGGCAGTGTTTTTGCTTCCCCTTTTTTTTTTCTCTCCCTTATTTTTTAAAAAACTGGATGCCTTTCGCAGACTTTTCCTTAACTTTTTGCCTTTTGAGGTTTCGCAGTGTGTATTTTTATTGTCCGATGACTTGATTTTTGGTTTTCTCATATCTATTGCTGTGTATTAGTCGTGTTATGGCTTTCCCGTGACATATTAGACGATTTACGGAGGCCCTGCAAGGCCTTCACTTTATGTTTGTTCTATATCGGTTGATGCAACATCCGTAAATAATTCTCTTTTTTCCTTTTCTACTTATCCTGTGGAACATTTTTATTTTTATTATTATTATTGCCCACTCATTTTCTGATCATACGCAGCTCCTTTATGACGGCACCCCCCCCCTTATGTTTTATGTGTTCTTAGGATTGTAATATTTGGCCCTGCGAGGCCGACCCTGTTGGTCAGTTTGTGACCCTTTGAATATTAAAATAAAAAAAAAATTGATGTATCCATATCCTACAGGCACAAATAATGCAGTTACTTCATTTTGCTATTGGAGCTAAGGGGCAAATTTGATATAGATATAGATAGATATATATATATATATATATATATATATCTCTATCTCTATCAGGGCTATTCAGAAAGAGGTGAAAACCTTGAGAATGACTGGAGAATTGAAAATTCTAGGTCAAAATAGCCAAACCAGAAAAATTCTCCCATTTATCTCACTTTCCAAATTAGCTAGTTGGTCTAGATTGTTCATTCTTCTGGCAATTCTCAATGTTTTTACCTCTCTGAATAGCCCTGTATGTTTTTATGTTGATGGTTTCTTGCTTTTAATGTTGCTCTTCAGGAAATGGAGGGCATGTTACTTCTCATAGCTGATACTTCTCATACTATCATATACAGTCCTTGCTTGTTATTCCATTTGAAACAAAAGATAAAATTATAAAAAGCAAATTCAAGTTACTAAATAAACTGTACTTTGATTTCAAGTGAGACAAAATTAATTTTAATTTGTAAACCTACTCTAATGGTGCAGCATATTTTAAATGTTTTCCAAAAATTTCCAATTTTTTCGGATAAAAACGGAAAAAACAAATGTTTTTTTTCCACGGCTTCAAAGTTTTAGGAAATTTTACATCTCTACTCCTGACAGACTCTTGCATCTTTCATCCAGTGCTGCACTGACGTTTCTGGATTCTGAGTCATGGGGAAAGCAATTGTCGTCAAAGGATCTGCGGGAAAAGGTAGTTGAACTGTCTAAAACAGAAAAGATATCCAAGGATTTGAGAATGCCAAATCAGCAGTTTTCAAACTCCAAGAAGAAGTTGAAAATGGGGGGGGGGGGGGGTTCTGTTGAAACCAAACCACGGTCAGGTAGCCACAACTGCCAGGAAAATTGTTCAGGATGCAAAGAAAAACACACAACGAGGCTAGTATCAGACGAGCGTCTTTGGAGAGCAGAAGAAACGTCCGTGAGAGTGGACGTTCCATCCACTCGCCGCCCGTCTGGCCACCTCGCTGAGCGCACTCAGCGCTGCAAGGCTTGATCCGCCTATGGAGAATCGAGTTTTGCAGCTCCTCCAACATCCGTCCTAGCGCTTTGACAGAGAGGCTTGGATAACGGACGCTTGTTGCGCGTGTCCCATTGCAGCGTCAAAACGCTGCGACGGATGCCGGTAAGCATGTCAGTACGGGCACACATAGGCCAGCGTCAGACGAGAGCGCTAAGGAGGCACTTGAAGAAAGATGGGCTGCATTTTTTATACATGATGATTAATGGTTCTATATTTTGCATCAATTTAACATATTTACAACATATAGGAAATAATGGATGATGTGCAGCTATCCAGAACACAAAATTTCTATATTTTATTAATTATGTAAAACTACATTAACGTTCCAAAAGTTGTGTTTTTATTTATTTTTTTTTAAACTGTGTTTTGTGGATAAGCTGGAGTTAGTCTGAAACAGCACAGCACTGCAAAACACACAGGAAGAGCATATAACTGGTATTTTTGACATTCCCAGTAAAACCAAGGACAAAAGACATGTTTGCATGACACTTTGCCCAGTTTCGAAAAGGTACATAAAAATCTCAACTTCAAATGCAAATAAATGCTTCCTAAATCCTTTTATAGGTTTTTACTAGACTCTGCTGGTTCTTAAATGTACATAGCCAAGTACGCGCGTAAATGCTACGTGTTTTAGTTTGTGCTGCAAACACAGCATACATACTTTAACCACTTAAGGGCCCAGGGTAATAAGCCTTGCTGTACATGCTCCAAGGACCAGAACAATTTTGCCATTTAGATGTTCTTGTGCAATTTTCTGCTTTCTTATTTAGTGCACTGCCACATATTACATGCCATTCTGTAAAGTGACAGAAACAAAAAGGATAAAGAAAAAAGCGTAAATAGAAACATGCTTTCACAGTTTGAAAATGAAAAAAGTAATACAGAAAATGAGAGAGATTTGTACCGAGTGTGGGTATACCACATATATATGAGAAGATCAATTTTTTTTGTACTTTTAGATCACTAGAGATAAACTACAGTTTTAATGCTAAAATTTTGCATATTCAGTAGGCTGCTCTGGCAATCGTCCACCCAGAAACGGTGCAATTGGGTTTTAACTGGCTTGTCAGGCAGTCAAAAGTAAAAATGCAATTTCCAAGCATTATGAGCAGATTACAGCGCATGACAGTCTATGCCAGTGGTTACCAACCGTGTTCCTCAAGTACCCCTAACAGGCCAGGTTTTAAGGATCACCTTGGGGAAATGCAGATTGAATCCTGCAATCACTGAGCAGCAAATCAGATCACCTGTGCTGTGCTTCAGATATCTGGAAAACATGGTCTATGCCATCAATGAGCAATAAAGCACTGTTTAAAATCCTGCTTTCTTACAAGATCAAATCCTTTGCTGCAGACTATGG
This sequence comes from Leptobrachium leishanense, assembly GCA_009667805.1. Classification (NCBI taxonomy): domain Eukaryota; kingdom Metazoa; phylum Chordata; class Amphibia; order Anura; family Megophryidae; genus Leptobrachium; species Leptobrachium leishanense. The sequence continues at coordinate 362,124,508 of CM019063.1, read as the reverse complement.
ACCCTGTATCTCAATTCCATACACCCCACAAAATGAAGGTGCCATTGGGAAGGGCAGAGTCTCACCTGTTCAACGATACCAAACATGATCATGTATTTAAGTTACAACAGAGGAGAGGAACTATTTAATCTATTTAATGTTGGCATTGTAAGATCTTAATCAAAAATCTTTTAGTATTCTGTCCCTGAATTGGAGCATTATATGATTATCACATCTTTTCTCTCAAGATCTGAAGGTGCAGGAAGTGGTAAATAGTTAAACCACACTGACGAATAAGTATCAGAACAGATTGTTTAACATGCAGTAGTACCTTGTCCTTGACCCACGTTTCATGCTTTATAAATAGAGACTTTGTAACTGTGTGTTCTAGAAGCGAGCTAGATTTGAAACTCTACTGAAACGAGCCCCAGCATTCACTACTGTGGAACAAACGAATACGCTCCCCACTGTTGTGAACAGTATTGGAAGGTGTGAAAGAAAAAGTAATTGTTATGGCACTCAAACCGAAATGAACAATCTGGAGACAATTGATCCGTTGTGAATGTCAATTCTAGAGATCAATAGGTCAGTAGCGTACAATTTATTAAAGCATATTATAAAATAATAATCTGACACTCACAAGGTTATTCACTAATTTCCAAATTGCACCAAATGGTGAATATCACGCAGTCTATTCAGTAAGGTGTCAATTTGCAAAATACTGGCGAACGGATAGCAAAATACGGTGCAATTCGCCAGCACTGAAATTTCCCCATTGAAGACTATCCTGTTTTCTGTTCAGAGAACGCCGAATTGCACCGAAACACCAGCAAAATGCCTTAATTTTTGGTTTTTCAATTGGACAGGTTTAGCAGGCGGATCTCATAGGTTTCAATGCAATAACTAAAACGCCTTTAATTTTTTTTAAGGCTAATGTCAGACGAACGCATTCTGAGCACACTCTGCGTCCGTGCACAACTGACGTACTTTCTGACTGATACTGTAGACACCACACGGTCCGTTTTTTTTGACTGATTTAGATGGGAAATAAAATTATGTAAAAATGAAAAAAATTGATACATGATATGAAAAACCATTTTGTCCGTCAAAAATGCTGGAAGTCAAAAAATGCAGTCCGTCTGACTACATTCCATCACTTACACACAAAGCTACGCGGACATGGCGCACTATGTGCATCTGTCCTAGCGGTTTGACGTTCTTGCCTAAATTGCATCCCGTGCCATTTGCGTTGTGCATCCGCACTTCTGTGCGGATGTACTTCATGTGTGGGTCTCCGTTGATCATAATTTTATGCTACGACGGATGTTAAAAAGTGCGGCAACATGGACGTGATCACTGCGTTCGTCTGACACGGGCCTTAGGCTAGGGTCAGACTAGCGCAGTTTTAGGCTGGGGTCAGACGAGCGTAGTGTTCACGTCCGTGATTGCGCCTAAAAGTACGTCCGTGATAGCATGAAAGTAAGTCCATTGGAGCCTGACACATGAAGTACGTCCGCACTGAACTGCGGACGCACAAGGCCGCGGCAAACGGACGCAGGTTAGGCAAGAACGTAATACTGCTAGAACGGACGTGCGGAGTGCGCCACGTCCACAACGTCTGCATAGCTTTGTGTGTGAGTGATGGAGCGAGGTCAGACGGACTGCATTTATACGTCCAGCATTTTTGACGGACAGAATGTTTTTTCATTGTAATTTATTTTCCCCTCCTACATCCGTCAAAAAATAACTTCAGTGAAAAAACGGACTGTGTGACCACTACTGCGTCATCCGTACTGACGATGTCCGTACTGCACGGACGTACAGTCCGTAGAAATCACGCTCGTCTGACCCCAGCCTTCACGTGTGCGTTTAGCCGCACGAAATCACGGCCGTACTAGAAGCAAATGACGTCCAATGCCGGGGAACATACGACGAACGGCCGCACGAAAGTTCGTCCGCGCAACGCAAGTGGCCAACGAACGCATTTTTTCGAGAACGTCAAACCGCTACTACTGACGTACAGAGTGCGCTGCGTCCGCATAGCGGCGTGTGTGTGAGATTAGGAGACGTCAGACGCTGCTAATGTCCGGCTAACATAACGTCCAGACTCAAAAAGTGTTTTATTGAGGATCCGTACAAAATCACGGACGAAAAAGCGCATCGTATGACCGCTATCGCGTATTCCGTGAAAAAATACGTACGTTCGTTCAACCGTACTTTTTCACGGGCAACGTGAAAAATGCGTTCGTCTGACCCTAGCCTAAGACTTTATTTTTTTGCAAAAACCCTATTTTTTATAACCACCTTTTTGTATTTTTAGACAACATTGTTTTTCTTATTTTTATTTTGTAATAGACCTTTTAAATCTTTTTTTAAAAAGGACCTTTTTTATTATTTGGAGACATTGATTTATACTATTAGGAGAATCGGGGTCTTCCGCTTTTTTGAAGTTCGTTGGAATTCACAGATGCTATTTTGGTGCAATTCAGAGGTTATCGTTGCAATTTGGCGGTCTTCGCCGACGTCTGATAAAAGCTTCAGCAATTCAAAGTTCGGCAAAATATGGTGAACATTCGCTGAATAGTGAATTCATCACGTTTTCGGCGAAATGAAATTGCCAAAGTGTGCCGAAACACAAAGCACCAAAATGGGAACAGAGTAGACCCTTCAATTACATGGCCAGCAGGACATGTCCACGAAATAATTTCAAGACATTTTAGAGGACACAAGACAAACATTTACAAAATAATAGGTATACTGAACAGTTTCAAGATTTAATGTGATGTGAGCCAAAAGGTCAGGGTGACCGCAGGTCTTGCTCACTAGACGTGTCACAATCAATTCTAAACGCTAGCGTTTAGATGTAAAGTGGACGCGTTTAAAAATTAATTGCCATGTGATTGGCAAACAAGCTCATGGAACAATGGTACCATGTAATAGTAATCTGTACCGTCTGACTGCACTCACAGCCAAATCCCACAATGGCAATACAAACAGCATTCAGTTACAGTTACAAGTTTTTTATAAAGCGCTAAAAGGTTCTGCAGCGCTGTACAATGGGAGGCAGAATAACAAATCTACATACAGGTTCGACACACAGTACAGTAGGAGAGAGGAGCCTGCTCAAGAGCTTACGATCTAAAAGGATTAGGGGTGACACAGTAGGTGAGCGTTAAAAGAGAACACGAAATAGAGTGCATGTGGGCTATGTGGGAAGATGCAATAGGAAATGAACAGAGGGATTAGGGAGTGAGATGACAGGCTTCTCTAAAGTAATGTGATTTCAGAGACTTCTTGAAGGACTGGAGAGATGGAGAGAGTCGGATGTTGCGGGGGAGGGAGTTCCACAGAAAGGGTGCAGCTCGGGATAAGTCTTGAAGGCGGGAGTTTGGGGTGCGAGTACGAGAAGCTGATAGCATCAGATCATTGGCAGAGCGAAGTGGTCGGGATGGGATGTACCTGTTAAGGGAGATGTAGGCAGGGGCGCAGTTATGGAGAGCTTTGTATGTGAGCACCAATATTTTGAATTGGATTCCAAAGGAGACAGGAAGCCAGTGTAGAGATTGACAAAGGGGTGAGGTGAGAGGTGTGGGAGGTGAGGTGGATGAGCCTGGCACAGGCATTCATAAGACTGCAGAGGGATACTCTGGGATCTCTTATGGCCAGAAAGGAGGAGGTTACAGTAGTCAAGGCAGGAGTTAATATGAGCTTGGATGAACATTTTAGCAGAGTCCTGAATAAGAAAGGGACGGACACGTGCAATGTTTTTTTAGGTGGAAGTAGCAGAATTTGGTTAGTGACTGAATGGGAGTAAGGCCCCGTTCACACCTGGGTGTTTACAGCGTGCAGGAAGGCGTAAAACGTCCTACGCCCAAAAGTACGGGGAGCTTCTTTAGGGTGTATTGCAGCGCGTTCACGCTGCATTCTATGGCCGTGAACGCGCTGCAATGCGCATTCTTTACGTTTGCACGATAAGCGCGTCGAAAACCGTGCATATTTCACGCGTCGAAAACCGCGCAGGTGTGAACCCAGCCTAAAGGAGAGATCAGAGTCTTAAAGGACACTGAGTCAACAGGCCTGTGAGACAGAAGTAATAGTGGCACCATTCACCTGAAGGGAAATGGGTGCAGAACATAGGCGTGCGCAGCCTATTGCATTAGGGTGTGCACCCAAAAGCTCATACATACATACATACATACATACAACGACACACACACACCATTACTATCAGGGTTATTCAAAGAGATTCGAAAAGTCACCGCACGTTCGGTGACTTTTCGTTCTCTTCAATTCGGTTCCTTTTGCCGATCCCATTTCGGTGACCCAGGGAAAAGCTGCCGCAAACCTGACGAAAACTAACCGCAAAACCCACCGAATGCACGCCGAAAACCCCCAAAAACATCTGGATTAACCTGCTGAAAACCGGAGCTGAACGCAGCTGAGACCGCAGACGAGGGAGGTAAATAAATTAGCAAAACCGTCTGTATGAATCTGAAAATGAAACGCTGTTTTTTCCGGTGGAAAAACTCAGCAATGTGCAGTGTGTATGAGCGTATCACAGAATTCACAGCAATAAAACCAAGCAATGTGCGGTGTGAATGAGCATATCACAGAATTCACAGCAATAAAACCAAGCAATGTGCGGTGTGAATGAGCGTATCAGAGAATCCACAGCAATAAAACTCAGCAGTATGCAGTGTATGTGTATCACAGAATCCACAGCCATAAAACTCAGCAGTATGCAGTGTATGTGTATCACAGAATCCACAGCCATAAAACTCAGCAGTATGTGTATCACAGAATCCAGCCATAAAACTCAGCAGTATGTGTATCACAGAATCCACAGCCATAAAACACAGCAGTAAGTGTATCACAGAATCCACAGCCATAAAACTCAGCAGTAAGTGTATCACAGAATCCACAGCCATAAAACTCAGCAGTAAGTGTATCACAGAATCCACAGCCATAAAACTCAGCAGTATGTGTATCACAGAATCCACAGCCATAAAACTCAGCAGTATGTGTATCACAGAATCCACAGCCATAAAACTCAGCAGTATGTGTATCACAGAATCCACAGCCATAAAACTCAGCAGTATGCAGGGTGTATCAGTGTATCACAGAATCCACAGGCATAAAACTCAGCAGTAAGTGTATCACAGAATCCACAGCCATAAAACACAGCAGTATGTGTATCACAGAATCCACAGCCATAAAACAGCAGTAAGTGTATCACAGAATCCACAGCCATAAAACTCAGCAGTAAGTGTATCACAGAATCCACAGCCATAAAACTCAGCAGTATGTGTATCACAGAATCCACAGCCATAAAACTCAGCAGTATGTGTATCACAGAATCCACAGCCATAAAACTCAGCATGTGTATCACAGAATCCACAGCCATAAAACTCAGCAGTATGTGTATCACAGAATCCACAGCCATAAAACTCAGCAGTATGCAGGGTGTATCAGTGTATCACAGAATCCACAGGCATAAAACTCAGCAGTATGTGTATCACAGAATCCACAGCCATAAAACTCAGCAGTATGCAGGGTGTATCAGTGTATCACAGAATCCACAGGCATAAAACTCAGCAGTAAGTGTATCACAGAATCCACAGCCATAAAACTCTGTGTTTAAAAATATTTTGAATACACTATTAAAAAATATTTTTGATATATAAAAATTGCCCCCTCTCCTGCTCACCTTTGTTTTTTCTGCTTGCAGGGAGGGGGTTAAAAATGAATCATTGGTGGTCCAGTGGCACAGAGGGGGGGGGGGGGTCGAGGAGGGGGAACCCGGCTGGCCGCATCTGATGGATAGCCGCCGGGACCCCTCATTTCCGCTGGCCTGGCGGCAGCCTCCGCTTCCCTGGTGGTCCCTGTGGTTCGTGGGGTGCTGCACTGCGATCTGTGCATGGCGCACAGACCGCACAGCACATCCCTCGCTGACACGAGCGGCCGGCGATCTCTGATGACCTGTCACCTGACCGCCGGCGCTTACTGACTGTGTCAGAGCGCCGGCGGTCAGGTGACAGGTCATCAGAGATCGCCGGCCGCTCGGGTCAGCGTGGGATTTGCTGTGCGGTCTGTGCGCCATGCACAGATCGCAGTGCAGCACCCCACGAACCACAGGGACCACCAGGGAAGCGGAGGCTGCCGCCAGGTCCGCGGAGTTGAGGGGTCCCGGCGGTTATCCATCGGATTCGGCCAGCCGGGACCCAGAATGTGTCCCGGGCCGGCATTAGGGTGTGCCTAGGCACACCCGGCACACCCCGTGCGCACGCCTATGGTGCAGAAATATTAGTTTTGGGAGGGAGGGAAGACGAGAAGTTCAGTTTTAGAGAGGTTAAGCTTTAGGAAACGTGAATTTCCGAAATCCAGACTGAGACAGCTGATAGGCAGGCAGTAACACGGTCCAGTACGGGAGGAGAGCAATCAAGAGCAGAAAGGTAGATTTGGGTGTCGTTGGCATAGAGATGATATTGAAGTCCATAGTAAGAGATGATGGTTGCAAAGAGAGGTGGTGTAGATCGAGAAGAGTAGGGGACCCAGAGCAGAGCAAACCAGCATCGTCCATCAGTAGCTTTATGTGTAGAAGGGGGAGTGAAGGGGGAGGGGGGGAGATGTATTTTAGTATACAAATTAATGCTTGAATAGGCTTACAAACACACACTTTACAATCAGCACCTATGGCAGTAAAATACACTATGGTTTAGCACAGGGATGTCCAGCCCCCCACAAGAGGTTTCTGAACTACATCTCCCATGATTATCTGGCCACCTACTGCATGCAAATATTTCTGGAAATTGTAAGCCCATCAACATCTGAAAGAGGGGAGAAGTCTTTAGGAAAGACTTTAGATTTTACATATTTATCTTACGAAAAAAAAAAAACAGAAAAAATGTAAGGCTGGGTTCACACCTGCACGTTTGACGCACGTATTGCGCAAACGTGCAGCACGCAGGAATGCACTGTAAAACGCCCAGGTGTGAACGGGCCTTAAGAAATAAAGCAATAGTGTTTAACTTCTATAATCCTTTTGCACAATGCCAAATTGGAAGTGCACTAGGCAGAAGAATGAGTGAAAAAAGTAACATTGAACGGATTATTGAAGCCCCGCTGGCAACCCCCCCCCCTCCTCCACCCTTGTTATTTGTCTCTAGATGAACTCCCCTCTCCCATTCCAGCTGCAGGACGCAGCAGATGCCAGAATAGAGACAGAGACAATCTGCAAGATTAGCATGCCAACGCAGCAAACCATATGCTTCTGAACGGAGCCTAGAGTGTCCTTTAAAGACCGGGTCTCTCATTCCACAATTCTCCGGGCCCTTGCTTGTAGCTTGCGAGTGCGAGCCACCCAGGCGTTGAACTGCGGAGGGCTCTAAACCCTTGATCAAAGCAGGAGACATGGGAACAAGCTGCTTTGCCCCATGTCGTTCCATGCCCTAGACATGCTGCAGGGAGGGCGAGCGGCATGCCCTAAACATGCTGCAGGGAGGGCGAGCGGCATGCCCTAGACATGCTGCAGGGAGGGCGAGCGGCATCAGTGTACCTACAAGAGATGCAGCAATTGCCATAGCAACCAGGACATTCTTCTAAAAAAGGGGCCCACAGCATGAGCCGGCTTCTCAGGTAGCAGACTAACGGTCCTATTTACATCTTGTCGCAAAAGTAAAGTTTTGAGCAAAAGTCATGTAAGAAAACGGTATTAACATCTAGTAGTTATTTCCATGCTCAAGTTTTTACTAGAAATATTTTACCATGATTTTTGCTCCAGTGTTTTGAGTACATGGGGAGAATAACTCACAAAATTCAAGTACATTATCACAGACTTCTTTTACTCAAACTAGGGATGCACTGATACCACTTTAAGACCGAGTACCGGTACTTTTTTTTGAAGTACTCACCGATACCGAATAACGATACTTTTATTTTCCAATAAGAACAGATCTCATAAAAATGCCCCCAGCTCTCCTGGATATGCCCCCCCCCCCGTGTGTATGTGTATATATTACACATGGTGCGGCATTCGGACAGGCACCTGAAGCTCTCCACGTTCTTTCATACTTGCCTTCCTGAGTGACGGCAGTAAATTCTTTGCGCGTGCGCTCATTGGAAGGCCCCCAGCCGCAATCACGTGGGAGTCTCACGTGGTCGCAGCTGGGGGCCTTCCAACGAGCGCACGCGCGGAAACTTTACCTGCGTCGCTCAGGAAGGCAATTATGAACGGGATGAGCTCCAGGTGCCTGTCCGAATGCCGACGGCTGGGGCAGCTGTCCGAATGCTCTATCAGCATTCGGACAGGTACCTGGAGCTCATCCCGTTCATACTTACATTCCTGAGCGACGGCGGTAAAGTCTATGCGCGTGCGTATAGTCCGACTATAAACAGTGTGTGCTGTACATAGACCAATTAATCGATGAGAATAATCGTCAACTATTTTCAGTATCGATTATTTCAACCCTAGACTATATTCCTGTACATGTGTTTATATGCCTTGTCCCTGTAGTACTGTATATAGACATATACATATTGATTTATAAAGTAATTTTACCAGGAAGGATACATTGAGATTTCTCTAGTTTTCAAGTATGTCCTTCTTTAACTTTAACCACGAGCCCTCCAGCCACTATACACTCCACTAGGGTGCATTTTGGTCAGTGTGTCACTAAATCAGGAGCCTGCTATGGGGGGGGGGGGGAGATTCCTGAGGGGGAGCACTAACAGGAACCCCATCATCCAGCCTCCTGCGTGTAACACGGCCGCTCTGCTGCCCGGGTACATTACAACAACCGCCTTCTACAGCTCACCGCTCGGTCCTCCATACGTGAATCTGGGCGCTTCTTTCGCAGAAGTAGCCGGGGGAGCAGAACTATGTGGCAGTACCCGGATTGTGCTGCCACCCCAGACAGATCACCCAAAATAAAACTCTGAAACTGGAAGTCGGGAATCCAGGCTGCCTGGGGGACCCAGAGCTGGAGTGGCTGACGAACTATCCACTAGAACTGGGCTTGTGCTAGAGGCAGTGATAACCCTTTGTAGGCTAATCTGATGGAGGTGGTGGTGACCCATTGTGTGCTGATTTACTGGTCTTGAGCCACCATTACCTCTAGCGCATGTTAACAAAGGGAAATTAGGCTATGGCTAGGGGCTGGGAAGCCCCAGTGCTGGGATGTCTGAGGAAACCATGGGGACAGTCTGTAAAAACGTAACCAGTGTCTTCAACAATAAAGATATACACACTTGATATATCCATACACTGAGTCTCGGTTAGCGAATAGAGGAATATTCTATGGATTTTATTTATTTCCTGAGGATGGTGATTGATTCTTGATCTCTCTGGAGAAAGGACAGCTCTAATGGCGGATCTAGTCTGAGTAACTGCTTCCGTCACATGGGTGATTATGGGCATGGGACACAATTGATGGAAGGTGGACCATTGGTAGGGATATGAGAAGAGGACAATTACATACACACGGCCCTTTAATTAGGCGAGTTAGTAAGCCGCCTAAGGCCTTGCGCTCCCGGAGGCCTCGCAGCCACCTAACTTGTCTGTCGCAGGTAACCAGAGGCCCTTAGTCTAGGCATTGGCTGCCAATGGCTGCGCAGGCAGCACGGAGGCAAAGTAAGTTTAAAACTTACCTTGTCTCCATCTTAAATAATGAATATTCGTGCTCTTTGCCATTAAAGTAGCTAACTTCCAGGTCTGTCTGAACTGGTATCAGGCAGCATTTGGTGTGAATTATGCTTCTCTCAGCTTCCATGAGCATTCAGGCAGTTCCTTGTGCAGCCTGGGGCCCTGCTCACAGTGTAGCCGGAGTCAGAACAGGTCCCTCCCCTTCCGCCCTTCTGGTAACCCAGGCCAGCATCTGTCATTGCCAATCATTTGGTGAAGGACCTGCAACATCCTGCTGGGTAGGATCCTCATCGGCTTCCTCGGTATGTGGCTGGGTGGGCTGCGGCGGCTGCACTTAAACCGCAAAGGATCAGGATTGGTCTGAGCATGACATGAGCCGTGGTATCTGCAAGCAAAAGGTCATAGTGGGCCTGCAGCTGGCATGCACAAGATGCATACCAGGCTGAGCAGGCCCACTGTGTGGAGGATGTGAAAGGTAATGCTGGACTGATATTTTTATAGAGTAGTGTTACCGTGGGCTAATTGGAGTTTGGGGGAGTAGGTCACCATCCTGTTAGGGCAGGGGTCGGCAACCCGCAGCTCTGGAGCCGCATGCGGCTCTTTCATCACCCTGCTGCTGCTCTGGGGCCGGCGCTCCCGATAGGAAAAGCCCTGCCCTATCACTCCACCCAGCCACTGGTCGCCATCATCACACTGCGCTTGCTCTGGGCCCAACCGTTCGGATTGTAATAGGAGGGTCCTGTGCTAGGATGTGATATAGGCAGCATGCAGTAACCTCATTTAACCTAGCAACAACGCTCACATGTGTGAGTGCTAGCGTTAAGGAGGGGATGGGGCCCTACATATATAGTGCACACACAGTACATGTACAAATACAGTACACACAGAATACAGGCACGTATAGCAAAAGAACATTTAGCATAATATACAACCCCCCAGAATAATATACACAGCACTGAGCCCCCAGACTATTTTCCCCAGTTCACATGGATATAATTGCCCCAGCTCTCGTGGATATGGCCCCAGGTCTCGTGGATAGTGCCCCCAGGTCTCATCATGGATAGTGCCCCCAGCTCACTTCTCATTGCCTCGTGCACAGCTGTGAAGCCGAGCGCAGCCGAGTCCTGCGGGAACGATCGCCGGTGGCCGCGTGCTTCCTGCTAGAACGGCCGCTGACAGGAAGTGCAGCCGCTCACCTGGGATCGATGAAACAGCCTGCCGCGATCTCGCGAGATCACGACTGGTTGTTAGATCCCAGCCGAGCGGCTGCAATTCCTGTCAGCAGCCGTTCTAGCAGGAAGCACACAGCCGCCGGCAATCATTCCCGCAGGACTCGGCTGCGCCCCTTCAAAGCTGTGCCCGAGGCACGTGCCTCACTTGCCTCGCCCTTCCTACGGCCCTAGTGAGCTCCTCTAACTCTCTGCTGATCCGATCACCTGGAAGAAGAACCCACTAATGTAGTTGACAAAAGAAGAAGTTCTCAAATGGTTTTATTTTTCTATATTCCAGATGGTAAAAACTATTTTTTTTGTCAGTCTGTATTTACAACAACAAAAAAAAAATAATTCATGGATGCGTATGAATGAAACAACTTTGTTTTGTAGCCAATACACCCTAATGTCTGCAATAAACATTACTTATTACTTTAAGACCTCAACCTGTAACTTAGATCTCGTACATTTTGGGGAAAAAAACCCTCTGGATTCTTTTAAAAACAATTGTAACAAATCTGAAAATCCACTAGAAGCCACGATAGAGGGACACCTTAGGGTTACTGATATTACCAGGTAATGGAAAATGTCACTTGTGGCTCTAAGAAAAAACAGGATCCCTGCTTTAAAATCTAATCCAAAGAATAGTAAGTTTAAACTGCACGCATCATGTGCAAAACAAGTTTTTGCTGACCTATATAATGATGGGGGGTGAATCCAAAATTGAGATATTCCATTTTAAACTTTTCCTTTTCTCACAGGGGCCTTGTGGCATTGTGCTGTTACAGTTATTCATTTAGATGGGGATTTACATTGTATAGATAATCCTTATGCTGCCACCTAGTGGTCTTTCTGTATTGTACATGTTTTCTCTTTTTTCCCTCGCTTTATGATGATGCACTTCCTGTGTGTGTGAAGTTCTGAAGTGGAAATAGGCTGGAAGACGGCCGCCATTGTACACAGGTGGCCATCTTGTTCAGAATATTGGTTCACTTGTATATAACTAGACAGGTTTGTAGCTGAGACTAGAATGAGGTATACGTAGAAACTTAGGAATGCGTTTAGATTAGCAGAAAAGTAATTAAAGCTTTATGAAAGATCTCTGTCTGTTCCTGGCACGGAGGAGAAAAGCGACTCAAGGTCGTTGGGGCCCGCAGAGGAACAAAGAAAATATAGAGAATAGACCAGGCCCCAGGCCATCTGAATAAACATAGCCGATAGGGAGGGAGGCACTGCTCTGAGAAAGACAGCACAACAAATCACAGACTGTCAAACTAACGAGAAGTGTATCAATTTATAGTTATATGTGGAATGTTCTTTGTGTTCGAGTTAATGATGGGAGGTATTAACCCACGTGGGGTGGAATAAAGTGTCATAGGGAGGTGGGCTAACTGGGATGTACCTAATTTTGTATTTTTGTGTATAAGATCCCTTGCACGGGTGAAAGGGGGGCTCACTCTTTGCGATTCAATCCTGTGTGAGCACTTGTGTGACGACACAATAAACTCTTGCCTTTCCTGAAGAGACTCGTGTTTGGACAATCCTTGCTTGTGTCTGGTCCGGCGCCGTTAATGAAAGTGAAACTGTTTTTGTCCGCCTACATTTCTGGGGACTCGATAGCCGGGATAACGGGCCTTTTGCCAAGACACAGGCAACGGCTGCTGAACACAGTGCGGCGAAATTGACTGCAGGTGCACGAGAATCCTGATGGTTGGGGGCGTCCGTTGAAGGTGAGCTGACATCTGCAGGCGCCAAGCAGGATTTCCTGTTCAGTGGACCTCGTCTCGTCCCAAACGGACCCCCCTGACCCGGGAAAACTGGGACACCAACGAGTCTGAGGAAACAGCAAGCAGCGCCGGCGATAGGTAACGTGTCTTCTATGTTTTGTATGTCTAAAGGAAATACCGGTATCTAAGGGAAACGTCCGACGGAGATAGACGGATAAGAGGATGCGATGGCCACCATCCTATTGGCATATCTAGCCCGCCGCTGATAGCGCTGATATTGCTAAGGAGCCAGAGTGGCTAGCGGGTGTCTGGATTCGGGGGAATTGAATGCCAATCAAAGTGTAGTTCTGTAAGAGAGGGAGAAGGTAGCTACGTGGAGTTGCATAAGTCAGTAGTCAGTGTTTTGTAAACAAAGCTTCGCCACGTGGGTAAAAGGGAAAGGAGGAGGGATTTTCTGTGACTGGGCTGAGAGCCTGAGTCAGTGCTAGTGTGTACGCCGTGTAGTGAAAAGGGCTCATAGTGGAGCCAGCGGTAGCTGCAGAGATAGTGGTGCTGAGTGGGTAGATTATCCATAAAGCAGATTGGAATTGCAGATGGAAGTATAGATAAGGAACGGGGTGCACATAGTCACAAGCAGTCAAGAGTTAGAGTTCAAATTACGGGGTATAAGGAGCCACAGAAGAGGGAATGAGCCCTCGGCTAATGGAAAGAGTTGAAGTGCTTTATGTTCTGTTATGTGATGAAAGCATCTGATACGGTATGTGTTTTGAATGAATTGACTCGAGTGCTGTGAGTGAACGTGCGCCTACTCGCTCCGCGAGGAAGCAAATACGAGATTTGACCCCGGACGTACGGTTCCGGCTCAGGCGACTGCAGATGGCTACTGAAGGGGGAAGCGCCTGTAGATACGAAGGAATTGTTGACTGAAGTATCAGACTGTAGATTTTAACTGTTGTTGAAATAATATATATGTATTGCAAAGAGTACTGTTTTCAAGAGTAATAATGGGTAACGGGTCATCTAAGCCCAAGAAGGTGAAGGAGGGTGAGACGCCCCTAGAATATATGGTGTAGAATTAAAAAAAAAAAAAAGAGAAATTAAAAGTAATGTGTACAGTTGTGTGGCCGTTATTAGTCCCAGGATGGCCAGAGCAGGGGTCAATGGACCCGGAGTTGGTACAGAAGGTACACTCCCAAGTTACAGAGCAGTACGGACATCCTGAACAATACCCGTATATAGATATATGGAGATATTGTATTAAAAACAAGAGTCATTTTATAATGATAGCGGGGAGGAATAAGAAACAGGACCCCCAAAATAAGAGAGAGAGGTGTTAGTAGAACAACCGGAAGAAAATAAATGTTTTACCCCCGTCCTATCTATTATGTTATGGGGCAGCTAGGGAAGCTCTGAATGCTGCGGTTACGCGGGCGGAGAGGGGGGGCGGGCAGCTGCTGTGTCTCGGTCAGCTCCCTCTGCTCCGTCCTGTGTGACTGAGGAAGAAGAGCAGGGCGCCGCGAATGGAGGAGATTGAGATGCCCGATGGGAGTATATATAAATTAATTAATATTTTACGGAGTAGGATGATTGCGGTGCTGTATGGTTTGTGTGTGTAATTCGGACTGATTTTGTCCGATTGTGTTTATAATTGATTATTAAATTGTTCAATTAAAAGTAAGAATGACTGAGGTGAATTTCGTCCCTGGTGTATAGGCCCCCTCCTTTCTGACAGACTGTTTGAAAGGGGGAAGGGAGGGAGTCAGTAAAATTGCAGTAGTTATGCCAAGGGAGGATGTTTTTCTTTGCTCTCTGATAGCTAACCCTTTGTGTATCTGTGCAGCGTACTATGCTTAGCTAATTTTAGTGTGGGTTACAATAGAATATTTGTCTGAAGTCTGTTGAGTGCAAGATATAGTTTATATTTTGTGTTGATATTATTCCGAAAGTTTTAGTTTTGTCCAGAGCTCAAATTAATATTAAAAGAAAACTAATTCGAGAAATAATTAAAGTAATTTTTCTTTAACTGTTTTTTAAAAGGTATGTTTTTGTTTGATTTTTGATGGAATGATTTATTTTTATTTATTGTTTTTTTTCGATGTGGTATTAAGAGTCTGTTTTGGGCTACGGGAAAATATCTCTGAGAATATTGTTTATATAATGTGTATATGTATATGCCCGAATGTCCCATCCAGCTCCTGGGGCGGGATATCCTTTGCAAATTGCAAGCCCAAATTATGTTCCTTCCCGGGGGTCACGCTTAATTAGACCTGCCGGAGGATAGCAGTTTCGCTCGGCAGCATAACACAGCCAGCCCGCACAACCCCCAACCTGTGAAAATCGCAGCAGTTATGTCAAAGGAGGAAGAATGGCGCACGGCACCTACTCTGTCTGCCACGCCGGATCCGCACGCACTACTCCTTGGAATTCCTGAGGTGGGGGGCGGAGGAAAACCCGCCCAGATGAGTTGAATTATAGCCCGGCGCAACACCGGTGGCTCTAAGACAATATTATATCCCACAGAAAGCCAAAGCAGAATATACAGATATATTTACAGAGATTTAAAGATCACAGCAAGCCCTTCCAGCTGTTCGTGCATGAATATAATCAAACAGCAACAGGAGTAGTGGTCCAGACTTTTGGCTCATGGCTGAGGCCTGTGGCCTACCTCTCCAAGCAACTCGACCCTGTGGCCTGTGGTCTACCCCCATGTCTGAAAGCAGTGGCCGCCACTGCAATGCTGATAGCAGAAGCAGACAAGCTGACCCTTGGACAAGTTCTTCATGTCAAGGTGCCCCACGCTGTCAAGGCTCTGCTGGATGTGAGAGGTTACTGGTTCAGCAACAGCCGGATGACAAAGTACCAAGCCATGATGTGTGAAAATCCACGGGTTCATTTGGACCTCATCGCTACCTTAAACCCTGCTACTTTACTGCCTGACTGCGAAGAGGATCCAGATCATGAATGCCTCCAAGTCATGGAAGAAGTGTTCAGTAGCAGGCCGGATTTGAAAGACGTACCCCTAGACAAATACGATCCACAGCTATTCACTGATGGTAGCAGCTACATGGATGATGGGAAGAAAGTCTCCGGCTATGCAGTAGTCTCAACAGAAGAAGTCATCGAAGCAAAGCCACTGCCAGGCCATACATCGGCACAATTGGCCGAAATAACAGCTTTAACCAGAGCCCTTGAAATCTCTGAAGGCAAAAGAGTAAATATCTACACAGATTCCAAGTACGCCTTCATGACAGTCCATGCACATGGTGCACTCTACAAAGAGAGAGGCCTATTTACGTCTTCAGGACAACAAATCAAATATGCGGCTGAAATCGCGGCCCTCCTGGAAGCGGTATGGAAACCAAATGCTGTCAGTATCATGCACTGCCGTGGTCACCAAAAAAGGCCATGACGAAATTCCAAAAGGTAACAGACGCGCGGACCAGGCCGCAGAAGCAGCT
This sequence comes from Leptobrachium leishanense, assembly GCA_009667805.1. Classification (NCBI taxonomy): domain Eukaryota; kingdom Metazoa; phylum Chordata; class Amphibia; order Anura; family Megophryidae; genus Leptobrachium; species Leptobrachium leishanense. The sequence continues at coordinate 362,108,493 of CM019063.1, read as the reverse complement.
GCAAAACAGCCACCGCCAACAGAAGATCAAGCTAAAGTACTGATCTGCAAGCAAGAACCTCAATCTTCCATGCCAAATTACGAGTTCTATATGAATTTGAGACAGTTTGAACCCCACGGCGAGTTCATTGAAATAATACTGCACAAATGGCAAAATGATTATGAACTATTAGAACTCAATCATGATTATATCCAGTGGCTTTTCCCAACTCGGACACAAGGCCGAAATTTCTGCTCTACTCCTCTAAATCCGCAAGAGACACGCCTAATGGTTAACACCTCAGAAGTTCAGCAAAGACTACGCAGAGCCTACAAAATGATGCTGAAATTCTTTGGCGTAAAAATAGTGGGGGAGGAGGAAGACAAAGAAACAAGGAGATCCTTATCAAGAACAGACTGCCAAGAATGAAGAAAAGTGCAATGAACTTTTTTATACCAGCAGTAAGAGATTCACAAGACAGACAAGATTTGTTATTTTGAGAACAGGCCCATCGGGCTATCCCCAATGGCATCATTACAAATAGACTTTACAGTGCTGCCACCCTGCAAAGGATACAAATATTTACTAGTGATGGTGTGCACTTTGACAGGATGGGTGGAAGCCTTCCCAACAAGAACTGAAAAGACTACAGAAGTAGTAAAGAGTCTGATGAAAGAAATAATACCACGTTACGGGCTTCCACTCGAAAAAGGGTCAGACAATGGCCCCGCATTTATCCAGAACTGTTTACAACAACTTGCCCGGCTACTGGGCATCACCTGGAAGCTATAGACCGCCTACAGGCCCCAAAGTTCGGGAACAGTTGAAAAAAATGACCCGTACTCTAAAGACTTTGATGTCCAAACTGTGCCAAGAGACGTTATTGAGCTGGTTGGACTTGCTGCCGATAGTCCTTTTGCACATTAGGTGCAGACCAACCCCCCCCAATTGAAGCTAAGTCCGTACGAACTTATGTTTGGACGGCCAACCCCTCTAATTAATGGACTAAGGGGGGACCTTCGGGCATTGGGAGAAACTAAACTAAATGATCAGGTAGTAATGCTGGGTAAATCAATGCAGAAATTAAATATTTGGGTGGGGGATAATATACCGCATTTTCTGTATCCTTCACTGCATAAGTATTGTCCGGGTGACTCAGTATGGGTAAAAGAGTGAAAAAACGATCCACTGGGTCCAAAATGGAGAGGTTTTTATCTTGTCCTGTTATCAACCCCTACAGCAGTAAAGACCACAGCTATGAGCACCTAAATGATCCTAACCCAGATAATACAGAGGATCAACAAGTGGGTGTTTTGATGGGCACAGGTCCTGACCACCCGCCAACGGGGGATAACCACAGGGTGCTTTTTTAGGGGCCCGGCCCCCACCCTAGATTATCCAGAAATGTTCTTTACTTTTGAAATTCCGGTGGGGAGGGATTGGGTTTATGTGACTGTGAAAAGAATCGCCCAAGGAATTCTGACATTCGGGGCATTTGTGGTGCTGATTTTATATTTTGCTAATCTGATTTATGGACTCTCACGTGGAGCATGCCCCAATTGTACAAGCACCGCTGGGAAAGTGGATATTTCCCATATCTGGAATGGTACGCACCCGGTGATGGAGAACCGTACCATGTGGAGACAAAAACGAGAAGTATCATCCGAGATATTGCCAAGAGGATATTTACTTGTGCAATTCAAATATGACTATGCTAAAAAGTCTGGGCAAACCGCATGCTGGGTGTGTAGTAGACTGCACCCAGAGACAATTCATATACCATTTGCCTCTGTTCCAATGAATTTGAGTATGTTTGTATCAGGGAATGTCACAATACATGCTGTCGACGCACCAAGGGTAAAGACAGAATCAGTCAGTCCCGGGTACCCCATAATAGGACCAGTGTATCCACCAGAATGGTGTTTCCAACTAGGACCAGATAAAGAAACAAATAACGAGGGTAGATTATGTAACTCAAGTCAGTTCAACTGGACATTATATATATACGATGCAGGCAACTCACTAGAGACCAAGAGGCGGTGATTAGGAATGTGACCAATGGAAGGCAGGGTGCAGTGGATATGATGAGACGGCTGAGACACTTTGCGATAGAGATATCAAAGGGAACACTACATTCATCACCATTTATAGTGAAAGGAGGGTACCAGGTGTGCTGTGAAAGGGTGTGTTACACATGGGTACCACCAACAATAACGGGAATGTGTTATTTGGCTAAGCTGGTCCCAATCCAGAGACTAAGGGGAGAAGACACAAACAAAGACACAGAACTACACCCTAGGTACCCACTGGTGTTTGAAAGACCGAAGAGAGAATGGTTTGCGAAGATGGATCGAATATGGGCATGGTTGCCAGTATGGACTGGATGGGGAGGAGAGATGATGAGGAGATTGAATAGCTATGTCAATCTGATGGATGAGATTCTGAATAGGACCAGTATGGATATCCAGCTGCTGAATCTGGAAATGCGTGAGTTACGAAAGGTGCAGATGATATATGATATGGCGCTTGAGCAGATCAGTGCGGCCTTGAATGGATTGTGTGAAATGACAATGCACTATGAATGTTGCACCTTCATCAGAAACACTACACATGAAGTCCCAGATTATTACCAGGTAATTCAAGATCACCAAGAGAAGGTAGCACAGTTGCAGGGTATAGCCAGGAGGATTGCTGCCGAAGGCTGGAATCCGCTCCGTGGGTTTGGAGCAATAGGAGAATGGTTTGGTTCCATCTTAAGATTTATCTCACGGATTGGATCCATGATACTCATGATAGTGGTGATCTTGATCATAGGGATACTGATATACCGCATAGGGCTATGTTTATGGCCACTGTGCAAAACAGCACTGACACCTACACAAACACAGAAGATACCACTGATAATCCCACAGGGTATGTTTCCAGTGAAAGAAACCCCCCCCCTTTTCAAGGAGTTTCAGAATAGTGGAGTGTAATGGCTACAAGTGCCAGGAAAAGATCCTGACACTTGAGCCAAGGGGGGAATGAAGTGGAAATAGGCTGGAAGACGGCCGCCATTGTACACAGGCGGCCATCTTGTTCAGAATATTGGTTCACTTGTATATAACTAGACAGGTTTGTAGCTGAGACTAGAATGAGGTATACGTAGAAACTTAGGAATGCGTTTAGATTAGCAGAAAAGTCATTAAAGCTTTATGAAAGATCTCTGTCTGTTCCTGGCACGGAGGAGAAAAGCGACTCAAGGTCGTTGGGGCCCGCAGAGGAACAAAGAAAATATAGAGAATAGACCAGGCCCCAGGCCATCTGAATAAACATAGCCGATAGGGAGGGAGGCACTGCTCTGAGAAAGACAGCACAACAAATCACAGACTGTCAAACTAACGAGAAGTGTATCAATTTATAGTTATATGTGGAATGTTCTTTGTGTTCGAGTTAATGATGGGAGGTATTAACCCACGTGGGGTGGAATAAAGTGTCATAGGGAGGTGGGCTAACTGGGATGTACCTAATTATGTATTTTTGTGTATAAGATCCCTTGCACGGGTGAAAGGGGGGCTCACTCTTTGCGATTCAATCCTGTGTGAGCACTTGTGTGACGACACAATAAACTCTTGCCTTTCTTGAAGAGACTCGTGTTTGGACAATCCTTGCTTGGGTCTGGTCCGGCGCCGTTAATGAAAGTGAACCTGTTTTTGTCCGCCTACAGTTCCACCCTTCTTTCTTGTAAGAGCATGGTGTAGATATCTAGCAGCACATGTCTATTCATCTGCAAGCTAGGACAGTATCATCTTTTGACCGCATATAAAACCTATCATTCCATCATCTGCTGTATCCTGTGATCTGCTGTAACCTGATGTTCGGAATAAAGCAAGTCGTGGAAAGAAACAGTGTTTTGGTGAGTTCAGCTATCTGATAAGGATTGTCCTCGGTGATTGCATCTACTTATACAGGCCAGGCATAGAGGTCTCTGCAAGGGATAAATCGCTATACAACAATCGGAGTCAGAATAGGCATGCAATGAGAGGAGGAACACAGAGCAGAAAGCGGTCCTAGAGGACAATCCCCACCTCCGTGTGCTGCACTGGAAAGGGAGAATAAATAAATAACAAGCAAGAGCACCTGAGTAGAAGCCCTGCAGAACAAATGTTTCCTTGCTGCGACCCCTCCTCCCTGCAATATGAAGCCCGCCTGGGGGAGATAGAAAATCTTTCATCAGCGAAAAAACACTGAGCTATATAAAAAGGAGAAATTCGCTTTCAGGCGAATGAGTGGAGTACAGGTAACATCACTGCTCTATAACCATGGAGACACAGGTTCGAATCCCGACAAGAGCACCTCTCCAGTAAGTGTCCTTGGGTGGCGAGTATGTGCCGTTAAAGGTCTTGCCCAGGACATACTTGAAAACAAGAGAAATCTCAATGTATCCTTCCTGGTAAAATACTTTCTCAAAACAAAACCGGAAAAAAAGTTTTTCCCATGACAGGTGCACTTTAAAAGGAATGGGAAACAATCTAACTAGGCTTCAATGAGAAAATGGTGTTTGAAAATCAGTAAATCGGGAATGAAAAATACAGCTGACAAGTTGAAAGACGTTTTGTGCACAAAGTAAACATCGGCAACATTAATCTTGCCAAAAATCAACATGCCTCAAGCAAGAACACTTCAGCTTTTAAAAGACATTGTTTGCTGTATTTTCCTGCTAATAACATGACAAGACAAACACACATGAAATAAGATGTAAGAAAACTATAAAATGCAGCCAATGTTTTTTCCTAACATTCAATGTAAAAAAAAATAAAAAGGCCAAGTTTGGGAATTGAGACTTCGGACACATGGAAGGGCCAGCACACACATTATGGCAAGAGCTTTGAGAACTGACAGAATTGAATAGGACACTAGTGTAAAACGTTAATCCCTGGCTCACTAGAGTGAACGAAACTGGATGCACGAGGAATTCATTGAATACTCTAAGGAGAAACTAGCCACGCTCCTGTGAATTATACCACTGGACTTCCTATGTAAACTCTGTGTCACGGATCCCCCTTGGGTTTATGACTCCCTATGATCCTTGGATGGTCGGGTAACGCTACCTGCAGGGAACAGATCTAAAAGCACCCAGCTAGGGTCAACAGACACCAGATTAGGAGGGTGTGTGTGTTGTGTGTGTGTGTGTGTGTGTGTGTGTGTGTGTGTGTAAGAGGGTCTTTGCCACCTGTCATCACCCCTAATTATCTACCCTCTAGACCAGTGTTCTTACTTACACTCTCTTCTCCCTCTATTTACCAGACCAACTCCTTCAAGTCCGCATTGTCTCTCTTGCCTCAGTCCTACACCCCCCATGCCCCCTAGCCCTAGAGTTAACATTGTTCTGAGCCGGGATGAATACTGCTCATTTCAATGTGCCCTGCTACCTATGGAAGGCATGCCCAAATATGCTATGGTATTTGCCATTTCTCTTTTTTTGATGATGATTCGATTACGTGATGCATCATGATTCTGCCCATGGCTTTGCTGCGGAGCTCTTGGATACGGTCATACACATTACAAACCACACATTACTGTGAGCTTTATTGCTGTGGAGGCGATACAGTAAAATGCAGTGTGTATTAGCATATCAGAGCTCCACAGCAATAAAACTCACAGCAATGTGTGCTGTGTAAGGCTGGGGTCAGACGAGCGTAGTGTTCACGTCCGTGATTGCGCCTAAAAGTACGTCCGTGATAGCATGAAAGAAAGTCCATTGGAGCCTGTTACACAAAGTACGTCCGCACTGAACTACGGACGCACCACGGCCGCGGCAAACGGACGCAAGGCAGGCAAGAATGTACAACCACTATAATGGCCGCACAAAGTGCGCTGCGTCCGCAAAGCTTTGTGTGTGAGTGATGGAACGTGGTCAGACGGACTGCATTTATACGTCCAGCATTTTTCACGGACAAAATGGTTTTGCTTTTTAATTTATTTTCCCTCCTACATCTGTCAAAATATGTCAGTGAAAAAAAAAACTGACTGTGTGGCCACTACTGTGTCTTCCGTATTGACATACGTCCGTGTGCACAGACGTACAGTCCATAGAAATCACGCTCGTCTGACCCTAGCCTAAAAGGATACCACAGAATCCACTGCAATAAAAAAACAATTATTTTTTTAAATTCTATATGAAAGCATTTAACTTAAAAATTTACTAGTTAAATATTACATAATATGTATAAATTTATTTTAATATTAAAAAATAATATAATCTAACTCTTGCCCCCTCTCCGGCTTACTTTTGCAGGGAGTGGGTTGAACTTGAAACCCTGGTGGTTCAGTGGTAGATGGGACGGTCCGGCACAGTGATCGTACACTGGGCCACTACATCTGGCGTGCGGTCCCCCCCCCCCACATCCCTGGTGGTCAGAGTGGCTGTGGGGTCTGCAACGCGATGCGATATGTGCTTCGTGCACAGACCACAACGCATGCCGCACATTGGACTTGGACGCTCACTGACTGCGTCAGAGAGCGCCGGCAGTCAGCTGACCGGTCACTTGAGCTGTCCGGCGTGGAAAATGCATTGTGATCTGTTATACAATCTGTGCTGTGAGATGGATCACAAAGCTTCATCCAGCCAGACAGCTGGAGTGTCGGCAATCACCGACGCAGTCAGTGAGAGCCCAAGTCCAGGGTGGTGCGTGCTTTACAGTCTGAACGAAGCACAGATCGCATTCCAGACCCCACAGCCACACGGACCACCAAGGATTTAGGTCCATGGCGTGCAGCAAGCCAGGACCTGGCATCCCCTGTGCGCACGCCTTTGGGCCTACCCGAGATCGGGGGGGGGGTCGTCAATCGGTTACATGAGGCCTTGGCAGCCGATTGACCTAACCAAAGTCCAATTTTCCAGACCGCTCCGTCCGCAGTCAGACAGGATCTACGCTTACCGGCAATGCATTGATGCTGCACCGTGCAAGGCTGCATCGCCTATACGATAATTTTTGACAGACCTACCTTTAATACTCTCCTTGAATCTAGCACTGGGTTCCCTTAGCATTGCTCCAGAATTGACAATTTGCAGCTTCCGAAGAAGCTGTCACGATCCGTGTACAGACAGGAGGCATGAGGTTCGCAGGCTCTAGGACAGGGTTTCCCAAACATGTCCTCCGGACCAGCTGACGAGCCAGGCTTGATTGATGTCTGAAACACAGGCGATAGTATTTGCTGCTCAGTGATTGCAGTATTCAGTCTGCGTTTCCCCAATGTGATTTGTAAAATCAGGCCTGTTAGAGGGCCCTGGGGACAAGTTTGGGAAAGCCTGCTCTAGGCAATCTGAAGTCAGCACAAGGGATCCATGATCATCGGAGGAGGATTGACCATTTCTCTGCAGGAGGAAACTCCTAATGGGTAGGCTGAATCAGATTGATGGACCACCACCCACGACCGTTTGACATACATTAAATTTGTCATAGTGGCAGAGAGCAGCTTTATATTATACACTCACCTTTTACTCCCTTACATCCAGAACACTATGCAAACTGCATAAGGCTTGCCGTCCACTGGATCAGTAGTTGGACGACCGACTTGTTCATCAGACTATGGACGGCTAGGTCCAACTAGTTTGGTCCACTGCGAGCAAGTATGGATGACTCAGGTCAGCCATCGACTGACAACCATGGACGACTAGTTCCGTCCACTGCGAACAATTGGTCGGACAACTATGGACGATTCAGATCACATATGGAGTGCAGAGACTGCCAAAGCCAGAAAGAACAGGTTTTATACATATAACCAGTTCATTATGCTTTTGGAAACACTGCAGTCCTTTGTATGTGAGAATGGATATGAATAATTATGTAATAATAGGGATGGGCTGTTATTGTTAGAAAATACATACTGCACGAGCTGAAGCAAAAATATCAGTGTTGTGCGAACCCAATATTGGAGAAAAGGAAGCGATTAGGGGAGTTTCACCATTTGCACGAAGAAAGACATTGCAATGTTCTTTGATTACTATTGAATGGGTCTGGAAACTTTCACCTACATTTTAGATGCGATTCGGCCATCTATAGAAAAGTCTTTAAATTTCAGAGAGACCATATCACCCAAGAAACGACCTATCGTCACATTTCGGTAAGTGACCATTACATTTTGATATATAGACTGAACTGTATTGTCTACGTGTATATATGTATCAGTTGATACATGCATACAATATATGATCCTTGTGTGCGTATAGGATACATAAATAAAATTACAGGCACTACAGTAGTGGTATATAAAAAGTATATCTGGTTTACGAACTGTAAACAAAGATTTTTTATAATTTTTAATAACTAATCACAGAATACAAAATTTTTATGATTAAATATATAGAATATAAATATGAACAGAAAAATTTCACGTTGTAAAAAATTAAAACGAATAATTGAATTTAAGCAATGGGATAGACATAAGGCTATCCTAAACAAAAGATAAATCCAGGTAAAGTATCCATGTAATTGGGCAGACTAGATGGGCCGAAAGAAAATGTCGGCAGATAAGAACCTATGTTTCTAATAAAAGTTGGCTCATCGTATTGTGCTTGCATATTTTTTTCCTTCAGAACTTTAAGCAAGGTCTTCGTAGATTATAAACATGTGCGTAATAAATGAACATTTAAAACTATGAACAGCTATTAACAAAAACAAACAATATAAACATTTAGGACATGTGTCCTCAAGCCGGGGACGAAGAATAGGTCTGAAACCAGTGGTGTGGGTTCAACAGCTGGAGCTGCAGTGCTTGTTGATGGGTGATGGTGGATGGGTTCAAGGTGGAGGTTGGTTGAAGCGGATGTGGTTTGTCCAGATGGTGGTGGGTGAAAGCAGCTAAGCTTTTCTTCCTCATCACTAAGGACTTTCAGCAACTTTGTTCACACAGCATTCTGTTAGTGAATCGGGGATCCTGTCTAGGAGTGAAACCGTGCTCATCAAGATTCTGTTCCCCCTCAATTGTCCAATTGTAGAAATTTTCATTTAGCATTTTCAGCTTCTCCATTTGGACAAGCTGATCATCAGCAGACTTATCCAATCTTAAGCAGACACGTACGTTGTGGCTGCTTACTTGTTCCTGGCTCACTCCATTCTTGGGAATGAAGTGTTAGTGTCTGGTTCAGCCGAGGGAGGAACCTCGTTTGGCTCATCTGTGTTATCACTCACATCTTCCTCCTCCACATCTGCTGTGCCACATCAAGCTGGAGAATCATTTTTCACTCCAGTTGTCTTGGCTCCACCGTATAAACCACAAATAACATTTGCTGGTAAAATGCCCAGCTTGAATTGTCAGACTTTGCTCCATCTTCCAACTTGAGAGACTGGATTTTATGTTCCCAGCGAAACAGAGGTTCCGACACCTCTTCTTCACTGAGAATGTAAAGTAGCCATATTTTTTTAAATTTATTATATTTACTAATGTGATGTTATTATATTGCAGATACCTGACAACGACCCTGGGCTACTAAGTCTGAATTAATGATGTTGCGGTCGGAAGGACCGCCCAGGAGACGTGCACAGCAATTTGGGACAAGCTGCAACCCCTACACATGCCATTCCCGAACGACAATAAGATGGAGCCCATTATTGAGGGCTTTTTGGAAAAGTGGCACTTTAAAAAAAACTGTGGGTGCACTTATGGCAAACACATACGCATCCTCAATCCCAAGCATTGGAGCAGTAGGTTTAGGAACTACAAACAATTTTTCTCCATAGTACTCCAAGCAGTTGCTGGGCCTGGATTACAGGTTTATTGCGATGGAGGCACATATGGGAGAGAAAGCGATGGAGGGATCTTCAACAATTCCAACCTGTCAGGGCAGCTGGAGCAAGGAGCATTGGGTGTGCAAATACACACCGTCCTACCTGGAACTGACAGTATGGCCCCACGTGTTCTCTTGGGGGAAGAGGAGTTCCCACTTAACCCCTTAACGCTGCACGACGTACCATTACGTCCTGCATTAGGCGGGCTTTAACGCCGCAGGACATAACCGTATGTCCATGGCGTCTGCAGCCCCTCTCCGGCCGATACTCACCACCTCCGGCGGTTCCCTCGCTGATCTGACTTCAGCGGAGTCAGATCGGCGGTTTTGGCTCCTCCCGGCACACTGACGTCATTGCGCGCGATGACGTCAGTTTTAGGCGTCCCCCGCCGGAGCAGGGGCAGCGCCTGATGGGGAGGGCGGATTCTTTGGATCCCTCTACCTCCCCATTGCTGGGGGCTAGCAGTAAATGCCAGGCATCCCCGAAAAGGTCACAGCCTGGCCTTGCCAGGGATGTATGGCATTAACCCCTTAGTGGTAGGCCATGATCCAGAACCAAATCGGCTACAGATCACAGCATTTTTCCGGTGGGGGCCGCCATCTTGGATGGCAGCCCCACCTCCGGGACTCCCCACGTCCACTGACGTCATCGGGCTTGGCACGATGACGTCAGTTAACCAGGGAACCCCTAGCTGCCAAGGGATTTCCTAAGGAAATCCTGTGGTGGAGATAGGGGTTCTTTGAATGTAGGGTATCATTTGAAAGGCCTGATCATGGCCTTTTGAATGATATCAAACATGACCATGTTGTTACAAGTAAATTTAAAGTGTAAAAAAATAATAGAAAAATAAAAACCTGCTTTTTAAAAAAAAAATATTTCAAAATATGAAGCACACATCAGTAATAACACATCCAATATAGGAAAACGGCCACAAAGGGCCAACGTAAACAAAGTATGTCAGAAAAGAAACAATATACATCCCCAATAAGGGGGGTGGGTCTCATCTAGATGATCAAGGAACTCGTCAGCCGGAAATATTGCATCAGTAAAACGGAAAAAGGATAGACCATCTCAAAGAAATACAGCCGATAAGTGAAAAAGAGACGTAACTAGGGAAAGGGGAAGGGAACGACACAGACCCCATGCCAGTTAGGATGTGAGAAAGGAGAAGGGTGAGGGGTGGTTTTATTTTTTTTAATGCAGCACTATTGTTCACATTTCAATTATAATGTGAACAATGATGCTTCACTAATGATTTTTTTGGAGGGGTGGGTTTAGCTAAAATCACGTAATTTCTCCCAAGAAAAAAAAAAATTGAACGGGGAGAACTTTAACAAGTCTACCCCATAGAATATAACCGCTAAGGCTCGGGTAATAAAATGCGAGAAAAAAAATAAATACTTTACACATTGTGGATGATTGAAATTTTATTGAAAATTCACATTTTTTTTTAAATTTTTTGTTATAGCATTCTGGCAGAGCAGAACGTATACAGATAATAATGATATATTATTAATCTGCTGAGTCTGCCAGAAAGAATGATATATAATTTGTCTGGGTGGTATAATAATACGGGACTTAAAACTGCATTGAATAATGATAATGGTCAAAAGGAGCTCAGCAAACAAGCTGTGCCGAAGTTGTAAAATTGCTCCCGTCCTTAAGGGGTTAAAACATACCTGATGCAGTCTTACCCAGCATCCAGACTTGGCCCATTTTCAATGGGCGCCTATCCAAAGCAAGATAAGTGGTGGAATGTGTTTTTGGGATAATGACAAGCAAATGGCAAATTGGTGACAGTACTTTGGTATCCAACAGTGGCGTAGCGTGGGTTGTCAGCGCCCGGGGCCAGCCAAGAATTGTGCGCCCCCCCACCCCAACCTGTGGACACGTTAGCATGCCCTGATTCCCTTCCACCATTAGGGCATTGAACCCCTTAACTGTGATACAACCCACTGCAACCACTCGGGATACTTTGTTCCAGCCAAACAACATGATACTCTAGGGTATAAACAGCCGCAGACTTGAAGTTGTGAAAATGAACGGTCTTTTTTATTCCAGCATAAACAAACACCACACTTGCCTTTGAATCACTCTTGCAGGTGATTAAACAAAAAACTACAAATGAAAACCTAACATACAGGGTTATTCAGAGAACGGTGAAAACCAGGAGAATTGCCAGGAGAATGAACAATCTAGACCAAATAGCGGATTTGAAAAGTGAGATAATTGGGAGAATTCTTCTGGTTTGGCTATTTTGACCTAGAAATTTCTACGTAGCAGATTGATAATGTATGGGACGGGAGCTGCAGAATCAGATACCACTCCAGTATAGAAGGTAACACGGAAGATATAATATCCTATATGGTTAATTGATCATATAGAGTCTGCAATGGGTGGGGATTTTAAATTATTAAACTCACAAATCTTTTCTTAAAGGTGAACGTCCTTAGAATCAATGAGATATTCCTCTCAGAATCAGCGTGGATACAAAGACTCTCCAATTCCAGTGTATTATGGTATTCTTTATATGGATTCCATAGCAGGAAAAAATAATCGCCAGTGTCAAAAAATAAATAAAATTTATTTTGTATATGAATAAAATCAATATGAAAAGCACATAAGCCCAACCGGTTTCGTCTGATTGATATATTTCCCCTAAGGAAGTCTGTATTTCTATCAGACGAAACCGGTTGGGCTTATGTGCTTTTCATATCAAATTTTATTCATATACAAAATAAATTTTATTTATTTTTTGACACTGTCTGGTGATTTTTTTTCCTGCTATGGAATCCATATAAAGAATACCATAATACACTAGATTTGGAGAGTCCTTATATATCCACGCTGATTCTGAGAGGAAGATCTCCTAATCTCATAATTTAAAATCCCCACTGCAGACTCTGTATCAATTAACCATATAGGATATTCCAGCATTTACATTATATAATACACAGGCTGAGCCTGCCTCTGTCACTCACACTTGGGAGCAGCCACCTGTACGGTACCTTGGCTGGGCTTGGGCCTGGGGAATGGTGGACTGGGTCTGGATGCACAACACAGTCAGGCAGGGATGATTGAATTTGATTTCACAGTCCTCACTCACCGACCACCCGCTCGTGACACCGCATGTTGACAGACACTGCACAGTCCAGTCCAGGCTCCTCGTCCTCTCGTCTCCTCTCTGCCTGTGTCCACTCCGAACTTGGTCCGAGTCCGACTGCTCAGCAAAGCGGCGCCTCGTCACAGTGACAGCACACACGTGTCGCCAGTCCCTGTCAATCCATCTGCGCGTGCACGCAGCTACGCCTGGCACTGCCCCTCCGGCTGCCATGATGATGTGCCTCCTGCTCTCGCCCGGCGCTCCCGCCCACCTGAAAAGTGTGGCACCGGCGTCACGTGACACAGTAATGCACTTCCGGATTTTCCTCCCTTCATTCGGTGCGCTGCGGCTGGATCTGGATGGGAAATATTAGGGGCGCAAAATTTGCGCCAAAAAAAAAAAAAAAAAAATTGCACCTGGGGCCACCGCCCCGTTGCCCCCCCCCACGCTACGCCACTGGTATCCAACTACCATCCGATATCATTGCTCCCTGTAATGTCAAAAATTTGCGAAAAATGCATCTACACACAATTATGTGATTATTATCAATATTGGAACTACTTAACCCCAGATCAATCCGGCTTTTGTCCAAATCACTCAACTACAACCGCCCTTTTAAAAGTCTGCAATGATATCCAAGCTGGGATGGAACAAGGAAACCTAACTGGAGCCATCTTCCTAGATTTTGTCAAAGCCTTTGACACAGTAGACCATGGCATCTTGTTAAAAAAACGTAAAGACTCTGGTATTGGTGATCGCACGCTAACCTGGTTTCAATCATATGTATCCGACCGATGGCAATGTGTGTCCATTTCTGGCAGCTCCTCCCTCCCCCTCCCAGTCACTTGTGTTGTACCCCAAGGCTCAATACTCGGCCCCCTGCTATTTACAATATTCATAAATGATCTGCCTAACATCTGCAAAGCCTCAACTGTACACATGTACGCAGACGACACCGTAATCTATACGAGCAAACCAGATCTCCCACAGCTGAAGGCCATGCTGCAAGAACAATTCACAGAGGTAGAAAAGTGGATCAAACACAAACAACGTTTTTTAAATACTGACAAAACGGTAACGATGCTCTTTGGAACAGCACCTAAACTACACAAATTGCAAAATCCCCATCTATGTGGGGGGACAAAATCAAATGGCACACTGACCACAGTCACGTCTCTCAAATATCTAGGTATGTGGTTAGCCCCAAATCTATCCTTTGGGGTAAATTTTAGATGAGTTTTTCGATGTGGGGGCCAACTAGGTGCCCTATACAGAAACAAATCCTGCCTGAACCCCACGGTAAGAAAGCAAATTGAACAAAAAATGCTTATGCCGGCTATTGATTACGGATATGTAGTGTGTGCAGCGGCCCCGCAAACACACCTTCAGAAACTTGCCACATTGTAGAACTCATTCTGACTACATGACCCACCATTGTCACATGTTAGAAGTAGGGATGAGCTGTTCGGTTTTCGATTCGAACATTGGTCGTTCTAAAGTTTGCGAATTTCAAACTTTTTGGGATGTTCGCCAAACGTTCGATTTTTTTTAGATTTTTAAAAAAAAAAAAAAAAAAAAGCCTAAAAATAACAAAAAAAACTCTACTGCAGAATATTCTAAACAATGGTTTATTAGATATTGAATTAAAGCGGGAATATTTTTAACATTGAAGCCTATGGGATAAAACATTCTTGTTGCTAAAACATCAGGCAGACGAGGCCCTCTAATCAGGCACTGTAGAGGGCAGCCCGCCGGGGCCTCCCAAAGACCCCTTGAGGAGCATGCGGCCGCAGGATGACAGAGCTGCGACTGTGTGGGCTGGCTGGCCGTGTGCATGTGGCAGAGACTGGTGGCACAGGGAGGGAGCCACGGCAGACCCCCCCCCCACAACCAGGATCCAGGGAGCCCCCACTGACCACCAGGCTAAGGTAAAAAAAAAAAAAAAAATTAGGACATTTAACATAAAATAAACCCTTTTTTTCTTTCTAATACTCACCTGATTCCTGGATCCACAAACTGTAGAGGTGCTGCCCCCGCAGTGTGCGGAATCATATGCCGCATTAATTATACTGTAAGGCTGGGTTCACATCTGCGTTTTTTTTTTACGCATGCAATACGTGCTTTTTTAATGCGTGTATCGCGCAAATGTAAAAAACATGCGAACGCGCATTGCAGCGCGTTCACAGCCATAGACTGCAGAGTGGATGCACTGCAATATGCCCCAAAGATGCTCCTGTACTTCTTTGGGCATAGGACGTTTTACAGCGCGTTCCTGCACGCTGTAAAACGCCCAGGTATGAACGGGTCCCATAGCAAATAATGGGATTTCCCCGTTTATGCGTTTTACAGCATGCAGGAACGCGCTGTAAAATGCTTAGGTGTGAACCGGGCATTAAGGTGCTGCCCGGCAGTGTGAGGACTCATATGCTGCATTAACTATTCTTCTTACAAATTTGGTTACTTAACCCGTTTGCGTTTGGATTGTAATATTGTGACATCCAGGGCCCCTCGGGGGGGGGGGGGCCCGGACGCATGGTGCCGCCAGCTTCGAATGCCAGGAGCTCCGGCGGCACCCAGCACAGCTGTGAGTGATCAGGGGGCAGGGCTCGGCGTGATGATGCAGAGCCGCCGGGACTGGTGTGCGACAATTCTCACCATATACAGTAGCGCAGTACTAGTGCCTAAATGTTGTTGAGCTGGTTTTGTTATAACAACTACTTTTGCTCTGTGCCCCTGTCTGGTATATTCCACTGCTTGTTACTGCCTGTGCGCTTCCATCCTGCCATACACTATAGCGCAGTAATATTTGGGTGCACTGCCACGTGTACCAGATTCATATTTTAATATTGGCCCGCAGGGTCCAACCCTGCACTCTTCCACAATACCAGAGGGGTTACGGTGTGACGGCACTGTTGCCGACACTAAAAAGGCCCAATTTTAAAGCACCTATTGTTACTTTCATCCAAAGCTTGCATGTTTCTGCATGTCCTAAAACGTCTCCTCTTTTCATACAGACTGCCGCCCCAAGTAGTTGTTTATGAATAGATTAAAGAAAAACCATTTACCGTCATTTTATTTTTTTTTTTTATTTTTTTTTAAATGTTTCTATACATCCTACAAATCCGCCACTTCACGGGCAGGTTATGGGGATCTCCTAGGCATGCTATTTGAAGGAATTTTTCGTTTTTATTCTTAACCTTCATTTCATGGAAAACTCAGTTTTTTTGTTTTTTTTTAACTTTTTGTCCTGGTTTCCTGTCCCCCAGGGCACAACCCGGACCAACACACACCTTTTATGGCAAATATCTAGTATATATGCCCTCTTGGAGGGCACTCTAGAAATCGAACGTTCGGGTCCCATTGACTTACATGGAGTTCGGATCGTGTTCGAGTTCGAACTCGAACTTTTGAAATTGTTCGAGTTCGAACCGAACATGGGGGCGTTCGGTTCATCCCTAGTTAAAAGAGCCTAAAAGCCTGAAAGAGTAAACGCACCCTTCAACTTTCCAACCTGGTGTTTAAGAGCTTTTCTGGGAAGCTGCCACCCTACCTGAATAGACTGCTTCCTCTAGCAGTTCCCTCATCCTATAACCTCCGATTCAGGACCAGCACCTTACTTGCAATACCACAATACAAAAAGAAAGTGGCTCGGTCTTCATTTTCCTACAGAGCACTGCAGTTATGGACGCGATGGACGCCATCAAAACTTCCCCTAGTCTAAAGTCACTCAAGAGCTCCCTATTAACATACCTCAATACGAAATGCACCTGTAAACATGTAACATAATGATCATTTCCTACATATTTATTGTCTGTTAATCTGTGTGTTTTTTTTTTTTTTAATATCTTGGATTGTATTACAGTTGTTACAGAAATACAAAGTAACATTTTAATATTCTTGAAAACGAGAGAAATCTCAATGTATCCTTCCTGGTAAAATCCTTTATAAATAAATAAAATTTGTCAACGAAATTGTGAAAAGCATTTGCTTGCTGCATGATCATCAAAAGAGAGGGGTAAGCAGCAAGCTGCAACTTCCACAACCACCCAAAAGAATAGTGCCTGGAAGATTTACTAACCTCTGGGAAAATTGGGGGGGGGGGGGGGGGGGTTCACTTCGGCAATTAGCACCGGGACAAAAGTTAACTTTTTTTTAAGAGGTGAATATGTGAACATCTTCATAATGTACGTCTTTCGTGTTTGATTTTTTTGATATATATTCCGCCAGGCTAATTCACCTCACCCGCCGCTCTGTCTCTGCCGCTCCCCTCTGCGAGTCCCTTCACTGGCTCCCCATCCACTGCAGAATTAAGTTCAAAATCCTTATCCTTACCTACAAAACCCTCACTAACTCAGCTCCCCACTACCTGTCCTCACTAATCACCAAATACACCCCAGCCCGCTCCCTAAGGTCAAACAGTGACCTGCGCCTAGCTTCTCCCCGCATCACCTCTTCCCATGATAGACTGCAGGATTTCTCACGCGCAGCCCCCACTCTCTGGAACGCTCTCCCTCGTACTGTCAGACTTTCCCCTAACTGCTCTTCCTTCAAACGTTCCTATTTAGGGAAGCCTACCACCCAACTCACTGACGCAACAATCACTCTCACCTTACAGTCCTCTCCTCCTGTTCCCAACCCCAACCCCCCCAGATTGTGAGTTCCTACGGGAATAGGGCCCTCATCTCCTTCTGTACTGTTTGTCAAATGTTGTTCAATGTATTGTAACCCTGTCTATACTGTGCCTATTGTACAGCGCTGCGGAATATGCTGGCGCTTTATAAATAAAGAATAATAATAATGTATATTTTTTTGCCTACCGTTTAATTATATTGTTGTATATATTTTTTGCTGCCTGCTTTATTGTTTGTTGGAATATAGTTCTGTTTATGAAACGCAACATGTTAATAATTTTAACTTTTTCAAACATTCACATGTATGTATGAATTCTTGGATGATAAATACCTTTGACACCCAATTCCTCAGCTACTTTTTCCCCCACAGCTGTCACTGGACGTCTCTGGTATGGCAACGCTTGTCCTGCATGTCCCACAAAGGGCGTAGCTCATGCACGATACTGTCGATCAATGAAATCAACAGAAGTAGTCTAATTTTTTTTAAAAAAAGATTAAAAATATGACAAGGTCTGTTACAGAAAAAAGAAAAAAAAAACATTTGGAAATCTAATATTTCATCTAAAAAAAATACCAGAAATAAAAAGATATTCAGAAGAATAGAACACTGAAAAATGTATACTTTTTTTATTAAATTTAAAAAAAAAAAAAAAAAAATTTCTACATTTAAAACCTATGGGATTTGCCTGTAAACCTTTGAAACCATCACAGAAAATCACAGCATTGTGCCAACGTCAGTGGAGTTGGGCGCTCGGATATTGGTTCTCTATGGGACAATTTTTCTGCAGCCGAAGATCGCTAATATGTGGTTAACTGCACCGTATTTCGCAATCATTGACAGTGAATAGACAAACTGCCTTGAAGTTGCACTGCAAGGGGAAATTCAGCGTTCGGTGCTCGTCGGGTCACAAGTTTGGTGCTCAGTGAATAAACCCCTTTTAACGCAGCTGCAAAAGGGCTTACTTCTGCCCCCTACAAAAACAGGGCTAGTCCCACCTATCTCCGATATACGAAATCAAATAAAAAAAAAATATGGGTTTTCACTCAATAAGTATGCATCCTTCCTGATCGTCAAACACTGAGCGATATTTCCATCTGAATGGGCGTGGTTTCCCGTCGGATTCGGTTTTTCCACACCGCCGGATGTCGCACACCGGATGCAATGGATGATCGTACAACCTCCACAGTGTTGTGGGATTGGTCGGACGACGACGGTCGACTACGAACCCAGTAGACCGCCAGCTTCTCATCACTTGCATAGTTTTAGAAAGCAAGTTATGTGAGCGCCTCTACAGAGTGATGGATTGGTGCTGTGCACACCCCCGGAGAGACAGGATTAGGTCAGCACACAAACTGTTCACCATATCTACAGTTAAAAGCATTTATAATGCGCCAACACGTTTCATAGCGCTGTATAATGGGAGACAGATTAACAAAAATACATACACATTACACACACACACACACAGAAGAGTAGGAGAGAACACCCTGCTCAAGAGCATACAATTCTAAGGCCGGAGTCAGACGAGCGCACTTCAGAGAGGAAGGAATGTCCGTGAGAGTGGACGTTCTTCCACTCGACACCCGTCTGGCCACCTCGCTGAGCGCAGTCAATGCGCTCAGCGCTACAAAGCGCAATGCGTTTTGCAGCCCCGTCGACGCTTGTCTAGCGTTTTGACGGGGAGGCTTTGTGGGAGGACGCTTGTGGGCACGCACATGCGTGTGACCGGCCCCGCTGCAGTCACAACACTGCGACGGATGCCGGTAGGCACGTCAGTACGGGCGCAACTAGTGTGCTCGTCTGACACTGGGCTAAGAGGAGGGGGTGACACACTAGGTGAGAGTGAATAGAGTACAAGAAGTAGTGGGGTGCAGGTGGGCTGTGTGGGAAGGAGGAGCAAGAAATGAGCAATGAGGGATTATGAAGTGAGACGATAGGCTTCTCTAAAGTAATGTGTTCTTGAATGGACTGGAAAGACGGGGAGAGTCTGATGTTGCGGGGGAGGGAGTTTCATAGAAAGGGGGCAGCTTGGGAAAAGTCTTGAAGGCGGGAGTTGGGGGTGCGGGTACGAGGAACTGATTGCGCTGCCAAAGATTTGATGCCAAGTGGTTGGGACGGGATGTATCTGCTAATAAGGAACAGCACCTAAACTACATAAATTGCAAACTCCCCATCTAAATGTCAGGACAAAATCAAATGGCACACTGACCACAGTCACTTCTCTCAAATATCTAGGTATGTGGCTAGACCCAAATCAATCTTTTGGCCCCCACATTGAAAAACTCTCATCTAAACTTTACCCCAAACTAGTTGCCCTGTACAGAAACAAATCCTGCCTGAGCCCCGCAGTAAGAAAGCAGATTGTATTCAATAGCCGGCATAAGCATTTGTTGTACAGAGATGTAGTGTATGCAGCCGCCCCACAAACACACCTTCAGAAACTTACTACATTGTATAACTCCTTCTGCCGCTTTGTGCTACAATGTAACTACATGACCTACCACGTGACATGTTAAAAGAGCTAAACTGGCCGTCACTGATATCTAGATGCACTCTTCACCCTTCCAATCTGGTGTTTAAGAGCTTTTCTGGGACGCTACCACCCTACCTGAATAGGCTGCTTCCCCTAGCAGTTCCCTCATCCAATAACCTCTGATCCAGGACCTGCACCTTAATTGCAATACCACAATACAAAAAGAAAGTGGCTCGATGCTCATTTTCCTACAGAGCACTGCAATATGGAATAACCTTCCAGACACTATCAAATCTTCCCCCAGTCTTCAGTCACTCAAGAGCTCCCTATTAACATACCTCAATACAGAATGCACCTGTGAACATGTAACATAATGACTATATTACTTGCATATTTATTTTCTGTGTTAATTTGTATATTTGTTGTTTCTAATATCTTGCATTTATTACTTTGTATTTCTGTAACGACTGTAAAATTTCAATGTTCTTGAACCGAGGACATACTTGAAAACGAGAGCAATCTCAATGTATCCTTCCTAGTAAAATACTTTATAAATAAATAAGGAAGGAAATGTAGTTGGGGCGTGGTTATGGAAAGCTTTGTACGTGAGGACCAGTATTTTGAAGTGGATTCTAAAGGAAACAGGGAGCCAGTGTAGAGATTGACAAAGAGGTGAGGTGTGAGAGGTGTGGGGTGGGATGTGATGTGATGTGTATGAGCCTGGCACAGGCGTTCATAACAGTCTGCAGAGGGAGAATCGGAGATTTCTTAAGGCCAGAGAGAAGGTGGTTACAGTAGTCAAGGCTGGAGATAAGAGCATGAATGAGCATTTTAGTAGAGTCCTGATTAACCTTCCTAGCGTTCCGATTCTGACATATTTTATATGTCAGAATTGGAACAATTTATTCGGCCCCCTTGTAGTATTCGAGTGCGGCTCGGGGGTTAATTTCATTGCTGAAAGCGGTAACCCCGAGCCGCACTCTGGCTGCTGCTGTATACATTACCTGTCCTTGCGCTCCCCTCTTGCTGTCCCCATTCTCCTCCGGCGATTGCAACGTTTTACTTACTGGTTCCCTTCTCGCGAGAAGGGAACCAGGAAGCAGAACGCTGCGATCGCCAGAGAAAAATGCGATTGCGGAGGTCAGCGAGGGAGCGCAGGGACAGGTAATGTATCCAGCCCAAGTGTGGCTTGGGGTTACCGCTATCAGCACTGAAAGTTAACCCCGAGCCACACTCAGGGACGGATGTGTGCAATGTTTTTTTTTTTAGGTGGAAATAGCAAGATTTTGTTAGTGACTGAACGTGAGCAATTACTGTGTGCCAGGGTATGTTACACTTCATCACTAGTCTCCCAGAAAAAAAAAAATCTAGTGGGTTTTTCTGCACTTTTCGCATTCAGTTCAGATTTGTGCTGTTCCTTTTTCTGTATCTTTAGGGACTGCAGAGGTGTTTAGACTTTATTACGACTCTTAAGTGATACATTATAAACTAAATATATATAAAGGGGAAAGGGTGTACCCAACTGACTATAAAAGGGATTCAGCCAGTACATTTCCGAAGAAAAAGGAGAACCAAAACTAATTTTAGGCAATTCTTGCTTCGTGAAAAATCATGATACATTTACTACAGTTGAAATTTTTAACCAAAAAAAAATAAAAAATAAAAAATTGTAAAATACATACAGCATAGTAATATCATGGTAAACCAATATTTCACTTGTCAGGTGGTTTTGGAGGTCTGAGGCCAATACAGTAACCAACTTAAACATTTCTTTGCTTTCTCCTTGCCTTATTTGACTGTGGATGAAACTAAGAAACCAACACTAATGAAGAATCTAGAAAGTAAAAGAAAAAAAAAATTTTTATGCAGGTTCTGAGAATAGGAAACAGCATTACGGTCCTGCCCTACGGAGGGACCCCACACAGGTCTAACAAGATTGTAGGAGGGGTGGGGTCGCATTTTTTTCTTTGCTATGTTCTAACAAGATTGTAGCTTGATAGCTTCATTACACCCAAGGCTATTCCATATACAGGGTGAGCCAATCAAACCTGCATTTTTGAAATGACTGTAAAAAATAAACGGATGGATATTTCAAAATTTTATTGTTACTATCTTAATGTACATTAAAAAGCATTTAAGAAACAACATTCACTGTTTAAAAATAACTCCAGTAAGATGGTGTCCTTCCCGATTGAGACATTCTTGTAGGCGATTTCTGAAACAGCCCATCGCATCACGGAGCATACGCTGAGGAATTCTCTCGATTTCCAACCGGATTCTCCTCTTGAGTTCCCCAAGCGTTGGAGGTCGTTGTTCAAAGACTTTACTCTTCAGGTACCCCCACAAGAAAAAAATTGCACACTGTGAGGTCGGGCGATCGGGGAGGCCAAGAAATTGCTCCATTTCGGGATATCACCCGATTTGGAAAAACATTGTTGAGAACATTCATGCTCACACGGGCTGTATGACTTGTGGCACCGTCTTGCTGGAATAAGGTTTCATTGTTCATTCCATGTTGACGAAGCTGAGGAATGAAGAACGAATGCAACATTTCCGAATAGCGTTGTGCATTCACAGTAACTGCTTGCTCCCTGTCATTATCAAAAAAATACGGGCCTATGATTCCCAATGAGGACATTGCGCACCAAACTGTTAGCTTGCTTGAATGGAGTGGTGTTTGATGGAGTTGTTGAGGGTTTTCATCACTCCAATATCGGAAATTTTGTTTATTCACAAAACCGGAGAGATGGAAATGTGCCTCATCGCTCATCCACAGGTTGTGAACAAGGTCCTCATTTTCATCAAACATGTCCAACAACGTTTGACAAAAACGCCGTCGAGCTGCAAAATCGTTTTCATTCATAGCCTGAACAACCTGAATTTTGTATGGGTGATGGTGTAAATCTAACCTCAAGATTCTTCGGACGCTCGTGTTTGCCATGCCAAGCGCAGCACTCTGTCGACGCGCCGATCTCCGAGGGCTGCTTTCCACAGCAACTCTCACGCGGTCAATATTCACCCCTTCTGCTTCTCGTTTCACCAATTGCTTCAAAGTTTGTCACCCACAATTTGATTGAATTAACAGACGGCACTGGCTTATTTCGATTAATTTGAAAATTCTTCCGGAAACGACGCTGAGCGGCTGCATAACTACCACTTTGGTAAAACGCTTTCACAGCGAATGAACGTTGTTGTTTAGACCACTGCTCCATGACGACTGAAATGCTTAGTTGTGGGGGACACAATGGTAACCTTGCTAACTCGCTCCGCCCACTTTCACGGCTCTCCCGCCCTTTTCAAAAATGCAGGTTTGACTGGCTCACCCTGTACAAATCAGACTTTGATCACCAAGAAAGAACTGAAATGCAACCTCCTCTGCACAAGACCAACCCCCCAACAATCGTTCCTGCCTAGTTAGGCCTCGTCAGGAGGGTACAGTGGATACCCCTCTTGGCATGTCAACCAAGGGGGTCTATGGATGGATTATTTTATTTATTTATTATTTATTTATAAAGGATTTTACCAGGAAGGATACATTGAGATTTCTCTCGTTTTCAAGTATGTCCTGGGTTCAAGAACATTGAAGTGTTACAGTTACAGAAATACAAAGTAATACAATGCAAGATATTAAAAAAACAACACAAATATACAGATTAACAGAAAAATATGTAGGAAATATAGTCACTAGGTTATATGTTTACAGGTGCATTCTGTATTGAGGTATGTTAGTAAGGAGCTTTTGAGTGACTTAAGACTGGGGGAAGATTTGATGGTGTCTGGGAGGTTATTCTATAATTGTGGTGCTCTGTAGGAAAATGAGGACCGAGCCACTGTCTTTTTGTATTGTGGTATTGCAAGTAAGGTGCTGGTCCTGGATCAGAGGTTATAGGATGAGGGATTACCCTGTACATTAAAGACAAAAGGTTTATGAGAATACTGAGTGTAAATCAAGTTCACGGCAACAATGAGCAAGGATAGCAAAACTGACTAAATTTGGTCAAACTGATTGCAGAGGTAACGTTATAGCATGGTGTGCATGTTATACCACCATATGAAAGAAATAAAATATATCTAAACCATGGAAGCAGGAGGTGGATGCTATTCTATAGATTGCAAGAGCTACATACACAGGGTTATTCAAAGAGATCCGAATTGTGGCCGAAAGGTAACCAAATGCTGAAATTCAGAATATGGTTACCTTTCCTGGCCATTCGGAGAGCAGGCAGTTCACCAAATGTTGGCGAATTGCCTGCACATACGTGCCTGTTCAAGGGCAGTGAAATCCCCATAGAGAAGCAATGCTTCGTCTATTCAGAGAACAAAAAACCAGCAGTGAAAAGTTGACGAAATGCCCTGCCATTCGGTTGCTTCATTCGGACGAATCCCATAGGCCTCAATGTTAAAATATTCCTGTTTTAATTCATTATCTAATCAACCGTTGCTTTTTACTGCAGAATATTCTAATACTCCATGTATAAATTTTTTAGGATCTTTTTGTGAATTTTTTAAAATAGTTTTTCTTTTTTCTGTAACAGCCCTTTTCATTATCAATCATTGGATCTTATATGTAAATTCCAGACATTTTCGTTCTGTAGTTTCTTTGCAAACAGCGTTTCACTTTTCAAACATTCAAGTGCACGTTTTTTTCTTTTTTCACTCCATTCATCTGCGGTGTCGGGTTCTTCCGGTGGTTGCTCTGCACTGTGATTGGCGGCTGCTCGGGTTTCTTCAGCGTGTTCGACGGGGTTAATTCAGATGTTTTTGCGGGTTTCTGTGTACGTTCGCCAGGTTTTGCGGTGAAAGTTCGTCAGGTTTGCGGCGGCTTTTCCCTGCACTACAACGGCCCTGTGGTGCTTGCTGAATACACCGTAGAATCGCCGAAATGGGATCGCCAAATCGCACCGAATTGAAGAGAACGAAACCTCACCGAACATGCGGTGACTTTTCGATTCTCTTTGAATAACCCTGACCGTCATTTGAGAAAGGAAAGCCAGGATCTGGTTTTCTAGTTACAAAAGATCTCTCAAAAGATGTCCGACTACAGGAACTCATCAGATGGATGCTGGACAGGCAAAGAGGATGCCGGGAGTTGTAGTTTTGACTGTGGGCTTTGGGAGATGGGTGGATGTCTCACAACACTGAATGGGATAATTAATCCCCACCCGTGGGAACAGGATATTGAGCCGTTTGGGGACAATATAAAAGGGTGATATAGGATATGTGTACAATGTTATTTGTATCCCTGAGGAAGTTGTCATGTCCAATGAAATGCTTTGGATTATATAATAAAATATTGCTATTTTTTTCATTTCTGGAGCCCTGCTACATTTATTTATCTGTGCCTCTATACTGGAAACTGGTGTTTCTCGGCACGATGGGGATTTGCTGCCTATACCGGGTTTCTGTCACTATTCACCCGAATATCTATGAATCCGATCCCTGTATGTAGCACGATTATCCTATCCTTCTGATCCTTGAAATGATCGGCACAGCTACCTATTGCCAAGAACAGATAGTAACTACAAACACAGTGGGGTGGTAATCTGACACACAGGGCCAACGGCCGCCTGACACACAGGGCCAACGGCCGCCTGACACACAGGGCCAACGGCCGCCTGACACACAGGGCCAACGGCCGCCTGACACACAGGGCCAACGGCCGCCTGACACACAGGGCCAACGGCCGCCTGACACACAGGGCCAACGGCCGCCTGACACACAGGGCCAACGGCCGCCTGACACACAGGGCCAACGGCCGCCTGACACGGGTCGGTATCGCCAGAGAGCGCAAGCCATATGCTAGGGGTCACTATCGCCAGAGAGTGTCAGCCATGTGCCAGGGTCATTTGCCACGGTTGTAGTCAGCAGGGAAGCCAAAGGGTTAAAGGCCAGAATGATAGTTGGACAAGCAAAGATCATAGACAGAGCAGCTAGAAACAAAATACGGATTAGCAATGAGAGGATGTGAAAACCACATCAGGGCAAAGAGTGGATTTCTGGCCACTGGTTTTAAACCTGGCGGGTGTCACGTCATCACGTTGCGCCCCGCCCCTCTACAGCATCACATGATCGTGGCCGGACACTTCTTCACTCGGCAGCCGGCCAGCGAGCAGTGTGGAAGACGCTGCCACTCGCCGAGCAAGGCAGACAGCATGGGATGGGACAATTTCACTGGCTGATGTTAGATGCTGCTGTTCCTGGTGCCACCGTATATCGAGAAGGGGTAACATTTTGGTATACATTCTAAGTTTATTGATCTTGTGAGTGCGTTTCTGCAGGGGGCATTTTCATACATACGCTTGTGAAGCGGTATTATAGTAGGTTTGAAATATTTGTGTCTTCTATAGATACACTCTTGTTTTTACTCTACGTTCATGATCTCCAGTTTGGCTTCTGGCCAAGTCTTCTCGGTTCTGATTTCTGCTCATGTTCCTGTTTGGTTTATATTTAATTTTGTGTCCTGACCCTGGCTATGGTATCTGGACTTTGGTTTTTCTCTATATTCCCTGTATGGTTATTTATTATACTGATTCCATGTATCATCCTCTGGCTTTGTATTTTTTCTGCGATAGCTCTATATTCCCTGTTCGGTACTTGTACATATACACTATTCAACTTATTATTGGCCATGCTAAGGACCAGACTGACAGATTAGGGGTTTCCTTGCTTAACTGTGTTGTCTGTGTGCTTAGGGACTATGCTGACAGGACCAGAATGCGTGACCTAGTAAGATTGGAGTCATCCGTGATATTGGGGATATTTGAAAGCATGCTGCGCTGTTCTGCTGTGTTGGAGTTCTAGGACCAGAGGTGGAAGCTAGTCATGATGGCCAAGGGACCGTATAGACCTTGGTTCCCGTAACAATGGTGCCAGAAGCAGGATCCTCCTTGTGATCAGGTCCAGACAAATTGTAAAAAAAGACAGTACTTTCAGGATGGCCAAAAGCTACAGGCACCTGGCTGTCATTGCCCTGCAAGAACTACCGGCCCAAAGGGGACAATACCCAGTGGGACTAAAAGAAGCCTGAGCTGATCGCTGCCCTAGTGGAAAGACACCGGGATGAAGGAAGACCATTCAGCCCTCCCAGCAGAGAATCCCCCTCGAAGCAACTCCAGCTCGTCATCTATAACATCCCAAATCGGATAGGATGAGCCCTCTCTGAGGGTAAGGGAGCAGCTAGCCTTCCGTGGCCCTAACCCAGTGGTTCCCAATCTTTTTTCACCCGAGTACCCCCTGGTAGCCCATTTCCATAAATTTTACCCCTATTAATTTTTTTTCCCCCCCAATTAATGTAAAATCGACTTTTTACACAAATGGTTCCCTCTCTTCCATTTGTGTCCCAACCAGCTCTCCCTTATCTACCCTGAGCTCGCACCTACTACCCAGCTTTTCCTCTTCACCACATGCCCCTCCTAGTTTCTCCTTATCTACTCACTACTTCTTATCTTCTCCCCTGCATATCCCCATTTCCTCCGAACCATCTCCCCTTCTGCTCACTAGCTTTCCACAATTTTATCTATCCATGTTCCCCGTGCAATATAAAACACACAAGGTCTGGAAGATCGAATGTTGAAAAATAAATTTTAAGCACTGCAAATGACTGACATCTGTATAGAGTTGTACATTTATTGCTATAGCACTCTTTCAGAACATACCCACACCCGCGGTCCCACGCACACACAACTGCGGTCTCACACACGTTTAACCAAACTTAGCATTTTTGAAATTTACATGTCCATTTTGTGCACAAATAAAAAGGAATTAGTCTTGTAATAAAAGTTTTAACTTGTAACAAAGTTAATGAAAAAAGCCCCAATGCATTTAACAGTGCATCATAGCAAGGAAACTGGGTAGTCACCCAAGGAACGAACAACAAGGAAATATAAACAAGAATAATTTTGCAGCCCTTTCCCTGTAGAAGACTGGAAGGTAAGATGTTGAACATGTCTGTACGGAGCAGGCCTACCCTAAGGGGAATAGCGGAGAAGGGCTTTGGTTCAGAGGATAGTTTGGGCTGGAGGGGGAAGGGTGGAAAGGGAGTTTGGTGGAACATCGGAAAGCTGTCCTAAACTATAAAGGACACTGTGCTGTAGCACTACACAAGATATTTCAAAACATACACTGCATGGGATTACTTTCAAAGAACTGTGCTGAATTGCTAACAAATAGAAAAAGGTTAATTATTTTGGTCCAAATTGTGCATCGGGGTTTCCGGTTCATTCCAACAACCTTCCCACGTTATTAACTCCACGTAGAGCAGATACAATATATTACAGTGACAAGTCAGGGCATGATGTAACTAAATAGACACGGAAAACAAGATAAGAAAATAACGTTCTGTTTCTGCTTATGAACTTTGCTTGGCCTTGCTTCTTATCTGTATTCCAGAGAATTGGCAGACCAGTCGCTTTTGGAAGGACTAAGCCAGTCCTCCGCCAGAGCATAAAACTTAAAATAAATTAAAGTTCAACAGTGCCACGAGATCCTATGGCACGAACGGAGAACGCCTGCAGGCACTACGTTCACATGAATAAGCCAAGGCTACTGCAAGATTTTGCTGCAAAAACGTAAACTTTTAAACCACCCCCCACCAAAATGCTTCATTAGTGTTCTGTGCAGAGAAGGAACACAAACGTTGTTTCCCTAGAAGTGTCATTTCCTCTTGAACAGTAATTCCTCAGACATAGGTCAATGACACACAATTGGGGTTATTTACAAAGCGATCATGAGCCAATGTTTTGAAAGATGCAATCGCTGAGGTGGTTATATCGACATTTAAGTTGGCATCAATGATTACGTTATCACAAACCTCCTGAATTTCCACTACACCACCACCTGGGTTTTCTTATGCTTCACACACACTGTACAGGATTTATAAAAACTAAACATTGTGAAACAGATGGATGAATATGTTCCACCACTGCTCACAATCTGAAGTGTCAGCTAATCACGGCCCCTCCATTTTTATCCATTAATAGTATTGTACACACGTTTCTATACAAGGAAAGAAAAAAAGAAAATCCAAACTGGACACATTTTCCAAAACACATTTGAGTTTTTTTTTGCTAAATATTTAATTCAGATTATTGGCTGCATTAGTCCAAAATGAAGCCAAAACTGTATAGGCCAGGTAAAAATTTTTTTTAAAAGAATACAGTAGTACAAACCAATTATAAGGATGAATTTATAGAAGAGCAGCAGAAGAGAGACAAAAAAAAATTGGAGATGGAGGAATGGGGGTGCGTATGTTGCTAGGTATCGTTCTACAAGCAGGGCCAGATTTTTAACTAGGCAGAATAGGCATGTGCCTATAGGCGCCTGCCACAAGGGGGAGACTTGCTCTGTAAAGAAAAATAAAAAATTTAAAAAAAGAAAAAATATATATTTTACAATCATTTAGACTGCTGTATCTTGAGCCCTAAGGGCTAGAAGGACATATGAGGTATCATTGGAAAAATAACCAGGTTAGATGTAAAAATAAAAATATTTTTCTATTTTTTTTTCTAATGCAGCACTATTCAGTTTACAATTATAAAGTGAACAGTAATGCTGCACTCACCTTCTCATTTCCTGCACTGCCGACAAGTGTGGAGCTGCTGACATAAGGCATTGTTTCATTGACAACCTAGACCGTGGTTACTGCAGTAAGGAGAGACCGGGGGACTTTGGAATCTTGCATCTCTGAATTGTACACCACACAAGGTTAAGTGAGGTGTCATTGGAAAGGTCAAAGTCTGGTCCTTACAATGATACCAAAAATTTTTAAAAAAACGTAAATGTAAGATTATTTTTTTCTCTGTTCTACGGCAGAGAAATATAGGTTTTTACTTATAAAACAATGTCACTGCACTAACTCAACTAAGGCAACAGATTCAGCCCCTCTTTTGAATGATCCTGTTTGTGTTCACAGGCAAGGTTTGGGCCCTTGGCAACTGATGGAGTGGAGAAGCATTTTCTTAAAAAAAAAAAATAGCCAGTTAAGTCCAGCTAAATTTTGCAAAAACACATGTGGGAAAATGTGCTATAGTCTGATGTAACCAAGGTTGAACATTTGGTCAGAATTCCAAAAAAGATAGGTTTGGCGCAAAAACAACACTGCACATCGCCAAAAGAACACCATACCCACAATGAAGCATGGTGGTGGCAGCATTATGCTTTGGGGCTGTTTTTCTTCAGCTGGAACTGGGGCCTTAGTCAATGTAGAGGAACTATTAACAGTTCCAAATACCAGTCAATATTGGCACAAAACCTTCAAGCTTCTGCTAGACAGCTGAACATGTAGAGGAACATCATCTTTGCCTCATTCTTTTACATCACGGAATCCAGACATTTTAACAGGCGTGTGCTTTGCTATCTACTGTAGGTCAATCATCTCCATTAACCCCTTCACTGCTGAGCCATTTCACATCTTAAAAAAAAAACTAATTTTTCGTTTCTGTATTATAATTTTTTTTTTCTTTACCTTAAACATGGTCATGTTTGGCATCATTGGAAAGGCCATGCTCTGGCCTTTCTAATGATACCAAACATGACCCTGCTAGCTTAAAACAGTCGGAAGATATCTGGGTTCAAAGGAACCCTTATCTCCACCCCTATCTTTCCTTAGGAGTTAATGAGGACGTTCCCCACACGTCCTCAGCAGTGAAAGGGTTAAAGTGCAAGGTAATAAAGTATAGAAGTGGAGATGAACCCCTCAAGGAGAGAGTCCTGCAGCGCTCAAAAAGATGTAAGTGAGGAGTTTGCAGCCCAAGAAAGGAAGTCCCGCAGGAACTGGAAAAAGTTCATTTTGGTTGCAATTGTTTCAATGGAACACTATAGAAAACGTAAAGAGGTCAGGATCCGTAACGTGATCAGGATGTGGGTGAACCCCTGCCAGTCAATGAATCTTGTGACGGAAACACACTCTTGTCCGTCTGCCCTGCTCTCCAGACACCCCTTTGTTGCAGTGAGCCCAGCTACTGGGAACGTGGTTCTCAGCGCCTTGAGCAGCGTGACCCGCTTGCTTCTGCCTCCTGGGAGACCTGGGCTGGATTGCAGGGATCTGTGACAGTGCTGGGCCGAAGTTACAGCAGCTTCTAGGGATCTGCAGGCTTTCGATCTCCTAACCTGTAGCTCCGATGTTAGGTCAGTCTTTCAGATGGCCGCTCGGTGCCTTCTGGTGGTGAGTGTAGTGGAATAGTGCAGAGGCATAGCACACCAGACAAACTGCATGTATAAGCCAAGAACGATCTCCTTTTACTGAGAAAACCATACCAGTATTTATGTGGTCCAACAGGGGTCATTTACATATACCAGACCCACTTTGAAACCACTGGGGAAATTCCACTGGAACATAATTACACAAACATTGATTTCTTGGAACTCTAATTACATTAGGTCAGTTATCACTCCATTTACATAATTCCTTGGGACAATGCTCACAACTCACAGCATTCTTGCATTATCATGGAGCACACAGACCCAATTACATTCTACACAAAAGAAAGGTCTGCACCTCGAAAACACATCTCCAAGTTCACATTCAAAAGTACATCACACTAAAACCAAGCATTTGCAGTACATTAAAACACACAATATAAGTGAGCCAAGTCTTTTTCTTTTGGAGATTCCACCATGGAAATAAACAGTCATGGTGGTTGAAGCGACGAGCAGTTCCATGAAATATCCCCCCCCCCATAAAATCAGACGGCCTCAGTTGGACCCCAAAAGGGTTGACTCAGGGGTCGTCGAAGCAATAGCCTCCAGCATAAGGGGTTGGAAGGATGGGCAGAGACCAACTGTGCTCTGCCCTGTAGCCAGCACTTCTGCTGGGGGGGGGGGGTGGACACAAGGATAGGGTCCACTTGCAGTGGCAGGAGGATGGCTTCATCCACTCCTGGCTGGGATACCGGCTGCTGGAGAAGTAGCTCCCGGAGATCACCCTCCAGACTCTCCAGATCTACATTAGGGTGTGGACAGAGGCCAGCGACACTCTGTCCCATAGCCAGTGCTTCTGCTGGGGGGGGGGGGTGGACACAAGGGTAGTGTCTGCTGGTGGGGACGGGGGGAGGGCTTCCTCCGCTCGCAGTGGAGGTAGAGGGGAACATCCTGACACATCTGTCTGTTGCTCTGGCATGACCGGAGCAACCCCAGGTTTATCCTGGCAATTTAGCACCCACAGTGCTTTTTGCAACGTCACCGCTTCTTCCACAGCGGGCAGGACGAGAAGACGTAGGAGCACCACTAGCTCCATTTCCTCTGCTTCCCCTCCTCTTTGCAACTGCCCACTACTACTTCTGGACAGTCCCAGGCCTCTGGCACAGCCATAAATCAGGCCTTCAAGTTCCCTCAGCCATCCTTGGC
Source organism: Leptobrachium leishanense (assembly GCA_009667805.1). Taxonomy (NCBI): domain Eukaryota; kingdom Metazoa; phylum Chordata; class Amphibia; order Anura; family Megophryidae; genus Leptobrachium; species Leptobrachium leishanense. The sequence goes on along the minus strand of CM019063.1, from coordinate 362,076,194 downwards.
TGGGAGCGCATTGGTGCCAAGCTGGGCCATCTGTCCCACATCCCCACAAATATCCAGTGGGGGTTTCAGGTTCACCCACTGTCACAAGGCAGTCCTCCTTCGACAGTGCCCAACCATCCTGCTGGGTGGATGACCGGTGGAGACCGCCGTCTCATCCACTGTCATCTGCCAGTGATACTCTGCTTCTTGACAGTAGAGGCCAGAGGCCTGCTGCGCCATGGTCCGCACTTCGGCTGGCACCACATCATTGTTCCAATCCAGAGGCTCCAGGGCCTCAGACTGCCTGGTCCTACCTCGCAGCTTGGCTAGCCGGAGTTCGTGCTACCGCTCACGCTCAGTCGATCCAGCTCTCTTTTGCGCTGGGCATCCTGCAGCATTATGTCAGAGATAGCCCATTAAGGTAGGTCACCTCACTACCTTATGCACGATTTTAACTCCAACATTGACAATCTAATTAATACAGTAGATCATTAATATAGAGGGGGAATCTAAGGTTCACATAATAAGAACAGGAATTTATATTTTTGAAGTTTAATCGTCACTTATAGACTTAAAGTGTTTTTTTTTTTTTTTTTTGTGAAAGGATTTTACCAGGAAGGATACATTGAGATTTCTCTCGTTTTCAAGTATGTCCTGGGTGGCGAGTATGTACCGTTAGGTGTCTTGCCAAGGACACTTACTGGAGAGGATGCTCGCTGGGATCGAACCCGTGTCTCCACAGGCTCTCTCCATGCAGAGCGGTGACGTTACCTCTACTCCACCCAGCCGGTACAAGTTGAAGAAGGCCGAGGTCAGACGAGCGCAATAGGTGCGCCCGTACTGATGCCCCCCCCCCGGCATCCGTCGCAGCGTTGTGACGCTTCGACAGGGCCGGTCACACGCTGTAGCATGAATTGCGCGTGCTACAAGTGGCCAGGTAGAAAGACTCCCCCTCAAAACGCTAGTCGCACGTTGGATGGGGCTGCAATGCGCATTCCTCCATAGGTGGATTGAGCCTTACAGTGCTGAGCGCAGAGGTATCCAGACGGGCATAAAAGCGAAAGGACGTCCACTCTCACGGACGTTCTTTCTGCTCTCTAAGACGCTCATCTGACCTCGGCCGAAGTTGGTGTGTCCTTTCAGTGTGATCTCTTGCTAGAAACAAAAATAAAACATCAGAACAGCGACGGAACTGCCAACAGCGAGGACGTACGTGAACACTTGTCCGGAGCCAAACCGAAAAAAGTATGCATGCACGCGAAAAACATTGACTGAACTCCGAAGCGCAAGGGTGCGCCAGCCGCATGCTGGGTGGGCGTACTGCCAGGAGTTCAGGATTCAGAACAGAATAAAAAGGTGGCAGCTGCAAACAGACTATACTGACTGATGAAGCTACAGTAGTGTGGCGAAACGCATCTCTGATTTATATTCTTTGGTTTTTGAGCCAACTTCTTGGAATTGAAGATTTTTTCAATATATTCATTAAATAAAAAAAATTTAAAGAATCATCTGGGATTTTTCTTCCTTTGATTCCCCAATCTAAAAAGAAAGCACGCTTGGAAATTCCAAAATCGTTAAAAGGTTGGAGGTTGCCTGATAAAACCTCACAGGCCTGTTTCCTCAGAACCGGATCGGGGGCTATCCATACTGTAAGTACGCCATACGCCATGGGGAAAGTATCGCCACGTACTGAGCAATGCATCTTTCACTTTTTTTATTCACTCTGCAGTGCGTAACGAACTTCCAGTGATTCCTGCTGGTGATAATGGCGTTTTGAACATGACACTGTTTCTCAGTGTCGATACCATTGCGAGGATCTATTGTGCTGGTACCTGAATAATTTACTCTTAACTGGCACATTTTATTTCTGAACTTTCCATTGTAAATGGTCATCTATAAAGGGAAAGACCTGTATACAGTGGCAGCTCTCTAGTTAGGCCAATTAGGCAGCTGCCAGAGGCCTCCCACCTATGGGAGGCCTTGCGGCCACCTAACTTGCCTGCCACAGCTGGTGTCTGCCCAGCGAAGCTGCCTGGGGAACACAGGCCATGTTCCCTAGGCTAAATTTTAGGCCCCGCGGGGACTCCAAGATGGGGGCTGATCATCTGGCTTCCCTAGGACATAAGAGGGATCCGTCCGGCTGGCCCCCGCTGATTATGTCGCAGAGCATGACGTCTGCAGCCCTATGCCCTGGCAGCAGCAGACATCAAGTTGCATGCCCTGTGAAAATAATCAGTGGGGGGGGGCCGGATGGATGATTGACTACCTCTGATTATTTTATAGGGTGCGCTGGATGGCCGACCGCCATCTACGAGTCCCCCAGGCCTGACCTCCCAGGCAGTTCCCTTTGTAGACTCCAAGGGCGGGATTCTGCTCCTCCTGCCAGTCACACTCTGCTGAGGCCCCTGTTGCCAAGCTTGGGGCCCGTCTGGCATGATGCTATAAGCCCATAAACCATTATAAAACGCATGCGGTTTTTTTATTTAATTGTATGGAAAAGAAAAAAATACCTTTTATAGTTTCCATTTTGTATATTTTCTCATGATGCAACATTTACTAAAATCTGTGCAAGCATTTTAGTTTGTGGCTGTGCTTTATCTTATTCAGTATTTGAAAGTTGCGGAGGTGGAGGAGGGGATGTTTAGACAAGGTAGGAGTAGGTATATTGCCCTGCCTCTGCTACCTGAGATAAGGGATGGCTGCTGAATGAGCTAAAACAGAGAGCTTAAAAGAAGTCTAATCTTCCACCCTATGATGTCCTTTGAATACATCCCACACAATACAATGACTTGAGTCGGCTGCCTGACCTATAGATTCCATTCCATTGTCAAAGCCACCCAGCGAGGAACAGGTGATAAAGGGGACTTAACGTTTGGGGGGGGGTGGCGGCATTTACAACACAAAAGATCACAAAAAAAATGGATGCACACAGTGACACATTAAAAAATTTTGAATTCGTTAATTTGCTACCTCCATATTATACACTGTAAGCAAAACAGCTATTTTACCCTAAAATTTTAATTATTTTTTATTTGGAAAGAAAGTCAGCAATACATAGCAAAAGAAAATGGCCTAGCAGGGCCACAACAAGTCATTTTGAAGAAAAGAACATTGAATAGAATAAGTAGGCAATAAAAGGCAGCATTGCATGTAAATATGAAAAAAAAGAAAAGGCAGCTGAAGGCATAATAATAAATCAAAGAAAAGTCAACTAAAGACATTCAATGTAATAGCGGGGGGGGGGAACCTGCGGTAGGGGCAAAAGTCCAAAAATGTGCCGTCCCTGGCGTATTCTGCTGACTCCAAAAAGACCGTGGGAGACCAAGGGAAACGAATGGCACCAGGCCTGGGTACTCAGGGGCCAAGCCGGACATCCGGCAACAGTGGAACCCCGAGAACCCATATATGCCAGAAGGAGACAAAAAAAAAAAAACGGGGGTGGGGGACGACAATAAAATAAGAGGAATATAAACTCCACTGCATTATCCCCAGCTGGGGAGCACTCCTAGGGGTATGTCGGGGGGGGGGGGCTCACAAAAACAATATGGCTCTAAAACAAGAGCAAAAATATATATAAAAAAAATTAAATAAGAGTCATCTGGGTCCCATCAACCCGTATCACGAAAAAGGGGTGCTCGTAGGGCAGGCAGGGCGCCTCCAGGGAGGCCGGAATAAACCACCAAAGCCAGTCTCGTCCTCGGGGAGCTAGGTTCACAGCTCCGGTGAGCCCACGGCCGCCCAGAAAGCATCGACCCCGGTCACACAAAGAACCTCGGTCAGCAGCGGAGTGAGAACCAGGCCGCGAGGCCCAAGCCGCTTCATCTCATTCGGCAAGGAGGGGCCCTCAACTAGGGCCTCCAGGCCATGTCGACACTCCATCCGGCACCGCGGTCTCACGGTTCCCAGATCCCACCACGCAGTACTTAACACCCCACACTCCACAGAGCCCAGAAGCTACCAACAGAGTAGCCGTGAAAGATCTCTAACTGTCTGGTCCTTAGAATTGGCCAGGTAAACTAGCTAGACAGAAAGGGTTAACAACACAGGGAGTAGTCAGCCGAGCTAGAATCAGGAATACAGAGTTCAGAATGGTCAAATGGAATAGCTGGGTCGATATCAGAGCAGTGGTGTAGTACAAGAAAATGGTCTAGGGCAACAGAAGGCAGAATAGTCAGAAACAAGCAGAGGTCAATAACGGGTTAATTCAATATAGCAGTCAGGTACAAGGAGCTCAGGTATGGATAACCACGATCTGGCAACTGCTGAGAAAACACTGAGGGTTTTTAAAGACCTTCACCAGGCCACGCCCCCCACTCAAGCCACGCCTCATGCAGCCACCTCCCTGCCTGTCTCCATTTAAACTGGGCATTGGTCAGCGAGCAGCATCAGACATGCTGTCCTCAAGCACACAGGTAGGGCTGGAAGCTCCCAACGTTACACGCGGGGACCTGCAAGCCAGGTGCTACGTACAGATCAGGGCTGCCCCGTGGCGCCAACTCAGCTGCCATCTCAGAAGTCTGTATCAGCCGAGGCTCTGGGTCACCACTCACCCTCCGTAGACCACCAGACTCCGATAAGGGTACACATCCATGTGCCGCAGTCTCCCAACAAATGCCTCCAGGCTCGATATTACTCGGGGATCCACAGTTCTACAGCTCCAGAGCCTCCGTGAAGCGTCACATGGGGCCCTGTGTCAGCGGACACCCGTCGGCCTCCATTAGCCACAGCAACTTTTCCAGGCATGAAAACTGCCGCCCTGCGGGCACTCCAGCCATCCCATCCACCAAGATGGGACCGGCACAAAGCAGGCACCGAACGACTCCACTCCACAGCCCGCACCATCATAGTTGAGAATAGGCTACAGGGTAGTAGGTGTCACAGCGCGATGCAAGGCCCCAAGATGGCCGCCCACAGAACTCACCGTCTGACAGACCATCAGGGCAAGCAATCCAGGAGCGGCAGAGACTGCAGCAAAACCCTGGGCAGCGACCAGAAGCACCGGAGCCGTGTGAGGAAGGGTACAGTCTCGAGCGGGCGTCTTTAGGGGAACACCGCAAAGGGACAGAAGGAGCCCAGAGTTAGGCCTCAAAATGGCCGCTGGTAGCCCCCCTGCCACTGCAAAAACGGCTGGGGAAGAGAGGTCTCTGGTCCGGAACAAAGCAGGCGCCGGACAACTCACCTCCGGTGGCCAGCCATTCAGGGGTTATAAAGAGGAGAGATCCGCTTGGTAAATCAGCTTAAAGTCCCAAAATGAGCAGAGATGGAGCTCCAACAAAACACGTCTCGTTACCCACACAGCCGGCCACGCCCCCAAGTAAAATATTTTAACTAAACATACAACAGAAAAAAACAAAGCATGTGTAAGAGATCAGCAAAAAAAAAAAAAAAAAGTCCTTAGTGTTTTTTTTGGTAGTGGTTCGTTAAAATTCCTCAGCACTAGTTTGAAGCCTCGGACTTCATACATGTCCCTAATCTGTGCCAAAAAGGGTTCAAGGGTTAAAGCAAATAAGCCATGGGACAAATGGCAGTCCTGTTGTGATCATTACATATGGGGAAGAGAGGGCTGTGCACCTGGGTTTTCAACCTGAGCCACAAGGTGGTAAAATGGGCCCAATATTGCCTTCCAGAAATTGTTCAGGGTAGCCTTTGTGTTCAAGCAAAAGAGTAAATAAAAGGTCACTCCCCCTCCACCCCGGCCGTCAATAGTCTTTTCTGGTTCTAAACATAACAAAGATGTATCCCACTGAGTCTACAAGCTACATCAGGTCCAACGCATGCTGGGTGTTTTTGAATTGTTGCCTGCATGGTGCGAACCAAACTTGGGCAAGGAGGACCAGTGGCAGCCAAAGTTTCAAGCCGGGTGGATAGCACCTTGGCAAACATCTTCAAAATCGAAGTTGACAAGAGATATTGGGCAGTTGTCTATTTAATGGATTTCTGAAGTAAAGTGATACTTCCATCGAATAAATTAAATGTCCGTTATGTTATGTTGTTTATGTGCTTTGTTCTTTCTTCTATAGATAAGAAAATATTTTCCTCTATGTGTCACTGGGTGCATCCATATTGTATTCTTTTGTGTTGTAAACTGCCCCCCCCCCACACAGTATCTTTCCAGCACGTGTTCCCCACTATGTGGCAATGATCATTGAATGCAGTGAATGGGTCGATCAAACGCAAACCGTTACAAGTTTGTATAAAGCGCCAAAAAGTTCTGTAGCGCTGTACAATGAGTGAGACAATAACAAATATACATATAAGTTAAAGCACACAGAACAGTAGGAGAGAGGACCCTGCTTGAGAGTTTACAATCTAAAATGAGGGGTGACACACTAGGTGAGGGGAAAGCATTTTATTGTGTGGGATGCATCCAAAGGGCATCACCTGGGGGTAGATTAGAAGGCTTTTAAGCTTCCTGTCATATCTCAGCTGCTCTTATTTCAAGTATCCTGAAAAACACAATACACCCCTGCTGCCTTATCTATTCACGGGGTGAGATCTTGGGTGGAGCCCCAGATCGATGGAGATTATCAGTGGTCTTGTAGGTCTTCCATTTTCTAATGATTGTTCCCACAGTTGATTTCTTCATACCAAGCTGCTTGCCTATTGCAGATTCAGTCTTCCCAGCCTGGTGCAGGTCTACAATTTTGTTTCTGGTGTCCTTCAACAGCTCTTTGGTCTTGACCATAGTGGAGTTTGGAGTGTGTCTGTTTGAGGTTGTGGACAGGTGTCTTTTTTATACTGATAACAAGTTCATACAGGTAACGAGTGGAGGACAGAGGAGCCTCTTAAAGAAGACATTACAGGTCTGTGAGAGCCAGAAATCTTGTTTGTACTGTACTTTAGGTGACCAAATACTTATTTTCCACCATAATTTGCAAATAAATTCTTTAAAAATCAGACAATGTGATTTTTTTTCTCATTTTGTCTCTCATAGTTGAAGTGTATCTATGATGACAATTACAGGCCTCTCTCATCTTTTTAAGTGGGAGAACCTGCATAATTGGTGGCTGACTAAATACTTTTTTGCCCCACTGTATGGTGTATAATCCCATTTACCGGCTACTATCTGTAAACTGGCGCTACGTTGTTTTCCTTGTATGTAGACTGTTTAGGTTTACAGGGGAACCTCCATATACAACGTTAAGCGTAAGGAATTGTTCACTATCCTAATAGGTGCTTCACCTTTTGCTATTATGTCTGGTCTGAGGTATGTGAGAGATATATCTATCTAAAATTTATTACACAGACCTCAGACCAGAGAGATATAGCTATCTGGGGAAGCTGGTCGTCACAGCCTCCACTGCCCAGCGGCCGCGTCACAGCCCTGCGACCAGACCCACTGCTGGGTAAGTAATCAGCCCGCCGGAGGGGAACGCTGGCCAAATGCTTTTCATGCATGCAGCCAGCTTCCCCATCCCCGCGGATACCGGCAAGCCGGCCCAGCGCTGGCATCCGGTATCAGGGGAATGTATCGGGCCATTTGCACGAGTACCAAGTACTCTTGTAAACTGCAGTATAGACACCAATACCGATACTAGTATCAGTACATCCCTAATTTTCAACTCAGAAACAATTTCATTGTTGACCAGTGTTATATAAAAGAAACTACAAAGAAAAAAAAAAGCCCCCTCCCTTAAACAAGAATCTTTATGCAAAATTTCCATTTTATCCTACAGTGACCTGGGAACTACCTTCTGGCAACCGCTGCTTTAACTACTCCTCCCTGCCCTGGAGCAGATTAGCATCGCTCACTGAAATCATTAAAGGAAAAAAAAAAAAGACTAAAAATATCTATTCAGAGCAGAGGCTGTATACACAATTACACACCAGATGTACAGGGAAGGTGCAGACTCCACACCATTTATACACAACACATTACTTATGATGCTACACATAGCCTTTAAAAGTGGTTGACACACAAGGACATCCCCATGCCAGAGCTGTCTCAGGCAGATCCACCCAATGTGCTGCCTCTGTTAGGATATATACCATGTAGAAAAGGAATTTGCATTGATTATTGCATTTATCTGCACTTGCATTGCCTTCTATCAAAAAACAGAAAAGATCGGTGAAATGCAGTACTAGAACATTAAAAAGCATACATATTTTTCGCTCCACTACCAACATCAAAAGTGAACTAAATACAAATTTAGACAATGTTCCAGCTCGACAATATTTGCCTAAAATTTACCTTGCCAATGTTGCTTCTCCATAGTTCGAAGTTTTACAAATAGACTTCTGTAGTTAGTAGTATGTGTGTATGTAGTACGTGTACACTCAATTTGCCTGGCTCTGACACATTAACAAATATTTGCCAGGAAGTGTCGAGATGTGTTATGTACGAGTAATTATCTATAATTAAAAAGGATCTTGTACTTCAGGGACATGAACTCTTGTGCTCATATATTTATGTTACACCAGGGGTCAGCAACCAGATGTTTTTAAACTACATCTCCCATAATGCTCAGGTATTTAGTAAACTGAGCCACAAGGGTATTGTAGTTCCAAAACATCTGGAGGGTTAAGGCTGTGGACCCCTGATGTAGTCGGTTTATCTCGGAGTGTATATATACACTCCATTACGAGGATATTATGTGTTGTAATAGTAATGGGAAGACCTTATTCTGAAAGGGGGGGGGGCTTTCCCATCAGCTGCGTCTTTTTATACACCGCTTCTTTCACGAATATGAGCTTGTTATTTTGTTAAATGTATCCACATTGTCCTTGTCATTGTTAAAGTATGTTGCAGTAGATCATGAGATCAATTTAAGAAGGTACTCTCGTCCTGTGGATTTATTATACTTTGACCTTAGTCTCCAAATCTTCTGAATTATTTTACTAAGAACACACGCAAAATGTAATTTGAACGTGTGGAGGAAAAAAAACAAGGAAAAAGAAAAGAATCGTAAAAAGCAAGTAGATTTCTTTGTTAAAATCAAACATTTTCCTTATTGCTCAGACATCTTACAAGTTATTTACAATCGCATGAGGCAAGAGCTTCTTCAGCAAATAGACATTATCTGTGTCACACAGGAGGTTATGTTTTCTTTAGGAATGATTTTTTAAGTCAAGAAAAACACTTCGAAAACACCGCTTGTGAGAACAACACTGGCAAAAGGTGCTCGTGAACAAGGAGCAACCTTCACACTGGGCTACAGAAGAAAGACATTTCCTTACAGGTGAACTAAGGGAGAATGTCACGGGAAGGTTAAAGGTTTAAGTATCTAAATAAAAGTCTGTGTGTGTAAATTAGGCTTTGGTTTGTTTGCAAATATATTTTACTGAAATTTGTCAATAAAAAAAATCACGAGTGTAGCAGTACGTAGTGACTTTTTTTTATTGGGCTAAGGCTGCTGTCAGACGAGCGTAGTGTTCACGTCCGTGATTGCGCCTAAAAGTACGTCCGTGATAGCATGACAGGAAGCCCATCGGAGCCCGTTACACGAAGTACGTCCGCACTGAACTGCGGACGCACAACGGCCGCGGCCCACGGACGCAAGGCAGGCAGGCAAGAACGTACAACCGCTAGAACGGCCGCACAAAGTGCGCTGCGTCCGCAACGTCCGCATAGCTTTGTGTGTGAGTGATGGAACGTGGTCAGACGGACGGCATTTATACGTCCAGCATTTTTCACGGACAAAATGGTTTTGCATTTTAATTTATTTTTCCCTCCTATATCCATCAAAATATCCGTCAGTGAAAAAAACGGACTGTCTGGCCACTACTGCGTCTTCCGTACTGACGTACGTCCGTACTGCACGGACGTACAGTCCGTAGAAATCACGGTCGTCTGACCCTAGCCTAAAGCTACATTTAAAAGACAAGCTTTCGAGAGTATTCCTCTCTTCCTCAAGTCTGGACACTATACTGAGCAAAATCATAGAACTGAACATTAACCCTTTCGCTGCTGAGGCATTTCCCGCCTCTGTGCTGAGGTAATTTTTACCGATTTTGCTCATCATGTTTTAACGTGTTTTGAAGGCTTATTTTAGTATATGACCCAGACATATTATATATCGTTCTTTCCGTCAGACTCGGCAGATTCAGAATATGTCATTATTATATGTATACGTCATGACCTGTCTGTATATTATAACAAAAAATGCAATAAAATATGAATTTTCAATAATTTTCACATTTTAACATGCGAGCAATTGCGGTTATAATTTTGTATGGGGTGCGCTTGTTAAAAAAATTAGAGATGGGGGTCTCGTTACATTTTTTTTTGGGGAAAATTACGTGATTTTTAACAAACACACCGCATACAAAAATCGTTAGTGCAGCATCATTGTTCACATTATAATTGAAATGGGAACAATATTGCTGCATTAACGAACCAAAAATAAAAAAACCTTTTTTTTTATAATTTTTTTTTAAACTATTTTTTTATTTTTATTTTTAATTTTTTTTTAAAAAACTTTTTTCAGTCAAGTTTGGTATTGTTGGAACGGCCATGCTCTGGCCGATCCAACAATATCAAACATTAACCCCTAACTGTCACGGATCGGGAGATGGGGGGGTTCATTGGAACCCCCCATCTCCACCATTGGTGGCAGTTAGGGGTTAACTCCAGGACTGGCGTCATCGTGCTATGCACGATGACACCCGTCCTCAGGGGGCATTCCCGGAAGCTTGGCCGACATCCAAGATGTCGGGCAGCTCCGGGAAAGGATCACGAACCGGCGCTTTTCGGTGCCGATTCGTGATCCAGCCCCCATGGGGTTAATTCCAGGTACCGTTAGGAAGGGCAGGCTGTGCCCTTCCAAACGGTGCCTGGATTAACCCCCGCAACGCCGGCGATCGGGAGGGAGAGAGGTCCGAAGGACCCCCCCCCCCTTTCAGGCGCCTCCTCCGCACATGCGGGGGCGCCTGAATTAGGTTCATCGAGCCGCCGCGATGACACCTAATTAGCCCGGCGGCGGTTCCGGGTGCTGGGCTGACAGCGAGGATGTTAGCCCGGACGGGAGGGGGGGGGGGGGGCAGCGATCGGCCGGAACCCGGCCGAATGCTGGCCCCAAAGGGAGGACGCGCTCAGCGCGTCCACCGCAAGGAACGTTACCTGCGGGTGGACGCGCTCAGCGCGTCCTCCGCAGCGAAAGGGTTAAGGGGCATATGGGTGTGGGGGGGTTGTATGATGTAAATGGTGAGAGTCAAATGGTATGGTCAAAACAGGAAATTAAAAACATGAGAGATCTTAGGCCCATAAAGCAACAGTGATACGCTCATGAAAACTTGACAATCACTGATGTTTTATGGGCCCAAGATATCTCATGTGTTTATTTTCCTGGTTTCCCTTGAGAAAGGTGATACGCCAAAACGTTGGGGCTACCTGGTCTTGTGTTCTTCCTCAGTGACTCGAGATACTTTTCTTCGGGGTTTCCGTGATAGACCTTAAAAAAAAGGTATTGTTTGAGCCGTTTTTTATTTTTTGGATACCGATATTGCCTGCATTTATAGGTTTCTTCATTGCCATGTTATGCTAGTACAGGGGTGTGTGAATTCTATCGCCCGACGCCCGGGACATTAAGATCCAGGCGCCGGGCAAGTAAATATTTTTGAGATTCAGTCCGGCGGGCTATAAGCCCGCCGGACTGCTCCCGGCACACTAGTGCCGTCAGGATACAAAGCACAGAGAGTGGAAGGAACGTTCCTCCCGGACGTTCCTTCCCCTCTCTGAGTGGCGCGATGAGGGGAGGGGCGAGGTTTGTGCGGCGGCAAATGCATCTACCGGCTGCCCGCTGCACAGGGAAGGGCCTGCAAGGAGGATTGAAATCTCCCAGATGCTGTTTATTTGGCCGGCAGCACGTGGAACAAAATGCTGCCATGCCCTGATGAGTCTCGGCGGCCGAGTCGCCCAGCACCAGCTTAATCACTCTCGTCTCCCAGTGCCTGGACGGGGTCTGCAGACTTCCTGCAGCCGAGCAGCTCCTTCTATGGAGCAGATCAAGGAAGGCCCTGCATTTTGGTGGTGCCCCCCCATGACCTTTCTGTCCATGTAACATTGCCGTTTCATAGCTCGGTGAGGCGTTTTGGGGGTCTGTGAAGGTGCAGGATTTATAGTGTTTCCCCACGTCTTGCCCTCGTCCTTTATTTATGGGTTTGTGTTTATGGGGTTTTATCTGGTCTGAGGTCTATATATGTGGGCATCATCTGGTCTGAGGTCTATATATGTGGGCATTATCTGCTCTGAGGTTTGTATCTGTGGGCATTATCTGGTTTGATATATGTATCTGTGGGCGATTTGGGCTGAGGTCTCTGTATATGTATCTTGAGTGGGCATGATCTGGTCTGTATAGATGTATCTGTGCATGATACTATTCGGATTAAATTAGCAGTAATTTATATGTATTTATCCTCCTGGTGGTATTCCCGAGTGTGACTCGGGGTTAAATTTCACTACCGTGAACGGTAACCCCAAGGAACACTCGGGCTGGATGCATACTCAACTCCTCCTGGCTCCCTCACTGTCCCCCGCAGTGTGATCGCGCAGTGTGATCGCGGTGAGTTGCTTCCTGGTAACTGCTCCCTGCGAGTCACATGATGACCAGCAGCAAACTTTGAAAAAAATAATTTTACACTGTATAATCCAATGTGCAATGTTTATGAACGGCCACTAGGTGGCACTACAGGATAAGAAACAGACCATATATCTTCTCACCCTTGTTTTCAGACAGATTTCAGTGTTTTTTGTTGTATTTTATTGAATATTATTTAATTGCATTATTTTGGATAATTATTTTTGGGATAATAAATTATTATGTCAGGTTTCAAACTTTATCGGACTAACTATGTACAAAAACACGTTTCCTTTAAATAAAAAAAATTGAGACGCTTTTAGACACGAAATTTTGAAAAAATTTGACCGCCATACTATCAGGATTATCCACCTTTTTGATATGGTGTTTTTTGATTTGTCTTTTTTTCAATAAATTAGATTTTGTTTTTTTATTGGTGTGCATCTGGTCCTTATTTTTGTTACAAGTATTTTCCTGGTTTGACCATAGCATTTGGCTCTCGCCATTTACAACATCTAACCCCCCCACCAATGTGCCCCTTAATGTCTTAATGGTCAATTCTATGATTTGCCCAGTATAGTGTCGAGACCTGAAGAGAGGAATAATCTTGAAAGCTTGTCTTTTAAATGTAACTGCCCAATAAAAAAAAAGGTATCACTACGTCAGGGCTTGACAAAGCCAGGAGTCAGGTAGTCACTGGCTCCTAGAATTTTACTCCTGGCTCCTAAATTTCCAGTTTATTTTACACCAATCTAAAAGCAGCCTTTGGCATCTAAAACATCTAGTTGGCTTAAAAATTTTCTTCCCGTCTCCTACATTTAATGTAAATATATCCAGCCCTGGTGTATGTATTTATGAGGTGTGTGTGTGTCTGCAGTGGGTAAATAGGATGTCCAATGACAACAGAGCAAAGAAAATAAGTAAAAAAATAAAACAATATCACAACGTCACAATGTGCAGATGGTAACAACACAAATTATATATATATATATATATATATATATATATATATATATATCTCAGAGCGGCCAAACTGATACTAGAAGCAACGCTCTACACTTCTAGGCTCAAAGTAGCCAAAAGACCACATGTACAAAAAATACCTAACAGCAAAAAGCACCAGGAAACAAAGTGATAAATAAATAGAAGCAGCTAAAATCATAATTTGGGTCAGTACAAACCAACTCTCAGATGCAGAGGCAAGGTTCCCAACGTTTCGCCGAGGATTCGCCTTTATAAAAAAGGTAAACCTTGATAAAAGGCGAATCCTCACCGAAAGGTTGGCTCCTAACTTTTGTAGCTGGCTCCTAGATTCAAAGCAAATTTGTCAAGCCCTGCAATACGTACTATACGTATAGAATCCAATTCAAAACATTGGTGTTCACATACAAAGCTCTCCATAACCGTGCCCCTACCTACATCTCTTCCCTTATTAACAGTTATATCCCATCCCGACCACTTCGCTATACAAATGATCTGATGCTATCAGCTCCCCATACCCCCAACTCCCGCCTTCAGGACTTCTCCCGAGCTGCCCCCTTTCTATGGAACTCCCTACTCAGCAACATCAGACTCTCCGCTCTCCAGTCCTTCAAGAAGGCTCTGAAAACTCATTACTTGAGAAGCTTATCTCACTCCCTAATCCCCCTCTGTTCATTTTCTGCTGCAGCTTCACACACAGCCCACATGCACTCCGCTATTTTTACACTCTCTATTAACCCTCGCCTAGTGTGTCACCCCTATCCGCTTAGATTGTAAGCTCTTGAGCAGGGTCCTCTCACCTAATGTACTGTTCGTTTAACCAGTATGTTGTTATTCTGTCTCACCCATTGTACAGTGCTACGGAACTTGTTAGCGCTTTATAAAAACTTGTAGCTGTAATTGCACAAACACACACACACGCTTTAAGCCAGGAATCTCAAACTAAACTATGGCACCCCAGATATTTACAAACTACAACTTCCATGATTCACTGGCCATCTATTGCATTAAGAGAATTTTGGAAGTTGTAGGCAACAAGTACCTGGGGGTACAGAGTTTGAGATCCCCGTTTAATGCACCATGACAAATGTAGTTTGAAAAGTCATGGTGACTAAATGTCCTCTCAATCTGGAAACCTGTCACGTGTTTTCTAATCAGCATTCTGGTACTAAAGGTGGGGAAGCATCGCTCTGTACAGTCCTTACAAGCAACGCTCAAAGAATTCACATTGAAAGCCATTGGATTGGCTGGGCGCTCACACGAGCATCCTGCCCCTCATTATGACAGGACAGCTGCAGCTTCAATGGATGCCGAGAAAGCAAAAGGAGGCAATGCCCAGTGCCGTAAAGAGAACAAGTATTTAAAGATACTTGAGTAAAAACAGGATAGGGAACTGGAGGTGTCGGGGGGGGGGGGTTAAAATTTAAGAACCCCCTCACTTTTTACCCTAGAATTTCCCTTTAGGGCATTGAACTCCCAATCTCTTGACATTGATGGCACCAGTAGGTTTGCCAAAGCTCCGGCTAAGTTTTTACCCAATACTGAAGATACCCCATTTTCAAAAAACAATTATTCTAGTCACTTTGAAAGCTTTTACTGGCTTTGCCAATCAGGTTTTCCTACCTGGACTTTGCTCAGGTTAAATTGTGCAATGGGTGGTTTGATCCTGGCAGCTGCATAAACCTGCCATTAGCTCAAGAATATTTCCCCCCCCCCCCCGCCCCTCCCACCACTTTGGTTTCTTTTCTTGAAGTGTAGCTCTGGGAGCTTCTGCAAAAAAGTCCTGAAAACATCCAGAAAAATACTGCTACTGAATGAACAAAATATTAAAAGTGGAGATGCACAACAAAACATAACCTTTATTCAGAATGAAGAAAAAATAATAATTTAACCATCGCATCTCAGACTGCTACAGAATGTGGATTCTTACAATTGTTACACAACAAGCAGGGCTATTCAGAGAGAGGTGATAACCTTGGGAATGAATGGATAATTGAAAATGCAAGGTCAAAATCACTTTTCCAAATTGGCTATTTGGTCTAGATTGTTTATTCTCCTGTCAATTCAAGGTTTTCACCTCTCTGAATAGCCCTGTATGTGTAATGAACTGAAAAACAGGTCTATTCAATATATGTGAAACTCAGGAGAACATTTATCTCACTTTCCAAATCGGCATTTGGTTTGCGGTTCACATTTAATGAAGACCTAATATTGTTTAACATATCAGTTGTTTCCTTTTTATCTGCAGATTCCACAAGTCAGCCAAGATATGAAGCAGAATAAAAGAAAACAAAGTCCAAGGCATAAAAATAAAAAGGATAGGTGCTCATCTTTCCCACAACACATTCTTACTTAATAGCATAACTCAATAGTTCAGTTTTTATTAAGGCTAGTGAATCCAGGTACATGAAATATTTGTACGACTACGAACAGCAGCCCATTACGTAGAACAATCATTTTTTCCCCAACACGAAGAAGACAATATATAGTGGATAACAAGAACAAAAAAAAAAAAAACGACAAGGAAGTATCATAAATCCTTTTCTTTTAAATACCAAGACTGCTCAGACAAGGCGTGTATTAACCACAAACTCTTTTATAGGAGCAAATAATCCGAGGACAAATAATGCATTAGCAAAGAAAAAAACCAAAAAGACACGTCAGCAATGGTCCAAAATTAAAACTCCAAATCTTTTAACAGTAAAAATTAAATGTTGAGAAAAAAACAAAAGTGGACATCTCTCATCCATATAGATTATCCAGAACCTCAAATCACCATTAAGCAAATCAGCCTCGGTGCAACCCATGTAGCACATACAGTTTCAACAAACCGATGGCACTCACAGGTCTTCACATCAAAGCACAATCTTTGTTTTAAAATAATCAAAGTGATGAGAAGAGTAAGGAGAAGGAAAGAAACTGCTCATGATCCTAAGCATACCACCTTATCAGTGAAGCATGGTGGTGGTAGTGTCATGGCGTGGGCATGTATGGCTGCCAATGGAACTGGTTCTCTTGTATTTATTGATGATGTGACTGCTGACAAAAGCAGCAGGATGAATTCTGAAGTGTTTCGGGCAATATTATCTGCTCACATTCAGCCAAATGCTGCAGAACTCATTGGACGGCGCTTCCCAGTGCAGATGGACAATGACCCAAAACATACTGCAAAAGCAACCAAAGAGTTTTTGAAGGGACAGAAGTGGAATGTTATGCAATGGCCAAGTCAATCACCTGACCTGAATCCCATTGAGCATGCATTTCACTTGCTGAAGACAAAACTGAAGGGAAAATGCCCCAAGAACGAGCAGGAACTGAAGACAGTTGCAGTAGAGGCCTGGTAGAGCATCACCAGGGATGAAACCCTGCATCTGGTGATGTCTATGCGTTCCAGACTTCAGGCTTTGATTGACTGCAAAGGATTTGCAACCAAGTATTAAGAAGGGAAAGTTTGATTTATGATTAGTATTCTGTCCCATTACTTTTGGTCCCTTAACAAGTGGGAGGCACATCTGCAAACTGCTGTAAGTCCTACACCGTTCACCTGAGTTGGATGTACATACCCTCAAATTAAAGCTGACAGTCTGCAGTTAAAGCACATTCAGGTTTATTCAGAGAGCGTGAAAAGCAAGAGAATGGACTGGAGAATGAAAAAGTCTAGGTCAAAATAGCCGATTTGGAAAGAGAGATGAAAGGGAGAATTTTTATGGTTTGGCTATTTTGACCTAGAATTTCTCATTCTCCAGTCATTCTGCTTTTCATGCTCTCTGAATAACCCTGTCAGTGTTTGTTTCATTCCAACTCCATTGTGGTGGTGTATAGAGCCAAAGATGTTAGAATTGTGTCGATGTCCCAATATTTCTGGACCTGACTGTATACAAAGCTTAAAATAGTTTCTATTTAAGTGTTCCTGCATAGACAAACACTGGCGATTCACAAAGGTAAAATACAAAAGAGGGGCAGCAGAAGCTACAGTGAAGCCTTTCCTGTCGCTCTTCATCCACTACGCACTGCATGCGTCCATCCTGACGTGCCTCCTGGCGCAGCGTTGTGACGCTTCGACAGGGCCAGCTACACGCTGTATCGCACGCACAAATTGCATGTGCTACAGCATTGCTGAAAGCCTCCCCATTTAAGCGCTACGGCGTGCATTCAACTGGGCTGCAAAGCACGATCCTCCATAGAAGGTTTGAGCCGCGCAGCGCTGAGCGCACTAACTGCACTCTGCGAGGTGGCCAGATGAGTGTCCGAGTGGAAGGAACACTCTCACCGACTTTCCTTCCACTCTGAAAAACGCTCGTCTGACCCCAGCCTTAGGACTCTACTATTGCGAAGTAGAATGTAATTGTATACATCCAGTCTCAATTTTTTTTATTTGTTTTTAGACCATTTAATAAAGATTTGGAAGTCTCATTTCGGATCACAGCTGTCACTAATGTGTCAGCCACTCTTCTTTGTATTTGCGACAAACTAGTTTGGCTCTCTAGCACAGTCTCTTCACAGTCTTATTAAAGCATTAGGTTAGTTCCCAATGACAAGGGTGTATATACGCTACAAATGCCTGGAGGTAAAGGGCTGGGATACAATATCCGATACTGAACCAGTACTGGGCTGCAGATTAACAGTGTCTGCTCCAGGGCCTGAATACTTAATAAATACTGTAAAACATTCCATCTTAGGCAATTTTTGCCCCCACCCCATCCAGTTTAAGTACATCGTATTATGTTATAGCAAGTACCCACTTCCAGACACGATATATATATGTTACGGTTAAAGACCGAAGTGCAGTTAATCCTAAAAGTACCCAAACCTGATGGGTAAAAAGTTGCAAAAAAAAAAAAAAAATCAGCCTTTTCCTGGGTAATCTTAGGACTGACTAACCATCCACCCTTGGGTAACAGTCTGGAAGAGCTGGAAAATCTGCACTTTACCCGGATGATCTGCAGACTATCCAACCGTGTTTGGTTAAAACCGAATTTTCTTACCATTCATAAAAGTCTGAAGGTTTACCCGGGTAATCTGAGGACTATCCGCAGCTTCACCTGGGTAATCTGCAGAGCATCCAACCCCGCTTGGGTAAAAGGGAATTTTGCTATTATCAAAGGATATTAACAACGAAAATGGCAAAAGACTAAAATGTATTAAGGATACAGTGGAGACTCTAGGAACAATATATAGGGGGGGGGGGGGCAACCACAGTCAAAACTGAGGGGGGGGACGGGGACTAATAATTTTCGCCACTAAAATCATTCCACCGAATAAAACTAAATAAGTATATATAAATATTATTTGAAAACCCCAGGGTAATGTGGTGTGATGATACATAAATTCAATATTTTATTCGCTGCAATTCAGAGAATTTTGCAGACGTCCGATACTTGAACCAGCGACTCCAGTTTTTGCAAATTACGGTGACCATTCGCTAAATAGGGAATTCATATTTTCGATGAAATGGATTCCCCGAAATGTGACAAAAAGCAAAGGATCTAAAGATGAATTGACCCTTTGAGCTGGCGTCAGACGAGCATCATTGGAGAGAGGAAGAAACGTCCGTGAGAGTGGACGTTCCTTCCACTCCACACCCCTCTGGCCACCTCGCTGAGCGTGCTCAGCACTGCAAAGTGCGATCCTCTGGAGGATAGCTTTGCAGCCCTGTCAACGGGCGTCCTAGCGCATCGATGAGGAGGCTTTGATAACGGACGCTTGTTGCACACACGCACAAGCGTGTGACCGGCCCTGTTGCAGCGTCACAACACTGCACCGGGCGCCAGTAAGCGAGTCAGTACGGCTGCACAGAGTCTAACTTTCATAATAACCCTAAAAAAAAAAAAAAAAAAACAACTAGATTAAACCAGGGAAATACAATAAAAATTATAAACAGAGTGGCATGTAGCCTACCCATTAACTCTAAAATGCCATTAATCAAGGGAAAACATGAAATGAATATACTGTGGGGCATGCAGCCTATCCATTAACTCCTAAAATTCCAGTTATCAAGCGAAAACATGAACTGTATACACTGAGGCATGGCGCCTATCCATTAACTCCTAAAATGCCAATAATTAAAAAGGAAAAAAAAATGTATACTGGGAGGGATGAAACCTGCCCATTAACCCTTAATATATAAACTAAACCAACACTAAAGTAATACACAATGTAATATATAGTATGACCATTAACCCTGTCACTGAGTCATTTCCACCCTGTGAAAAAATTGGTTTTTATTTGTGATTTTATTTTTACGCCGATTATGGTCATTTTGGGTATCATTGGAAAGGCCAGACTCTGCCCTTTCCAAGGACACCTAGATTGTTCAAGTACGATGCATGAATGTTAAAGAGTTACATGATCTTTATTAGGTGTCATGTGTTATATATCATTTATAAAACATAACCATCAAGTTACTCTTTATAGAATATCTTTATTTTAGTCAATTAATTTTCAGACAATTAACGCACAGAGTAACATGACCGTTATTTAGTGTGATATGTGACTGGATACAATTTGGTTAACAAAATTGTGTTGTTTTTTTTTTATCAGTCAGTTATCAGTTTGCACCTTTACCAGGGTAATCCTCGGAATTCAGTCAACTACCTGCTGAAAACCCAAGAAAAGTGGACTACCCAGAGGCGTTTGGATACTTTGCAGTTTACCCGGCTAAAGTCCGAAATTTCATTTCACATCGGTCTTTTGCCAATGACGCCTGGGTAATGTCAGGATTACCCGGGTAATCCTCAGATTAACCGTAACATATAAAACACCACACACACACAGTAATATATTTAAATATGCACACACATACTTACATATATTCTGCAACTTCTGGGTCGCCTTTTAAAAAGAACTTTGTAAACTTTTACAACATAAACCTGTTTGAGATGAAGCCTCATGTGCACCGCTGTTTGCAGAATACAGAGTCACGCGTAGATTTACCAGCACATAAAGTTATTTGCATGTGGCCGTAATTTGATTTGGAGGCAAGTCTACCATACGATTTCTTTTGCACATGCGTTTTAACAATCCATGTCGATTAGTTAGAAGCCCCTGACAGCTAAAGGATTTCATCGCGTTTGTTGGGACTTTTAAATACAGTGTGACAGAGGTCAGACAAAGATTATTATGGACAATACAGATGAACGTAAATCACAGAGGATGGAAGTGAAAGATTATACTGGGTGTGAGATACTGGACTCCCAGTGCAGGATATACGGGATGTAATACTTACATACATACGTGTATCAAACTAGAGTTTTGTCAGCAGAATACAATAGACTCCAGACATTTAGGAGCCAGACTTAAAACTCTAGGCACCAATGGCTACCTGACCCACCACCCACTAGCCAAATCCCTACCCGCCCAAAATGTGGTGCCTGTGAGTTGATACCCAGGCAGACTCCATCCAGGGGTGCTCTGGGCGAGAAAGAGTGTCCAAACATCCATTGTTTCAGTTAATAAAGCACCTGTAACAATGTTTATGAAAATATGAGCATGCCATGTGTGTAACCAAACTGTGTCGCACGGGCAGCCTGCAGGGCAGGGCAAGGCAGCCTGGGCGAGGGTGCAGGGCAGGGCAGCCTGGGTGAGGGTGCAGGGCAGGGCAGCCTGGCACCATCTTGCTTCACAGACGCCAAACATCTGGCCTGCGCCCCCTCCCCCGGGCCAGCAGATGGCGCTGCACAGGGGATGCACTCCGAGATGCGCTGCTTACCTAGGAGCGGTGAGGTCTCGGGGCACATGGGCAGCTCCCCCTTGGGCTTGCTCTCCTCGGTCGGGGTGGCATTCCCCTGGGCGCTTAAGGCTGACTGGAACCGGTTCAGTGAAGCGGACTTCCCCACGGGACCCCGGTACTGGTGCTGCTGGTGCTCCATAAAGTACTGGAAGATGCTGAGCTCCCCGCCGGACACGTAGTAGACCAGAGTGACGCAGAGGTGCAGGGCGCAGAAGGCCACCAGGAACTTGCAGGCTTTCTGGAGAGAGGTCCCGGGTAGGGCGGGTGCGGGAATCAGCGAACCCCTCTGCATGCTGGAGACCCAGAGGTAAACAGAGCGCGTTACGTCAGGAAGATGCCCTGTGTGCTGCGCTACGCCGCGCGTTGGCGCTCATGGGATAGCAATGCGCGGGCACTGCTGCGCATCACTGGCTGAGGCACAAGAGTTTGGGGAGCGACGTGTTCCCTGTCTGCCGGGGAAGTAACGGAAAGGCTGTTACGGGGGGAGTTACTGGGCGGCGCGCTCACCTTGCTGGCGGGGCGGAGGGGTCAGGCCGTCCCGTCCTCGGGAAGAACTGGAAGTTCAGAGCTCGCTCTCACAGAGCGCGCATCCCCGGAACGCGCAAGGGAACCACTAGCCGCCGTGACGTCACCGAGCGAGAGGCGTCATGTGGAGGAGGGGGGTTGCCATGTCAGTACACCCCTCAAACTACAGTTCCAAGGCCACGCCTGGGCCGCCTCATCACACGCTTGTTGGGTACAGGCAGTCCTACGTGCGCACTGACTCGGGGAGGTTCATTGTCACCAGACACCGCCACTACCCTTAGCTTGTGCTGAAGTTACTCAGCCGGTGTTTCTCTGTAGTTAAAGGAACACTGCTCAGACAGCCTCTGCTCAATTACTTTTTATTTTGGGCAATTTAAGCCGGAGTAACACAAGCACAGAGGGAACATCCATGAGAACAGAAGTTCTTTCCGCTGGGACACCCGTGTGGCCACCTCGCTGAGTGTACGGGCGTGCGTTCAGTCCTACAAAGTGTGAGCCAATGGACCCTATAGTGGGTCAACAGGGAGAACTGCACGCCTGTTATAACATGCGCTACTAGCACCCACATTACACCGTGCGGCCCTCCCGGTCAGGCCCTCATAACGCTTCGACGGACGCTGACAGGAAGGGTCACTACGGACGCACTCAGTGCGCTCGTGTGACCCCGGCCTTAGGCTAATGTCAGACAAACTCAGTCTGAGCGCACTCTGCGTGCGTGCATAACGGACAGACTTACTGACGGAAGATACTGTAGACACCACATGGTCCGTGTTTTTGTTGACGGACGTAGAAAAAAAAAGGGAACTATGGGAAATAAAATTAATATGAAAAATGATAAGAATTTGAAAAGGATCTGAAAAGGCATTTTGTGCGTCAAGGTGCTGGACGTCGCAAATGCGCTGCGCCTGACATCTCATCACTCACAGAACGCTACCCGGATGTGGCGCACTCTGCGCGTCCATGGTAGCGATTTTACTTTCTTGCCTAACTTGTGGCCGTTTGCCACGTATGTTGTTCGTGAGCAGTTCGGTGCGCACGTACTTCATGTGTGGGTCCCTATTGCTCATGATTCTATGCTACAATGGACGTCAAACTGCAGCAACACAGACGTGATCACTGCGTTCGTCTGACGCGGGCCTTAATCAGCTTTTGTCAGGCGGTGCTTCTGCTCAGGGACTCCTGAACAACTTGTAACGCTCCAAAACTGCACATGTGTGATAGCACAAGTTTAGTTTTCAATTCTATAAGAGGCCATGGCCGGATCTTCTGTTTCACCTACAAATCATCAGCACCCTTTACTGGTAGCTTAAAATATTAAGCACTAGATGTGTGCACAGCGTTTTGGGTTGTTTGATAGGTCATGCAATTTGTATTTTCAGACCTATCCAAATATTTGGACGGCCCGTTTTCGTTTTTCAGGCCCATTCGGTTTTTTTGTTTTTATTGTTATTTTGTATTTCGGGTTGATTCGTTAATTTGGACGGCTGGTATTTAATTTTTCAGGTCCATTTGTTTTTTTGTTTTTATTGTTAATTCATATTTCAGGTTGATTCGTTTTTATTAGTTATTTTGTTTTTATTAGTTATCGGAATATGAAACGGATTAATTAATTACTTAGATTAGGACTCCAGAGTCCCACAGGGAATAGGTTTCAACACCATGAATAGCCCCCACGGAATGCAGCCGGACTGAAGGAAAGAAAAAAAAACGCTGCGTTCGACAAAGAAAAAAAGCCTTGTGAAAAAATAAATTAGGAATCCAAAAATTTCACTGAAAAATGCCTAAAATATCCTAAAAAAATTAAAATAATTTTTAATACAAGTGAAAAGAATAAACGGTTGAATGAATATTTAATAAAAACAGGGATTTTCTGTTCATTGAAACCTATAGGCTTTGCCTGATTAAACCTGTCGAATGAAACCACTGAAAATCAGGGTTAGAAATTAGGTTTGGAATTTGTAACCCTTATTTCTAACCCTAGCGTCTAACACTAATTTCTAACCCTGATTTTCAGTGGTTTGTTGAACAGGTTTAATCAGGCAAATCCTATAGGTTTCAATGTAAAAGAAAATCGCATTTTTATTCGTTTCGGATCATTTCGTTCCTGTTTTCGGTTATTTTCATTCCGTTTTTATATCGTTTCGGATCATTTTCATTCCTATTTTTCGTTTCTTTTTTCTCGTTATGTTACCATGATTAGTAATTTCGGAGCGATCTGAAAATTCAGATAGCTGGTTTTCCTATTTCGGGAAATGCTTACAAATATGAAAATGCAAATTGTTGTCCAAAATTTGATTCGGAACGCAACACACGTCTATTAAGCACTCCCCAATGTCTCTTCATATCAAAGTGGTTTGAACAATTCTAAAAGAACTATCCATCTTGTGCACAATACCACAATACAAAAAGAAAGTGGCTCGATCCTCATTTTCCTACAGAGCACCACATTTATGGAATAACCTCCCAGACACCATCAAATCTTCCCCCAGTCTTAAACTCAAGAGCTCCTTACTAACATACCTCAATACAGAATGCACCTGTAAATATGTAACATAGTGACTATATTTCCTACATATTTATTTTCTGTTAATCTGTATATTTGTGTTGTTTTTTTTAATATCTTGCATTGTATTACTTTGTATTTCTGTAACTGTAACACTTCAATGTTCTTGAACCCAGGACATACTTGAAATCTCAATGTATCCTTCCTGGTAAAATTCTTTATAAATAAATAAATAAATAAACAATGTTCGCCTGTTTCTCTCATCTAACAACATCTTAAACTAATCCCGTTTATTAACCCAGGACATACTTGAAAACGAGAAAAATCTCAATGTATCCTTCCTGGTAAAATCCTTTCTAAATAAATAACCCTACAATAAGGGGAAATAAAAAGCAGATTACAAAAATCAATGAAGAGCAAAAAAAAAAAAACGCAGAACATTATAAAAAAGTCAATATATTCCTATATATTTAAAGTCCCTCCTATTCATAAAACCTTTATATATCCTACAATGCTCCTACCTTTAAACCATTTAAAGGGTGGGTATATATATATATAAATACCCTACAATTGTGGTGTAAAATAAGTGCTTTAATATAATCCCTATTACTCTAATAAATGATAGACCCACGCTGGATTACGTAGATTATCTAAAACTAATCTGCTATTATCTAAAATTAGTGTAAATAATTTAATTGCATCTAATACTGGTGCTTGAAAATATCTATAGAAAGTGACTTATCTCAAAGTTCCGGCTCATCCCCTTTAGGATTAGTGATTTGAGTTTAAATATCCATTATTCTCTTCTTTGTTTATCTTACTGAAATCTCCTCCACTCTGATCGTTTCCAAATTTTTGAATCACTAAAAACTTTGTTCCTCTCCAGTTTTGTTGATGAGCTTCTTTCTAGTGTTGTGAAACCGTGTGAGGTATGTATACCTTTTCTGATGTTATTGAGGTGTTCTCTAATCCTAATATTCAAGTTTCTCATTGTCCTCCCTACATATTGTTTCAAACATAGAAAATGTCGGCAGATAAGAACCTTTCGGCCCATCTAGTCTGCCCAATTACATGGATACTTTACAAGGGCAGATAATAAGTGTGATTGTGACAGAGGTGTAGTTGTGGAAGGGAGATATTTTGGACCCAGAACCCTACACAGTCTGTATCCACCACATGGGAGTACTCTGAGCAACATTTCCAGCAAGCAGCTATGAGGGTGAGGGATTACTAAGGAGCCATACCAAACACTAACAGGGTTATTCAGAGAGAAGTGAAAACCAGGAGAATGACCGGACAAGTGAAAATTCTAGGTCAGAATAACCAGAAAAATTCTCCCATTTATCTCAGTTTCAAAATCAGCTTTTTTCTAGATTGTTCATTCTCCTCGCAATTCTCCTGGTTTTCACCTCTCTCTGAATAACCCTGTAATTCACCACTAATGTACCGACTGGGTGGAGTAGTGAAAACAAGCAAAGGGTGTGTGGTGTACCTTTCCAGGGAGAGCCCTCGTCCTGGCTAATGGCTGGGTGGAGTAGAGGTAACATCACTGCTCTATAACCGTGGAGAGAGACTCTGGAGACACAGGTTCGATACAGGCAAGAGCACCTCTCCAGTAAGTGTCCTTGGGCAAGACACCTAATGGTACATACTCGCCACCCAGGACATACTTGAAAATGAGAGAAATCTCAATGTATCCTTCCTGGTAATTCAATATCTAATAAACGATTCATTATACAATTCTACAGTGAAAAGTCTCTTTATTTATAGATTTTTTGGTATATTTTAAGCATTTTTCTGGATTTTTTATTTTTTTTAAAAAAGTCCGATTTTTAACCACTTCAATGCTAAGGACGCGCTCAGCGCGTCCTCAGCATTGCCCCTGGTATGCGGAGGACGCGCTGAGCGCGTCCTCGCATTGGGGTCAGCGTTCGGCCGGGTTCCGGCCGATCGCTGGCCCCTCCGGTGCGGGCTGACATCCTGGATGTCAGCCCGGCATCCGGAGCAGTGGCCGCCATTGTTATGTGTCATCGCGCCCGCCGCGATGACACATAATTCAGGCGCCCCCCCGCATGTGCGGAGGAGGCGCCTGAGGGAGGGGGGGAGGTCCTTCGGACCTCTCTCCCTCCCGATCGGCGGCTCACAGGGGCTTAACCCAGGCATCATTTGGAAGGGCACAGCCTGCCCTTCCAAATGATGCCTGGCATTAACCCCTGGGGAGCTGGATCGCAAATCGGCGCTGAAAAGCGCCGATTTGCGATCCTTCCCGGAGCTGGCCGACATCTTGGATGTCGGCAAGCTTCCGGGAACTCCCCCAGAGGACTGGCGTCATCGTGCGCAGCACGATGACGCCAGTCCTAGCATTAACCCTAACTGCCACGAAGTGTGGAGATAGGGAGTTCCAATGAACTCCCTATCTCCGATCCGTGGCAGTTAGGGATTAAATTTTGATATCGTTGGATCGGCCAGAGCATGGCCGTTCCAACGATACAAACATGAAAGTAAAAAAAAATGTAAAAAAAAAATAAAAATAAAAATAAAAATAAAAAAATTAAAAAAAAAATTAAAAAAAAAAAAAAACACTTTTTTTTTTTTGTTTTTTGTTTTGTTAATGCAGCAATATTGTTCCCATTTCAATTATAATGTGAACAATAATGCTGCATTAACGATTTTTGTATGCGGTGCGTTTGTTAAAAAATGGTGTCATTTTCCCCAAAAAAAAATGTAACGAGACCCCATCTCTAATTTTTTTAACAAGCGCACCCCATACAAAATATAACCGCAATTGCTCGCATGTTAAAATGTGGAAAAAAACACTTTACACGCTGTAAATTATTGAAAATACATATTTTATTGCATTTTTTGTTATAATATACAAACATGACATAACGTATACATATAATAATGACATATTATGAATCTACCGAGTCTGACGGAAAGAACGATATATAATATGTCGATGTCATATACTAAAATAAGCCTTCAAAACAGGTTTAAACATGATGCGCAAAACAGGTAAAAAATGACCTCAGCACAGGGGCGGGAAAAGCCTCAGCAGCGAAAGGGTTAAAAAAAAATAAATTTAAGTTTACTTACTTTTTCTGTAACAGCCCTTTTTATTATCATTCCTGGGACCAGGGGTCAAGTCCTGGGAAAAAAAGTGAGGGAACTCACCCACGAATTCCGCAACCCCCATTACCTGAAGAAAATATATATATATATATCACGAGTATAGCAGTGTGAGCCGGTGATACCATTTTTATTGGGTTAACTTTACATTTAAAAGACAAGCTTTCAAGAGTGTAAACTGGAAACTATACTGATCAGTGAAAGGTATCACTACGTACAGGTATACTCGTGATTGTGGCAACTGGACTAACGCATTATATATATATATATATCCAGGCACAGACCCCCCAGAATAATATACACAACACTGTGCCCCCAGAATAATATACACAGCACTGGACTCCCAGAATAATATACACAGCGCTGAGCCCCCAGAATAATATACACAGCGCTGAGCCCCCAGAATAATATACACAGCGCTGAACCCCCAGAATAATATACACAGCACTGGACTCCCAGAATAATATACACAGCACTGAGCCCCCAGAATAATATACACAGCGCTGAACCCCCAGAATAACATACCCAGCACTGTGCCCCCAGAATAATATACACAGCACTGAGCCCCCAGAATAATATACACAGCACTGAGCCCCCAGAATAATATACACAGCGCTGAGCCCCCAGAATAATATACACAGTGCTGAACCTCCAGAATAACATACCCAGCACTGAGCCCCCAGAATAATATACACAGCACTGAGCCCCCAGAATAATATACACAACACTGAACCCCCAGAATAACATACACAGCACTGAGCCTCCAGGATAATATACACAGCACTAGCAGAGCCCCCAGAATAACATACACAGCACTGAGCCCCCAGAATAATATACACAGCGCTGAGCCCCAGAATAATATACACAGCACTGAGCCTCCAGGATAATATACACAGCAATGACCCCAAGAATAATTACACAGCACTGAGCCCCCAGAATAACATACACAGCACTGAACCCCAAGAATAATATACACAGCACTGGTTATATGGATATATTTTCCCCAGTTCACATGGATATAATTGCCCCCAGTTCACTTGGATATAATTGCCCCAGCTCATATGGGTATATATTGCCCCAGCTCTCATGGATAATGCCCCCCCAGCTCTCATGGATAATGCCCCCAGGTCTCATGGATATTGCCCCCAGGTCTCATGGATAATGCCCCCAGCTCTCATGGATATGCCCCAGGTCTCATGGATAATGCCCCCAGCTCTCATGGATATGCCCCAGGTCTCATGGATAATGCCCCCAGCTCTCATGGATATGCCCCAGGTCTCATGGATACTGCCCCCAGGTCTCATGGATATTGCCCCCAGGTCTCATGGATATGCCCCAGGTCTCATGGATAATGCCCCCAGCTCTCATGGAAATGCCCCAGGTCTCATGGATACTGCCCCAGGTCTCATGGATATTGCCCCCAGGTCTCATGGATATGCCCCAGGTCTCATGGATAATGCCCCCAGCTCTCATGGATATGCCCCAGGTCTCATGGATACTGCCCCCAGGTCTCATGGATATTGCCCCCAGGTCTCATGGATATGCCCCAGGTCTCATGGATACTGCCCCCAGGTCTCATGGATATGCCCCAGGTCTCATGGATACTGCCCCCAGGTCTCATGGATACTGCCCCCAGGTCTCATGGATACTGCCCCAGGTCTCATGGATATTGCCCCCAGGTCTCATGGATATGCCCCAGGTCTCATGGATATTGCCCCCAGGTCTCATGGATATTGCCCCCAGGTCTCATGGATACTGCCCCCAGGTCTCATGGATACTGCCGCCAGGTCTCATGGATATTGCCCCAGGTCTCATGGATATTGCCCCCAGGTCTCATGGATATGCCCCAGGTCTCATGGATATGCCCCAGGTCTCATGGATATTACCCCCAGGTCTCATGGATATTACCCCCAGGTCTCATGGATAATGCCCCAGGTCTCATGGATATGCCCCAGGTCTCATGGATATGCCCCAGCTCTCATGGATACTGCCCCCAGGTCTCATGGATATGCCCCAGCTCTCATGGATATTGCCCCCCCCAGGTCTCATGGATACTGCCCCCAGCCCAGCTCACCTTTGCTGCTCCTGCTCCTGCCGCACATTGCCGGCGGCCGCGTGCTTCCTGCTTCAGCGGCCGCTGACAGGAAGTGCAGCCGCTCGCCTGGGATCTATGAAACAGCCAGGCGAGCGGCTCCACCTCCTGTCACCGGCCGTTGTAACAGGAAGCACGCGGCTGCCGGCAATGTGCGGCGTTCGGGCTCGGGCCACAGTGGGAACGCTGCATTCCCGCAGCATTCCCGCTGTGGGAGAAGTGCGGGAACGCCGTTCCTGCGCGTTCCCGCTCGACTCGAGCCCTGCCTGGGACCTCATATGTAAATTTCAGACATTTTCACTCTGTAGTTTCTTTGCAAACAGCGTTTCACTTTTCAAACATTCATGCAAACTGTTTTGCTAATTTATTCACTGCCTTCTTCTGCGGTGTCGGCTTTTTCCGGAGGCTGCGCAGCATGTGATCGGCTCCTGCTCGGGTTTTTCCGGCGTCTTCGACGGGTTAATCCAGATGTTTTTGTGGGTTTTCGGCGTGCATTCGCCAGGTTTTCGGCGGGTTTTCAGCAGCTTTTCCCTGCACTTCAACAGCCCTGTGGTGCTTGCTGAATACACCGCAGGGTCGCCGAAATGGAAAAGCCGATTTGTACCGAATTGAAGAGAACGAAAAGTCATCGAACGTGCGGTGACTTTTCGAATCTCTTTGAATAACCCGGATAGTCCCTGATAGCCTGGCAGTGCCAACACAGATTCTAATTCCCAGAAATCTCCTACAATGTCACTGATACACCCTGACAGAACAATCTCCTCTCCTCTCTGATTCACTCCTGCAAACACACATGCTGGGGCTGCAGGCAGGGAAGAAGCCTTTTATAGTGTGCTGCAGGACTTAGCTCTGTGACCCCATGATTGGGCAAAATTTGCCCAATCAGGACTCTGAGCCGTGATTGGCATAGTCTTGCACCTGTCTTGTATCTGACCTGTGGTCAGGTGCAAGGCTGTAGCCAATTACAAGCTTCAGGCCAGTGGAAAAGTGCATTGTGGTCCATTGTGGTGCATTGTGGGTGAACATGCGGTGAACACGCGGAAATGTTCGGAGTTCGACGAACAGGCGATGTTCGAATCGAACTCCGAACTGATCCGAACCGAACGCTCATCCCTAGTGTCTACTTCCGCAAAATATGGTGCTTGAGGTTCCAGTAACCTTAAGAGCAGAGCTGAGGCAAATCTTGTACACAATGTGTCAAATACTTTTTGAAAAAACTTTTTTTTCTGATTTTGCAACAGGCCAGGTAATTTTGACATTGATCTTTTGTGGGTCTATCTCTATCTATCCGGGAGACAATATGAAGACAATATGAATCCTAAAAAGGGAACCTTGGTTACTTTGAAGACACATTTGTCGATCTTTGCGTATAGGTGGTTCTCGGTGTTCGGTCATGGAAGAGAAGTAGACCAGGATATCATAAAAAAAAGGATCCCTATGGTAGCTCTCTAGATGCAAAAGAGTATCTGTGAATAATTGCAGTGCAGCCGATAAGCAAAAGTGTAGAGGCAGCAGCTACAAGAGTCCTGCTACTGCTGAAGTATGCATATGCAAAGTGAAAAAACCTTCAGTGGCGCAGCATAAATTAGTATGTTCAATACAAGATAACAGATGTGTCACAATCTTAAGACATCAACCTTGAAAAGATGCCTGATGTTTATACAAATGTGCACAGGATAACCACAAGTGTGTTTTCCCTAATGGATACGTGCTTGTATAAAATGCAATGTCAAAGCATATATCAAAACATATTCACAAGAAGTAGTATAAAATAAAAGAGTAACAACCACCGTTTCTATGTGTAAAATTAAGAGCCCATAGACCTCATTGCTTAACCAAATGGTGCCATCTAGTGTCCAATGGTGGAACAACTGTAGGTGTAAAAAAAGAGAAGACTGTCCAGGAATAAAATGTAACTGTATATCTGTTACGGTTAAAGCCCGAAGTGCGGTTAATTTTAGGATTACCCGGGTAATCCTGACATTACCCAGGCGTCATTAGCAAAAGTCTGAAGTGAAATGACTTTACCCGGGTAATCTGCAAAGTATCCAGAGGCCTCTGGGTACTCCGGTTTTCTGCACTGTTTTAACCTGGTAATTCGTACATTACCCTATTGTTGCTGAATAATTGTGATGTGCAACGAAACATCAGACTTTATCCGGGTAATCTGCAAAATATCCAAACACCTCTGGGTACTCCGCTTTTCTTGGGTTTTCAGCAGGTTACAGGTGACTGAATTACAAGGATTACCCGGATAAAGATGCAAACTGTTATCTGACTGATAACAAAAGTGTTTTTTTTTGTTATTTTTATCAAAATTGTATCCACAGTCACAAACCACACTAAATAACCATGATGTTACTCTGTGCATTAATTGTCTGAGAATTAATTTATGAAGATGAAGATATCTTCTGACTTGGCTAGCAATGAAGTTTCTGAGATTAAGGAAGATTTTTGTGTTCTTGGAGGTGAAATACAGCAGATTGCGTCCACTGTGTCATTCTCTGAAGTTCTGCCTGTGCATAACATTCAGGATAGGCAGATGCGCAATAGGGAATTTAATTTGTGGCTTCGGGAATGGTGTCGGGAGCAAGGATTTGGCTTTGTGTCCCATGATAGCTCTAATTGGAGAAGAAAGGAACTGTATAAAAAAGATGGGGGAACATATGTTCTCAGTGAGACGTTCAATGGTTTCACAAAGGAATATTTAAACTAGGAGGGGGGACAAAAGGGTAAAAAACAATCTGCCCGATTGTCCCCCAAAACTAAATCTGAGGGTGCAAGCAACATGCGGGCTAAAAAATTTACAAGCTCAGAGTCGTGTCTATAAATGCTCGTAGTTTAGACAATAAAATCAATGGAGGCAATGATGGCAGCTGAAAAAGTAGATTTAGTGGCGGTTACTGAGACATGGTTCAGTGAGAAAAATAACTGGGACATAACAATACCGGGGTACTCTTTATATAGAAAAGACAGAGAAGGTAGGAAAGGAGGAGGAGTGGCCCTGTATGTGAAAAACAACATAAAAACGAACCAAATAAAAGTGAGCGAGGTGAACATAGAGTCAGTTTGGGTTACGTTAACATTTGGTAATCATACAGTAGCTCGTGTAGGTGTGATCTATAGACAAGTAGAAGAGCTAGATAATCTGCTGTTTGAGGAAATAGCCAAAATGACAATGAAGGGGGAAGTTATTATCATGGGGGACTTTAATCTTCCTGATGTGAACTGGAAAACCAAAATAGCTGGGTGCACCAGGAGTACAAATATTCTAAACTCCCTACTGGGATTATCTCTAACACAAGTAGTTGAGGAGCCGACCCGTAAAGAGGCCATATTGGATTTAATACTCACAAATGGAGGTTTGGTATCAGACGTTGTTGTAGGTGAAAATTTGGGATCTAGTGATCGCCAGTGAGTGTGGTTTAATATAAGAACAGGGATGGAGCCGCACCACACAAAAACAAAAGTTACAGAGGAGGAGGTTCTACAGCAGCTGTCTTAAGTAAAGACAAATAAGTCGAAGAAGACCGGCAGGACGGGGGCGGCAGGCACACTCACCCCGGACATCCGCACATCGCTGGGCGCCAGCCGCGAGGTAGAAATGCGGCGCCGGGGATCTGGAACGCCGCCGGGGCCCCCTGGTGGAGGGTCCCTGCCTGCACCGGGAGAGGGCTTGGGAGAGCTGCCCCCTGAGCGGCCGCTTACTGCAGCGGATTTACATGCAGTCATGGAGGATTTTCGATCCTTGTGGCGACAGGACCTGTGTGAGGTGCGTGCAGCGTTGGTGCCTCTGCAGACCCAGCTCGGTGCCATCCAGGTGCGGGTACAGGAGACGGAGAAGACGCAGGCTGAAGCTACATCTCGATTAGATGACCTTCATTTACAAGTGGCCCGTTTAAGCTCTACGGTGCTGTCACTGGAAGATCGTCACCGCCGGCGGAACCTCCGGGTGCGAGGGATACCTGAAGAGGTACGGACCGAGGACCTGCTGCCCTATGTGATGGGCCTGATTTCTCACCTCCTATCTGCCGGGGGTGTTCCTGTGGAGTCTCCGATCCTGTCGGTCCTGCGACTTCGTAAAGCTGCTGCCGCGCCGGAGACGGCTCCTCGCGATGTCCTTGTTACAACACGCTCTGTGGATGTTCACTCCCGGATCCTTGCAGCCGCCGGCCCATTGTTCCGAGTTACCTACGCCTCCAGCTGTCTTATTTTCTTCCGTGACCTTTCCTTTCTGGCGTTGGTGGCTCGGAGGCGCTTCGTGAGGTCACCTCCCAATTGCGAGACCGGGGAGTCCGCTATAGATGGGGAGCTTCTGGTTCCCTCATAGTGCTGCTTGACGGTAAACCACACCCTGCGGCGACCTTAGAGGAGGCGAGAGTCTTGCTCGCAGCAGTGGGAGTTGAGCCTTCACCACTGACCCCGATGGCCCCGCTGATGGATCCGGGCTGAGGCCCTCAGTATAGTCGGTTGTCCCAGTTCTTACTTGGACGTGGTTGCCCCTCCACATCTTTCCCCCATTTCTGATGCTATATCCCTTGGAAGACTATACAGTCTTGTTTTGTCTCCCTTACGGTACAATGCTGCATGATGAACAGAGACTCTTTTACTCTCCCCCCCTCTCCCAGTTTGTAATTGATGTGCAGGACTTAGCTGCTTATGGGGCTCCAGCGGCGGCTCTGGGCCTTTTTTCCCGACCCCCCCCTTTTTTTTTTTTTTTTTTGTGGCAGGAATAAGGGTGGCAACAGGTGAGCTGACTGAGTGGGCACCATGGCTCTACCTGCTCTTTTGGCCCTGGGTCGCCCGGCCATGCGGCCTCTTCCATGGCCCCTTGTCCTTTTGATAAGAAGCAGGGGTGAGCCGGGAAAGTTGCGTCCTCGTATTGGCAATCCTCCACTTTTTCTCCCCACTTGGTTCATTTATTTATTTTTTGTACGCACCACTGCCCTGAGCTGCCTTCGTGGCCCCTCCGTGTGGACCTTGTTGACGTTATCATCCTGTTTATACCCTCCTTTTTGTTCCCCTCCCTATTTTACTACTCTCTTTTCTTTCCTGTTTTCTATGTGCTGATTCTCTTAGGACTACGTTTGATTGTTTACCCTTGTTTATTTCTCTTACATGCTCATATATTGGCCCTGCGAGGCTATCTTTACAGGTTGACATGTGACCTTTTCTATTTTTCCAAAATAAAATCTTGAATACAAAAAAAAAAAAAGACAAATAAGTCAATGGGTCCGATGGGATCCACCCTAAGTTATTAAAAGAGCTCAGTGGTATAATAGAAAAACCGTTAACAGATTTATTTAACCAATCCTTGTTAACGGGAGTCGTCCCAGAAGACTGGAAATTAGCAAATGTTGTGCCCATTTACAAGATGGTTAGTAGGGCGGAATCGGGGAACTATAGGCCAGTTAGTCTTACGTCAGTAGTGGGGAAATTAATGGAAACCATGTTAAAGGAAAGGATTGTTGAACATCTAAAAACACATAGATTACAGGATCAGAAACAACATGGGTTTACCTCGGAGATCATGCCAAACTAATCTTATTGATTTCTTTGATTGGGTAACAAAAATAATAGACACAGGTGGTGCAGTAGACATTGCTTATTTAGATTTCAGTAAGGCTTTTGATACTGTTCCGCATAGAAGGCTTATCAATAAATTGCAATCTTTGAGTTTAGATTCCAATATTGTTGAATGGATTAGGCAGTGGCTGAGTGACAGGCAACAGAGGGTTGTGGTAAATGGAGTTTATTTGGCACAAGGTCTTGTTACCAGTGGGGTACCTCAGGGGTCAGTACTTGGACCCATTCTCTTTAATATTTTTATTAGTGATATTGCAGAAGGTATTAATGGTAAAATTATGTCTTTTGCTGATGACACAAAGATTTGCAACAGGGTTGACGTTCCTGGAGGGATCAGCCAAATGACAAATGATTTAGGTAAACTAAAAAAATGGTCGGAGCTGTGGCAATTGAGTTTTAATGTGGATAATTGCAAGATAATGCACCTGGGACGTAAAAACCCAAGGGCTGAATATAGAATATTTGATACAGTCCTAACCTCAACATCTGAGGAAAGCGATTTAGGGGTCATTATTTCAGAGGATCTAAGGGTAAGTAGTCAATGTAATAGAGCAGCAGGAAATGCTAGCAGAATGCTTGGTTGTGTAGGGAGAGGTATTAGCAGTAGGAAAAGGAAAGTGCACATGCCACTGTACAGAGCACTGGTGAGACCTCACTTGGAGTACTGTGTGCAGTACTGGAGACCGTATCTCCAGAAGGATATAGACATCTTAGAGAGAGTTCAGAGAAGGGCTACTAAAATGGTGTACGGCTTGAAGGAGAAAAGTTACCAGGAAAGGCTTAATGATCTTAACATGTACAGCTTGGAAAAAAGACGAGACAGAGGATATATGATAGAAACATTTAAATACGTAAAGGGAATCCACAAGGTAGAGGAAGGGAGTATATTTAAAAGGAAACAAGTAGCAAAACAAGAGGACATAGTCTTAGATTAGAGGGGCAAAGGTTAAAAGTAACATCAGGAAGCATTATTTTACTGAGAGGGTGGTGGATACATGGAACAGTCTTCCAGT
This sequence comes from Leptobrachium leishanense, assembly GCA_009667805.1. Classification (NCBI taxonomy): domain Eukaryota; kingdom Metazoa; phylum Chordata; class Amphibia; order Anura; family Megophryidae; genus Leptobrachium; species Leptobrachium leishanense. Next base: position 362,040,142 of record CM019063.1, on the reverse strand, counting down.
TGAAGTGGTAGAGGCCAAAACAGTAATTGAATTTAAGCAGGCATGGGATAGGCATAAGGCTATCCTAAATAAAAGATAAATCCAGGTAAAGTATCCATGTAATTGGGCAGACTAGATGGGCCGAAAGGTTCTTATCTGCCGACATTTTCTATGTTTCTATATTATATAAAGATTAACCTAATGGTTATTATGTTTTATAAATGATATATAAGCACATATGTGTCACGGATCCCTCTGGTTACCAAGATGGTGGTCCCTTTACGCAGACCGCTCACTACCCTTCCGATCCTTAGAGTGGTCGGCACGTCTAGACAGATACAGTATACGTCAAGATAGGTATACACAAAGAACGATACTAGGAGGGTACACAGACCTTAGAATGGTTGGCTCTTCCCAAGACCTAAATAATAGAGAGGTAGTCTGATGCGTGCTTAGGATGCCACACAGACTGACCTCAATACCAAGATAGAAGAGTAAACGCCAATACCAGGGGTTATGCACAGAATAGTTCGTTTGCCAATGCCAGGGGTCGGTACACAGAATGGTCAGTTTGCAATGCCAAGGGTCAATACACAGAATAGCCAATAATTATCAACAGAATACAAGAGCTCTGCGGGAAGTAACTACCACGTCAGGGCACCAGTGAGAATGTGAAGCCGGGTTTAAACTCGGCGGGTCCGCGTCATGCGCCTGGCCCCGCCCCCCGGCGTCCCACGTGTGCGGAAGCGTTCCGCGATATCACTCGGCGCCTGGCCAGCGAGCAGCGAGGAAGCCGCTGCCAGGCGCCGGGGGGGGGGGCCGCGGACACCGTGACAGAACCCCCCTCTACGGGCGGCCACTGGACGACCCCCAGGGGCACAGGGATGAGCCAAATAGAAGGCCTTCACCAAGCGAGGGGCATGAACCTCAGTAGCCGGAAGCCAAGAGCGGTCCTCCGGACCGTAGCCCACCCAGTCCACTAAGTACTGAAGGACCCCCCTAGAAACCCTGGCGTCCAGAATGGCCTTAACTTCAAACTCCTCCTCGCCCTCCACAGAGACCGGAGGAGGGCGGACACGGCCCTGGTGTACCGATTACACAAAAGCGGTTTTAAAAGGCTCACGTGGAACACGTTGTGTATCCTGATATGGGAGGGCAGTGCCAAGGCATAGGAGACCGGGTTGAGTCGCCGCAGTATCTTGTAAGGGCCTATGTATCTGGGGGCTAGTTTCATCGATGGCACTAAGAGCTTAATGTTTCGCGACGAAAGCCAAACCCTGTCCCCGACTTGATACACAGGTGCTGGTCCCCTACGTCTATCGGCCTTCGTTTTCTGGACAATACTGCTCCTCTCCAGTGCCTGTTTAACCCTCCCCCAGGTCTCAGTCAATGACGCCAAGTGCTCATCCAGAGCAGGAATTGCGGTATCAGGAAATGCAGTGGGAAGCACGGGAGGATCAAATCCGTAACCGTGAAGAAAGGGGAATGACCACTGGCTTCACTCACGGCACTGTTTAGGGCATACTCGGCCCAAGGTAGCAGGTCTGACCAATTATCCTGTCGTTCAGATATGAAACACCTGAGATACTTCTCAACATTTTGATTGGCCCTTTCTGCTGCTCCGTTCGTTTGGGGGTGATAGGCCGAGGAGAAGGACAGGTCTATTCCCATTCTTGCAGAACCCCCTCCAGAATCTGGAGACAAACTGGGTCCCCCTATCAGAAACAATCCCAAGAGGGATACCGTGTATGCGGACCACGTTGGCGATGAAAATGGGCACCAGCTCGGCTGCTGACGGTAGCTTCCGAAGAGGAACATAGTGACCCATTTTGGAAAAGCGATCTATAATCGTGAGTATAACAGTATTCCCTTTGGACTCGGGTAATCTACTATAAAATCCATGGCTATCTGCGACCATGGTCGTTCGGGGATAGGCAGGGGCTGGAGTAAACCAATGGGCGCTGTCTTAGGACTCTTATTTCTTGTGCATACCTCGCACACGGCTATGTAATCTTTAATATCCCGGCGCATCGTGGGCACCATAGCAGTTTTCGGATGCTAGCCACTGTTTTGGTGATCCCCATGTGCCCAGAGGTTTTATTGTCATGGTAAATCTTAAGGACTTCTTCTCTTTCCTTCTCAGGTACAAAGAGCTTCGCGGGAGGTCTCCCCCCCGGAGCCTTATCTTGAGACAGTCTGCAATCGGATCATCAGAGGGGATGAGACACTAATCGTGGTAGAGGCTATAATCCTCTCCTGAGGTACAATGGGATGTTGATCCTGAACGTTATGTTCATAGGATTCATACTGTCTAGATAACGCATCTGCTTTAATGTTTCTTGACCCAGGTCTATATGTGAGGATGAAATTAAAACTTGAAAGAAACAAAGACCATCTCGCTTGTCTGGCGTTCAATCGTTTCGCGTCTCCAATGTAAGTGAGATTCTTATGATCAGTTATGATAACGATTGGGTCCGTAGATCCCTCTAATAAGTATCTCCACTCTGCCAAGGCTGCGATAACTGCTAACAACTCTCTATTACCGATGTCATAGTTTCTCTCGGCCGGAGACAACTTCCGGGAATAGAAGCCGCATGGATGCAAAGGTTTATCGGGTGCCCGCCTTTGGGACAAGACTGCTCCAAGACCGAGTTCGGAGGCGTCAACCTCGAGTTGGAAGGGCAGAGCTGGATCAGGATGTCGGAGAACAGGGGCAGTCGTGAATGCCTGTTTGAGGACCTCGAAGGCTTGCCTGGCCTGGGGTGTCCACTTCTGATTTCCCACCCCTTTTTTAGTCATGGCCGTGAGAGGAGCTACCAGGTCGAAAAGTCTTTAATGAACCTTCGATAATAGTTGGTAAAACCTAGAAACCTCTGGATGGCTTTAAGCCCTTGGGGTAGGGGCCAGTCGAGGATTGCCGACAATTTACCAGGATCCATTTGAAACCCCTCAGGGGTTATGATATACCCAAGGAAGTGCACCATCTCTCTATCAAATAGGCACTTTTCTAATTTGCAGTATAAGCCGGCCTTCAAAAGTCTCCTTAACACTTGTTGCACATGGGCGTGATGGGTCTCCTTATCTGGAGAGTATATCAGGATGTCATCGAGATACACTATGACGAATGTTTGCAGAAAATCCCTTAGGGTGTCATTTATGAGATCCTGAAACACAGCTGGCGCGTTACATACCCAAAGGGCATTACCAGGTATTCGTAATGCCCGCTACGCGTATTAAAAGCCGTCTTCCACTCGTGCCCCTTTTTCACCCTTATCAGATTGTAGGCCCCGCGTAAATCGAGCTTCGTGTATATACGGGCCCCTTTCAGTCGGTCGAACAACTCTGTTATAAGGGGTATGGGATATGCATTTCTTATGGTTATTCTGTTTAAACCTCTATAATCTATGCATGGTCGCAAGTCTCCCTCTTTCTTGGAGACGAAAAAAAAACAGCTCCTGCTGGGGAGGAGGACCGTCTAATGAATCCACGCTCAAGATTCTCCTTTATATATTCCTCCATAATATCGTTCTCCTTTTGCGACAAGGGGTATACATGTCCTCTGGGAGGCATAGTACCGGGGAGTAACTCTATGGCACAGTCATACGGGCGATGTGGTGGTAAAACCTCAGTCCTGGCCTTCGAAAAAACCTCCTTTAATGCCTGATAACAGTCAGGGACTACTGTGGATAAAGGAGGTGCTGTGGCGATATTAAGGCTACCAATAACAGTGACCCTGCCCATGCATTTCAACTGGCAACTGGGACCCCAACATCTTATGTCTCTCTGGACCCAATCAATCACCGGGTTATGCTCAGTCAACCATGGAAACCCTAGGACGACGGGGCATGAGGGAGAGTCAATAATCTGGAATCGTATGGTTTCCCGTGCAACACTCCTGTTTTCATGCATACCTCTATAGTGTCGTGGGTGATATGGGGACATGACAAGGGTTTCCCGTCTATGGCCTCCACCATTAGAGGTCTTTCTTTGAGAACTAGAGGCATGAGGTTCTTGGAGGCAAACACTCTATCCATAAAGTTACCTGAGGCTCCAGAGTCTAGGAACGCCTCAGTCTCGAGGTGCACCCCCTCCCAGGTTAAGGAGATGGGCACCAGAATCCGGGTTTTTTTTTTTTCGTTATCAAAAAGGAGGCATAGAGCGAACCGATTACCTGGCTAGTAGGTGTTCTCTGGCCCGGCTTGCCAGTGTCACCCCTGCCACCCCTGGGTCTTTGAGGACATTGAAGACGAAAATGCCCTGCCCCGGCACAGTAAAAACAGAGCCCCCTTTCCCTTCTGTGAGTTCTCTCAGCCTCTGAAATACCTGTTCTACCTATCTGCATGGGTTCCACGACCGGTAGATCGGTTCTTTCTGGCTCTGGAGTACCTGACGTACTGGTGTGTCTGGGTACCAAGGGTAAAGGAGGCAAAACCCTTCTGGGTCTGTCTCTAGAATGCCTCCTGTCCCTAATTTGGTCGTCCATGGCAATACAGAATCAACCAAATGGTCCAGATGTTCTGGCAACTTCAAGGGAGCCAGCTCAAACATCAAAGCCTCGTTCAGGCCTTCGGTAAACGCCAAGGTTAAAACGTCGTTAGGCCAGTGTACCTCAGAAGTCAAGGTCTTAAATTCTATGGCATAGTCGGAGACTCTCCTATTACCTTGCTTAATGTGGAATAAGGACCTGCCTGCATTGTGGCCCTTCTAGAGGGATCAAACGTACGTTTTAGTTCAGAGGTAAAGCCCTCATAGTCATATATGATGGGCTTTTTGTTTTCCCACAATGGCGTGGCCCACAGTAACGCTTTATCAGTTAAATGGTTAATTAGGTAGCCTACTTTGGCTTTATCGGATACACAGGACCCTGGATTGTTCTCGAATAGAATCTCCAGTTGGGTCAAAAAACCCCGACACAAGTTAGGCGTACCATCATAGCGTACGGGTGCCTTCATACTGAGCCTACACCCCTCGGGTGAGGCCGAACTGGCCCTAGGCAATACTGGTTCTGGAGGACTTGCAGTACCAGTAGTGGATCGATTCAACAGGGTTTGCAGAGCAAGAGCAATCTGGTCCATCCTGTGGTCCTGCTCTTCTTGTCGAGCTGCAATTCTTGTCAACTGAGAAGAGAGGTCTGCGGGATCCATTGGCCCTGACGTAATGTCACGGATCCCTCTGGTTACCAAGATGGTGGTCCCTTTACGCAGACCGCTCACTACCCTTCCGATCCTTAGAGTGGTCGGCACGTCTAGACAGATACAGTATACGTCAAGATAGGTATACACAAAGAACGATACTAGGAGGGTACACAAGACCTTAGAATGGTTGGCTCTTCCCAAGACCTAAATAATAGAAGAGGTAGTCTGATGCGTGCTTAGGATGCCACACAGACTGACCTCAATACCAAGATAGAAGAGTAAACGCCAATACCAGGGGTTATGCACAGAATAGTTCGTTTGCCAATGCCAGGGGTCGGTACACAGAATGGTCAGTTTGCCAAATGCCAAGGGTCAATACACAGAATAGCCAATAATTATCAACAGAATACAAGAGCTCTGCGGAAGTAACTACCACGTCAGGGCACCAGTGAGAATGTGAAGCCGGGTTTTAACTCGGCGGGTCCGCGTCATGCGCCTGGCCCGCGCCCCCCGGCGTCCCACGTGTGCGGAAGCGTTCCGCGATATCACTCGGCGCCTGGCCAGCGAGCAGCGAGGAAGCCGCTGCCAGGCGCCGGGGGGGGGGGCCGCGGACACCGTGACAATATGACACATAATAAAGATCATGTAACTCTTTCACATTCATTTAAGAAATATCCTGTTACTCTGTATATTCATTATATCCGCAATACATTTTAATGTCTGTCTTTTGCCATTTTCGTTAATACTATACATAGATAATAGCAAAATTCACTTTTACCCAAGCGGGGATGGATGCTCTGCAGATTACCCGGGTGAAGCTGTGGATAGTCCTCAGATTACCCGGGTGAAGCTTCAGACTTGCACATTATCCAGGTAAAGTGTGAATTTTTCAGCTCTTCCAGACTGTTACCCAATGGCAGTTGGTTAGTCCTAAGATTACCCGGGTAAAGTCCAAAATTTTCAATTTTTTTTGCAGCTTTACCCAGCGGTTTTGGGTAATGTCAGGATTACCCGGGTAATCCTAGGATTAACCGCACTTCGGGCTTTACCCGTAACATATCTACAACACAGTCCTTATCATATAAAGGGTGATTTAGGTCCTATGGGTTCTATCAGACGTTTTCTTGATGCACTTCTTTCCTCCAATATTGCAGGATGGTATACCTCAAATAAGAGTAATACGTAGATGGTGCAAGTACTGCGTAGACCTAGAGAAGTATAATCAGATAAAATGGTCTAACTCACATGGTTCAGAGCTTTCCACATTCAAGCTTGAAGGTATAGCTTGTGGGTACGTAAGGTGACCCCCCCCCCCCGGTGCTTCAGTTCTGTTCTTTCCTGGTGTGCCCTTTTGATCCTGGGAGATTCTTGTTCTGAAGGGGTTTCCACCTGTTGCAAGAGAAAGGTCGGCCAGGGGACTCCACTCTGCTCCACAGCTACCTGAACAAATGCCAAGTAGGTGTAATAAAGCAAAAATTGGAGCTTTATTAAACGAAAGACGAATAAAACCATTTGAAACAAATAAAAGTCGTGAAAAGAGTCCCAAACGCGTTTCGCCAGTAGAAATCTGGCTTCTTCAGTGGGAGTTAAATAGATAAATCCAGAATTATACTCGTAGGATAGCGCTTTCTTCCAGTGACTGGTTTGGTTTGATTAGTGTGGCTTATGATGGGGTCTTTTTATGCTGATAGCATATTCGATGCTGTACAGCTGCATATCCTTCCGTTTCATGTGGTGTCTTTCGTTGATGTCACTGGGCCGTGCTGATCTGTCTCCCGTCGGCGTGTTGGAGTCCATTGCGAATGAGTACAGATTCAGTTTCTCTTGCTGTGCCCATGTGGATCCCATTCAGGAGTATGTGAGCAAAACCCAGGTATTAGCTATGTGAATTAGTGTCCCATTTCCACCGGTTTCAGCCGTGCCCCCTAGAGGTGGAAGCAATCCAGGCCAGCTTTTCCCGGTCTGGGTCTAACTTTACCGCCCTGTGCTGCTCCTGGGTTTCACTGTGCTGTTCAGGTCTGGGATCACATGTCCTAATTACCCAGACCTGTTCTCTATTTAAATGCCAGCAGCACAGAGACTCATTGCTCATTTCACAACTGTTGTTGTTCCTGCGTTGCTGCAAAGCATTCTTGTTTATTCTGTGGTATTGATCTCGGCTTTCTTGACTACCCTATCTGTCTGTTCCCAGAAATCTGTATATTACTGAGATGTTGCCAACCTCTGCTAGTCTGATGTTCCTTCCTGTTTCTGTATCCTTTTGCTTCAGTCCTGACCATTCTAGCCTTGTTTATGTTCTGTGTATGTATCCAGTACTATTAGGACAGTTTAGGATCTCCTGTCTGTATTGTTTAACCCTCGCCCTCCCTGTTCTCCTGACTCTGTCATTCTTTGTGAGATGTCCATAGTTAGAAGACCATTCTTCAAGGATCTTCCCCAGCATAGGGATTCCTTTAGATTTCTTCTATGCCCTCCTTGCCCCTCGTGTTACAGTCTTGTTATTTTCATGTCTGGAATCTGTATTTTCTATGTCTGCTGTTTCTGCCTAGTCACCCAGAAGCTAACCTGCCTCAAGGGCTAAATTCCTTCGTGAACCAAGGCCACATGGCCCTTATCAAGGGTCAGTGTGACATTTAGGGACTGCCTGTGGTGATTTAAACAAGATAAATGTACCTTACCTATATGGGTTCACATTAGGGCTTTGCCCGCAATTAATGCGTCAAAGACATATACATATAATCAGATGGATTGACACTTAAAAATAAACAAGCCCTAGTTTCGGGTCTGATTATTTAGTGGATTCAATTGTAAAAAATGTAGGGAAATAATATAAAGTGAAGATGTGCAAGGAAGTTTAGGGATTATAAAAGTTAGGATAGTCCTTGGGGACTGTATTGAGTTTCAAATAATAAGGATTTGGTAAGAAAAATGTAGCAACATATATATGCAACGGTTCTGTGTCATGGGCCTAAATATATGTTTAAGATGTCAAGCATTTCCACCTGCATCCATATGAGGCATATATAGTCTTGCCGAAGAGTGGGATATATGCAGTAGGGATGGTTGAGACGGAGAATGGGGGGGGGGCATATGGAACTAATAAGAAAGCTAGCGGAATGCAGGATGATAGGAGATGCAGGTAGGACATGGGAGCTAATCCATACACTCCAAGATGGTGGAGAAAGGATGTGTAACGGCAGGGGGAAGGAGGGGGTGTAGTATTAACATATTAAACTATATAGAAAGCAAACCCAATAGGTGTATATGACCAACTGGCTAAAAACACATATCATTGATGTTAACTAGTGAAAAAAACAAGGTGTAGTGTACATAGCGTAGATGGAGGTGGAGGCAGTTGCAACGTACAATAGAGAAGAAAAATTTAGTCCGAGAAGTGACAGATTTCAAAGTGTGCGTTGAGGCCTTGTGGGTGTAGCGTGTTAAACTCGTAAATTAATTTAATTTCTTCTTGTCCCAAATACTTTACTGGAACGCCACCTCTCCTACTATTGTGTACCTTTTTCAGACCCACAAATTGAAGGCCTTTTGAGTCACTTTAGTGCTTTTTTTATAAAGTGTAGGGGAACACTGTGCATTTCTATACCCTTGGTGATATTCCGTAAATGTTCCTTGATTATTACGCCTAAAGCTCGTGAGGTTCTGCCTATTCATCTCATGCCGCAAGGGCAAGTTAACATATTGCTCAAGATTGCGCTGTGTCACAGCTATTAGCTTCAACACTTAAATGTGCAATGACATCCATGATTGCTGAACGTGTACATTGGAGATGCATCCCTTATAGGGTTAATAAGCCTGTAGTTTGTATCTGCAGAGACTGGTAGATACAATTTGTGACCGATGTATACTATATACAATAAGCTGCACTGAGCTAAACAATCTGTTGTGAACGAGCTTCGTAATATCTTGGTGGTGCCATAAATAATTTTTTCATACATGTTGCCCATTAGAGGGAATTATTAACTGTAATTATGCCATTCCAAGGAATTTTGTAATTGAGGTTTTTTTTATATGGGCTAATGCCCTGCCTTTTCTATAAAGTGTGGTTTTAAATAAAGGTTTTTTTTGGGGATTACAGACATTCCTGCTTTTTGAAATATTGATGTCAGATCTGCAACAAATTGATTGTGGGAGCCCTTCTGGATGGACACGAATGGACACCCCCTCGTTGTTTGATCCTTTGGGGTTTTTTTGTATATATTTTTTCGGGTTACCCCCAAGGGCTCAACCAGCAATGTGGGATGAATAAAAAATGACTACTGTATGTGTTCTAGGCAATCATAGATTTCCATGCATTTCATGTATTAGGGTACTGTTGCTTTAAGTTGTCAGCCATTACTAAGCAATACATTGCAGCTACTTCCTGGTTAGGAAATAGGAATCCATTTGATGTTCAGAGAGCAACAGAAAGTCAGCTCCACAATTCTTCACACATGCCTTGAAATTATAAGTCTGTAAGTAGAGCATCAACGTTTTTAAGTTAAAGCACATGTTTTTAGCAACTCATATACTATTCCATATTAGTTTAATAGTGTTTGATTTGTCTTAGCATTAAGTTAAACTTCTATTTCTGTTAGCTAGTATTTTCACAGCTAGGAAACATAGAAACATCGAAACATAGAAAATGTCGGCAGATAAGAACCTTTCGGCCCATCTAGTCTGCCCAATTACATGGATACTTTACCTGGATTTATCTTTTATTTAGGATAGCCTTATGGCTATCCCATGCTTGCTTAAATTCAATCACTGTTTTGGCCTCTACCACTTCTACTAGAAGGGTGTTCCATGTATCCACCACCCTCTCAGTAAAATAATGCTTCCTGATGTTACTTTTAAACCTTTGCCCCTCTAATCTAAGACTATGTCCTCTTGTTTTGCTACTTTGTTTCGTTTTAAATATACTCCCTTCCTCTACCTTGTGGATTCCCTTTACGTATTTAAATGTTTCTATCATATCTCCTCTGTCTCGTCTTTTTTCCAAGCTGTACATGTTAAGATCATTAAGCCTTTCCTGGTAACTTTTCTCCTTCAAGCCGTACACCATTTTAGTAGCCCTTCTCTGAACTCTCTCTATGGTGTCTATATCCTTCTGGAGATACGGTCTCCAGTACTGCACACAGTACTCCAAGTGAGGTCTCACCAGTGCTCTGTACAGTGGCATGAGCACTTCCCTTTTCCTACTGCTAATACCTCTCCCTATACAACCAAGCATCGCTTGTCACGTGTCTGTGTAGCTTTGCATTCCTAACCTAATATATTGTCATAATTCTGTATCTTTTGCTGTTTTAAAATAAAAGATTGATGTAAATAAAAATCTATAACATAAGGATAAATAAAAGTAAAGGAAAGACTTCATGCCATCCTGCTTCTGGATTTTTATTAACATGTTAGGTGTCTGCCAAGCCTTGTACCTCAGACACATTGTGAGGGCAGAACAGTAAAATGACTTTATACTCAGCAGTCCTAGTCACAAGAAAAGTGGATTCTTTCTACACATCTCTATCTAACTTCTTCAAACAGACCCTGCAAAGTAGTAATCTGTCTCACCATGCAGTACGCAGAACAGAATGCTACACCAGTCATTCACAGCTTTCAGATGCAGAGCAAAGCACACTTAGCACACCAAAAACCAGGTCACGGCCACACAAGCTACACGTTCTCTAGTCAGTCAGTTTTGACATCAGCATGTGTTGAATCTCTCAGATCTAAGCTCACTAGTTCAAGACACTCAAGCTGCTCCAACCTGTCATCAGCAAGTGCTGCTGCCATCAGGGCTCATGCAAAAGCAGAAAAAGCACGTGCAATGGCTTCCTATGCAATACACAAAGCAGAAAAGATAAGAGAACAGGGCTACATAAAGGAAGAACATCATAGAAGAAAAGCAGAGTTGAAAGCAAAACCCCTGCTGTGACTGTTCCTCACACTGACCTCAAAGCCGAAGACCTAGCATGCTTTTTCACAGTTAAAATTGAACAGCTAAGAACTGAAATCTCCACAATGCCATCTTCACACATGCAGGAAGATGCTAACCATATCTATCCTCACATGTTTAACTCGTTCCCTTCAGCTACTGAACAAAAGGCACAATTTCCTCCAAACGAGGACAAATTCCCTATTGTATTAATAATAAAAACAATTCTTTATTGATAAACTTTAAAAATAATAGCACCACTTATTAGTAATTAGTTCCAATGACAAATAGTGATCTGCCTATAGCAATTCGGTTGCTTAATTTCGATACGTGGCTAACTCAGATGCCAAGTTATTCGATAAATTGTTAATCATTTGAGGTGATTTGACCAATTCATATAAGATGTATAGAGTAGAAGCAGTTTGCTAGGCTTCTAAATAAATGAACATTCGGAGTGGTTTAACCAATTCATATGTTGTATAAGATGCACCAGCATTCAAACCTTCAAAATCCAAACGTTACTAGAAGCGCTTATCAGTACACTCAATTAGGTCAGACTCGATACCAATATAATTTGACTATTAATGATTAATTAGTGATTATGGTTCAATATTTCTTATAATAAAGCCAATTGAATTTATGTTCATTCGATGGAGTTATATACTTTATTGAGACTAAATATGATGTCCATACCGCACATTGCATACATTACATATCCCATCAAATTGAAAGACTGCAGTCACAATTAATAGGTTGGCGAATCATTGATTCATATGTAAGAAACATCAATTAGCCACTGCAATCCTCAAATACATTCACAATCTTCAGGATTTGCGCCTAAAAGTAAAGCCGCCAATATGCAAGGAGGATTAATCACAAAGATAGTTTCCAAAATAGTATCCTCAAGTCAGAGGTAGTGCCAATTCGTAATATAGTATCAACGCCTGATAATCTTTTATAAGGTGTGCTATACATTCAATGCAAACGCCGCTTATTAGTCTACACACTTGTATCTTTGGGCCAAACAAACACCTCCACAAGTAAGGTGAATCACCAGTATCGACAGATAAAGCTTAAGCTGTCACAACCATACATCAATATTGGAAGCCTCATAGGCAAAAATTTTGTAATTTAAAGATCTTATTGATGATAGAAGTTTATAATTCCGCTATATTAGCATGAACCTGCTCAACGCGCGTTTCCCTGCCGCACTAGCGGCAATTTCATCAAGAGCTCTGGTGATCTTCCTTTCGGAATCCATCTAAATATTTTTTTGAGGCAGATTTGTAATCAGCAATAATTGGGTTCAGATCTCCAATCGGGATAGTACGGGTCACCATGAGGATCAAAATGTTTCAGCTGAAAATAGTCAGTCATACTTCATTCCTCCACCATTCGGTGTTTGGACCCGTATTCCAAGCCTCCCCTTAGCTCCGATCACATGACTGCAGTTGCCAATCAGATCTCTCCTGCAGTATTTCTATTCCACAATTCCGTGTACCCTTCGCTATTTGTATCACGTATTTATTGTCATGATATTGCTATAGAGATCAATCCTCAAATAATTATTGATAGTAGGATGATTATTAGCATACCATGATATAATTATATATACAGCGATCTTTATGGTAGTTCTCCGTCTGTTGAATCCACTAGGTGTATTACCTCTTAGTCAAGCAACCCCCAATGGGAATTGATCAATTGTAGTAGCTAAGGACTTTCTGTTCCCAATAGTTACATTTCAAATTCTATTAAATAATAATCTGCCTCATTAAATCATTAAAAGTTTTTAATTGACATGAAAAATTAATCCATAATGCTCCTTTGTAATTATGCTTATTAATTAATATATACCATGGTATTATTGTCATGGATAAAGTAATTTTGTGTAAGGTCGACAATTAAGTTCCTATATACGGGGTAAAACTAAATCCTTCATTCAATCCATTCGGGTTAAGGGTGTTGAGTTGGTAAATCCAAACACATTCCCTCCTCCTGAAATGGAGATCATAGTCTCCTTGTCTTTGTAGTCTTGCCACTTTTTCCACTCCACAGAATTTTAAGGCATTTAGATCGTCATTATGATGTTGCTGTACATGTCTGGCAACTGGAGTGTCCAACTGATTGCGGATTGACCGAATATGTTCAAGAATTCGTTGTTTGAAGGGTCTAAATGTTTTACCAACATAGAGTTTTCCACATTTGCATATAATTGCATATACCAGACCCTTAGTGTTGCAATTGAAGAATGATTTAATTTTAAATTCGTTCATTCCCAGAGAGTCCTTAAGTTTTCCAGAATTCTGTTGAATATATTTGCATGCACTGCAATGTCCATGTAAGTGCCATGCAGTTTGTTATGTAACCAAGTTTGCAGGAGCTAGATTTACTTTGATAATGGCTTCTAACTACTGTATCTTTGATATTTTGGCACCTTCGTGCTGTAATAGTAGCGTGCGGGGATAAAACTTCCTTAAGTTGGGGATCCCAAGTAATTAGCGGCCAATACCTTTCCATAATATTCTTAACCTTCTGCCAACCTCCATCAAAATTGCCAACACATCTGATAAGGGAGGTGAACAAAAGGTCCTTAAACTACAACGATCCTCTCATCCCACTACCTGCCCCCTTGACCCCGTTCCCTCACATCTTGCCAAAACACTTTCTGTTTCTCTTGTATCATCCTTGACCCATACCTTTAATCGGTCTTTAACCTCTGGGGTCTTTCCTGCTCCCCTTAAACATGCCACAGTAGTCCCAATCCTAAAAAAAATCTCCTGGATCCGACTGCTCCCTCCAACTACCGCCCCGTTTCCCTGCTCCCTTTTGCTCCAAACTCCTTGAAAAGCTTGTGTATGCCCGACTTATTGACTACCTCAACACCCACTCTCTCCTTGACCCTCTGCAATCTGGCTTTCGCTCACTGCACTCAACAGAAACAGCTCTTGCAAAACTGACCAATGACCTTGTAACTGCTAAATCCAATGGGTTCTGCTCACTGCTGATCCTTCTTGACCTCTCTGCCGCCTTTGATACAGATGACCACTCAATCCTCCTTCAAACTGTTAGTGATATAGGCCTTCAAGGTTCTGTTCTTTTATGGTTCGCTTCCTACCTGTCCCAACGATCGTTTAGTGTCTCATTTGCTGGAAGTACCTCCTCCGGGCAGCCTGTCTCTGTTGGGGTGCCCCAAGGTTCAGTACTGAGCCCTCTACTTTTTTCAGTCTACACTGCTTCTCTAGGAAAACCGATCAGCTCCTTTGGATTTCAATACCACCTATACGCTGATGACACTCAAATTTACCTCTCCTCCCCTGATCTCTCTCCAGGTCTCCTGGATCGAGTCACTGACTGTCTGATACGATCCCCACCAGGCGGGGTATGATCCTTGTACGCAGCTCCCTATCCTTTCCCTCCGATTCTTAGAAGTGGTCGGTCTGATATATATATCCCTAGAATAATAATCGGGCAACACGGCAAACTCCGGGTACAGTGCTGAAGAGTCAGAACCAGAATTGTCAGAAGCCTTTTGCCAATATGCCAGAACCAGAATCGTCAGAAGCCGTTTGCCAATATGTCAGAACCAGAATAGTCAGAAGCCATTTGCCAATATGTCAGAACCAGAATAGTCAGAAGCCGTTTGCCAATATGTCAGAACCAGAATAGTCAGAAGCCGTTTGCCAATATGTCAGGACCAGAATAGTCTGAAGCCGTTTGCCAATATGTCAGATCCAGGATAGTCAGAAGCCATTTGCCAATATGTCAGAGCCAGAATAGTAAGAAGCCATTTGCCAATATGTGAGAACCAGAATAGTCAGAAGCCGTTTGCCAATAAGTCAGAACCAGAAATACACCAAAAATACAACACAGCAGCTCTAAGGGATGTTTAACCACATTAGGGCAATGTATGAATGCATTGCCTTCGTTTTTAAACCCGGCGGGTCTGCGTCATCCCGCCGGGCTCCGCCCCCGGCATCTCACGTGACCGCCCAGATTCCTTTCTTCTCTCGGCGCCCGGGCAGCAAGCAGCGAGGACGATGCTGCCGGGTGCCGAGAGACCACAGCGGGGTATGTAACAGTACCCCACTCTCTACGGGAGGTCCCCGAACGACCCCCTGATGCCCGAGGATGATCCCTGTGAAAAGCACGGACCAGATGAGGAGCGTGGACGTCATGAGCAGGTAACCAGGATCTATCCTCGGATCCATAACCCTTCCAATCCACCAAGTATTGAAGGGATCCTCTCAATATTCTGGAATCGAGTATAGAGCTGATCTCATATTCCTCTTCACCCTCTACGTCAACAGGCAGAGGAGGTGGAACGGAGCGAGTGAAGCGGTTACAGATTAAAGGCTTCAATAAACTCACGTGGAATGTATTATGGATTCGGAGAGCTCGTGGTAAGGCTAATTTATATGACACAGGATTAAGACGACGCAAGATCCTGTAGGGACCTATGAAGCGTGGGGCCAGCTTCATAATGGGTACCTGTAACTTAATATGGCGGGTAGATAACCAGACCGGATCCCCTACTTTATAAACTGGTGACATGCATCTACCTTTGTCAGTTTTCTCCTTTTGAGCTCTGACATTTCTTTCAGATATGTCTTTTACTTCTACCCAAATCTGCCGGATGGCAATGCAGGCAGATTGGAGGTCGGAAAGTGAGATGGAAACGCCAGGGGATGGAAGCCGTAGACCGTAAAGAACGGGGAGTGACCAGTGGTATCATTATCACAATTGTTGCGAGCGTATTCAGCCCATGGTAGATATTCGGACCAGGAGTGTTGCTGCTGAGATACGAAACATCGGAAATATTGTTCAAGACCTTGATTGGCTCTCTCGGATGCCCCATTTGTTTGTGGGTGATAGGCGGATGAAAAAGCTAATGTAACATCCATGTTTTTGCAAAAACCCTTCCAAAATTGGGAGACAAATTGAGTGCCTCTGTCTGAAACGATCTTAAGTGGTATACCGTGAAGTCTCACAACGTTATTTATAAAAATAGGTACCAGATCTGCGGCAGAGGGTAACTTGGGGAGAGGGACGAAATGAGCCATTCTGGAATATCGATCTACAATGGTCAGAATCGCCGTGTTACCTTTGGATAGAGGCAGATCGACTATAAAATCCATGGCAATGTGAGACCATGGTCTATCTGGAATGGGTAAGGGGTGCAATAAACCCAAGGGTAAGTTCCTTTGACTTTTATTTCTGGCACAAGTGTGACATGCGGATACAAACTCTTTTACAGTCTGACGTAACGTAGGCCATCAAAATTGTCGCTTTAAACTGGATATGGTTTTAGATATCCCCATGCGACCCGACGGTTTGGTGTCATGATATAATGCAATAAGATTCTCTCTTTGATTTTCAGGGACAAAGAGTTTGTCAGGAGGTGTGTTTTCTGGAGCGAGTTCCTGAGCTACCTGAAGGCGTTCGAGCAGAGGAGAAGAAACGGTGATAGTGGTTGCGGACACAATATGGGCCTTGGGAACAATGGGATTGTTATCTTGTGTATGTCGTTCATACTCGTCAAACTGTCGAGACAAAGCGTCTGCTTTGATACTCTTTGAACCAGGTCGATAGGTCAGAAGAAAATTAAAACTAGACAAGAACAATGACCACCTGGCTTGCCTTGCATTTAATCGTTTTGCATCCCCAATATAGGTTAGGTTTTTATGGTCTGTGATTATCACGACGGGTATGGAAGACCCCTCTAGTAAATGTCTCCACTCAGACAAGGCAGATACGACCGCTAATAATTCTCGATTCCCTATATCATAATTCATTTCAGCAGGGGACATTTTCCGAGAAAAGAATCCACAAGGATGCAACGGTTTATCTGGTGTCTCTCTTTGTGATAGGATGGCTCCGATACCTATTTCGGAAGCATCTACCTCTACCTGGAACGGTAACCTAGTGTCGGGATGTCTTAACACACTGGAGCAGAAGTGAACGCTACTTTCAGTGTCTCAAAAGCTTCTCTCGCACAGGGAGTCCATTTCTGGTTCTGTATACTCTTTTTTGTCATCTTGGTTAAAGGGGCAACCAATGAAGAATTTTTTTATGAATTGCCTATAGTAGTTGGCGAAACCTAAGAACCTCTGAATAGCCTTCAAGCCTTGAGGCATCGGACAATCTACTATGGAGGACAGCTTGGCGGGATCCATTTGGAAGCCCTCAGGAGTAATTACGTATTCGAGAAAATGTACCTTGGTGATATCGAACATACATTTTTCGAATTTGCAATATAATCTGTTCTCTAGCAATCGTCTGAGAATGGTCCGCACATGCGCATGATGGGTTTCCAGATCAGGTGAATAAATCAATATGTCATCCAGATAAACAATGACAAATATTAGCAAAAACTCTCTGAGTACGTCATTTATGAGGTCTTGAAATACTGCTGGAGCATTACACAGCCCAAAAGGCATTACCAGATACTCGTAGTGTCCACTACGGGTATTGAATGCAGTTTTCCACTCGTGATGTTCTCTTACCCTGACCAAATTGTAAGCACCCCTGAGATCCAACTTAGTGTAATACTTGGCCCCTTGTAATCTGTCAAATAATTCGGAAATGAGTGGTATAGGGTACACGTTATGAATGGTTATGCGGTTCAGGCCGCGGTAGTCAATACAAGGTCATAAGTCTCCCTCTTTTTTGGAGACAAAGAAGAATCCTGCCCCTGCTGGGGAGGAAGAACGTCTTAGAAAAACCTTTTGCCAGGTTCTCCCTGATATACTCTTCCATTATTTCGTTCTCCTTTTGTGACAGAGGATAGACATGACCTCTAGGTGGCATGGTACCGGGAAGTAAATCTATTCCACAGTCATATGGTCTATGGGGAGGTAAGATATCACAGTTCTTCTTTTCAAACACTGCCTTCAAATCTTGGTACCACTCAGGTACCTCTGTGGAAGGGGGAGCGGTAGGAACATTGAGACTCCCTATGGTGGTGACACTCTGTAAACATTGCGTCCAACAACGAGAGCTCCAAGACTTGATCTCACCCAATTCCCAATCAAGAGATGGATTATGGTGCACCAACCAGGGGAAGCCTAGAAGAACTGGACAAGATGGGGATTCAATAACCTGAAACATTATATACTCAGAATGAAGGACCCCTGTTTTCAGGCACAGAACAACAGTATCATGCATAACCCAGGGTTGGGATAGAGGCCTTCCATCGATAGCCTCCACAAACAATGGTGTATCTCTCTCGATCAAAGGGATAACCTGATGATACGCAAACTCCTTGTCCATAAATTCCCGGCTGCCCCTGAATCAATAAAGGCAGAGGTATGGATCAAGGAGGTTTCCCATGAGAGAGAGACAGGCACCATCATGCGTGTTTTCATGTTGGGGGACATGTTAGTCAAGCCCACGGTCTCTCTCCCACTGGACCTTAGGCTTGTTCGTTTCCAAAAACCCTGGCACCTCTGGGTCTCCTGGTACATTGATTTCTGAAATGCCCCCTACCGGCACAGTAGAAGCACAGACCCTTCCTCCTGCGATGCTTTCTCTCTTTTTGTGATATACCCGTACGTCCGATTTGCATGGGTTCAGGAGGCTGACTTTCGGCTACGGGTGGAGCTGGAATGAGGGGAGCACTGTTAGGGAGGGGTGGTAACACTCTACGTACTCTCTCTCTAGGGGTCCGTCTATCACAATTTGATCATCCAGAGCAATGCAAAACTCAATCAATTCCTCTAACACATCGGGTAATTTCATAGGTGCGAGTTCATGCATAAGAGAGTCTGCCAAGCCCTCTGTGAAGGCTAACACAAGGGTCTCATTGGTCCATGTGACCTCTGAGGCAAGGGTCTTGAATTCAATAGCATAGTCCGAAAGTTTTCTATTGCCTTGCCAGATACAAAAGAGTGTTCTACCAGCTTTCTGAGATCTGTGAGCTGGATTAAACGTGCGGCTAAATTCAGCTATAAACATCTCAAAATCATACACAATAGGCTTCTTGGCCTCCCATAACGGCGTGGCCCATTCCAGGGCTTTGTCAGAAAGAAGGTTGATAAGAAATCACACCTTGGATTTGTCTGAGGGACACATACCCGGATTGAGGTCAAAGTGTATACCGACTTGAGTCAAGAAACCCCGACATTCACTAGGGGTACCATCAAAGCGTATAGGTGCCATCATGTGCACATGGTGATTCGGAGGAACAATAGCGGTGGATACACTAGCCTCACCAACTGGGCGAGGAGGCGAGGAAGGTGCTCGAGTAGGCTGATTCAATAGAGCATGCAAGGCTTGAGCGATTTGGTCCATTTTATAGTCTTGTTCCTCTTGCCTTGCAGAAATCTTAGCTAGTTGGGTGACAGGTCTGCAGGATCCATGACCCTAACGTAATGATACAATCCCCACCAGGCGGAGTATGATCCTTGTACGCAGTTCCCTATCCTTTCCCTCCGATCCTTAGAAGTGGTCGGTCTGATATATATATCCCTAGAATAATAATCGTGCAACACGGCAAACTCAGTGTACAGTGCTGAAGAGTCAGAACCAGAATTGTCAGAAGCCTTTTGCCAATATGCTAGAACCAGAATCGTCAGAAGCCGTTTGCCAGTATGTCAGAACCAGAATAGTCAGAAGCCGTTTGCCAATATGTCAGAACCAGAATAGTCAGAAGCCGTTTGCCAATAAGTAAGAACCAGAAATACACCAAAAATAAAACAGAGCAGCTCTAAGGGATGTTTAACCACGTTAGGGCAATGTATGAATGCATTGCCTTCGTTTTTAAACTCGGCGGGTCTGCGTCATCCCGCAGGGCTC